>OY755211.1:13669338-14869338 GCA_963576765.1 Draba incana | reverse complement strand
GGTATCTTGTTAGGTTAATAATATGTTACAGGTTTGGTATTGAGTATTATCTAAACCCTTTTTTATTTATAGACTATTCGGATTGGTGTTAAGGCACCTTAATGAAACCATTATCTGCAAATTTACCATATTGATTATTTCTTTCTGTTTTGGACAAGAGTAATATCACTGTTCTTGTCTAGTGTCTAAAACTGGTTCAAGCTAATTGGGAGAATGCTGATAGGTCCCTACAAATCTTAGGTAATTCAAATGCAGAGAAGAAAGAAGCAGAAGAAGTGAAACTGAAGTTACACATTGTTCAACCAGTGTTTTCATTTTGTTACTTGAACATATGTAGCTACGTAACCTGTAACATATTCTTACTGTTTCTATAGTATAACGTACCCTTGAAGGAATTCCCTCAGGGATGTGCGCTGGTGAACATAGCCACTGAAGATGAACGGGGCTTCAGCATTTCCCAGTCGATAGGTCAGCGCCCCGGCCAAAAATGTATCCTTGAGGTAGACTGGAGCCCATTGTTCTCGATCCTCAAACAGGCTCCGGATGGTCTCGTGATTTGACAGCCCAAACCGGATGACCATCTCTTCCCAAGCTACTTCAAATTCTTCAACCTTGAGAAAACCGTAGATCACTCTGTTCAGTGCTATACGGAATGACTCAGAATCTTGTAGTCCAACAACATTCTGAAAAATGGTTTGCAAGACATGAGTCAAGCTAAGACGATGATGAGTCCTTGGAAAAACTTCCGAGACTGCATTCTGCATTGCCTTGCACTGCTCTGTGACAGAGGTCAGCGGCGGACGTCCTAACATGCAAGTAAGCCACGCTCAGAAGAGCCAAACGTAAGTCTCACAACTCTGGTCAGCAACTAAGGCAGAATCTCCGTGATGGTTTATTCCAACAAACGCCACAAGTGGAAGCTCATATGCGTTTGATAAACGTGTTGTGTCAAACACAACAACATGGCCAAAAATGAGAGTACGCAATCCTAGCTCTGAGCGTCAATCCAGAACACATTCCTGAGACTCCCGTCATCGCCAAGATCCATCAAGTAAACAAAGTTGAGGTTTGTAAGTTGAAAGAAGAAATCTTGCAAGACCCTGAAACCTTCCCGTTGTATGGCAACAACAGGCTCGTTACACCTCAGACACCGGAAAGATGCTGCTGAAGCGCAGCGTGTCCTTATGCAGTAGTAACAGTACCTGCCACAATTCATTCTTTTAATGGTAAGTAACAAGTATAGCACATACCCTCAATTCTTCACCTATCACCAATAACCTCACTCTGTTATGTCTAACTTCATATGGACTGTACCCCCATGATTCCTCAAATACGCAATCACCCGTAGTTACTTAGCTTATAGTACATATCTGAGGGAGAGAGGTAACACCCTATTATGGCTCTATAGTCTGAGTTATACTATAGAGCCATCTGAGGTCTAATACAGAAAAACATAATCCCAACCTTCAAATATTTTAGTGATGAGTTTATCTGCAATTCCAAAATATATAACTCACTAATATCAAATATTTTTTAGCAACAGAGAACACAATCTTGTTTACACACGATAAAACTTTATCACATGTTTCTAGAAGATCATCACACATAACTTAATCAACAAAAGTATAATTCGAGATTGATTATATAAATGCGATTTCCACTTGTTATTGGCAGAAGCTGAATATACACACTTGTCAAAAGGGATCCATACAGATTTTCGGTAGATTGTGGAATTTGTGTCCCTAATCTTAGTATGTAAATGGTGAACTAGTGACTCTAATATGTGACCTCACTAGAACAAACCACTACACTATGTTTTGGTAAATAAATTTGCATAATCTGAAGAAAAAAATTTGGTTATAAATACTGTTATGTTGTATATGTATTCATAACAAGTAGATTAATTTTCAAATTTTCAACAAATTTTTATCGGAATATGTTACTAAAAAAAACGTTTCTATTCTATATTCTTTTGACAATCGATAAACTTGATTCTAAATTGGGAAATTTGGAAAATTAGGCCACATTAAACTTGATTTTGTTCCAATACCCTTTCTTATATTTTGGCCAATTTTTATCCAAAATACCCATAGAGAAAATATTAATATTCAAAATAATGGGTTTCAAATTTTTTTAAAAATCTGATAATTAAGAGAACAGAAATATTAGTCATGTTCATGTGTTCAAATATTTTTCAAACTTTAAAACAATGGTTAAAATTAATGATATTGTTTTTTTCTACGGTTGCAGAATTCACATTCTACGTCTACGTGTCAGTAGATGTTTAGTTCTACTAGATAGTATGTGTTCTAAAATTCGTAGAATATGTTTTCCGCTACTTTCACTTTGTGCTACCAAGTTCAGAATACGGATTCTACAACTCATTATATCTTCTAATCGTTTTTGAATGTAAGTTCTACATATGTGTCTATCATCTACCAGAGTTTAGAATACGTGTTCTACAGAGTTAGTTTAAGATTCCCTAAATCTAGGATATAAATATTTTCTAATTAATGCACTTTACTTAAATAACTATATTTCAAATTAATTATATTAATATTATCACGTAATTATAATATTTTTCTTTAATTAATTATATTTAAATTTCCTTATATTCCCTATTTTCTCTAATTAATTATTACAATATATTATAAAATTTATTTTGTTTATTATATTCAACATATTCAATTAAAAAATTTCCATATTTTAAATTTAACAATTAAAATTTCCATGAGAACTATTAATTAATTTTTGTTATGTGACTATATTTTTTTTTAAAAAAAAACTAACCTAAACTAATATATTCATTAAAGAAAATAACGAAATTTCTTATATTAATTTTAATAATTAAAATTCCTTTCCAAAAACATTAAATCATTTAGAAAACAGAATTTCCTTATTTTGATTTTTTTAATTTCGGAAATGATTTCTACATATATATAAAATCAAAATTAAGGGTAATCTTGGATTATTAAAAATGTAAAACCTTATGTGACAAAAGTATATTAATTAAAGTGTATTGGGACAATGACAAGTTCAAAGTGTCTTAATTTTCCAAATTTCCCTTCTAAATTTACATGAATCTAATTTTTTTAATGTGAAGTCAAAATTCCTATGTGGCATCCTCAGAAAAATCCTGGGGTAGCTAATTATATTTCTACCCTTAATGAAATCAGGTTATTTACTACCCTTTGCCATCAGATATTTCTGACCATTGGTTCCTCCGATCAATTCTCCAACGTCGATCTGATCATTCGTGTATTATTGGGCTTCTACGTTTTAAATTTTTTTATAGTCCATATTATTAGCCCATTATGTTCTCTATCTAGCAGCCCATTATGTTCTCTATCTGCCAATATATTATTCAGTGTATAATCTTAGTATTAGATATATTCCAAATTTACATTTGATCGTATTTAGAATTATAGTATTATATTTCCCGTAAATATTGGTTAGTATCTCAGTTTTGGTAATATCTCAGACGTTTTGAATGGATAGGTTCTAAATTTACAGTTGATCATATATTTATATTATGTTATATTTCCCGATTATATTTTGGTTAGTATCTCGGATTTGGTAATATCTCTAACTTTTAAATCATCCTTAGATCTTAAACCCTAAATTCTTATACTATATATATATGGGTATGTTTGTTTCTGTCATCGCTCGGTACAATTTTCGTTGGTACTGCGCCGCCTTAGTTAGTGTTCTTATTTTATTGTTATGATTGTTGTTGCTCTATGTTCTACATGATTATTTTGATTATTTCCCCTCTAACGTGTGTAGAATCTAACCTTTTAGTTATCTTTCTGTTTTGTTCTACTCCTCATCGTTTTTTATGCATTATTCTACCATTCGACTAATTAAATCTCTAATATGTCGTTTATTTTTGATAGGTTTCGTCTGGCTTGGTTTTGTTCAGCTAACTATGGATTCTGGTATGTAAATTGTAGGAGTTTTCATGTTTCTCATCATACTTGATTATTAATATTATATTATTGTTGTCTAACTTGCACCGTATATCTATACCATTATGCGAGACATTGTAATAAACCACGTACTCGTGTGCAAGCATACACCGGTAAATTTGTCCTTTTTCTACGGGAAATTGTTTTTGTATTTAATTGTATAGGTTATATTCATCTTATCTCACGTATTGGTCGTGGTGAATCGTTGTCGTCTACTTTTGCATGTACTTCCTACGTTGTTTTTTTTTTTTTTTTTAAATATGTTATTCGTGTAAATATAGGTTTCTCATTAATATGTTTTTAACAAGCTGTTAATTTGTCGTGTCTTCGTAGTATGAAATTTTAGAAGGCTCTTTGGTCGACCGTTCTTTTTTATAGGTTTGTCTAATTAATATCTTGTATTTTAATTGTTCGCTAATTTATTATATATCTTTTGTGTTGATTGTTCTGAGTGCTTTTGATTTATTTTTATTTATTTTGTAGGTTATTCGTGGTTTAAATTACCCGGTTTACTTTGGCTTCTTTATGACCTTTGTTTGTCTTATGGGACTAATGTAAATGTAAGCTTCTTTTTATGTGTGATATTTTGTTAATCCATCCTTCGCAATATATTAATTGTGTTTTTGCTTTTGTTTTGTAGTGTTCTACATGTAATCAAGTTTTATCTGTAAGCTATCCATCTATGGTTTGGATTCCATTGTCTCCTCTTGATGTTATGCTTATTCACTATATACACCATTATGGAGGTTATTTAAAATAGATGGTTATTTATTTGTGTTAAATGTTTATAAGATTATAAACATAATTATCTTACTTTTTGATTTTCTGTTCCGGGTAGGACTTACAATACGTTATTTTCGTTTCATGATATCGATGGTGCTTATCTTATGAGGTATGATAAAATTCGTGAATCGTTCTTAACTTGGTCCTATCTAACGTTTGTATTGTTGATATATTTTTGACTTCTTTATGCTTTTAGCTCGTCTTTTGTATTCCTTAGCAAAGGTGGTTTGGTAACTCCTAATGAGCTAACTTTTCTACGGAGAAAGGAATCTCCTGGGCAATTAATGTTATGGATATACATTTAGGATATGATTTCCGTTGGTTATTACTATTATGTTGGTTTAATTCGTATTTGTATTATTGGATCTTATAAAGCAATAATAAATTATTATTTAATTTCTTTCCATTGATGATATATTGAGGTTGTTTTGAACTAATATTGAGTTTGTCTAATCGAATGCGCCTCTAAATAGATATAAATCTATGTTTTGATTCTCTTCACTTATAATTATTGCGTAAATTATTATACGTATTTATCGTCTTTGAAATGCTCGATTCTAAAACTCTATCAGTCCAACCCTATTTATATTATTGTCAATTAATATCATTAGATGTGGTTTTCGTCTAAAATGAAAATTTGACAATATAATTGTTGGGATATCAATCCAAGTCCCACATCTAAAGATTAGACAAGATTGGTCTAATATATAAGTAAAGTCCAACCAACTTAGTATGAGGCCTTTTGGGAAGGAAACCAAAGATAAATCCGTGCGGGCTTTAATGCTTCGGCCCAAAGCGGACAATATCATACTTATTTGGATGTTGGACATGGGCTTTAAAAAGCCTTTCAACATGGTATAAGAGCGGTTCGAGAAGTGGACCTGGAGAAGTGGATGGGCACTATAAATGATGTGGGAGCAGACTCCTCATAAGATGACCTTGCGAATAAGAAGGTATAAGACGGTGCCAAGATTTCGCTAGACCCTAGCCAAACGAGATGGGTATAAGATGGTACTTAAGGTTTAGCTAGAGGGGAGGACATGAGTCATGTGGTCTTTGGTTTGAAGGGGAGAATATTGGGATATCAATCCAAGTCCCACATCTAAAGATTAGACAAGATTGGTCTAATATATAAGTAAAGTCCAACCAACTTAGTATGAGGTCTTTTGGGAAGGAAACCAAAGATAAATCCGTGCGGGCTTTAATGCTTCGGCCCAAAGCGGACAATATCATACTAATTTGGATGTTGGACATGGGCTTTAAAAAGCCTTTCAACAATAATAATACAAATATTTACAATAATACCGTTCCTGAAAATTTACTACTTCTCCTCGAATGAGACGGTTTCTATTCTCCAAAAAAACTAATAATTATTACGTGTGCTATCAATTTGGTTAACCAATTTAGTATATTCGGATAATATTCAGATAGTACAAAGGAATTTTTTTTTTAGAGAGAAGTTTAAAAACCATGTTGTTAGAACACGATTACAGAAAAAAAAAAAACCATTTTTCATTTGTATGAAACGAAATCCTGGTAACCAAATCAATGGATGAATTACCGGAACATTCCCTCGCACAGATCAACGAGACTTCTACAAATTGGTGTATCATAGTGAAGATACTGTTGAAGTGTTTCCAGAGATCAATGGAATTTGGGTATACTTTGGAGATGGTTTTCGTTGATCACTAGGTTACTACAATTCAGAATGCTAATTAAACTATACATATGTATTTGTTATATTATGAATTAGAATACATATATCATATTTATTTCTTCTTTTGCATTTGTTAGTGTTTTGTATATTCTTTTAGTGGAATAACATCTAACCATTTCTTTTAGAGAACGAGGATTCATGTTACCGTACCCCGACGGTTAGCACAAAGATACGACGACATGTTTGCAGAAATGAAGTGGCGAATTGTACACCGCTTTAGAGTTGTCAATCTAATAGGTGTTTCAGACATAGTCCACAATAACAAGAAGATTGTGTTCATAGACACTACCAACGTCGATCCAACCAATCACGTGGACAGACGATACTTCTTCAATTTTGTGCCCTATGTAGCATTGATGAGAGGATCACCTGCGAGAAACTATCTACTTGGTAAGAAAACCCTGCTCTTATGAATTTTGATATAATTACTATTAAGCCAAAAAAAAAAAAAACTTTAAATTCGATACTTTTATTGTTTTCAGTCACTTATATATGAATCTTGAAACATCTACAGATATGATTGGGTATGTTGTTCACACTGGTGAGACTACATACGTATATTCGGTTAATCATGGACCCAACCACAAGAAATTGACCTTCAAACTTCACGACGAATGGTATAATATATTACAGTTTATGTAGCAGTTTAATATATCAGAATCAACTTTTTGAAATTATAAAATCAACAGGAACAGGATAATAACTTGTGTAGCATGGGGCGAAATAGCACAGCAAATCAAGAACGGTGTTGACAATGTCGTCTATGGTCAGGATGTGCTCATTATCCTCCGGTGGTGGAAACTCGATGCATTTGCAGGTATGCCAAGTTTATAATTAGTGTAAATGTTTAATAATTTTCTTTAAAATAACACTGTGATTATAAAGTAACATTAACATTATTGATTGCTCAAAGGTGTACAGTTTCATACCGTTTATGGTAAGAGCCGGTTCATGATTAATCCAGACATTGAAGAAGCACACAGATTTGCAGATTTGTAAGTGACAGTAAATTGTAAAATTACTAATTATATCTCATTGTTTTAGTATTCGACAAACTAAATCATTATTTTTCTTTTATTTGGTTTCGTACAGAACCATAGAAAACAACATAATGTCTCTCGAGGAAACAGATGATTAAGAGCCATAGTTATTGTATTATTCTCATCGTTGGATTTATTGTAATTAATCTCATCCTTTCTATTCTACATGTATATATAGTTCTCCTTATTTAGGTTTTACATTTCTTGATCTTTTAAAGTGTTTTTAACCATGTCGTTTTGTTTGGGTTGTTTTGCTAAAAATCAAAATTGTTATGGTTTCTTTTAATGATATTGTCTCAATATAATGCTTTTGATCTATGAATATGATTAACCCTTTCGGAAGTGTATAATGTTATAAAAAAATTTATAGTTTTGTCTATAGTAATAATAATAACTAATATATTAACATAAGACCGGTATATATCAAATATAATTATTAAATTGTAAATCTTCTATTATTAAAATATGTTCGTACTGGGAAATATAATATAATGTGCTTGCGGACATACAGCGATACTCGATATTAAAGGCAAGATTCGTGTATATCACATGTGATTTTTAAATTGTAAATTTTCTGTTATTAGGATAACTATGATGTAAGTATTCCATTATATTTTTTATGTTTTTTGCATAACATATATTTGTTTCAAATCGTTTTGGAAAATAACATATTTGTATAATTATCAATGGTTTTATAAATTTCCTAAATATTTTGTATATATACATGTTATTCGTCTAATTACTATTCCGACTTACTTAATTTGTCATACTATGAGCCTCTCTTGTATTGATTCGTCAACTTACGATTGGAGCGTATGTGTCAAGGTGTTGCGTCTATGGACAACTTTTTCTCCCACTGTTGGCAAGACACTCAATCTTATTTTGGTTGACAAACAAGTAAGTATTAGATAGTTTTTATAACATGATTCAGACAATTTCGAATGTTTTGATTTCCGATGTTGCATGTTCGGTCCATCCAGTTTCGTTAAAGAGGTGAAGAATAATTAAAGTGTGAATCCCTCTAATTTTAAATTGTAAAATGTATTGCTAGGGTGTCAAAATCGAAGCAATCTTGCATGGTAATGTGTCCATGAATTATTTGCTGGTCAGATTTCAATAGGCAGTTGGTACACTCTTCGGAAGTTCAAAGTAGTCGGGGAATTTGGAAGTTGCAGATTGACTCATCATCCTTATAGAATCATATTTCTATGTTCCACAAAAATTAATTTAGTCTCAACTGATTGTGGTAAAAAATACTTCAATTTCGTTGCATTCCATCGTATCATGCATGGAATGGTTAATGAGGATTATTTAATCGGCATGTTATTGGAATATTTATATACTTGTGTAACTAAAAATTATTATTCACATGGTCACGTATGCATTTTTTCAGATGTTATTGGTAAAGTAGTCCATGTGCAGCCGTTTGAGTGTTGTGCAAGTTCTAGATATTCAGATGATTTTGTTATCGACGAAGATTATCCTGATGAACATAGTTTTAATGAGACTATCTCTTTAGATCTGGCTAATGAAAGGTACCTTTATTTATAATTTATATGTTGTTTTAATCGTCTATTGCATACTTGTAATTCTAATGTTGTATATCTTTGTAGCAAAATTCGTCTTCCTGTTAAACTGAATGGGTTGATGGCTTCAAAGTTTTATAAGAGGTGGTTGATGTTAAAAGATGTAGATGTCTATTGTATCATCCAATGGGGAGTTCTCGATATATGCAGAGGTTTTGTGATCCCTTATTCCCTAATAATTTACTTTGGGAAGTTTGTTTAGTTTTATAATTACTTCTTGATGAAAAATGGATTTAATAGACGCATCGCACCATTATACCTAATTCTAAAAGTTGCAATATATTATATAGGAACCTACAACATTTGTTCTACAGGCTGCACACAAATATTGCTCAATCCATCTATTCTAGAGCTTCAAGTATTCAAGTCAAAGTAATTAGTTACCGTCGTTCTTATAAATACTTTGGATATCATTGTCTTATATTGTACTTTCCTCTCATTCGTTTTCTAAAACTTCCAGGTTCCCCAACAATCTGTTGGCACTTTATGTCCCACATCACCATATGGATTATCCTTCTATCCCTCATGAAAACATGACTGATGAAAGTCTTGAAGATTCCTTACATAGTGAAGGCGATTCTCATGTTAACAAAAAACGTAAGAGGAGAAGAATTGTGGATTCCGATGAAAGTAGTGAAGATAGTGGATATGAGAAAATCGTGTCCCAAGATAGAGATGATGGATATGGTAGTGAAAATAAAGAATAACATGGATCAAACCACTCTAAATAATTCATTTTGTTTTTGGATACCAACTTCATCTATGTTTATTGTTTTCGTCTAATTCAATTTTATTATAGTACTTTATTTACGGTTCAATTGAGATTTTGATATAGTAATCATGTTACAATTATTAATTTTATATTTAATACAAATATCATATTTGATATAATATTTTTTACGTTATATAATCTAATTGTTTACATGTTATCTACCTAGCTAGATAATTATATGAATAAATATTATTGTTACATTAACAAATATTAAATATATGATTATATATTATTATTCATTCTATTTTGGATAGATGGTAAGGATACTCAACTCGGTTTCTTTTGAAGATTGATTACTGAAACAGTTGAGCGGTTGTTTGTAAATAGGTCTTCTTTTAAAATTAGAGTTGGTTGTCTTAATTCACATCGATAGAAAAATCTGGATTTAGATTAGTGTTTCTATCGTAATTGGAATATTGTATATTTGTACTAATTAATAAGTATTTTCGGAATTGTATTAATGGACATATTAAGATCGGTACATAAGTTTATATTTACAATGGATCTATTTGACGACGAGTTAAATGGATATATTCGAATCGTTGCATAACTAAATTATAGATTACCTATTCAGCCTGATATTCTTTATATATTACTATCTTTACTAATAATTAAGTAATAATTATTAGTTGGTAATTATCGGCTAAAAATTATATGGAATATGAATAGAGTTGAACTTATTAATACCTAAATATCGTTATATTTACGTTAACCGACTTATTTGGATTGATACAAAACCAAATTTTACATTAGCGCTTTTGTTTGATTTGGAAATATATTATATCGCTATTAATAACTAATTTTAAATATTACATAAATTGTCACCTTCAAGATATCTAGGGTTTTATATATTTGTATATATATATATATATATATATATATATATAGACCTTCGTCTGCATATTCAAGAACTCGACTACTCTTTTGCTTCTTGATCGTAAACATGTCGTTCATAAAGAAGAAAAAGGGTGCTATTGTTCCTGTTGAAAAAATCTCTCCTTCGATGAATCAGAACCAGGTTAAGGTTAAAATTTTGAAGTTGTGGAGGAGACCGTTTAAAGGAGGTGGACCTATCGAGATGGTTTTGGTTGACTCTGAGGTATAGTATCCATCATATATATATATTTCTAAATTTGTATACCACTTACGTGTTTTATAATTTTCAAAGGGTGTTCATGTCCATGCAACTGTTGAAAAGGAGATGGTCGATACGTTTTCTGATCGTTTCACTCAAGGACAAACTATGATTCTCGATACGTTTAAGGTCGGACTTTATGTAGGAGAATATAGGACCAATAATCACACCTACAAGATAACATTCTATAGGACAACTGATATTTTGAAGTGTCCCGAATTCCCGGATGTTATACCTGAAAGATATATTACAGATTTTTCTGAAATATCTGTTGGTTTACTTGATTGAAACATATTGATCGGTCAGTAGATAAACTTATTTTTTCATTTCATTCACCATAATTTATTATATATGTTTATTAAATTATTGTTTCTGTTTTTTTATGTCTTAACATATGCTTAGATGTTCTTGGTCAAATCGTTGAAATACATCCTTTAGGAGAAGTCGGTTCCAAAGGAAGCAAATTGGTAAAATCAGAAGTTGATCTTATAAATGCAATGTAAGTACGCATCTATGTTTTCTTATATATATGTTTAGGTGTTGAAAATTGTAATTCTTATATAATATAACATGTTTAGTGGATCAAGATTAACCTGTACTTTGTGGGGAGATTATGCCAAAAAATTTTGGGCCCTTACACGCGAGTATGTTGATAAAAAGACTGTATGTCTCTTCCGATTTGTTGTTGTCAAGGAGTTTAAGGGTAATGATAATATTGTTGTTTATATATTATCATATATTTAGACTAATTGTAATTTGATATTATTCGTTCGTTTATTTTTGGTTACAGGTGTGTGGACTGTATCGAGTTCATATGATGTTACTGAAGCTTTGTTAAATCCCAAGATTCCTGAATTAGATCAGTTTTACCATATGTGAGTACTTATTGTTTTAGCTTATTTATGTTAACAACGCGAAAATATATCATACCAACGAGTTGTAGGTATATACATTCTATTTTTTTAAAAGATTAAGAACAGAGAAAATAGTAATCACTACAAGAAAACACCCCCATTTTCGAGGGCGATTTTCGTCACAAATTCGTAGCAAAAGTCTATTTGCGACGAATTTGCGATGATTTTTCGTTTGTCGCAACAAGCTCGTCGCAAACCAAAATTCGTCGCAAAATCGTCGCAAACAATAGTCGCAAAACCGTCGCTAATTTTGCGACGGTTTTGCGACAGTGCTTTTTGCGACGCCTTTGCGACAAATACTGTTCACCGCAGATTTGCGACGCAATTGCATCGGTTTTGGTAAACATTTGCATCAATTTAGTGACGGTTTTGTGTCGAATTATGCGACGGAATTGCGACTTTTGTTTGCGTTGTATTTGCGACGAATAGTTTTGCGACGGAATTGCGGCTTCTATTTGCGGCGGCCTTGCGACTTTTTTTACGATGGTTTTGCGAGGGTTTTCGATGTGATTTATTAAAAAAAAAAAAACAAAATAATTCATAATTTAAAAAAAAAACTCGAAAATATTTTAAATTTAATATAAAACATAAAATAAAGTTTGACATAAAACATTAAAATATATAAATCTAAAACCGAAAACAAATATAATCGAATGTGAAATTATCGAGCGGATCCGTTGTCGATGTGCCTCCTTCGTCGTCTTCTCTCCTTCTCAAAATCCTGGCAATGGCGGGGTTTGTCTTCACTAACTCGGCAAACAGACCATCATAGACGGTCACAGTCCTCTCTAACTTTTTCTCCGTTGCGCCGAGCCGATGTTTTGTTTCCTGGAGCTCATGTTTTGTTTTCTCGAGCTCCTTGGCGATTTGCGGATCAGAACCAAATCTCGAAACGGGACAAAATAACACTCCCTGATCATCCGTACGGATAGATCATGTAAATGCCATCTTTCCCTTACGGGTTCGAGGAGCCATCTACAAAATAAAATTAAAAGTTTACAATTTTACATAAATAATAATAATATAATTTTATTTTTAAAAATGTTAATAGTATAATAAATATTTAAAATTGTGAATAAAATTAAAAAGGAAATTAAGTTTTTACCTGTAATGCGACCTGGTTGATCGCCATCGGTGTCATCTGAGTAGGTTGACCATCGGGAGTAAGCTGGGTTGAGAGTTCTTCGACTCGGTCAATGACATCGTCGTGTAGCTTGTGGACATGTTCATCAACCCATGTCCCGCCCGGCCTGCGGTGGGTCTTCTCCCAAACCTCTGGCATCGTTGCGGGAACTCCTTTTGCCACGGCCTGAAAATAAAAACATATTACAAGTTGAGATTTTTGTGACCGTAAAAATTGAAAGAAAAAAATTTAATAACTTACAATGTCAACAGCATGCTGAGCATAAGAAATCTGTCCCAAACAGTGTTTTGAAGGCTGGTCAGTACCGCCAACCTTCGTCAATCGAGCAGCCGAGCACCGGGCAGCCATCTCCTGAGATGTCTCCAACTGCCAGAAGGTGACAAGGCCACCCCAAATATTGGGATCGAAGAAAGATGGCATACATACCTTCGGATCCGGATTCTTTTGCCACTTTTTCTTCCACCGTCCTATTTGGTCATTGAGACGGTTCTTCGTTTTCTCCTCAAATTCCTCACGAACTAAACCATTAATCGTGGGATCCCAATAGTATTTTTGCTGCAAATTGTCATAAATTAGAACATGAGTTAGAAAATTAAAAAATTGAATAAATAAATAAAATTTTTAAAAAATATAAAAAAATTACCGCGAATGTTTTGTACCACCGATCCTTGATCTCCTGGGTAACATACTTCCAAATCGTGTGGCACATCTTGAAATCCCGCTCTATGATCTTTCTAACATCCTTTCCGACCGAATTTTTGCAAAACCTAAAAAAATATAAAAAAGCATATTATGTGTAAATTAATATATTAATAATTATTAAACAAAACTAAATTAAATCTATGTTAAAAAAACATACTTACCAAACAGCGTTGCCGGTAGGGCCAGATTCTAAATGGGGAAGAACCTGCCGTCCGGGACCAACGAGAAGCTGCCCCAAGGTCATGTCATCCCATGAAAGAACTGGTCCAGGGTTTGCCTCGGGAGGTGGCGTTGGCTGTGGCTCAGGAATCCTAGATTCAGATGGGGAAGCATTGGCGTGCGCGGAATGTGTACGTTGTTCTTGTCGTGAATGACCTCTACCACGACCAACATCGGGTTGTACGTACTCGGTATAATCGTTCTCCACCATCTAAATAAAATTTTATAATTTCTGAAATTAGTAATTGCATATTAAAAAAATATGTAATCTAATATTGATTTTAACAATTTTAATGATAACATTAAATTAACCAAATAAACATTAACAATTTTAACTATTATAATATCAATATTAGTTAATCCTAAATTCTCAAGTACAATTCCATTCCTAATTAATTATTCCTAATCATTCTCCTATAAACCACAATTAACTAATAAATTATATACGAAAGAAAAATTTTAAATTCATAAAATAAAAGAAAAATTTAGAGAATTACCTAATAAAGTCGGGATCGGGAATGATTTGGAAGGTCGAGGGATCGGGAATGATTTGGAAAGTCGAAGGAACTTTTTCCTAGAGAGAGAAACGTTTTTTGTAGAGAGAGAAGAGAGATGTGAGGAATGAGCGACGGATTGGAATTGCTTATATAGGGAAAACTTTCCCTCGCAATTCTGTCGTAATTCGGTCGCAAATTGGGTCGAATATTTCACCCAATGCATGTTTGCCGCCACAACTTTTCGTTTCCCGCCCATAAAACGTCGCAAATGCCTCGCAAATATTAAAAAAACCGTCACAAATGCCTCGCAAACTGTAAATCCCAAGGTGAATGTACGACCAATTAATAGAGTTGACCGTAACTATAGTCGCAAAAGTGTAGCAAATTTAGCAACGGATTTGCGACGATTTCGTCCCAAATTCCTCGCAAATAAACAATTGCTACGCATTTGCGACGTATTCGTCGCAAATCCCACGCAAACAAGGTTTAGGGTATACTTAGGGGTTTGGATGTTTTAGACAAAAATTACGATTCATAAAAGGTAAATATACACTTGTTTAGGTCCTTAGTCCATGTATGAAGCAAAGTTAGTCTACTAATTGAAGTTTTTCGTAAAATCGGCAAAAATGATAGATTGATCATATTCTTAGTATAAGTGCATGTATGTGATACTTCGTTATATATGTTTCTCGATAAAGTTTTGATAAGTTTTTTATTTCAAAAATTAAAGAGGGATTGTTATTTATTAGACGACTCATACATTTATATTCGAAGAAGAGCCAATTTAAACGGTATAAATAATGTATTGGTTAGAGTTTAGGGTATAGGATTTTGCTACGTTTTTGCGAGGCAATCGTCGCAATTTCATCGCAAATGTTCAGAATTGCGACGGATTTGCGACGATTGCCTCACAAAAACGTAGCAAACTCCTATACCCTAAACCTTAGTGTTTTTTACTTATTCTTAATACTTGGACATTGATGCAAATAATTTTATATATCAATTAGGGCCTCTATGATATGTTTTTATATTCGAAGAAGAGCCAATATAAATAATGTATTGGTTAGAGTTTAGGGTATAGGAGTTTGCTACGTTTTTGCGAGGTAATCGTCGCAAATTCGTCGCAAATGTTCAGAATTGCGACGTCTTTGCGACGATTTCCTCGCAAAAACGTAGCAAAGTTTTATACCATAAACTCTAACCAATACATTATTTATATTGGCTCTTCTTCGAATATAAAAACATATCATAGAGGCCCTAATTGATATATAAAATAATTTTATATATAGAGGCCCTAACAAGATATATAACAATTTATAAAATACTTGGACATGGATGCAAATAATTTTATATATCAATTAAGGCCTCTATGATATGTTTTTATATTCGAAGAAGAGCCAATATAAATAATGTATTGGTTAGAGTTTATGGTATAAGAGTTTGCTACGTTTTTGCGAGGAAATCGTCGTAATTACGTCGCAATTCTGAAAATTTGCGACGATATCCTCACAAAAACGTAGCAAATTGTTATATATCTTGTTTTAAAAAAAAAATTACCCTAAACCTTAGTGTTTTTTACTTATTCTTAATACTTCGAAATGGATGCAAATAATTTTATATATCAATTAGGGCCTCTATGATATGTTTTTATATTCGAAGAAGAGCCAATATAAATAATGTATTGGTTAAAGTTTATGGTATAAGAGTTTGCTACGTTTTTGCGAGGAAATCGTCGCAAATAAGTCGCAATTCTGAACATTTGCGACGAATTTGCGACGATATCCTCTTCGTCTTCATCAAACTCATCTTCGTTTCCTTCTGAATCCTCGAATATCACATCAAGACCACTATGAAGTAGGTCAATTCTTGTCAAATCGGTGGTTACCTCTGTAGGGATCGAAACTTTTTCGGTTCTTGCAGGTTGCACTGGGGGTTGATCATCATCAGCATCAGCTGCTAACCCCCCGACAATTCGACCCCTTGGGTTAACTTTAATCACGGATAGCCAATCTTGATCCTGTCGTCCATGAGTACGAGGGTAAGGAATGAAGACTACTTGCTCTGCTTGGGATGCTAAGACAAATGGCTCAAACTTGTCAGTGTAGCTCCTATTTCCTTTTACATCAACAACTCCAAATTTGCTGGTTCTAAGCCCGAGACTATTGGTTGGATCAAACCAATCACAACGAAATAATACACTTTTCAAGTTCAACACACCAGCATACTCAATCTCAATGATTTCTTTCAAAATACCATAGAAGTTTGTATCGCCCGGCACATGAATACCATAATTTGCAGTGGCTTTATTTTGTCCATGCTGAAATGTGTGAAAAATAAAGCCGTGAGTACAATACATCTTACTCGTTTTTATGCTTGCAATGGGCCTCAAAACAAACTCATGTACCCATAAAGGCCAACTTTGTCGAGATTTCTTCGCCACCTATTGTCAAATTGAAATAATTAGTATATATATTTAAGTAATACTAATATAACTCATGCATGGTTCTTACCTTCTCCCGCATCCAGCCAGCAAAATCACGTTCTAGGTAAAATTGAACTTCTTCATCATTTAGTTCAGGAAATGCTTCTCGTATTTGGCCTTCTACCATTCTGTACACCCGTTAATTAATTAGTTGTATATATATTTTCAATTAATATATATATATATACAAAAATATATACATATATATATATATATATATACCTCTCATATGGCTGAAAGTAGTTACAATTTAGCATTATATACGTATGGGCAGCTTGTATATGCTTGAAATCACACCACGTTGATTCCTTCACTTTTCCACCCATCCGACCTACATCACAGAAAACATATAGTACACCCTCCAAGTGATATGTTCGGCCAACCCCACCATCGTCGTATCGTCTACGACGGGTTTTCTTAGTTTTCACGGTTTGGCTAAAGTAGTAAGTAGAGAAGTTTGATGTCTCCTCTGTCAAACTTCCAGCAATGATTGATCCCCCTACTCTTGCAAGATTTTTCGCCTTCATCTTCAAATGTTTGAAGAACCTTTCGAAGGGGTACATCCATCGAAATTGGACTGGACCACCCAAATCTAACTCATGTGGTAAGTGTACAACCAAATGTTCCATCACATCAAAAAGGAAGGTGGAAATATTTTCTCTAAGTTGCAAATAGTGAGTGGAATGTCTGAATTCAACTTCGAGATTTCGTCCTTCATTAAGGTTCTGACACATATGTCTCTGAAAAATGCTCCAATACCTAAATTAAAACGTCAATCCGGTCCGGAGTAAGTTAATTAATACAATAACAAAATATATGTATGTATATATTAATAACCATAGATAAACGTAACACCTGCAATTGCCTCGTGTACATCATGCGGTAAAAGCTCTTGAAAGGCAAAAGGAAGTAGTCGCTGCATGAACACATGACAATCGTGGCTCTTCATCCCAGAAAATTTCCCCCCTTGCTCAACACACCTTGAAAAAGTTGACACGTAGCCATCTGGGAACTTCACTCACTCCTTAACCCAGTTAATCAAAGCATTCTTCGCGGCAGGTGATAGTCGGAAACTAGGAATAGGTGCCCTACCATCTCCTGTTAGATGCAACTCAGGCCTTATGCATAAAGCCGCGAGATCCAGACGAGATTTCTGATTGTCTTTTGTTTTCCCTGCAACATTCAACAATGTGTGTATAATATTCTCAAAGAAATTTTTCTCCACATGCATGACATCCAAGTTGTGCCTCAGCAGATGCTCCTTCCAGTAAGGCAATCCCCAAAATATACTTTTCTTATGCCAGTTATGGTATACCCCATACCCAACAAGCATATTTGCTGGATTACTTTGCCAATTACCTCCAACTTTTACTGTTTCTTCCGCACCATATCCATCCATTTGTTCTTCCAACTCCTCACCTGAGAGGTAAACCAAGGGGGAGGTTTTAACAACTCGATTTTGAAATAACGTCATACTCTTTCTATAAGGATGATCCCTTCGAAGAAAACGACGATGGCAGTCAAACCAGCAAGCTTTCCCTCCTGCTGACAATTGAAATGATTCGGTCTTATCTAAACAATAAGGACATGATAACTTTCCGTGCGTTGTCCATCCAGATAGCATACCATACGCCGGAAAGTCGCTTATCATCCACATGAGGACAACCTTCATGTTGAAGTTCTTACGGCTCGACGAATCAAATGTGCGTACACCAACATGCAACAACTGCTTTAGTTCCTGGATAAGAGGTTGTAGGAAGACATCAAGTGATCTTTTTGTATGCTTTGGCCCTGGAACCAAAATGCTGAGAAATAAAAATTCTCGATGCATACACATTGCCGGTGGGAGATTATATGGCGTCACTATGACTGACCACAACAAATATTGCCTACCAGACATCCCAAAAGGACTAAACCCATCAGTGCAAAGACCCAAATACACATTTCTATGTTCTACAGCAAAGTCTGGATGTACCGTGTGAAAGTGTTTCCACGCCTTTGTATCTGATGGATGGGCGACCACCCCTTCCTCACAATCGTGTTTTGCGTGCCACCTCATTGCCCCTGATGTCTGCTCTGATTGATATAATCGCTTCAGCCTATCTGTTATTGGAAGGTACCACATACGCTTGAATGGGACTTTGGTGCGACCACTAGTCTTCTTATATCTTGGATGAGAGCAAAAACGACATTCCTGCAGTTGAGCATCATCTTTCCAAAAAATCATACAATTATCAATGCAGACATCAATTATCTCAGACGGTAATCCAAGACTTGCTACCAATCTTTGTATCTCATAGTAACTCTCTGCAGAGTTATTACCCTCTGGCAAATACTCTTTAAACAATTCACCCCATTTATCCATGCAATTTTCACTAAGGTTATCTTCGCTTTTAATTGTCATCATCCTAGATGCTAACGACAATTTTGAAAGCCCTTCTCTACATCCTTCGTAGATAGGTTCGTTAGCAGCATCTAACATATCATAAAAGTTTTTAGCACTCGGGTTTGGTTCTTCAAAAGTATTATCACTACACGAAGCAGTAGTTTCTTGAAATTTCATCATTGACCATATCATTAAACCTATTCCCATCTGTATTTCCATATGCAGATTTATTAAAATTATCATGACCATACTGATAATTACTATCCTCATAATTACTACCACCTTCTACATTCCCACGATAATTACTCGTACTTGAACTACCCGGAACATTGACAACAAAATCCTCCCCATGCGAAAACCAAACATAGTAGTTAGGTAAAAAAACCCTCGTAAATAAATGTTTCCAAACAGTTCGCGTATCATGTGGAGAAAAGTTTTTGCATTTCACACAAAGACAGAAAATTTTCACGTTACCGTCGTTGGTATATCCTGCGACAGCCCCTTGGTTGTTTATCGCCTGGGTCAAAAATTGGTCAAGCCCTTTTCTAAATTCTCTAGACACTTCACCAGTTTCTGAATCTTTGCGGTCGTTGTACATCTATGTTCGAACCATGTAGACCTCATGATGCGAAGACATCTTCGATTATCAAATTTTAATATCTTTCTTTGGAAAAAATAGTGTGTTTCTCGGATTTTGATGTTTTTAGAGAATGTTTTGAATGTTTATTAATTCTGTTCTTCACATTCACGGAATTTATAGAACTTTGGATTTTTTTGCTACTCATTTACGACGTTTTTGCGTCTCTTTTGCGACTCGTTTGCGACAAAAAATATTGTACCCATAATCCGGTAAGACTCATTAAACACGTTTTGTAATAATTTTCGTCGCAACTGCGTAGCAACTATTACTTCGCCGCAAAACTATCGGAAATATCTTAAAATATCTTGCCACGCAAACCCGCCGCAATATTTGCGGCGAAATTGCGTCGAGACTTAATAATCGACGCAAAACCGTCGCAAATGTTATAGTTTTTGCGACGGGTTTGCGTCCAAACATACAAATCGACGCAAAATTATCGCAAATTTGTATTTATAGTTTGGTAAATTATTACGACGAAACTTTTGTATTTATTGTTTGGTAAGTTAAAATTTAATTTGTACTTTTTTGTTATTAATATTAATGTGTTAGGGTTACAAGTGAATTTTTGGAAACTTATATTAATATAATATTATGATATTTTAACATTAACATCGATGTTCATAAACGTATGTACAATCGATATATAATATATATATATATAGTACATTATTGCTTAAAAACGTAATACAAATAAACTGCTAACGTAATGTATTACTCATCATCAATTTCTTCACCACCATCCGTTGTTGATGACCCTTCGTCAGATTCCTGGGATAACCAATTGTTTGGATTTCGATTAACACGACTGCTATTACTTTCTTCTATGAACGTTGTAGCCATGTTTTCTTTAGATATAACCTGTGAAATCAAATTCTTGAGTTATGTGTAAGGATACTACTTAATACAATATCTTTAAAATATATATTACTTAACTTACATTGCTTATGTTCTCAAGAATAATGTTAAGATATGTTGTCGCCCTATCAAACTTAACAACTACAACCTCTTTTAGAACCAATACCGAACCCTCCTTTATGTGCGGCCCATATTTGTTATCAGATATGGCGGACCTATGAATGCTCGCTTGTACAGTCCCGGTAGGATCCTTCAAGGAAAACAAATAACATTTATCGATTACTAAATATATAATTTGTTAAAAACATCTTTTCTTTTAACTTAGATATACATTTTACCTTTAGTATGACCATCGCGTCCCCCAATCCATTAGGTTCCATTTTATGAATCACTGCTACCACATATGGTACGTGACGCCATTGTGGTTTTATTTTATCCACCTGTATATATTCAACGTAGAATAAGTAAACTATATATAATTAAATGTCAATTAAACAATATACAAACTTTGAAATATAATTATTTCTGTTTCTTATATTAATAATAATAACATTTTAGACATATAATTATTTATGTTTCTTATATTAGTAATTAAATGTAATTACTAATATATATTAATAATAATAAAATTTCATTATACCTGTCAATTTGTTGACATTTGCAATTGTCATCTTCCAAAGGACATCGGTGAACGATGGATCTTCTGCCTCGACAACACAGTTAACCATCTATACATGTCTCTCATAAGAATTGCATTCTTCCAACATCGATTCTTCAAGTTTTTTCCTTGCCCGTTCTTCTGCTTGTCTCCCATCAGCCGGACCCGGAATCAAACATCGATTGTTATCCATATTTGTTGAAGTATAGAATGTGAGATAATTAATGTGGATTTTATAGAATGTTCATTTCAGTTTGCGACTAATTTGCAACTATTTTCCAAGACTTTTGCGACTAATTTGCGGCTATAAACAAGTAAGAATCAATTAAAACGTGTTCAATCTACTTTCGTCGCAAAACCGTCGCAACCCTTAAATCGTCGCAAATTTGACGCACATGTTGCGACGGTTTTGCGTCGAGTTGTACGTTTGGACGCAAAACCGTAGCAAAATTTCATTCGACGCAAAACCGTCGCAAATTTGCGACGGTTTTACTACGGTATTTTCCCATGCCAATTAGCGACGATTTTGCGTCGTATTGCAAAATATCGTCGCAAATTGGTCGCAAATGTCTCGCAAATTTGCGAGGCTTTTTTCCGTCGCAAATGGCCCTGTTTTCTTGTAGTGAATGTACGTTGTAATTTTACCAGGGATCCTTCCAATGATCTTGCTCTCTCTCTCTCGTTGGTGATACGGTTACTACTACTGTCCCGTTATATGATGAGTTTTTTGTACTTAATACAAAGAAATCAATCTATGACATCTTGTGTTCGTTTGAGGTAACATTGATTATATTTTGTTTTAGTTTTATTCCTTATTTTTGTTTTTAATCCCCTAGGCCAATGTATCTCATTGTAATTTTTGTAGGAGACCGTTTGTGTCACCGTCGGTGAGATCGAGTCCATCGAAAAATCCTCGTGGTATTATATTGTTTGTTCTCTGTGTAATGCCACCGTCCATCCATATCCCGACAATGGTGACATTCCAATGTTTGATTGTCCAAAATGTGGTAAAATATCAAATATTGATGCAAGGTATCTCTTCGTTGGTATATATTGTGTTCGTGGATATAAGGTTTCTTGTATAATTATTGACCACGTCTTTCTATGTTTTTATGTTAGGTACCGACTCGTGCTTAACATTGGTGGAGCTAAAGCAATCCCTGTGAGGTTTTTGTTGTTTGACGGCTTAGCAAAACAGTTGTTACTTCGTGGTGCCGCTGAGTTAGCAGAAGAGGTTGTTGAGGTACCTCTTTAATTGCTATCATAATTTGGTTTGTTTAATTTATACGTATATTTTGTAAAATGTCTAGACTCTCTTGTGATTTTGAAGAATGATGATGATTTGCTCCCTCAAGCAATTCAAACACTGGTAGGACAAAAGATGCTATTTAAAATAAAAATTGGCGCTGATAACTTGAGGAATCAGAATTTACCCTATAGAGTTGAGAAATTCTGGACCAATCCGGAAATGGTTAAGTCTTTTGACAGTGAATTGTCTTATAAGGTAATTTGTTATATTATACTTATAATAATGAACTATAGGTTACTACAAATTTATCGATGTTTATATATATGTTTGTATTTGATAGTTTTCTGGTGTTGTCGATGTTGATGATGACGCTCATCCGAGCTCCTACCATGCCTTCTCTTGAGACTGTAATGAAGAATGAGTCCGTCGATGTCATTCCGTTAGAGATTGAGAAGATCGATGAGAATATTAGCAAGGTTGAAGAGGATGATGATGCAAGTATTAAGTTTGAGAAGATCGGTGCCAAGAATATCAAAATTTTGAAGATTGACCCTCCTAACACTCCTGCTCTTAAAGTTCCATTTAAGACTTTTGGTGTCCGGGACAAGAAAACCAAGATTGACAAGAGCACTTAGTTGTTTTTGGTTGTTTAGTTTTACCTTTTTTATTTTTTTTTCTTCAGTCTTTTTTCTTTAGCTTATTACAATCATGGATTTAATGTATTTGCAGTTTTTACGTTATTGGTGCTTTTTGTTATATTCATAATAATTTTTTAATTTTACTTATTAAATATTATTTCTTTATGATATTCGATATATTTTATACAAAGAATATTATTTGTAGTATTTCATATCTATGAGTAAAAACACATTTTCATTTGTATAATATTCAAAATCGTTGTTTGTTAGACATTTAATGCAGAATGTAATTACAAAAAAAAAGATATATTATTATAAACAAGCAGATTTTTTTATATAAAAGCATGTAGTTTTCGTTTACAATACACATGTCGTAGATCGTTGTCCATTTTAAAATATGTACACATGTACCCTTATTTTCAATATATATATACAATCTAGTTTTATACGTTGTTGCGTTTTAGTTATTTTTTCTATTCATAACCAATATGGTTCAATTGCTTTCTCTCATAGATAATTCATATATAAATTATTAAGATATGATTAGATTATTCGATCGATGAGATAATATCAACAAGATGTGTCTATAAATATTATTGTATCGTATTATCATAAAAAGGGCATTATCTCATATCTTTTACCTTTACTGTATTTATAATTTGTGAAAATATATCATTTTTTGATTGTCTGTTAAATAAGCTATATTTCCATTTACTGAATATTGTCTATAATTTGAATTTTACATTTCAATATATTTTGAATATACGGCCAATCACTGCTTTGTATGGTATTTTACAATATTCATTTGCTTAAGTTCATGATTAATGATATGTAATGTTTACATTACGATGTGCTTAGAATATATGTTCGACTGCGAAATTTGACATTTTAACATTTTTGTAAAAATGAATAACGTCATTTGTGTTTATCATCATTCCATTAAAAAAAACAAATTACGTACCTACGTTAAATCCCTATATGTACATATATATATATATAACATAGCTAGGTTTCGTCTGATATATTTTTTCTACCATCCCTCCCTATCTCAAAATTTTCAAAAATGAAAAAACCTAAAGTCAAAGATATGAGATTTGTGCATGAGAATTTGTCTATCTACCAAAGGCGTATGTCTTCTTTGTATAAACTATGTTTGTTACCTGTACTTTACGATTCTGTTTAAATTAATATATTAATATCTCAGATAACACTACCATGAGAGAGCATTATACCTCACACGTGCATCGTGACTTACGTACTCTTGATGATATGATACGTGGTCCTTATAGAGATGCTAGGAAGAGAAGAATGCAAATCTTAAAGGATAAGAGAAACAGACTATACAATAAACCTTGTGGAAAGATTTTGCCTATATTTTTATTGTGATTAAGACTATATAATTCGTGATTGTTGTTTCAATATATTAATGTATATGTCTTTTTGTTATTTTTCAGCATCGTTAAAACAATCGTCTGAAGTAGACGATTTTGTGTGTTTCGTAGCTACTGATTCAGAATCTAATGATGAAGGAGATCCTGTCGTACGTCCTGGATCAACTAAGAGAGTTCCCAGTAAAAAAAATGATAAAATATCATTGATACTGTATCCCAAACACAAAAAGACAATGGTAACAAAAAATTATCCCATCCTATGTTTTTTATTTGTTTAATTCCGAACAATATTTATTTGTTTTGTTTGTAGGATACGTCGATGATGGAGATCCTAACTATATGTGCCAATATTGTAATGCTTATATGTGGTTGGGAGAACGGATTGCCAAAAGAAAGGTTAACATACAACCTGTGTTCACGTTATGTTGTCACAAAGGAAAGATACGCCTTCCTTTGCTTGCAAAACCACCTAGCACTTTGCTAGCCTTAATGTATAACGATGATTCTCGGTCTCAACATCTTCGTCAGTATATCAGATCTTACAACATGATGTTCTCTTTTACATCTTTGGGAGGGAAGATTAATAAGAATATTAATAATGGTAAAGGGCCGTACGTTTTTCAAATGAGTGGCGAGAACTACCATCAGATCGGTGATCTCTTACCTCGCCTTAACGAACCACTCTCATTCCTTCAGTTGTATATCCACGATGCATTAAACGATGTTCCGAATAGGATAAAAGCGAGCGGGTAATTGATAATATATATTGCTTATCTTAATCTTAAGATATTTATTAAAGTGATTTGCTAATCTATTTTTTTTTTGATAAATTATACTCCCTCCGTTCTCAAAAGATTGATGTTGTAGGAAAAACAAATATTTCTAAAAGATTGATTTTTTACATTCTCAATATATTTTTAATAAAAAAGTAATGATGAATTGTAAATTCCAAGACACATTAATTAGTTTTATTGAATTACTGTTGGTTTAGAGTCATAGAAAATTGTTTTGTACAAAAAACAAGACATTTATAACTAAAAATTAATGTGTTTTCTTAATAGTTGTGAAAATTCTACAACATCAATCTTTTGAGAACGGAGGGAGTAGTGAAAATTGTAAAGATGCTATTGTTGGCATGCTCAAGGACATGTTAGATAGGTACAATCGTCATGTCAAAGCAATCAGAATTGTAAGCCAACGATTTTCTGAACCTGGTGTCGAAAGATTCAAATTGCGGTTGGCTCCTGCACGAGTTGGTGATGGAAGAACTCATAATCTCCCAACAGAGAATGATGTGGCTGGACTGATAGAGGGTGATTTTGATATGGCTTCAGATCCGCGTGATATCATTATCGAAACCCATCGTAGATATTTCTATCGAATTAGTGAGCTTCATCCAGCTTACTTAGCACTACAGTATCCACTTTTGTTCCCTTACGGCAAAGATGGATTTCGATTGGGTATAGATATTGGTTATGTTGATGTTTCTGGTGTCAAACGGACTAAGATCACCATGAGAGAATTTTTTGCTTTTCACATACAAGAAAGGTACGGTGAGTCTCCGATCATCCCAATGTCAGGAAGATTGTATCAACAATTCTTGGTGGATGCGTATACAATGATCGAGTCCAATAGGCTACGATATATCTTATTAAACCAAAAAAATCTTCGTTCAGAAACGTATGAAAAGATTGTTTAGAAAGCCAATGACGGTGATTGCGATCTTGCTGTTGAAGGAAAGCCCGTTTTCATACCTTCGTCTTACACAGGGGGCAAACGATATATGATGCAACATTATTTAGATGCAATGTCTACATGCAAATATTATGGTTTTCCGGATCTTTTCATAACCATAACGTGCAATCCGAATTGGCCTGAGATTACACGCTACTTAGCCCGCCATAATCTCAAACCTGAAGACAGGCCGGATATATGTTGCCGTATTTTCAAGATCAAACTTGATAATTTGATACAAGAGTTGATGAACGAAGATACGCTTGGTGTTGTAGGTTCTGGTGAGTTGCTTTTGTTATGTAACCTCTCTTTGCTATTTAGATTTTTTTCAACCATGCGTTATTCTTCTATTCTTCTTGATTTTAGTGTGTGTAGACATTTCATAAGTATCCTTAGGATTGTTTTTTAAATTTATTTTAATAAATAAATATATGTATGTAAGCTATTATTAATTTATGTTTATTTTTTTGTTATCACGGCTCTTTACACCATTGAGTTCCAAAAACGTGGTTTGCCTCATGCCCATTTAGTGCTGTTTCTCGAATCTGGATCTAAGCTTCCAACAGGTGATCATATAGACAAAATAATAAGTGCCGAAATTCCGGATAAAGATCTATATCCTTTCCTTTACGAAGCCGTTAGTGAGACCATGATTCATGGTCCTTGTGGAGCTGATAATCCCAAAAATGTTTGCATGCAAAATGGACTCTGTTCAAAATTCTTTCCAAAGTCTTTTTGTTCGATTACGACAATCGACGATGCAGGGTTTCCTAACTATAGACGACGAGAAGATAAAAGGGTTATAACTAAGAATGGTGTTGATTGTGACAATAGATATGTTGTTCCATACAATAGAGATCTTTCTATCCGTTACCGCGCTCACATTAACGTCGAGTGGTGTAACCAAACCAGGTCCATCAAGTACCTCTTCAAGTATATAACTAAGGGTCCGGATTACGTAAGAGCAGTTGTATCGAAAGATACAGAAGATGATAAGATAGTATCCAAAATAGTGTCAAACGAGATTCAACAACACCTTAATTGCAGGTATATCTACGTGAAATAGGTTTTTATTTCTTTTATAAAGTTTGTTTTATGCGTACGAAACGTGAGTAAATAAGTTTTAACAACAGAACATGTTTATTATGATACAGGTATGTGTCTGCATGCGAGTCTACATGGAGGATATTAGATTTCCCGATACAGTATCGAACCACACCGGTCGAGAAACTCTCATTTCATTTGCCTAACCAACAGTTGGTTGTTTATAACGAATACGATCCCGCAGATGAAATTATTAATCGGGAGACGGTTAGTCGGACGAAGTTTTTATCTTGGATGGATGCTAATAAGATCTATCCACAGGCAAGAGACCTAACCTACGCTGATTTTCCAACCAAGTTTGTCTGGCATCTAAAGGAACGAGGCTGGAAACCACGTAAAAGGGGTTTTGCTATTGGCCGTGTTACTTTCGTTCCACATTCGGCCGGTGAAATTTATTATTTGAGAGTCTTGATCAATATTGTTAAGGGACCAACATCTTTTGATGATATAAAACAGTTGGTCCCATCGTTCACAAAACGTATCAGGAGGCGTGTTACGCGCTAGGTTTGCTTGACGATGATAAAGAGTATATAGACGCACTCAAAGAGGCAAGTTGGGTGGCATCTGAGAAATATTTGCGCCGGTTGTTTGCTATAATGTTGTCAACGAAAAGCATACTGAGTGCTCTCACAGTTTGGAACGAGTGTTCAACACTTCTTTCTGAAGATATTTTGATGAGAAGACGGAAGAAAACTAGAATTCCAAGTATATTTTATTATGTTGATTTTCCTTTGATTTTGTAGTTTGTTAAGATTCTTTATTTGTTACTTAATTTTATTTTTCTTTTTCTAATTGCAGATCTCATGATCTCTCCAGCACAAGCTAAAAATCTTGCTTTGGTCAAGATCGAGAAGCTGCTCCGTAGGAACGGATCGTCTCTATCTGAATTCAAAATGATGCCCAAGCCAGATCTTTTTTTATTGAAGACCACCAAGAATCCTTTCATCGTAGAAGAGACGAGCTATAACAAAGAAGAATTGCGTGATAAAAATGCTCTTTTAATGTTGAAAGTAACGGATGAGCAAAGGACTGTTTATAACGAGATCCTTGATGCGGTTAATCGTGATGTAGGTGGAATGTTCTTTGTGCATGGCTTCGGGGGTACTGGGAAAACTTATTTGTGGAGTATTCTTGGAGCTGCCCTTCGATCAAAAGGTCTAATAGTTCTTAATGTCGCTTCGAGTGGTATTGCAGCGTTGTTGTTGCAAGGTGGTAGGACAGCTCATTCGCGATTTGGTATTCCCATTGCGGTGAACGAAAGTACAATGTGTGCGATTGATGCTGGTTCAAATCAAGCTGAGTTAATTAGAATGACTAGATTAATTATTTGGGATGAAGCAACGGTGATGAGTAAGCATTGTTTTGAGGCGTTAGATCGAACAATGCACGATATACTAAATTCTGATAAGCCTTTTGGTGGTAAGGTAATTGTGTTTGGAGGTGATTTTAGGCAGATCCTACCCATCGTACATGAAGGTGGAAGGGTTGAAACTGTACTGGCTTCTCTGAGTTCTTCGAAGTTGTGGTCTAAATGTAAAGTCCTCTGTTTTACAAAAAATATGTGTCTTTTATCGAGCGGGCTCAGTGCTAAAGATGCTGAAGAGATGCAGTCGTTTTCAAAATGGATTCTACAGATAGGAGATGGGTTGATTGGCGATGTTAATGATGGAGAGGTTGAGATAGATATACCTGATGATTTTCTTATCACTGTGTGCGATGATCCCGTAAAGGCAATCGTTAACGAGGTTTATGGGGAAGTGTCTTCTCGTAAATCAGATCCTCAGTTTTACCAAACGAGAGAGATACTAAGTCCCTGTAACGATGACGTTAATAGTATCAACGAGTATATGCTTGACCAGTTATTCGGTAATAGTAGTTCGTTCTATAGACTCTTTAGATGAAGTTTATTACCACTTCCATATCTAACACTGTATCTCTATTTTATAGGTGATCAAGCTATGTATTATAGTTCTGATAGTGTTGAACCATCTGACACTGGTGCCAATGATGATCTCCTTTATTCACAAGAGTTTTTAAATAGTATAAAGATATCTGGTTTGCCCAATCATGAGATTCGTGCGAAGGTTGGTGCACCGATTATGTTATTACGTAACATCGATCCTAAAGGTGGTTTGTGTAATGGCACTAGACTGCTAATTACTAGACTGGGTGTTCGAATCATAGAAGGGGTGCTTATAACTGGCGATAAGCTAGGTAAGATTGTCTATATTCCTCGAATTACCACCTCCCCTCCAGATACAACATTTCCATTCCGTATGAGACGTCGACAGTTTCCTATCAATATGGCTTTCGCAATGACCATTAATAAAAGTCAAGGGCAGACTTTGGAAAAGGTTGGTTTGTATCTACCTAGACCTGTTTTTACTCATGGCCAGCTCTACGTCGCACTATCTAGAGTTACGTCAAGGAAGGGTTTAAAGATACTTATCACGGATAAGGATGGGAAACCAGCGAAGAGGACAACCATCGTTGTCTACAAGGAAATCTTTCAAAATATTTGATGTGGTTTCAATTATATATTTACGTTTTCATATGGTTTTCTCATGCGAGTAGAATTGTGATAATGGTGTTATTATGCTTGATTTTTGGTTTATTTGGTTTTCAGTAATAAAATCATATATTATGTTTTCGTTTAGGATCTTTATATCTATACTAATTAAACATTAGACTTATTGACTCTCGAGGATCTCATTTGTGTATGACAATGTCGCAGATTTCCTCTACTTTCATAGCTTTGGTTGGTGTAAATACACATCAAAAGATAGTGATTATAATAATGCTTTGGTTGTTAAATTCTTACGACCGGTGATAATGTATGTTTTATTATTCAATTGGATGAGAGACAAAACGACAAGACACACAATAAATCGTGGCCATTCCCGTTTCTCCTTCTATTCTTATGTCGGTGTGTCTCTCTCTCAATCCCCTTTTTCTTCCTGCAAAATAATTCGGGATCTGCAAAGGTTTACTGGTTTCTATTTGAAATCAATCGATTTTGGTTGTGAAATTCTTCGGATTTTGTCTGAAACCATCCGACAATGTTGGGGATCAATCGGAAGTTGTTTCAAACCAACTAAAAATTGACTAAATCTGGTAAGATTCTTGTGATCTATATGTAAATCGTAGTGTATTAGTAAAGATTTCATGTAATCTACAAAAGGAAATTGATTTCGGGTTTTGCATGTGAATGAAATTGGGGATTTTTGATCAAATATATATTATGATTTGTCACGCGGTTAACCATATAATTTATACTTGTATCAGCTGATGAATTACCGATATTCTTGGTAAATTATCAGCTTAAATAAAATTTAACTTTTTTGGTATGATCGAATTAACAAACGATTCAATGTATTGTGCTTGGTTTGGTGTCAAGACGATGACCAACTATTGTATAACATTGCAGAGCTTTATGTTCTAATAGTAGGGACAGAACAAATGGGTTGATGGATTATTAACACTAATCTATAATCATGATTTTATATACATGTAGCGTTATTTGTTTGTTCTTTACGTGTTTTCGTTTCATTGTAGGTTTGTGTGTAGAACAAGGCATGTCTGAGTACTCGAGAAATTCCCCTTTGCTTCCAAGGCCTTTTGTCCCCACGGGTTTGAAAACCCCGCAGCTTTTGATTACACGAGCTCAGCGGTCCACACACTGCAAATATTTTCTGGAGAAGGTAGTTAAAGAATATCCCCTCTTATTTTTGTTTAATATTTAGGCAAAAATTGTTCATCTATCTAATCCATTGATGTATTTTAAGTTACGAAAGAAGTATAATAAGGCATGTCTCGCACATGAGAAAGTTGTCGAAAAGAAGAAGAGTCTATTGTATGATGTTGAATGACTTGGGTTTGAAGAACGTGCCCTAGAGTTAAAGCTTAAACGTCTGGAATCCCCTTATACAAAATGGATCGAGCTTTATTTCGATAAAATTGCACCAATTCCTCGGAGTATATCGGACTTAATTTTAGCTTCTGAACAAATGGATGATGAGTTTGTCCCTCCTGCAATCGTGATTATGTTTTAACGAGGTTGTATTGTATTCATAACATTTTCTGTTTCACTCAATTAAAAACCCGGTTTCGTTACATGTTTCTCCGTGATTATAGAATTTTAAAACTATCCATCAAGAATGTGGTGATTCCTGTTAATATAAATTTACCAATTTTGTCTATATCATATGTTTGTAATAACTATTTAATGTTGCCTATAATTGCAAAAAAAAAACGTATAATCTGTGTCTTTTATCCATCAACCTTATAGGTTTTAAAAATAGTAAATTTTTTATGAAGATACAGATTATAATTTGATAATGTTAAATTTCCTATTTGTAAGATTCGTCCAAATTTACAACTTTCTCGTAGCAATCGTTTATCACTCCTATGGATAATACTTTTTTCCTATTTCGCTCAAGTAATACTCTTATCAAAACTTTAATTAGTTCAAAAATACCATCTGAAAGTTGAATATTTTGCTTCTAAAAGCTTTTTGGTTTTACTAAGTTTTAATCTTTTATACATGTTAGCATGATAATTTACATTTACAAGTTATGAGAATAAATTGTTTTTAATTAATTGGAATATCATCATTGTGTGGATATCACAAACAAACACAAAATACTCTTAGTAAAGGTCTAAACAAAAATTAATTTATAAGAATAGGTAAAATTATTTATGATACGTACACTATCGCATTTTTAAGAAAAATATTATAATTCGTTCATTACTGCTTATATTATTACCTATTTTATAATCCTCTGTTTGAAAAAATGTGCTACTCTGATTATTTTCCATTCACCAAACATAAAAACAAACAAAAAGTTATGGGATCCATACCATTTTCCCATTAGATACATATTTTTAATAATTTCTTATTAAGTCTCAAACAATAAACGTATATGAAAACTAATACTAAAAACATATTTTATGACATTAAAATTCTCACCAATGTGCTTGCTCTTACCATTTTAACATAAGATATTTTCATAGGATTGTCTTAAGAACCAAAAAACAGCTATTTAAATCTTACGATTTCTTAAAAATATATTCTGAATTGCGCTGCGGTTATAGGTTGCACTACTATAGATGACTAAACAATACAACTAAAACAAGCAATACAATGCAATGTCCTTTCGATTCGTAGCCAAGCTAAATCGGGTAATGAATATGAGTTGATGTGTCATGTCCACACTTTACCAGGAAAAAGTCATGGCACAGGTAGATATAAACATTACAAAGTCGTGAAAAAGTCTCTGTATAAATTCAGAACATTTATTGAGATTGTAAAAAAAATGTAGTCTTCGTTATTAACAATGGTATGTATTCTATATAAATACAAAGGGAATGACATCAAAAATATCATATCCGAGCTTCTGTTCTTCACAACAAAATAAACGAATATTACTCATTTCTTATATTTTCATCTTTCTAAAATGTCTCTCAATTCAGGTGCAGGTTCGTATGGTCTTTTTAGACCAAAAGGATTAAAGATACCATATCTTTTGGTGCTCTCATCTACCCGTTGTGAAATTGCAAAAACGTTTCTTGATAAGGTTTATATAATTGTATATAGACGTTTGCAGATTAAACACTGAAAATAATAAATTTGACCATGTTTTAGTTAGTCGTTCAATATCGGGAACTATGCAATCTTCATGCCGATATATTGCTTGATAAAGTGAGATTTCCAACCCAAACACGTCGTCTCGAATTAAGGCAAATATCAGTCGAAAATAGGATAAGGGAACTAGAATCGTCTTTCACGCAATGGGAAATGCTTGGGTTTGAGAGGATATCACCGTTTCCACCGGTTTTAAGCAGTTTACTACGTCTTTCTACGATGGACTCCGTCTTTGATCATAAAATCATCATTGTCTTTTAAATGGAAAAACTGTAATATGTGTATCAAGTTGGCTTTATTCTCAAAGCTTATTCAATGAAAAACAGAACAATCATATCCGTTTTGGTTAGTGTTAACGAATGTATTAAATCTTCTTTATTTTGGTTGAGTAAGATTCCGATATAGTAGTTGACAATGTTACTTGGTAAATGAATTTATATATTAATAATTGTATCCTTATATATACCTTATAATGATTAGTTATGTATATCGAGGATATACTTATGGAAATATATATATTAACGATCTATTTGTGGGTATAAATATTTAAATTTGGACCTCACAAACAGTTAAATATTCAAATGAAAATATTATTATTACTAATAGTTCAAACAACCAAAAGATAACATAGGTGCATAGTTTTAGAGTTTCGAATTCAAGTCAAACATTATTCAAAGGTTTCTCTCCTCTATGTTTTATTCTTCGAATCTTCAAGGACCATCATAGATTGGTAGCCTAAATTAACAAAATAAAAAAAAGATTTATTATCACGAATATTGAACCAACGATATCATAACGATTATTGAATAACGAAAGACGAAGAAATTTACCTCGCTGCGAAACAATGTGCTTCATGAATAATTGGATTGATCATAAAGTGGCTTTTTTCTCCCACTGTATGGAGTTATGTACCTGTGTACATATTATAATTTTGTGTTATTACACATAGGTACCATGTATTAGTATTTAGACTTTTGGGTTATCGTTTCGCATACCTCCGACCACGTCTATTTTCCACTAACGGAGTATACAAATGATAGGCACGCCATTATTAACCGCTTTAAAAGAATTGTAGATTTGTTCCGCTTTATCTCCCCATGCTACACAAATGATGCGTTTGTTCCTAATTATTTTAAAACCGTATAAAATTATGAGATAATAAAGTAAAACTCTTTCCATCATGAGTATGGTTCATGATATACCTTTCGTCCTGCAACTCAAATGAACATCTCTTATAGTTTGGTCCATGCTCGAAAGAATCGACGGTCTCAAATTCTCCATAATGGACAACGTTTCCAATAACATCTACAAAAATATAATGTGGAGTAAAGAATTCATAATTACAATTTGTTTACTATATTTTGTAAATGTTATTATGAAAGCTTACCCAATAAGTAGTGTCTCGCATCATTTCCTACTACTGTTGCATAATGGACAAATGAGAAAAAGGGATCATCGTTGACAAAGTTGGTGCGACTCACAGTTGTCCAATCTAGAAACTCAATTTTGTGGTTGTTACGAACAATATTTGAAACACCATGCGCATAAACGACTTTGAAAAAATGAACCACTCGCCATTCCATCTCTGGTAACTCTTGATCAAATCGATTTGCGAAGCGACGAGGTACCGAAGCATGAATCTTTGATCCCTAATTGTTGCACATTGAAAACACGAAGTATTTATATACGAGGCAAAGGAAAGCAATATCAAAACCATTAGTTTCTATAAGTTTCAAATTAATATTTCATAAATATTCTACATCCTAAATTAACCGTCATAGTCGAATATTCGATGTTATAATCTTATCCCAATATATGAAAGTACGAGATTACATGATTAGAAAATATTTGGGGATATAAAACCAACCTCTTCATCGCACAAGAGCAGTTCTAGAGTATGCCCAGATCTTCTCGTTGGTTCGTACCACTTGCGTAATGTCTTGACACGAATACGCCAGTTCATGTGAGATCGATTCAATTCAAAAACCGTGTTTTGTCGAAGAGCAGCCATTGATTATCTTCGGTATGAAGAAAACGAAAGGTTTTGATAGAGAATCCGAGAGGTTTTTTTCTTTGGTTGTTTTCACAAGTCTCAACTTCCCTTTTTAAAGGAAAGAAAATACGTAACTTCCTTTTTTATTAGATTTAATTTTCTATTTTATTTATTCAATGAATTTAAATCATAAAATCCGATTAATATTTATTTGCGATTGCATTAGTCCAGTTGTTTATTTTAATTTTCGATTAAAGAAAATAATTTTTAAAGATAATTTCTTATGGACCAGATATGGAATCATAACTATTTTTTCCGATTTCTGTTCATAATATTCTTATGGAAAATTAATATTATAGATATAGATTCTAATCATTATAAATATGTGTTAGGATACATTGTTGTGTATTCATTATAAACACATTATGTACCAATCACGTATGTACAAATCTTCTTCTTATTTGAGTTTAACGGAGTTATCTTCCGCATATGATTCATCCACCATAGTCAATTGTAGTGTTTACGTCAAAATTCTGCAAATTTGGTCACGTCCAACGAGTGGTGGTCGTAGAGTCCTAAATTGTTATTATGTGATGAAGAGGTTGGTTGGAGATAAATTTTTATTCGTTGTTTACAATAATTTTGTTCTTTTTGTTAATATCTTTGCCATTCTAATTTTGATTTTTTTAGGGTAAAAAAATATATGCAACTATAAAAGGTCTATCACTTGAAAAATTTGGAGAGCAAATCGCACGTGATATATGGCTTAATTTAACGAAATTCTACCTTGATAGTTCTGATAATTTGGATCTTCCATTTGTTCATAAATGGAAAATAACTTTTTTTGATATGACCAAAATACATTCATTGGTTTGGCCAGTTGAACTCTGTTTTTGTGATTTTGTTGATTATTGATCAATTCTTGATGGATCATACGGTGATGATAATTTACTAGGTAAGTATGTATAAGATTTACACCTAAAGAGGAACTTAAATAATAGGTGTTTCGTAATATATTGAAGCTGATTTTGATAGATTTAATCGGAGAAGTCGTTAAGGTGGGGTCGTTCGGTGTGTGGGAGCATTATGTTTTCCGAGGTCCTTTGAAAGATGTAGAAGAAACTCGTGTCACCCATCACGATATAAATTTGCATCGTCATAATAATGAAACTATTTTTATTAGTGATGAAGGTGATGGCGTTATTGAAAGTTCTGATTCCAATAAAGATCGCGTGTGTCAAGAAATTTCGTTTGATATACGAGATACAAGGTATTTTTCAGTTTTCCCAGTATTCTTAATTTTCATCTCTACCATTTTCGAATATATTTTTTTAAGCAATGATACTTGTAGCAACAAGATTATGACGATCGAGTTGAGCGGATCAATGGCTTTTAAGTTTTATTGTGGTTGGAAAAATTGTGCCACTTATACACCTATATGTGTTATTAGATGGGGTATGATCCATAGTTACGAAGGTATGGTATATAATTTAAACCTATTTCCATTCAAATCTTGCAAACTATTAATCTAATTAATTGTATTTGGTAGGTAGAAGAGTTATCGTTTCTACACACCCAACTAGAATCGTGTTAGATGGGTGTTGTGCACACATTCGTAAATTTAAAGAGAAGTAATTCCTTCATTCACATGTTTGACTAGAAATTTTTTTTGCTCCGTTTAAATAAATTCAATGTTGTCTAACAATAATCATATTTCATTGTACAGGCTTCCACCAAGATGTTATTGTTAGTCCTCATTGTTATTGGTTTTTAATTAAAAACATATGATTATCGTTATCTGTGAGTTTATTATTTTTTAAATAATTTTGGTATTTACTAGATTGTGCTACTCTATATATTTTTATATATGATGGACATCAATATACCTTACGCTCGCATTAAATCTTAATTCTTGGTTGTGTCTAATGCATGCGAAACATACATATATCTATAGTAAACCTAATGCAGTTCTATTTATTATTCTGGAAATTTTCAGCAATTGATAAGTCTATTCATTGTCTCTTTATGGGTTGTCAAATGATTTGAAATTCGTTCACATGCATTACTTGGTAGTTTAAACTTTGACTGAATTTTTATGACAATATGCATTCACTTGGATTGTATTTTACACTATATTAATGATCCAACATCATATATCAGTTGAAGTATAACAATGGTTCTTTAATTTTATCCGGTTGTTAGGTGTTAGGAAAATACAAACGTTAAATTTTTCCTTTTCCAATCCTTATATGAATTTGAAAATGTTCAATCGACTATATGATATTCTTAATATTTGATTTGTTTATAACATAAGAAAATACGGAGAGGATGTGTTCACATGTTATAGTGTGTTTATTGATATGACAAAAAGTTGATAAGTTTATGTCGTATATATGTGTCATATTAGTGCATGCATTGTATTTTGTGGCATTGTGTTGTCTATTCCAATGCATAGTTTATTCAATAGTCAAGATAAAACTTCTATTATTTAATATATTAAAGTTCGTTGATTACAAAGCATATACAATTTATAGGTTGTGCTTAACTGCTCGTCTTCATATATTCGGTTTGTTGGATCATTTCCATAGTCTTTTAGTTATTTTCTTAGCATCGACCATGTCTCAAGACTCAAATGATTCTCCGTTGTCTCCTAAATCTTTGGTACCCACTGGATTAAAAATACCACAACTCTTGATCGCAAGGGCTGAACGTTCCAAACTTTGTGACCATTTTCTGAAAAATGTACGTATTATTCCATCGTTTAGTTTATGAGTAAACGACAATTTAGTTCCATAGTTTAATTTGTTTATCACCTTTTATTTGCTTAAGAAATATCATAAGGCATGCATGGTTCATGAGAAGGTTGTTGAGAAGAATAAATTATTGCCAGATGAAGCGCAACGCCTTGAGTTTGAAGAATATGCAATTGAGTTGAAGATTATGCGTCTAGAGTCTCCTTATATAAAGTGGGCAGAGCTTAGGTTTGATAGAATAGCACTAATACCTGGAATTATTAACGCCCTAATTGTAGCCTATGAAGCCAATGATGTTGATTTTGTTCCTCCTGCAATTACGATTATGTTTTGTTGAGTTCAAACTCTTGACGTGATTGTATTGTTATTGCAATTGTTATCATCATGTATCTTGAAAATTTATGTATAGATTATGGATCTTTTTTTTATATTAATTACAAATTTCCTAAAGTCATTTTATATTAGTTAAATCGTATTACAGAAATATATAATGTGGAATAAGCATATTATTTGTAACACCCGTGATCCAAAATTGTCTTTTTGGAAGGGTGTCGATCGACACAGTGTCTGTGTGTCGATCGACACGAAGTCGTGTTCTCTCGAAAGTTTGGGCAGTGAGGGCCCTGTCGATCGACACAGAGGGAGTCTGTCGATCGACACGCGTTAAAAATCAGATCTGGGTTTGATTTCGGTTCGGTTTGGTTAATGGGCCGGTTTGGAAAAACTAGGGTTCCGTATAAAAGGGCATCCCAGACCTTGTGTGGCCGAAATTAGAGGAGAATAAGGGGTTTTTAGAGAGAAAAGAGTTTGAGAGGATTTGGAGAAGTTTTGAAGGAAATTCTTGTGGATTATCCTTGATTCTCAATCCTATAGTGTGTGATTTCGTGGGAGAGGCTTTGGGTGGCTGATTTGGTGCGAAGATCAGTGTTTGGAGATTCGTGTTCTTCGTGTTCTTCTTGTGTTCTTCGTGGTTCATCCTCTTTTTTCTTCAGATCTAAGGTGAGTGCGCGACCATAGGTCCTTGGATTGAGGAATAGATGTTATACGATTGTTTGCTGTGTGTTTTGGTGGATTTTTGTGAGTATTAATCGCATGTGATCGATGGGGATGGAGAGATTCGGCCATGAGAGGATAGGCCAATCTCCATCGGACAGCAAGGTCCCTGTCGATCGACAGGATTGATTTCTGTCGATCGACACGGGGCGTGTAAGCCTGTCGATCGACAGGGTTGTTTCCTGTCGATCGACATGGGACTTGTTGTTCCTGTTTTCTGTTGTTTGCTTGTTATGTGCCTTGTTTGATAACCCTGGTATTTCATGTATTTCGTTATTTAAGTAATTGGCATGTAGATGGGAAGACCGTCTCACTAAGTATTTATGATAATACTTACGCAACTCATTTGTTTTATGTGTTGCAGATAAAAGATTGTATGATCGCGGAATCATGGCAGAGGAAGAGGATGATTAGGGATTGTGAATTGTGATTAGGTTGCTAGAATGAATTGGAGTGTGGAATTGAATTGAGTTGTTGTTCTTAGGTTGTTAGTTTATAAATTGTGAATTGTTTATAGAATGGTGATTGTTATGTTTGTTGTGTAATGAATGGTTATTCTTGAGAACTTCCGCGTAATAATTGTGAGGAATTATAGTCGTTGAGGATTAATATTTATGGGAATATTAATCCGGGCTATTTAATTAATTGTTTAAAAAAAAAAAAAAAAAAACTCGGGTGTTACATTTTTGGTATCAGAGCCCTTACGGTTCTAGGGCTAGTAGTGATTGTGATGAACTAAGACTATGTGTTTAAATTGATTATGTGTGCTTAGTCGATTGTAGTCTTAGAATCATCCTCTTCAAGCCTTTAAAGAGATTCTGCGGTAAGTGACTGTTTGGGATTGTTGATCTTATTCTGTGAATTCTAAGTCTCTTAGAATGTTCGTGTGATCAGTGCAGTGTCGATGGCTAGAGTTCCTAGAGGTCGTGGTGGCAGAGCTGGTGGCCGTGGTGGCACAGTGGGTGGCCGTGGAGGCCAGGGCCGTGGTCGTGGACTAGTGGATGAGTCAGTTGAGAGCGAGGCGCAGAGTGTTTCGCAGAGTGTGTCTGGTGCCGGTAGGGGCAGGGGAGTTCCAGTGGGCCCCGGTGGGGGTGCTGCTGTAGCTCCTGGTCGTGATGACCAGATTGTGGGATTGCTGACGCAGTTTTTGGCACGTTTTCCTCCAGTGGCCGGTGTGCAGCAGAGAGCTGCAGAGGTTGAGCAGCCGCGGGCTGCAGTTGCAGTGCAGGGTCCGTTATACCTTCAGGTTATGGGACATATGCAGAGGATTGGTACACCGTCGTTTGATGGCCGAGTCGGTCCTGCGGAGGCAGACGAGTGGCGCTTGAGAGTGGAGCGTAACTTCAGATCGATTCGATGTCCTGCTGAGTATCAGGTAGAGTTGGCCATTCACTATATGTGTGGTGATGCGCATCTGTGGTGGCGAGCTATAGAGGCTCGGAGAGCGGTGTGGACCTGTGGAGAATTCTTAGCCGAGTTCAATGCTAAGTATTTTCCTCAGGAGGCTCGTGATCGTCTTCAGTTGAGTTTCATGTCGCTGGAGCAGGGGGAGCGTTCAGTACGCGAGTATGATGCCGAGTTTGGCAGACTGTTAGTGCATTCAAGCCGTGATTTTGAGGATGAGAGGACTCTTGTGCAGAGGTTTTTGCAGGGACTGCGGTTGAGTATCCGGTCTCAGTGCAGAGGTGCCAGGTATGCCTCGAGGGTAGAGCTAGTGGAGCTTGCAGCATCGATTGAGGAGGATCAGCGAGAGCAGGCTGGATCGCTAGTGGTTCCGCCCGTGGTTGCTCCAGTTGCTCAGCCGAGGGGTCAGCAGCAGCAGCAGCCGCAGGAGCATCAGCAAGATTCTGGTTCCAGCAAGGGCGGTAAGCCTGCACAGGGTCAGAAGAGGAGATGGGATGACGCGTCTAGGACGAGTTCGAGGAGTCACGGCAGTCATGGGTGTTTCGAATGCGGGAGTTATGAGCATCGCGTGGCGGACTGTCCTAAGTTTTCCGGGGAAGCTAGAGTTTGCTTCCATTGCAGAGAGCCGGGCATATCAGGCCGATGTGTCCCAAGTTGCAGCAATTAGCGCTTGCGGTAGTTCATCCGATAGCGGCGCAGCCTTTGGCTCAGGTAGTGCCAGAGCAGCCATTGGGTCAGTTTGGAGGAGCGCAGCGTGGGCATGAGTAGTGGAGGAGCAGTTCGAGGATTGAGTTGGTGATCGTTTCGTTCCGTTTTGTTTCCAGTTCAGATTTTGTTGAGCTTTAGTGTTTCTGTTCCTGGATTATTGTTTTATCGTTGGTGTTAGAACGATTTACCTTTTGAAAGTCTATAAGATGGTGTTTCCTTATTTATTTTCATATGGTTTGGAGTGTGTGGTTGTGATGTGTTTTATTGTGCTGTTTTGGGAGATGTGTATTTCTCCAGAGGGATGTGAATTCCTTGTATACTTTTTGGGAGATGTGTATTTCTCCAGAGGGATGTGGATTCTCGGTAAACTTTTTGGGAAATGTGTATTTCTCCAGAGGGACGAGGTTTGTCCGGTTGTGGTTAGAGATGGTTGTTGAAGTCAAGACTAGGGTTGATATTACGTGTAGAACTTCAAGTCAGGTGACCCTAGAAATGAATGTGGCATTTTTGGTTGTGCATGTTCTTGTTTGATTGTTGCGCGACCAATCAAGCGACACGATCCAGGCAAACTTGGTCGGGTTTTAGACGGTGATGTTAACCTTAGTAAGACGGGTTGTGAGCCTCGGGATCGTGGAAGGATCTCGTGTGGTGTAGGCCAGGGGAAGCCAGGATTCTGGTCCATGCGGGATGGCTATGTGGATTGAGTGAGGAGTCGAGTAGTGTTGACTGGATAAGTCAAGAGTGTGGTATGTGATAGATGGTTAAGGAGGCTCGAGCTGTGAGCCGAAATGTCACTGGTCCGGCGAAGCCCGGGGCTGAGTTCTGGTAACAGAGGTAGCATTGTAAAGATCTGAGGCAGGACTGATGGGCGGTTGAACATGTTCTTGTTTGATTGTTGTACAATCGACCGTCAGACCTGGTTTGGATTAAAAATGTTGCTCAGAATGTTCCGGGTGATGTTAGACCAGTAGTGGGCATTTTTAAGTGGTGGTTGTGCTTTTGGTTTGACAGGGAGGCATGTAGTATGCAAGTGATTATTGCGATGTGATCAAGGGAAGTTGGAAAGTGTCTTTCAGACTCAGCGTTTGTATCTTAGACAATTCGAGGAAGCCGAGGAGCATGAAGTCCTATACGTTCGATTCAGGGGAGGTTCAGAGGCATAAGCCGTATGCGGAGTCGAGCAGTGCTGTTAGGAGGAGCGGCGGTTTTGGTTACAAAAAGGCAGATGGGAATATCTGGAAGTTTAAAGGTTCGTCATGGTCGGTTTGGCGCGTTGAGAAGATCCAATTCTGGGTTTTACGGTTGATCATGCATGTTTTTGTTTGATGGTTACGCGATCAATCCGTTAGACCTAGTCCGGGTTTAGGAGAAGTGTCAAGGGTTTTACGTGTGCGTCGCAGGTTGGGACGAAGTTAATGGTGAGGAGGTTGGTTACGTAGTGTTGCAAAAGAAGTTCCAAAGGAGTGGTCTAAGTTTGGAGCTATCAAAGATTGGAGTTGATTGCGTAGTGTCACGCATTCAGGAGCGCGTAGGAAGTTTTGTGTGGTTTTGAGGCAGTCGGTTCAGTTTCAGGTCTCTTCGAACGAGACATGCAGGATAAACAGGTGTATCGGCTGTCAGCTGGTTGCGCTGAGGCGTCAGGAGTGGCTTGGGCCCTTGTGGGGCAGTTCAGTTTTCAGTGGTTAGTGCTCGGTATTTATTGCTCTAGGGACTGCGGTCCCGAATAACTCTTGTGTTGTGAGGAGAGGTGAGCTCTCCTGTGTGCTGATTTGGGATGTGAGATTCCAGTTAGCGTTGACTCGAGGAATGTGTTCCGAGAGTACGTGTGGTATGTGTTATGATGGGTCATGGGATGCGTCCTATGGATGCCAGGTGTAGGCCGAGTTAAGAGCAATAAATATCTGGAGCGTGCGTGGAGTTTGTTTGGTGAGGTGCTTCGAAGTTGAGGTGTGGTTCTTCAGTGAAGTTGGTTGTGTTGCTAAGTGTGTTATGTAGGATTATTTTGTTTGCTAGAATAGGTTGCGTATTGCGTGTTGTTATCAAGGGAGGTATTCTTAGTTTCAGATGCTTGTTCACGTATGTGTTGAATTACTCTAAGGAAGTATCTTCCTATATAGAGCCAGAGCTTGAGGGAGACATCCTGAGAGTGGAGTGGCATCGGCATCGTTACCTCGAAGGAGACGTCCTGAGAGTGTGATGATGACGGTAAATAGGAGTAATCAACACCTGATCGTGGCATGAGGATGGAACGAAATACAGACCTCGACGATATTCTTGTGCGTTTGGTTTCGACGACCGGGATATCGGATGTAGTGTCTTGGTTGTGCATGTTCTTGTTTGATTGTTGCACAATCGATCAATCCAATTCTGGGTCTACAGCTGGTTGTACATGTTCTTGTTTGATTGTTGTGCAATCAATTGGACAGACCTAGGCAGGATTAGGAAACATTGCATTTTGGTATTTCGGGTTAAGAGCCTTGTGCGTTCTTTTAGGCCATTTTGTTGTTGCGGGTAGGCGTTATGGAATTTATTACGGAGGACTCATGATCTGGAGACGGTGGCTTTCTAGATTGTATCAGGGATGGTGGTTTCCTGTATACATACGGAGAGACGGTGGTTCTTTCTAGGAGACGGTGGTTTCCGGTGTACTGATATTGGGACAGTGGTTTCCTTTATAGTACTGAGAGCCTATATTGGGACGGCGGTTTCCTCTATAGTGCTGAGAGGCGGTGGTCCTCTAGAAGGGAAGTGTTTTCCCTGGTGGGTATGTGAGTGTATGTGTGTGTGGAGATGAGTCGAAAACGTAATAAATGTCTAGAAAACGCGTGTGTAGTGTTGGTTGGTTGTGGAGTGTTGAGATTTTGTGTAAATCTCTAGTGTTTTGGCCGGTGCGGGCCAGAGTGGAGTCTCGAGTAGACTTGTGTTTTGGGGATTAGGCGTGCTTTTCCCAGTGGTTGGCCGGTGCGGGCCAGAGTGGAGTCTTGGGTAGACTTGTGTTTCGGGATTCGAGGACGAATCCAGTATGGTGGGGGAGAATTGTAACACCCGTGATCCAAAATTGTCTTTTTGGAAGGGTGTCGATCGACACAGTGTCTGTGTGTCGATCGACACGAAGTCGTGTTCTCTCGAAAGTTTGGGCAGTGAGGGCCCTGTCGATCGACACAGAGGGAGTCTATCGATCGACACGCGTTAAAAATCAGATCTGGGTTTGATTTCGGTTCGGTTTGGTTAATGGGCCGGTTTGGGAAAACTAGGGTTCCGTATAAAAGGGCGTCCCAGACCTTGTGTAGCCGAAATTAGAGGAGAATAAGGGGTTTTTAGAGAGAAAAGAGTTTGAGAGGATTTGGAGAAGTTTTGAAGGAAATTCTTGTGGATTATCCTTGATTCTCAATCCTATAGTGTGTGATTTCGTGGGAGAGGCTTTGGGTGGCTGATTTGGTGCGAAAATCAGTGTTTGGAGATTCGTGTTCTTCGTGTTCTTCTTGTGTTCTTCGTGGTTCATCCTCTTTTTCTTCAGATCTAAGGTGAGTGCGCGACCATAGGTCCTTGGATTGAGGAATAGATGTTATACGATTGTTTGCTGTGTGTTTTGGTGGATTTTTGTGAGTATTAATCGTATGTGATCGATGGGGATGGAGAGATTCGGCCATGAGAGGATAGGCCAATCTCCATCGGACAGCAAGGTCCCTGTCGATCGACATGATTGATTTATGTCGATCGACACGGGGGCGTGTAAGCCTGTCGATCGACAGGGTTGTTTCCTGTCGATCGACATGGGACTTGTTGTTCCTGTTTTCTGTTGTTTGCTTGTTCCGTGCCTTGTTTGATAACCCTGGTATTTCATGTATTTCGTTATTCAAGTAATTGGCATGTAGATGGGAAGACCGTCTCACTAAGTATTTATGATAATACTTACGCAACTCATTTGTTTTATGTGTTGCAGATAAAAGATTGTATGATCGCGGAATCATGGCAGAGGAAGAGGATGATTAGGGATTGTGAATTGTGATTAGGTTGCTAGAATGAATTGGAGTGTGGAATTGAATTGAGTTGTTGTTCTTAGGTTGTTAGTTTATAAATTGTGAATTGTTTATAGAATGGTGATTGTTATGTTTGTTGTGTAATGAATGGTTATTCTTGAGAACTTCCGCGTAATAATTGTGAGGAATTATAGTCGTTGAGGATTAATATTTATGGGAATATTAATCCGGGCTATTTAATTAATTGTTTAAAAAAAAAAAAAACTCGAGTGTTACATTATTTGATCCTAATTATTTTTGGAATAAATCCTAATCTACATTTTGTATATATATTACATTCTTATGCTTACGTTTATTAAGGAATATTTATTTAAGTGTACTATCCGTATATATCTCCTTCAACCTATTTCAACTAATTGTGTATATATATCGTGGTTTTAGTATTGTGTTATTACTTATTGTATTTTAGTCGGTATCATGTCTCTCATATTCAATATACCCTTTAATAAACCTTTTTACCCTGTTGCTTCCTTAAATCCATACTCACAACGCTGGCGTATCGTTGTCAAGATACTGAAAATCTATAACACGAGTGATGATTTTTATGACATAATCTTTGTCGACGGTGAGGTAATGATTAAATTATAAAAAATATGTTATCCAATGTAGTAGTTTGTTATATTTATGTTATCATTCGGCTCTGCCTTTGTCTATATTATATCAACTCTGTCTTTGTCTATATTATAGTAATGATAATTTTGTATTTAGGGAAGTAAGATACAATGTTCTTTCCCTAAGGATCAATTCCAGGCTGTTAATCCCACCATTGGTGAAGGTTCTTGGATCCATATTGTTAATTTTGATCTTAAACCTATTGTTGGATATTCAAATATGACGTTTGGAAATTATAAAATAGTGATCGTCCCAAGAACTCTTATTTTTACGTTGGCTCCAACTACTAAAGAAAATTTCTACGTTTTTGCTAATTTTGGTACAATACGTGATGGGTGTTATGACCATGGAGACTACGTTGGTATGATTGGTTTCCTTGATAAATTGTTTGGTTTAATATATTTATTATTTCTATGTAATGACTTCATACATGTGTGTTTTTGCATAGATTTAATTGGATCTGTAGAGAGTGCTCATGGCTTTGTAGATCGTCGGTCACCTGAATATCCTAAAAGACGACGATATGTTCATGTTATACTCAAAGACGAAAAGTAAGTTTGCCATTATCACTTATGTTTGCTGATATCCTAGGTTTTGTATTTGTATATGATTTGCTTTTTCCGAACTTCAGTGGTTGTCCCATCCGTGTTCGGCTATGTGAAGAGTATGTTTCAACGTTTTACGATCTATATACAAATACTCAAGGTCCTACGATCGTATGTGTGATCAGATTTGGTATCATTTACAAATATGAAGGTCTTATACAACTAACTCATTATTAACATTATTAGCATAACGATTTTATTTGATAGTGGCCTGATTATAATGCAACTTAAAATGGTAGGTATATGGATTGTATCGACTACGACTGGCTCCACTATTATTGAAATCAACCCACCTATTCCTGAAGTTGAAATTTGAAAGAACACAGTCCAAAATAGATTAGAAATTACTAGATAGAAACATCGATATGTTTTTGAGATTCTAGGATTTTATTATTCGTTGTTAATAGTTGTTTTTACAATTAGTCCTATCAGTCTACATTGCTGGCTTTATTTATACTTTCGTGCGTTTATTTTACCATGGAACAGAATCACATTTATCTTATTTTGTTATTATATATTACAATATTATGAAAACCTACGTACTTATCTCACATGGAGATTAACAATCACGAAAACAAAATTTCATATTAAAATATGTCGTGTATATCTATAATAAGAATAGTTATCATAAGGTCGGTATCCATATTATATGTTTTGTTTGGGTATAATTTTTGATAAATTTTATGGTAACATATAAACACGAATATCGATATTTCTGTTTAGATATAGGAAAGATATTTATGATGGAAATTATCGTCAGTCCGGTATCCATATATTATGTTTTGTTTGAGTTTAAATTTTGTTATATTTGTGAATTCATCTTAAGATGAATATTCTTTCTTCTATATATCGAATTAATAATATTACCAATCCGTGTGATGTATATCTCTAATCATAGTTAGCTAATATGAGTAGATTCAAATAACAATTATTTGTCAAAATTTAGAAAATTTCGGTTTATAAATATTCTATTGAATATTAAGTAAATTTAGGTATCTTGTGGAACCATATTTGTTATTATTGTATATATAGTGGTTTGGTGAGGTGCAAGTCATATATTATCGTTCTTTTTTGTCATGCCGTCTCTTCCTAATGTTACAGATGGTTCTGGTGATGATAACTATGGTAAATTATTATTATCTTTCTCATATATCGTAACTTCGATAATCATATTGTGTTATAAGTATAGGATTATAATCACACTATATATATGCTTATAATAGGCCTTTATTTGTATCAATTTTAATAGTGTGTTGTATTGTTTTAATCAGGTGATTTGGTTCACCACGGCAGTTTATGGAGTTCAGATTATGTTGTCTTAACATATCATTTACCCATTCCTGAGTTAATCATCTATTCCGATTGTGGTCGTATTGGTCAGACGATACCATGTGTTACTACTCAAGAAACTCAGTTTCAATCTTGGTTAAAGTATAATCAACTCAATGAAACCTTTAGGTCTCTTACTTATCTTGATTTTTCTTCGGAGTTCGTTTGGGATAATGTTAATTTTAGATGGAATAGGAGACGTGCCGTGATTAAAAATTCTAGATTGGCTTATGTTCCTAAGAATCTTGGTGAAACTTATTATCTCCGTAATTTGCTTCTGCGTATCAAAGGACCCAAGTGTTTTAAAGATATCAGAACTATACGTGGACGCTTATATCCTACATTTAAGAGTGCATGTATCGCATTAGGAATTGTAAAAGATCCGGATGAGTATGCTTATGCAATTGTTCAAGCTTCAAATTCATCTTCCAAAGGCGCAATAAGTAGAGTATTAACCATTCTAAGAATACTTCTCCAGCCTCAAGAGTATGATAGGATATTATGTCTTGCACATGATTTATTAAAATGAATTATAATTCTCATTGTTGGTTTTCCGTTTTTATTAGATTCTATATTTTCTATTTAGCTTATTAATCATGTTCAATAACTATATGTTTTATTATTAAAATAATATGTTTGGTAACCCGAAATAATCTTTATTTCTTTCTATTCATTATTTTCATAATGATTTGTTTCCTTGTACCATATATACAAATTGTGAGTTGTAAAATAATTCGACTACATCCTATATATATATATATATATATATATATATATATCCTGTTGAATGTACATCTTAATAATATAATATATTATATTTACGTTCAAGTTCATCCCGCGCTTGGCGCGGGATTTTCCTAGTGTGCCAATAAATATGATCAGAATCTAATTGATTGTGAGTTAATTACATCATAAATATAATTAAGCGTTTTTTTTTTCTTTTTGTCACATGTGATATTTCTTTGTCACGTTTTTGTAAAAAAATTATCTTGGATTTCTAAACAAATAATCTATTTTGCACTTAGTTCTCAACATTCGAATACATTGGAATGAAAATGTGATTTCTCATAAAGATAATTAAATAAACTTTACTAGATCTCAAATAGTTTGGGTAGGGAAAAAAGTATTGGAACAGTTATGTAAACATTGACAAACTAGAGGTACCAATTCGGATAAAAAAAAAACTCTAAATTTGTTTAGATTATCTTTCGTGTTCGTGTGTCGCTTACTCAAAAACATTCAACTCATTTTCTGCCTTAGAAAAGATTTTTATCGAATCGAAACGTTTTTTCAACTCAAACTCTCGTCGTTTTCTTCTCAGATTTCTGCTCTGCACTTTCCTTCTTCTATCTTCTTCTTCCTTCGATTACGTCGGTGGATCTTTTCTTCTCTTGTGTTTTCATTGCTAGATTTCGTCATTGATTGGCTTCTCGTGTTCTTAATCATCTCCCAGGTAGAATTTAGGTTTTTCTCTCTCTCTTTTTCAAGCAAATTTCAATTTCTGGGATTGTCTTACAATTCTTCTGTATATTAGAAAGGGGGATTGTGTGAATGTCAGTATTGCGCCTTGTTTTCTGGATTTAGCCCTAGAAAAATCTGAATCAAAGCCTTATTAAGTGGGATCTATTTTTTTCAGGTTAATTTGTTTATTTGGCTATAAATCTCATAGAAAGTACTTGTAACGTTGACTAGTGTGGTGTAATTTTGATTTCGTGTGATGATTTTATATATCAGTGTTTTGTTTGTTAGATTTATAGGAAGCTCAAAAATAGAAACTTTTGTTTTTTTTTATGCTATCAACTTTTTGTGTGTTCCTATGTAACATGGTTCTCTTAAATTGCAGTACGATATTATATCGATGATACGGTGAATTATGGATGAAGGCTCAGTTGGGGATGTTAGTAGGCTTGATGATGTTGATGCTGCTCACCTTCAATTCAAAAATAGTGACCATCTTCCTAAACTGGAGAACTGTGAAACCCGAGAAATCAAAGAAGTGCAGGTTCAGAGGGAGCCGAGCTCTCCTGATAGCTCGTTTGGTGTTATTGCGGATTTTTTGGATGGTAAGAATGCAAACGCTGTGGATCGAACAGAAGATGAACCATGTTCTAGCTGGCAGGAAGAAACTAATGATGTGGGAGACGTGGTTGAGGAATTGACTGTTAAAACTTGTGACGGATCGAGCATGGCTATAGTTGGTAGATCAAGTAATAGAGCTAGATTAGAGATCAATCGCAGTCAGTTTTTGCATCGTTTTCCGCTTGATGGTGATTTACCTAGTAGCAGTTCTATGAGTAAGAGGGAAGGTAAAAGGGGAACGCCGAGTATCTGGAGAAATGCAGGAAAAATGTCTTTGCCTGAGACTTCAATTGGAGAACCGGCCAATCCTGTTAACGGTGAAGGTAATAAACAGGTGACAAATGTTGAACGGAATCCTGTACCAGCCGAGGCATTGTCTCATGAAGGCATCAAGACAAAGATGTTATCGCAGTCTGGGTTCTCTCAGTTTTTTGTTAGAAAATCATTGAAAGGAAAAGGAGTCACATTCAAAGGCCCACCACACAATAGATCTACTAAAGTTGGTAATATGGATCATCAAACTGTAACTAGTTCTGGTAGCCCTTTAGTAATATCTAATACTTCAGCAAAGGTTTCTAGCAGCATCCCTTTAGCGGCTTATAATGTTTTGCCGTGCTTGCCTTCCAAAGCCGGTAACCCGTGTACTAGTGCTAACCCTTCAGATATAAATAGAGGTTGTGGAGGTGAAGGTTTGAGTTTGAGAGAATGGTTGAAGTCAGAACGTGAGAAAGTTAATAAAGCAGAATGTTTGTATATCTTTAGGCAGATCGTGGATCATGTGGATTGTTCTCATTCTCAAGGAGTTGTTGTATGTGACCTACGGCCATCTTTATTCGAAATTTTGAAGGAAAATACGGTCAAGTATGTGGGTTCAGGTTTTCAGCAAGAGTCTTTTGACAACAAGATGGAAAAAGAAGGCGGTCAACCTGGAAACCCTCTGGTTAGAAGGCAGTCAGGAGATACACGGTTTCCTTCTAGTCCATTTTTTCCTGCAAAGAAGCAGAAATCAAATGAACTCTCTAGCTCTAGACAGTGGCCTATGTTTCAACGAGCTGGTGGCGTCAATATCCAAACTGAAAATGATGATAGCACAACACAAGAGCTTCGTTTCAGATCTGGTCAAACTAAATCTGGTACAGCTGCCCGTCCTTTTACCACAATGAGTGAGCAGTTGGAAGAGAAATGGTATGCGAGCCCTGAGGAGCTCAAGGGCGACACCCATTCATTCGCGTCAAACATCTATAGTTTGGGTATTCTACTGTTTGAGGTATGCAGAAAATTCTATTAATTGCACATTTGGCATGACATCTTTATTGTAGCTTTTGGCCTGCAATTGTAATTATGTACATCCATGAGTTAAAATGTGTAACCTCATAGCATCTACTGTTGACATACTAATATATGTTTTCGATGGGATAACGTCTTCAACTGATGTAGCTTTGTATAAACTGGGCCATAGCGTGTGTGAGTCATGTTTTGCTTCTCTGAATCTTGCACTATATATCAATCGTGAAATTTGTGTACACGTGTTACGCCTCCAGCTTGCATTTGATTTATGCTGATAGACAACGTGGGGCGAATAACAAGGGCATAATTATGAGTCATGATATTGATTTAGATAATGTTGCATGTTCGATAATGTTCTGCTAACAGTGAAGTTTCTAGATGGCATTACAGTTGACTGATTGGGTCTTAGATTAATGTATTACTTGATCCAGCTGTTCCTTGGTCAAACAGATCATTCTCATTGATATTCTAATTTGGGGTTTTCCGTCAGCTGCTTAGTCAATTTCAAAGCGAAAGAGCTCGTGAGACTGCAATGACTGATATCCGACACCGAATTCTTCCTCCCAAATTTCTGTCGGATACTCCAATGGAAGCTGGGTTTTGTCTATGGTTACTCCATCCAGAACCTTCATGCCGACCATCAACCAGGCAATTCAAACTCTTTAGCTACAGTTATTTTCAAGTGAAAAATCACATGTTAACAAACTTATGTGTGCGTGTTTCTGTATAAGGTCTATAAATCCCTACAAGGGCTATTGGAAGATAGACTTGTTATATATTACACAGGAAATGTAAAAATGCACCAAAAGTAGAGGCTTTGTTCTCCTGGCTTAAACTCAGGGAACATTGTCTCGTCAACAATTTCAGATAGGATTATTAGGCTCTACTCTGAATAAGTAGTCTTTGTATAATCCTGGTAAACCGGCTCCTCTTAGGTGCTGTGCTGATAGTCTCCTTCCTGTCATGTTTCATTAATTCGAGATTGTGAGTTGGCGTATTCTCTAAAATATTTGTATATTCATGTTGTTCTGTACAGGGACATCTTGCAATCTGAAGCGGTTAATGGAATTCCAGATTTGCATGCTGAAGCCTTATCTTTATCTATTGAACAAGAGGATACGGAGTCTGAACTGTTGCAGCATTTCCTTATTGTGTCCCAAGAGCAAAGGCAGAAGCATGCTGGAAAGTTAACGGAAGAAATTGGGTCCTTGGAAGCAGATATCGAAGAGATTGTCAGAAGACGTTGTTCCATAAACCCTCTGTCTGTGGAAGAAGCTTCTAGCTCATCGCCTGCTTCAAGTGTACCTGACATGAGACTGATCAAGAACATAAGTCAGCTTGAAAACACTTATTTCGCAGCAAGGATAGATCCCCATCTCCCTGAACCACGTTATAGGTTACGCCCAGACAGAGATCTGCTACAAACTCGTGATAATGTTATATCAGAACCAGAAAATAGCGAGACTTGGAGCTCGGATGATCGTGTTGGAGCGTTCTTTGATGGGTTATGCAAATATGCTCGAAATAGTAAGTTTGAAACTAGGGGTGTGATGAGGGGCGGAGAATTGAACAGCACTTCAAATGTGATTTGTTCTCTGGGTTTTGATCGGGACGAGGATTTTTTCGCTACGGCTGGTGTGTCAAAGAAAATTAAGATATTCGAGTTCAATTCCCTATTCAACGAATCTGTTGACATTCATTATCCAGCAGTAGAAATGTCAAATAGATCAAAGCTTAGCGGCGTTTGCTGGAACAACTATATCAGGAACTACCTAGCTTCGTCTGATTATGATGGAATTGTCAAGGTATTTGAACCTTTGATTTGAAGTTTTATTTAGATTGGTTATCACTTGATTGCTGGTTTATACCTTTCGGTCTAATAAATTCAAATGTTTTATGATGGATCCAGTTATGGGATGTGACAACTGGGCAGGCCATTTCACATTTCATGGAGCACGAGAAGAGGGCTTGGTCTGTTGACTTCTCTGAAGCTTGTCCGACAAAATTAGCCAGTGGAAGCGATGATTGTTCTGTGAAGCTATGGAACATCAATGAGGCATGTTCTTCTTTACCTTTAAATGCATAGGCACATTAATAGCTACTTCTAATGAGATATCTGGTATATATACAAATGAAAGAAAAATTACTTGGATTATTCTGTCTATGTTGTAGCTAATACACAACCTTCTTGCATGAATGTGCAGAGGAACTGCTTAGGGACAGTTAGGAACATGTCAAATGTTTGTTGTGTACAATTTTCTCCACAGTCCTCTCATTTGCTAGCCTTTGGATCATCAGATTTCAGAACCTACTGCTATGATCTAAGGAATTTAAGAACTCCTTGGTGCATACTGGCAGGGCACAACAAAGCAGTTAGCTACGTGAAATTCTTGGATAATGAAACCCTTGTCACAGCGTCAACTGATAACACATTAAAGCTTTGGGATCTTAAGAAAACCACTCACGGCGGCCTCTCCATAAATGCTTGCAGCTTAACTTTTGGTGGCCATACAAATGAGAAGGTAACTTGAATTTGAAATTAAACCCTTGTAATGTTTCTCTTTTTTATTTGTGGTTGATTTGTCATTTTCCTGCCTTTTCAGAACTTTGTTGGTTTGTCTACTACCGATGGATATATAGCTTGTGGCTCTGAGACAAATGAGGTATGACTCCACAAACTTTGGAACTTGTTGATATTCATCCAATACTTCATGTTCCGAATCTCCCTTTCCAGAGTTATCTTCTTCCCTATGAAAAAAATTTAAAGTTCCATGTAATATATGTCTCTCTCTTTGGAAATCCATTGCTACTAGCGATATTAAACTAACTGATCCGGGGTCAAAAACAGACTGATGAATAATGTTCATTTTATTGTCCTACTAGTGATCTCTGTGATTGACCAGTGGTGTTTTTTTTTTGTTGTCATTACTCAGGTTTATGCCTATCACCGGTCACTTCCAGTGCCCATTACCTCGTACAAGTTTGGTTCAATTGATCCTATAACAGGTAAGGAGATTGAAGAGGACAACAACCTATTTGTTTCGAGCGTTTGCTGGAGAAAAAGATCGAATATGGTTGTTACAGCTAGCTCAAACGGATCTATAAAAGTTCTACAGTTGGTTTGAAATCATATTATAGAGAAGAAGCTGAGGTAATGATTCTTCACCTGAAACCCCACTTGGTTTATGGTAAAACCAAAAACCCATCAACCCAGGACTCGGACAAAACAGTTCCTATTACCGTGTTTGCGGAAAAAGGTTGAAATAACAAGCAAGCGTACACAAAATATCATGAGATTGTTTATCTATCTTTTGCAAGAGTAATTTCCAAAAGTGGGGTAAAGGAATTAGAGAGAAGAAGTACACTTGGCTGAAATGTTGGTTAGTAGTTTTGGTTGCGGTTTGATCAGCGGTTAGGTTAGACCGTTGATGGGTATACTTAAGGTTTTTGTTTGTTTGTTTGGCTCCTATAGTTATGAAACCTAATCATACTTTCTCATGTAAATTTACCCCTCAAATAGACCATCATAGTCTTTGATGCATATATAGTTTATGTGATGATCTTATGGATGAATCTTCTCCACCAAGAAAAGGTCTTTACGTTATCTTTATGTATTCTAAAATATACTTGGTTTTTGTAATTGTCTACCCCATTTATATTCCACAAAGTTATGCCCAAGAGTTTCAATGAATCTTTCTCCTATTGACAAGAAGATAAAAAGTACTGCAGAATCAAAGATTTGATACAACATTGTGATTTTAAATATTGAGAGAGATAATTAAGATATTTCTTCTGGAGTCCAGATGGTTAACATGATCAAGGGCTATTGCTCACAGAAGCTGATCCATGGTGGTTATGGTCCTCACTTGGTATGGAGAACTTGTTTACTTTCTGAAACATAAAAAACCAAACAGAAATTGAATAATGAACAACATGTTCTCCATTTCTCAAAGACCATTTCATTGTTTTCAACTTGACACTTGAGTTGAAGAAGAAGAAGAAGAGAGGAGAGAGTAATAAAAGGTGTTTCACCATTTATCTTAATGGGCCAATCCTTTAAGGCCCATTAACGATAACATAACATTTCAAAGAAGATTGGATTTAATGGCTTCAGGTTTTGTTAAACCATCGTCACCGTCGCGTCGTCTCCTCCGATTCCCCAATCAAACTACTCATCGCCGTCGCTTCCCGGGTACGCTTCACTTCTTCAGTCTCGTATCATCTCTATTTGTAGATTTATCTGTACTATGGTTTTACAATTACTCACGATCTAGCTAAATTTGATTAGGTTTGAATTTGAATTTTTTGTTCGCTCTCTTTCATTTTGATTTTTCAGCTTTAAGGTTTGCAGAAATGGCGTTAGCTAGGGCAGCGAGACGACCCGTTGGAATCTTTTGTCATAGTGCTAGTGGTAGATTTAGTTATGGAAATGAGTATTCTACTGTAGCAAGCCTGTCTCAGTACAAGAGCTCTGGATATGCAAACCCAGCTCGTGATTTTGGGAAATTCATGAGGGATTTTAGTTCGGGATCTGAAAAAATAAGCCTGATCAAGCAACTTAGAGAAAGAACCAGTGCTCCTATGAAAGATGTCAAGGCTTCTCTAGTTGAATGCAATTGGGATATTGGTAAGGATTTGATTTTTGTTGGCTACTATTTCTGTTTCTTAATGAAATGGGTGTTTTTGGATTTGACACAGAGGCTGCTCAGAAGGATTTGAGGAAGAGAGGAAAAGTGTTGGCTTTGAAAACGTCGTCACGGATAGCCACAGAAGGTATGCTTGCGGTTGCCCAAAACGAAGGAAAACTTGCTGTTATCGAACTTAACTGCGAAACGGATTTTGTTGCCAGGAACGAGATTTTCCAGTACTTGGTTAGTGCCATAGCAAATTTCACACGGGTTGCTTTGTTGTTGCTGGCCATTTCTTGTTCTGAATGATGAGATTTTGCAGGCTTTAGCTATGGCAAAACATGCTTTGCTGATTGAAAATGGTTCTCAGCAAGCTTCTGGTATCTTCCCCTTTGGTCCCGAGCTTTTCGAGGTCAGTTTTTTTTTTGTGTACTCACTCGTTTCCTGATTGCACAATCTGAGTACCGATATGCTATTTTCATATGCCATTCAGGATTTGAAGCTCAATCTTGATCATCCAAAAGTGAGTGGTGAAACAACGGTTTCAAACGCTGCTATAGAAGTAGCCGCGATAATGGGAGAGAACGTAAAGTTCAGGAGAGGTTTCTTGGTGTCAAAATCTCCAACAGGCGTCCTTTCTGCATATCTCCACTCAAGTCCCCAGCCAGGTACAAATTGTTCCTGTCGTCTTTTACACTATATTTCTGCATATTTCTAACTTCTTTTTATACGAAAACAGGGTTGTGTCGTATAGCTGGGATTGTATCTCTAGAAGTAGAAAATGAAACTACTCAACAAGAAGCTCTTCAGCGTGTAGGCAAAGAGGTGGCCATGCATGTTGTAGCAGCTAGGCCTTTATTTTTAAGCAAAGACCATGTTTCTTCAGAAGCAATAGCTAATGAACGCGAAATTCTAAAGGCTCAGGTCACCGTCACTTTCTTTTTGTGAAATTGAGTTGTAATTTGTGGAAAAGTTGTCTTATCAAAATATGGTGTATGACAGGCGGAAAGTACAGCCAAGTCTCAGATGGTTTTAGAGAAGATGGTGGAAGGTCGTCTCCGTAAATATTTTGAAGAAGTTGCTTTAATGGAGCAAAAGTTTATTGTGAACGATGACATAAACATAAAGGTATGTGAATATAGCTTTCAACATGATTATCTCTGCATTGCTTGTTGAACGGAACTTTGGGATTTTTTAAAAATCTCCAAATCCTTTTCCACAGACACTGGTGGATAATTTGTCCAAAGAGGTGGGTTCTCAGGTGAAGATTACCAGTTTTCTGAGAGTCCAGGTTGGGGAAGGAGTCGAAAGGTAAATAATACAGTGACCCGTAAATGTCGATAATGGTTTTATCACTATTGTAAAGATAATTGACTTAATGATTGTGTCTATATATTGGTTTTGTGAAGGGTGAAAGCATCTGACGAACCGGTTGCTCAAACTGCTTGAAATGTAGACATGGTATTCCTTTGAATTTGCAGACCTCTTTCTTTGGTTCATTAGGTTTGAAGTCCTTAGATTCCGTGGAGACCATTCTGATTTCAGACAATATGGTCTTGAGATTACAGAACGATGATGGGCTTTCGTTTTCCATGTTTTGATGTTATACAAAAACGTCAATAAGATCAATCTTGTGATTGTGCCCGTTTGATTTACTGTTGTAATTCATAGACTATTAGAATAGATCATTTCAATCGATATAATGGTTATGGTTTTGCCACTAGGCTATTTTAGTTAGTTGCTTAATTTTTTTTATTTTTATTTTTTTGGTTATCGAACAAATTTTACCCATATAATTTCCTCACAAAACCGAAATGAAGACTTGCCAAACGAGTAATTTATACTAGATTTTATCTTTAAATTGGTCTTTTAAACCCAAAAACCTGACTGAAGGGTCCTAGGGTGGTCCACATCACTGGCACCAACACCAAATCCCATAATAATAAGAAAATGGAATGTCATGCTCTTTTATAGGCCTTACCATATTTTGTGGGTTTTGTAGCTATCAAATCAGATTTGAAAGAGACACTCAACTCCTACAAGATCCCATTTATCCCTTTTTCAAATCAACACTGACAAAAAGATCGATACTGCAATTACTTTTTTATCCAATCTTTTTTTTACTATGCAAAGAAACTTTTATCCAATCTCGATATTAAAAATCTCAATGATGCTATTAGATTCTTTTTCACGGGCTAGGAAAGCTTTAAATGCTAAACAGAGTATGATTCAAAGTTTAGAACGCCTAATCAGGATCAAAGAGATTTTAAGCGTTTTGATGTTTATAAAATAAGATAGTGCATCATCTATACTTGTTGGGATATCATCTAAATTTCACATCGAAAAATTAGATAATTTTTATCTAATAGTATCACTCAACTCTCATCAGTATGAAGTATATTGAAAAAGAGTCATAAAACAAGTTTGTGTGGACCTGACTAATTGATTCAAAACCGACAATAGTATACTACTGGTGGAGTTTACATAAGTTAGCAGAATCCAACACTAACATAATGTATACTGAATAACACAATCTACGAATAATGCAATTAGTAAAAATACATGTTATATATTCTTTTTGGACTGAAAGATTACATGTTACAATCTATAAGAAAAACTAATACATAGTTGCATTATGTTTAAAAAAAAAAAGTTATTAATTGGTTAAAGGAAAGAAATTCTATATTTTTGTGTGTTCGTAGTGTCACAAATGTTTCTTTGCATGGTTGCATTATCATGATGTAAGTGTAAGTGTGTGACAATTCGTTTATACGAAATTTGTCTATACGAACACACAAAAATATACGCAGTCTTATAGGGATCCTGTTGGCTTAGAGTAAACCAAACTAATTATGCATTCTCTAAATTTCTGATAAACGAAAAAACAAAATGAGAAGAAGGAAGAGAGAGAAGTGCATGGGAGTGGCACGAGAAGTGTACGCGAGGAGTGAAAACGTTCAATAAATTGTAAGTGGAATATGTATATTCTATCTATCTACCAAGTAGTGTATTTATTAAGCAATGCAACATTTCATGAGACCTATTATCCTAGTCGTTTCTTTATCATTTTAATATTTCTGATTTCTGTACCTCATAAATTATAATTAGTAAATTATCAGACAATTGTGGTGGTTAAGAAGTTCGCGGACGACTTTATTTTAGTCTGCTTTGTTTCTTTCCAAATTTTTTATTAGTAAAAATATTGGATAATCTTAGCAAAAAAAAAAAATATTGGATAATTCAGGTTTTGATTTTTTTTTTCTTTTTTGGGGTAAAATTTCAGGTTTTGTTTTGCCCGACTCAATGGCTTGTGTTTTTAGTCACAGTCGTGCTTTATGGTGTTGGGGAAAAACAATTATCGACGATTACAGAATAAACGAAGTAAGAGAACCCAACCATTTTTTTCGAAATAGGGTTATTATATGTTTAGACATTTTCTTTGGGAAATCTATAACAGTAAATATATATATATATATATATATATATATATATATATATATATATTGTCACAAAAGAGGTTGGACGATTTAGTTATCGTATTTTCAGAAAGAATTGGTTAAAATTTTAAGATTTATGTGAGTCAAAGGGATGAATTACAAAAAACATGAAAAATGTAGTATAGAACTTCTATATACTCAACTAAATCCTAAACTACAAACTTGTAACTTATAATTTGTAGTCTAGAAAAGTTTTTAATCATTTTTTCAACTAAAAGATTCAATGTGCAACCTAGGTTTTGTAAAGCCTGAGTGACAGACCATCAACTGTAAATGTGTCTTGTAAAATTGGTTAGTTGCCTTAGGCTTTATGCAATTGCCAAATCGTACAATGGCTTTGTTTTCAGCATTAAAAAATTACCCAAGGCAGAAAGATCTACACTTCTTTTCCAAATCAACACGTTTTATAATAAATAAACCATTTTAAAATTTATCTTAAGTCTATCTACAAACATAGGTACTATTAAAATTATAATAAGAGTCAAGAAACTTTTTAACCACTATAGTTCTCTTTCTCTCTTTTTCACAACAAAATGTTAAAAATTATACTGAAAAAAATGGCAAATAGAGAAAACAAATCGGAGAAAGTTAAGAAGATTTTCTAGCAATTCGATGGGAATCGAGACGATGGGGTAAATTGGAAAAGAAATGGCGGCTCTTCTTGTAAACATTCGAGTGAAATTAGCGACGAACACATCTACAAGAGTTTGACTTGCAGTGGTCTCTTCTATATATACAATAACGGTGTTCGAGATGTCGAAAGAGATTTCGACGCGTTAGGATTCGAACTAAATGCTGACAAGGCAATTAAATCCTCGGAAGCTTTGTCTTCTTCTATTACCGATGAGAGAGTTGTTGAAACTCAGGAGAAACATAAGACATTTGCTAAGTTTTAATTTTGATGTGCTCGGTAAATATTTTAGATCGATTCTTTTCGGTTTGAAGATATACATGTATATAGTTAAATAACAAGTGACATGTTGTTGGGGTCGTTTTCCACCCACTCAACGTTAACATTCAAAGACGAACGGTTACAGAAAATGACCCTCCAGACTCTCAACGAAGAAGGCATAACGGCACCTAAGTCTTCCTGCGAAGCGAAGCATGTGGCAGCGGAATGAGCCTAGGTGAAACCGGAATGGATTGGGACCAGACAGTGTCGACCACGGCTTCACCCTCAGGAGCCGACCATGGGCTCGCCACTCCTTGGCTGAGCACGGGCTCGCCACCATAGGCCGAGCACGGGCTCGCCACCATGTGCCGATCACGTGCTCTCCAGCACGGGCTCGCCGACCACGTGCTCTCCAGCACGGGCCGACCACAGGCTCTCCACGCTGTGAGCGAGCACAGGCGTGGAGAGCCTGTGCTCGTGGAGAGCCTGTGCTCGCTCGCAGCGTGGAGAGCCTGTGCTTGCTCACAGCGTGGAGAGCATGTGCTTGCTCACAGCATGGAGAGCCTGTGCTCACTCACAGCATGGAGAGCCTGTGCTCGCTCACAGCGTGGAGAGCACAGGCTCTCCACGCTGTGAGCGAGCACAGGCTCTCCATGCTGTGAGCGACAGCAGCTTCGGCCTCGCGAGCGACAGCAGCTTCGGCCTCGCGAGCGACAGCAGCTTCGGCCCAACAGCACCAAGATGGCCTGGTCCAGATACGAAGCCTGCATTAGCGCAACCGACTCTGCGAAGACCTAGGAGGCTAGGCCGACTTAGCATAGACTATAAATACTTGTAAACATCTCTTGTAAAGGGGATCCGCAATTTTCAATACGCAAACTTGTACTCAAAGCTTTTCTGAGCAATAAACAATCTCTTTACATCTTTCTTGGCCCTAGCTTACCATAGAAATCTCACAAGCTTCCCTAGAACTCTTACAAATTCTAGTTGTGTTGGTTTCGACCCCCACAATTTGGCGCCGACTAAGGGGACCTTAGAGATTGTCTGACACAAGAAGAGCTAGGTTTTCAGACGACCTACGAAGATGTCAAGCAACGCCACGAGCAACGAAGGATCTTCGTCTCACCAGCACGACGAGGAAAGAAACAACTCCATGGAGAACACCGCGCCTCGCGCCGCTAACCACCCAGCGGATCTCGCGGAAATCAAGCAGATGCTTGAGACTCTGATGAAGAAAACTGAAGATACAGCGAGCGAGCTGCAATCGCTCAAGAGAAGGAAGCGCAGGAGGTCCCGTGTCCGTCCGACACGCCTCAGCTTCGCCACGCCTCGAACCAATCGGAGGGTTCGACACGAGGAGCTACCACCTCGGGCTGCTCGCACAGATCCAGAGGATTTGCCTCCACCACCGCCTCGTCGGGAATCCGATCTAACTCCCGAGCGCATGATTGGAGAATCAGATGAGGATCTGCCTCCTCGAAGACGTGCCCGAGTCGACCTAGAAGTTGACCATGCTACGGCCGCAGAAGAAGGAGATGCGATCATAGCAGAGCTCTACAGGAGGGAACAAGAGCGCAGGGCTCCGCAAGGCTTCCGAGATGGAGAGGTCGCTGCGCTAAAAGCCCAGTTAGACCAGGTTGCCTCTGACCTAAAGGCTACCCAACTACAGATGTACCAGAGCACGGCGAAGGCTCCTGGGATCGCCTCTGTGCTCGAGAAAGCACGGAACACACCCTTCGCTGAGAGGGTCTCGAGAACTCCAATCTCCGACCCCGGAAAAATCAAGCTTCCAATCTATGAAGGAACCACTGACCCTGCTATCCATCTGATGGAATTCGAAGTCGCCTTAGGAAGGGCAAACTTCACAGTAGCCGAGAAAGACGTTGGCTACTGCAAACTGTTCGTAGAGAGCCTCAAAGGGCCTGCCCTCCAGTGGTTCTACAAGCTGGAGAAGAATTCAGTCCACACCTTCCATCAATTCTCAGAGATGTTTGTGCAGCATTACAACATCTTCGCCGAAGGAAAGATCTATGATGCGGAGCTGTGGACGAACAAACAGGGTGAGAATGAAAGCCTGCGGTCTTTCGTGACAAGATTCAAGCATACACTGTCAAAGGTGGACGGTATCACCAACACATCCGCGCTGGAGGCCTTGAGAGGAGCACTCCGCTGCCCTTCTCCATTCTGGCAGGAATTGACTGTCAATCCACCCGCGACCATCCAGGACGCTCTCCACCGCGCTGCAGACTTCGCTCGAAGCGAAGAAGAAGTTTGCGCTAGGAGGGGCGGGAAAACCAAGCCAGCGGTCGATCCCACCCAGTCCGCTGCGACGCCACCACCCTCTTAGACGCTCTTCCTATGAACTACGAGGCGACTTGATCCCTGCAAAAGGTACGTAGGTAGCCTGTCTTCGGATAGGTTCAGTTGCCCCCCTCCATCCAAAAGGGGGGGGGGGATTCTACTCTTCACTTAGCCTCGTTCCGGACGAGCTCACATGATCTCCTCCGCCTTAGGGGGGGGGGAGTGAGTGTTTTCACCAGTCTCTAGACGACTTCAGTTCCCTCTTTCGTCTAAAAGGGGGGGGGGGAGTGGGGTACCCGTACGCCACTCCTTCACAACATCATTGACAGCATCATCGTCAAAAACCATAAACACTCGACACAAACCTCATCACGGGAACAGCTTGTCCTTTATGGACTGATCAAAGCTTTAATCGAGTAGAGTCGTTCTGCATCTATTGTTGCTGGCCACAGCAATAGTGTAGAAATACGAACACAATGACATCCACAACGGATTCAAGTGCGCTATATAAATACCAGTGTTCAGTACTGGGGCGGATGTACCCACCTGAACACTCTGAAACCCAACAAACGTCGTTGGTAATGCAGCTGCTGATGACCTCCGTTCGGCCTATACCCTGAACGTGTCATTCGGAAACCCAGGATGCACTCTGGTCAAAATCAAGGTGGACTCATTCTCGGACAGACGTGTCTAGAGAACAACACCATTCTGCAAAGCCCAACAGCAACGTTGGCAGATGAGAAGCGTGAGCGCATTTGCGTTTTCTCTTCTTAACAAAGCCTCATTTATGAGCAAACGAAGCCTCATTTATGAGCAAACGAAGCCTCATTTATGAGCAAGCGAAGCCTCATTCATGAGCAAGCGTAGCCTCATTCATGAGCAAACAGAGCCTCATTCATGAGCAAACAAAGCCTCATTCATGAGCGATTGACCAAGAGCAAGCTTCATTCATGAGCAACATGCAAAGAGAAGCCGAGGTCGGAATTTTAAAGACATGGAGCAAACCCGAGGAGAAGCCTTAGCTAAACCCGAAAAAGATGGACTGAGGCCAAGCAATGGCAAGTGATCCCCGAAGGACCAAGTTCCTTGTTCAAATCCCCTCGTCATTATGCGTGGCACTCTTTTCCCTTAAGTAGTGGTTTTGTCCCAAAGGGTTTTCCCTACTAAGGTTTTAACGAGGCCACCATCTTGTGTCTTCCAAGTTCATGCTTCACGTTGCTGTATGAACTTGAGGGGGAATATTGAACAAGATGTGTATTTAAGCATACTGCAGAAAAAGTGGGCGAACACTTCGACTTCAAACGTTAACGCTGATACACAACACATCCTTTAACTCGGTACTTTTAGCTCTAACACTACCGAGCTGGGGGGCTAACTGTTGGGGTCGTTTTCCACCCACTCAACGTTAACATTCAAAGACGAACGGTTACAGAAAATGACCCTCCAGACTCTCAACGAAGAAGGCATAACGGCACCTAAGTCTTCCTGCGAAGCGAAGCATGTGGCAGCGGAACGAGCCTAGGTGAAACCGGAATGGATTGGGACCAGACAGTGTCGACCACGGCTTCACCCTCAGGAGCCGACCATGGGCTCGCCACTCCTTGGCCGAGCACGGGCTCGCCACCATAGGCCGAGCACGGGCTCGCCACCATAGGCCGAGCACGGGCTCGCCACCATGTGCCGATCACGTGCTCTCCAGCACGGGCTCGCCGACCACGTGCTCTCCAGCACGGGCCGACCACAGGCTCTCCACGCTGTGAGCGAGCACAGGCTCTCCATGCTGTGAGCAAGCACAGGCTCTCCACGCTGTGAGCGAGCACAGGCTCTCCACGCTGTGAGCGAGCACAGGCTCTCCATGCTGTGAGCAAGCACAGGCTCTCCACGCTGTGAGCAAGCACAGGCTCTCCACGCTGCGAGCGAGCACAGGCTCTCCACGCTGTGAGCGAGCACAGGCTCTCCATGCTGTGAGTGAGCACAGGCTCTCCATGTTGTGAGCAAGCACAGGCTCTCCACGCTGTGAGCAAGCACAGGCTCTCTACGCTGCGAGCGAGCACATGCTCTCCACGCTGCGAGCGAGCACAGGCTCTCCACGCTGTGAGCGAGCACAGGCTCTCCATGCTGTGAGCGACAGCAGCTTCGGCCTCGCGAGCGACAGCAGCTTCGGCCTCGCGAGCGACAGCAGCTTCGGCCCAACAGCACCAAGATGGCCTGGTCCAGATACGAAGCCTGCATTAGCGCAACCGACTCTGCGAAGACCTAGGAGGCTAGGCCGACTTAGCATAGACTATAAATACTTGTAAACATCTCTTGTAAAGGGGATCCGCAATTTTCAATACGCAAACTTGTACTCAAAGCTTTTCTGAGCAATAAACAATCTCTTTACATCTTTCTTGGCCCTAGCTTACCATAGAAATCTCACAAGCTTCCCTAGAACTCTTACAAATTCTAGTTGTGTTGGTTTCGACCCCCACAATTTGGCGCCGACTAAGGGGACCTTAGAGATTGTCTGACACTAGAAGAGCTAGGTTTTCAGACGACCTACGAAGATGTCAAGCAACGCCACGAGCAACGAAGGATCTTCGTCTCACCAGCACGACGAGGAAAGAAACAACTCCATGGAGAACACCGCGCCTCGCGCCGCTAACCACCCAGCGGATCTCGCGGAGATCAAGCAGATGCTTGAGACTCTGATGAAGAAAACTGAAGATACAGCGAGCGAGCTGCAATCGCTCAAGAGAAGGAAGCGCAGGAGGTCCTGTGTCCGTCCGACACGCCTCAGCTTCGCCACGCCTCGAACCAATCGGAGGGTTCGACACGAGGAGCTACCACCTCGGGCTGCTCGCACAGATCCAGAGGATTTGCCTCCACCACCGCCTCGTCGGGAATCCGATCTAACTCCCGAGCGCATGATTGGAGAATCAGATGAGGATCTGCCTCCTCGAAGACGTGCCCGAGTCGACCTAGAAGTTGACCATGCTACGGCCGCAGAAGAAGGAGATGCGATCATAGCAGAGCTCTACAGGAGGGAACAAGAGCGCAGGGCTCCGCAAGGCTTCCGAGATGGAGAGGTCGCTGCGCTAAAAGCCCAGTTAGACCAGGTTGCCTCTGACCTAAAGGCTACCCAACTACAGATGTACCAGAGCACGGCGAAGGCTCCTGGGATCGCCTCTGTGCTCGAGAAAGCACGGAACACACCCTTCGCTGAGAGGGTCTCGAGAACTCCAATCTCCGACCCCGGAAAAATCAAGCTTCCAATCTATGAAGGAACCACTGACCCTGCTATCCATCTGATGGAATTCGAAGTCGCCTTAGGAAGGGCAAACTTCACAGTAGCCGAGAAAGACGTTGGCTACTGCAAACTGTTCGTAGAGAGCCTCAAAGGGCCTGCCCTCCAATGGTTCTACAAGCTGGAGAAGAATTCAGTCCACACCTTCCATCAATTCTCAGAGATGTTTGTGCAGCATTACAACATCTTCGCCGAAGGAAAGATCTATGATGCGGAGCTGTGGACGAACAAACAGGGTGAGAATGAAAGCATGCGGTCTTTCGTGACAAGATTCAAGCATACACTGTCAAAGGTGGACGGTATCACCAACACATCCGCGCTGGAGGCCTTGAGAGGAGCACTCCGCTGCCCTTCTCCATTCTGGCAGGAATTGACTGTCAATCCACCCGCGACCATCCAGGACGCTCTCCACCGCGCTGCAGACTTCGCTCGAAGCGAAGAAGAAGTTTGCGCTAGGAGGGGCGGGAAAACCAAGCCAGCGGTCGATCCCACCCAGTCCGCTGCGACGCCACCACCCTCTTAGACGCTCTTCCTATGAACTACGAGGCGACTTGATCCCTGCAAAGGGTACGTAGGCAGCCTGTCTTCGGATAGGTTCAGTTTCCCCCCTCCATCCAAAAGGGGGGGGGATTCTACTCTTCACTTAGCCTCGTTCCGGACGAGCTCACATGATCTCCTCCGCCTTAGGGGGGGGGAGTGAGTGTTTTCACCAGTCTCTAGACGACTTCAGTTCCCTCTTTCGTCTAAAAGGGGGGGGGGAGTGGGGTACCCGTACGCCACTCCTTCACAACATCATTGACAGCATCATCGTCAAAAACCATAAACACTCGACACAAACCTCATCACGGGAACAGCTTGTCCTTTATGGACTGATCAAAGCTTTAATCGAGTAGAGTCGTTCTGCATCTATTGTTGCTGGCCACAGCAATAGTGTAGAAATACGAACACAATGACATCCACAACGGATTCAAGTGCGCTATATAAATACCAGTGTTCAGTACTGGGGCGGATGTACCCACCTGAACACTCTGAAACCCAACAAACGTCGTTGGTAATGCAGCTGCTGATGACCTCCGTTCGGCCTATACCCTGAACGTGTCATTCGGAAACCCAGGATGCACTCTGGTCAAAATCAAGGTGGACTCATTCTCGGACAGACGTGTCTAGAGAACAACACCATTCTGCAAAGCCCAACAGCAACGTTGGCAGATGAGAAGCGTGAGCGCATTTGCGTTTTCTCTTCTTAACAAAGCCTCATTTATGAGCAAACGAAGCCTCATTTATGAGCAAACGAAGCCTCATTTATGAGCAAGCGAAGCCTCATTCATGAGCAAGCGTAGCCTCATTCATGAGCAAACAGAGCCTCATTCATGAGCAAACAAAGCCTCATTCATGAGCGATTGACCAAGAGCAAGCTTCATTCATGAGCAACATGCAAAGAGAAGCCGAGGTCGGAATTTTAAAGACATGGAGCAAACCCGAGGAGAAGCCTTAGCTAAACCCGAAAAAGATGGACTGAGGCCAAGCAATGGCAAGTGATCCCCGAAGGACCAAGTTCCTTGTTCAAATCCCCTCGTCATTATGCGTGGCACTCTTTTCCCTTAAGTAGTGGTTTTGTCCCAAAGGGTTTTCCCTACTAAGGTTTTAACGAGGCCACCATCTTGTGTCTTCCAAGTTCATGCTTCACGTTGCTGTATGAACTTGAGGGGGAATATTGAACAAGATGTGTATTTAAGCATACTGCAGAAAAAGTGGGCGAACACTTCGACTTCAAACGTTAACGCTGATACGCAACACATCCTTTAACTCGGTACTATTAGCTCTAACACTACCGAGCTGGGGGGCTAACTGTTGGGGTCGTTTTCCACCCACTCAACGTTAACATTCAAAGACGAACGGTTACAGAAAATGACCCTCCAGACTCTCAACGAAGAAGGCATAACGGCACCTAAGTCTTCCTGCGAAGCGAAGCATGTGGCAGCGGAACGAGCCTAGGTGAAACCGGAATGGATTGGGACCAGACAGTGTCGACCACGGCTTCACCCTCAGGAGCCGACCATGGGCTCGCCACTCCTTGGCCGAGCACGGGCTCGCCACCATAGGCCGAGCACGGGCTCGCCACCATGTGCCGATCACGTGCTCTCCAGCACGGGCTCGCCGACCACGTGCTCTCCAGCACGGGCCGACCACAGGCTCTCCACGCTGTGAGCGAGCACAGGCTCTCCATGCTGTGAGCGAGCACAGGCTCTCCACGCTGTGAGCGAGCACAGGCTCTCCACGCTGTGAGCGAGCACAGGCTCTCCATGCTGTGAGCAAGCACAGGCTCTCCACGCTGTGAGCAAGCACAGGCTCTCCACGCTGCGAGCGAGCACAGGCTCTCCACGCTGCGAGCGAGCACAGGCTCTCCACGCTGTGAGCGAGCACAGGCTCTCCATGCTGTGAGCGACAGCAGCTTCGGCCTCGCGAGCGACAGCAGCTTCGGCCTCGCGAGCGACAGCAGCTTCGGCCCAACAGCACCAAGATGGCCTGGTCCAGATACGAAGCCTGCATTAGCGCAACCGACTCTGCGAAGACCTAGGAGGCTAGGCCGACTTAGCATAGACTATAAATACTTGTAAACATCTCTTGTAAAGGGGATCCGCAATTTTCAATACGCAAACTTGTACTCAAAGCTTTTCTGAGCAATAAACAATCTCTTTACATCTTTCTTGGCCCTAGCTTACCATAGAAATCTCACAAGCTTCCCTAGAACTCTTACAAATTCTAGTTGTGTTGGTTTCGACCCCCACACCTGTTTACGTAAAATGCTAAAATATTTATAATAGCACATAAACATATATTCATAGATACACATATACATGGTAACAAGCTATGTATAAATATATCTGTTCTCTGTTAAATAACAAGTTATTACTTTTTGTAGCATGAGATTTGTATTATGTAAACAGAAAAATATATCTCTAACTTTAAACTTAGAGAAGTAACTAAATTGTTAGAGATATTTCATTTACTAATTTGCATAAATGTTCATACATGTACTATAAATAAATTTTGTTATTGGTTAACAAATTTGTATACATTATAATCACGAGATATGCGTAAATATACATGTATATTTAGTTAAATAACACACTACGAGTATTTATAACACGTTAACATATTTATTGTTGTGCAGAAAGAACAAAATAAATCTATAATTTGTACTTAACGAGATAATCAAATTATTAGCTACATATTTATTTTCATATGTGTGTTATATATTTGTTAAATATGCTACAAGTAAATAAATGTTTACTTTCACATGAATAATATATAATTATTTTCAAATGAAATCTAGTAACCTGTTTGGGATCAGTAAGTTGGATTCGGTTGGAAGTTGTGCCGATTTTCGTGGTCATTATAATTGAAGGTTCATAATTATGATTAGGCCATTTGAGATCATTTTGGTTAGTGATTTTGTTTTGTGCTAGTTGGAAGAAGAAGAAGGAAAAAAACAAGAAGAAAAAAAAAAGACAAAAGAAAGAGAAAGATAATTGTTGTAATTAATGTAGTTAAAAATCAAATGGATCTCGTTCAAATAACCTAAACGTAGAGAAAGAAGATGGAAAATGTTGTTATTGCAATGAAGATGGAAAATGTTGTCAGTACCCTTTTGCCAATTCTCCATACATTTTTTTCTTTTTGTTGATTTCCTAATTAAATTATTATATCTTGATGTTCACCAAATTCACATTTTGATAAATGCATGGGCTTAATATTTAAAAAATTTGTTTATTGTTTTCTAATTTATCTATAGCTATTCATTTTTGGTGAACTCGTTTTCACTTTAACATAACTTATGTTTAAGATTCTCAATGACATATTCTTTAACTAAATTTGATTCAGAAACAATTTACATATCATATTACTTTCAAATCTTTATGAACATATTGAAAATTGTCAGTCCAAAAAGTTACACATAAGCATTTCACATGTAAATTATATAGACCTAAAAAGGAAATAAATAAAGTTACAACAGAGTTAAAAAATAAGGAACAAGTGTTATCATGTATTGTAGAAGTTTTTCCTCACATGTTCTTGACTTTCTTAAAGTTAAAAGAAAAACAAATAAAAAAGTGGTAAATGTATCAAACTAAGATCATTTTTGGCATAGACACTTTCCCAGATTCGATTCTCCTCACGTGTAATTTATCTCTTTTCTACATTAATTTCACCAAGTCTATGACAATTATCTATCCTTAACCCTAAGTAACAAAATTAAACTGCATAAATCCAAGTTACAGTAATCTAAACAAGTTTTTCAGTTATTCCCGTCACGTGAGATAACACGTGATTCGTGAAAAACGCAAAAGAAACAAAAAGAGGAAAAGTAACAAGGCGTGAGAGAGAGAGCACTAGAGATATTTGCACAGAGAAGCTCGTGCGTGCGCGACTGCACGCCGTTTACTAATAACAGACGTTATTTAACGCCAAAAAATTGACCATTAATTAACTTCAATTTTGATTTAAGTATAACAAAATCTTCTTCACTTTAAAAAAACAAAATACAAATCTTCTTCACTTTAAAAAAACAAAATCGCCGGTAACAAAAATCACTAAACGCCGTTTAACGGCCGTTACTTTCTTTTTCGTTTAAACAGCTAAAAGAGGATCCGACCCGAATAGATCCCCAATATCTTGAAAATGGTCCTCCACGTGCCAGCTAGAGAATCCAGACCCGGATCCAAACCCGTACCCAAAACTCATATCCCCGAAAATATCATCTCCAAATAAATCGCCGCCGTAACAATCAGACATCGACGCCGGGAAACCAAAAACGTCGTCGGCTGGGAACAACGACGACGAGAAATCCGACACACCGGAGAGTTCTTCTTTAACCTCAATCACCGCCGTTGACACGCTGGAGTGTTCTTCTTTCACATTAATCTCCACCGTCGATACACCGGAGAATTCTTCTTTGACCGCCGTAGACGCACCGGAGAAAGGAAACTGGAGAACAGAAACCGGCGAACGGAGGCATTCTCCACCTTCGCTTGAAGTTCCGGTCATCTCCGTCACCGTCGCCGGAGAAGGAGGAGAGAAGTTAGTGAGAGCGTTCGGGCCACGGAGCTGAATGGCGGCGTTATCGTAAACAATGGCTGCTTCCTCCGCCGTGTCGTAAGTACCTAACCAGAGCCGTACACGTCTACTCGGATCCCTAATCTCAGCCGCCCATTTTCCCCACGGTCTTTGTCTCACTCCTCTGTACTTTCTCGCCGCCGTTACAACCACCGGAGCAGATTTAACAGTCTCCGCCGTCTTTGTCTTCATCGTCTTCCGTCTCTTCTTCTTCTCAGGCGACTCAAGAACAACTTCGTTCACAAACTTCTTAACACGACGTCGTTTTCTTGAGATTTCTTGAAAATCATTATCTTCTTCTTCGTCGCTGGAGGAATCTGTTGCGTAAGGATCGGTTACAGTGATTCGTAAGACTCTGGGTTGAGTTTTTACTGTAGTAACGATTCTGCTTTTGATTTTGTGCTCAGTGAATTTGATTCTTGAGTTTGTAGAAACTTTCTTCTCTGTTTCCATTTTTGTAATCTTCTCTGTAATATAATATGAGTTTTATTTGCTTTGTGTGTATATATAGAGTTATGGGAAAAAAGAATAAAGGGGAAAAACTGAAAAATAAGAGAGAAAATAGAGATTTTTTCCCGGGAAAGTTGAAGAAAGTGAGGGAAAAAGAGCTTTTTTAGTGATAATATGCTTATGGAATCAGAGTTTGGTGATTAGGTAATGGAGGAAATGCTTTTATTTCTTGTTTGGGGATGAATATTAAGGTTAAGAAATATTCCTGGGAAAATTTTTGGAGAGAAAAGAAAAGAGAGAAGAGAAAGGAAAGTTTCTTTGTGGAGAGTGAGAAAGATGAATAAGAGATAGGATGCAGAGAACATGTAAAGTAAGTAAAGAGAGAGACTCTGAGCAAAACAGAGTCTTTTATAGGATCTTCAAACGGCGGTTGCGGCGTTTTAAAAAACGCATTTTTTTATGTATTTGTCATTTTATTTTATAACCTTAAATATTCATCCCCAAACATTTAATTTTTTATAGTTGTGGAGGACACTGCAGAGACGGTTTAGTCTTACCTTTGACCTCAAAATTTAATACCAGTGGTAATAATAATTGTTTTTGTCACAATTTAGTAGCGTAATTTAGGGTAGTTAATTGGTGTAATTAAATTCTTAAAACCTTTGTACGATCACATTTAACGACCTGGGTGGTTTGGTCATTTGTTATCTAAGTCGGTATGTAAAAAAGTTTTAGACCGTTGCGGTCTGCAGTTTTTCTTTTTTGTCATCGGTCTTTTTTTTTGTTTTTTTACTTTTAGCAGGCTCTAGTCTTTGTCTACAGCATGGTGTCTGACGTGGCAGAGACGACAACATGAGATGTTTACTTCAAAAAATCTCCTTCCTACATTTCTTTCTAATTGTGTATGCGTCTTTTTCTCTTTTTTGTATCATGGTATTATTTTTATTTTTGTGGGTAGTATTTACAATCTTCATTTATTAAAGTTTATATTTGTCCTTTTTTTACTCTCTTTTAGAAAACTCTCTTTTTCACTGCATATTTTCACGTGAGTGTGTAAACCAGAGAAAACAAAGTGCCTTTAATTTTTGATTTTTGGCTCTTTTAACGTGGACGGTGTTTGCCTTTTCCCAAGATAATAAATGGTTACATTTTTTCTACAAACAAACAAAATACTAGTATAAAAATGTTGAATTTTCTTATAAGGGTTTTCGAGCGATAACATTGTTGAAAGTTTAAACATGGATTACAGAAATATACTAAATATATATAAGTATATACTGTATTATATATATATATATGTGTGTGTGTGTAATGAAATAATGAAATCATCAACCCGTAACATAAATACCCGCAAATTACATGATTTTGTAGGTAACCTAATAAAAGCAAAAATAGCAATTAAAAAACGTTTTAATGTAAATTTAGAGAAATCTCATTTAAAAAATTAAGATCCCTTATCATTGTTCGGTGTTACTACCGTCTACACACTATGTTTTATGCTAACTTGTTAAATATTATGGATTCCAAAAAAAATCAAGTGTTGGCGTTCACACAGTTTTCCTCGTGAGCAATCTCAAACGGAAATGTCTGACTTATATGAAAAAATACATGTTGATCTCGGGATCAAGCTCTCGGAAAAACAGTTTTTTTGGATCTGTACTATTGCCATCGTGCGATTTTGGATCTAGACTTTTCACATTGTCTAATTTAGACCTGTACAGAACAAATTTTCAAATTCAAATCTTGAACTGGCAATCGTGGTGCTAAAGTGGACTTTGACTCGTTGACCGTTAACGGAACGCTGACTAGGACAAACGAGACGGTGATTGGGACGATGGTTTTTACACGTGGACGCGTCAGTTGTTTTAGTGGCCAAAACGACGTCGTTGTATGGCTTAAAAACGACGTCGTTTTGTGAAATGGGGAAAAAAAAAAATCAAATCCCTAATTCTCTCTTCTTCATCTTGTTCTTCTTCTTCGACGAAATTGATAATTCGGTGCACAAATTAATTTACTTTTGCGACCAAAATACCAAAATAAAAAACGAATGGAGCAAAAAGAAACAAAATCTTTGGACATCCCACAATCTAGGAATGAAAAAATTAAACCAGAAACTGTAATAAACCTGACCAAGATCAAAATTGTATTTTCCAAACCGAAAATACTTGAAATGATCAAAGTTGTAAAATGTATTCCTCCATTAATCTTTCATGCTATGAGAGTTTGGGTTCAATGGTAAAATCTATTTTAACAGACAAATCAATATCAAAAGAATAACTTCCCGACGTACTTTTGGATCCTGAAGTTTCTAATTCATATGACTAAGTATCCTCGGGGTTTGTAAGTTCCTAAAATCCTCCAATCTTTATATCCCACAAGCACCAGAAGCCACAACGTTCTAAAGCAATTTCACCAGGATTATTGTTAAGTTAGAAGTTCCCTCAGAGCCATGAAAAATGTTGTGATTCCACCATCTTTTTGGATTCATTGAGTATCGATCATCTCGGTGTCTGAATCTTCTCTCTCTGTAGCAGAGGGTTTGGACTCGGTAGTAGTAGCATATGGAGATGAGGTAGCAATGTCTGGACAAGAAGAATCTACAATAAGATTTTAACTGTTGGATCGTCTTTCTCATTTGCTGCTTCTTCTTGATGTTCTGTTCCAGACTCATGTTCGATCTCAATAGAAAGGTTCGACTCTGAATCTACTGTATCAACCCTTTCGTCAACCTCATTCCCTTTCTCAGAGACAGTTAGGGAAGAAATTGTCAACGATGACGGTGGTGATTCTTTTTTGTCTTCTGGGTCTTCTGAATGTGAGATCATGCCATTACACAGCGAGGACACAATCGAAGAAGAAGAAGAACAACAACAAAATGAAGAAGAGAGAATTAGGGATTTGATTTTTTTTTTTTTTTGCCCCAATTCACAAAACAACGTCGTTTTTAAGCCATACAACGACGTCGTTTTGGCTACTGAAACAACCGGCTCGTCCACGTGTAAAAACCGTCGTCCCAATCACAATCCCGTTTGTCCTAGTCATCGTTCCGTTAACAGTCAATGAGTCAAAGTCCATTTTAGCACCACGATTGCCAGTTCAGGATTTGAATTTGAAAATTTGTTCTGTACATATCTAAATTAGATAATGTGAAAAGTCTAGGTCCAAAATCGCACGATGGCAATAGTACAAGTCTGAAAAAACTGTTTTCCCTCAAGCTCTCCACTAAATTTATAATAAGGTCGAGACTCTTGTTAAGTAGAATAGATTTAGTTGGATTGACGAGAATGAATGAGATTAGTATCGAGTTAGCTCGGGACACCTGCTTTAGAGTAGTCGATCTAGTATTCCGAGCAGAAAGCAAGATGGAATGATTAAGCTAATTACCGAGCAGAAGCGTACGTAAATACGAAAAAGAGAATTAATATGGAGTACATGTCAAAAAAGTGTAGAATTAGAACCTCTCTGTACCAAAAATATGGTACCACTATATAGTACAAGTATTTAGGGTTTTATTTACATATGGTTACATTCTAACCAACCATATGTTATCATAAAATAACCACCCATGCATAAAGTATTTTTATATCTGAAATATTGGGACTAATGATGAACCCGTTAAAAACCTTTGATCCATGTAATGTCATCATCACACAATCATAGAGTTATTCTGATTAATAACAGTAAGTTAGTAAACATTTATACCCTCGCAGAAATCAGACTACATGTGTATTTTGAAATAAATTTAAGATTTCGAAAATAGTTACCCCATATATATTTTGTTTCTAGGCATTTTGTTTAGAAGATTCTGTTTGCGGAGGTACCTCTGACGGGAAATAGAACAACGGACAAATGTAAAACACATTTTATATGATAATGCCATGTTGCTGTCATTATGAATTAATGATGTAAATTTCTTTTTTGTTAAAAGGTTGTCATAATGATGTAATTTTTTGAGGTGAAAATAGAGAACATTGCGTTGGGCAAGAATTAATACTCCCTCCGTTTGTTTTAAAATGATGTTTTATGAATTATTATTTTTTTCATAAATAAGTGATGTTTTCACTTACTAATGCACAATTAATTAACTTTTTAGTTCTTTTGATTCTTTAAATTCTGCAGATTAAATTTTTATTGGTTAGAATGTCTTGGATAAATTTAATAATTTTTTAATAAAATTTTAGAAACCTTAAACATCATATAAAAACAAACGGAAAGAGTATATAACAGTCTAAACTTCGACAATTGTTTTACATAATTAACTCTGTAGACTTTTTCGAAATAAAGGTGAGCTGTGAAGATGAAAGAAATCGTTTAGAAGTTTTAATTTGTTTACTTCTGTCATGAAAGCTTTTTTTTTTTTGTTATAGAGCTTTTTAAAAAGTTTCACAGCCAAGTTTGTTTAATCTAAAGGTAATAGATTATAATAATCTACTAAAATGTTATTCATATTACCGTACGATTAAAGAAAAAGTATAAAGAAGAAATTTAACGATTAGCAAGATTACTAGGGTACTTACTCATCACATGACGATTACATATTCTTCTCATATCAGGTTTTAATTTAAGAGAGGGTTGTTTGGAAGGTATATTACAAATGGCTAATTGCAAGAATAATAATAAAAAAAAATAGTTAGCAATCTAACTAAAAAGAATGATGTGGAAAGATTAGAACCATTAGATTATAGTCATTTGGTTAATTAGTAAATTATACTTGTTTTTGGGTTATTTTAGCTAATTCCCCTAGTACAAAATCTATCTCAGTGCGTCGTATTAATTTTTTTGTTGTTAGTTAAAAAGTGATGGACCGATCGAACCTCGTACATCTCTTTGTATCTCTTGAATTTAACTCATATATAACGTCACACATATTGGATGGCTGCACCTTCTAAAGAAGATTGCCTACGTACCCTTTAGAAAGGGATCAAGCCACACACGTAGTTCTAAACTCAAACTCATAAGTTGTGCTACAAGTTAGCACCTCCTTATATAGGGAAACATAACTCCAAAACCCTATTCTCATATTTCCTAAACACAAAAAGAAAACTCACATATATTTAGATAACTCCTAAATATACTTAACTTGGGCCTTAAGCTTTACTTCAAGCTTACAACAACATTCTCCCCCTTAAGCTTGAACTTCATCTACTCCAAGTCTTGAACTCCCATGATCTCTCTCATCTTCTTGAACTTGATCCTTTCCAAGTGTGTTCTGCACCATCGCTCTCTTCTCATTTAAGAACACGAGATTATAAAAGACTCACTCTTTTATTGCTTTAGAAAACTTACTCAAAAACTAAAGCTCACACAATCTCTCTTATTGCTTTAGAAAACTTACTCAAAAACTAAAGCTCACACAATCTCTCTTAACCTATGTCATGCCCAACAACGGTTCTCCGAGATTCTCTTAATCTAAGTCATAACTCAACATAGATTCTCCTTTTTTTTTTTCTTTTTTCTTTTTTTTGTGTTCTATCCCTTGCGATGTGCAAACTTCACTTAATCCCAACTCATCAAGATTCTTCTCCAACTCATCAAGATTCTTCACTTAATCCCTTTCAACATAGACTCATCAAGATTCTTCTCCAACTCGATAACAAAGATCCCGTAAAACCTTCTCTTCCTTTGTCAAACTCTGCACATTCTCATTCAACTTGTTTCTTTAACTCAACAATCTCTAATTCCATAACCACAAATTTCTTCTTAGACTCTCTCAAAGAATCCTCAACAATTCTTCTTCTTTTGTTTTCAATTCATCAGCTTACTCGATAACTTGATCTGCACCAACTATGCTTAGAAAAAACGCATATAGAATACGAACTAACCGTCCAATTGATGATCCCACCGTTGAATATGAAGACAGTAGTGTCATGAACAACTCCACAAATATTCAGAGGAATCGGATTTCATTTGATCCGCCAAATGGATCCTCGATGCAGCTGCGTCGGAACTGTCTTGGACTGCAACGATCAGACTTCGTGCGTTAGAAGAAAGGCTCCACACAGCGACTCCAAAGGAGATAAGGTTCCATATTGATACCACTGGAAAGCTGGGAATGTCACGGTTCCAACGCCACCAACGAAGAAGCCATCAGATGCTCCAATCACCGCCGACGGAGCTCCAAAGCCGCTATGTTCAAGCTGTCCAGATTTCCCGATCCTCACTACACCATCTCCATCGCTGATCTCATCCTTCATCTCGTCGAAATCAGAGCTTCTCCTCCTCATGCTTAACTCTATATATCTCTTCACGATCGGTTTCTAACCCAAGTGATCGCTTTCTTCCTGTCCAAGCAGTCCTCCACTAGATCACGATCAGCTTGGTCTCCTTCATCTTCAACGATTGGGTTTTATTTTTATTTTATTTTTTCTTAAGCAATCGTTGCTTGTTCTCCAAGTTACCACAGCAACTCCTTCCTCTGCTTTACAAGATCACGATCAGCTTCAACCTAAGCTACCATGATCACCTTGTTCTTCCACCGGTCCGAATTTATTTCTTCTTCGTCACGGCAAGCTCCTCCTAGACGTGACTCTCTTTATGGTTTTGAATCAACTACTCTTGATTCTTCAACCTTAGCTCTTCCTCACATTCTCGAACCACAACCCGGTTCAATCACATCTGCTTTCTCGAAGTCTAAAACATTCACTTTGAACAAAACCTCAACATCTGCTTGTGAAGCTGTGACTCCATTATCCTCAATGACCGATCCTCTTTTAGTCTTCTCCTGGGACAAAGAGTCCTCTTTCTCCTTTGTCTCGATATCCTTGTCTTTACTTTCCTCTTGAGATGAGACTTGAGAAGAATCATCTTCTCTTTCTCATCATCTTCTTTCGTCATCTCTAGCGAGCCCTGACTCATCATTCCCGAAAAATCGGTAGTCTCTGTTCCATTAGACGGCGAGTGGTTAGTTCAGACTCAGGCAAGTCACCATTAGAATCATGGAATTCCTTCTCCACCTTCTTCCCCCATTATCGGTTGTGTTTGGCAAAACACTCTTGATTACAGAATGCTCTGCTTTTCCCGTCTTCTCACCGTTCTCCGTTTGTCCGTTTTTTCCGCTAGTCTTCTCCTCGGTCTCATGGAGTACCTCACTAGAAACATCATCTCCTTTGTAATTGCTCTCTCTTGCTTCTTCCATCAAAGTTTCACGAAACCACTTTTGCTATTGGCCCATCTTGTCTTAATATATTTATTAATCCAAAGCCCGCAAGGCCCACTTTTCTTGCTTCACGTTTCTTTTCCAATGAGAAACATAGATCTCTTCGTCTTCATCACCACCGTCGTCATCCTCCGGTGAATCGGACCGCCGCTTCCTTTATTAATCCATGAACCGTACATATTCTGGTTTTGTAAAATCATTCAGATATCTCCGACGAGCTCCACCACTTCTCCGTTGAGTTTCACCTCGACGCCGACAAGTTCAGTCGCGATTTCACTGTTCTTTGTCTCCTCCGGCGAATTCATTTTCCGATTAATCGGACCACCACCATTTGGAGTTCCTTCATCGTCTCTCTTGAATTCTGAAATCGAGTCTCTATTTTTCAAAATAGCCTGAGATGATTTCGAATTTTATCACGAGAAGCTTCTTCTTCGATGAGCTCCATCACATCTCCCATGATTACAATAACTCCAGGTAACTCTCTTGAACCGGAATCATCTCCAATCTTCATTTTCTTTACTTCAGTTTCAGAGACGAAACAAAATCTCCACTTGATTTCTACTAAAATTTTGAACTGACATTTCCTTTCTCAACTCAACTAAGAGCCATTAAATTCATCTTCATTCCAGAATCTCACAGGTAACTCTTCTATCTCACAATTCTTCTAAAAATTAACTTCTTTCAGAAGAAAGTCTCCTGAAACTAACTTGTTTCTCTGTCTTGAACTTTGCGAGACGAAATCCTTTGATAAGAGAGTAAATCCTTGGACAATGGCGTACATCTGCTGGCTTAAGGTAACTCCTTACCTATCAAACGATGTTGCACTACCCATCATAACGTTGAGTTCTTGTGGTTGCTTTGATTAACCATAACTACATAGCCTCTATTTTTTTCTCTGCAACTTGGTTTCCTTTGATGTCTTTTTTTATTCTGCTCATCCAATGCTCCATTAGCCGCCAGTGAAGGTCCGAAGTAACCATCTCGGATCTGTCCAAATATCTGTTTCGTCTCTTTCGCTTGATCTTCTCGACACCATGTCCATCTCTGGTCTCCAGCTTAAACCTCTAAACATCAGAGCCTCTCACCCTATTGTCATCATAGCAATACCGTGACTTCTTTTCCACCACCGTAGCCTCCATCGTCTCCACCGTGACGTTTCCGTCTCACGTCCGTTTCTATTCCTTGCATCAAAACATCTCCTCCTTCTCGTTTTGCTCTCGTTTTGTTTTTCACCGGAGAGAAGCAGAACCTCAAAAACTCCCTGTTTTGGCTTATCCACACCGTCACAAAACGTCGTCGTTTCGGTTCTCGTCCTCCACGAGAAGAGGTTCGCAGCTCTGAGACATCACTTATCTCTAAGATTCTATTGGATTTCAAGCTTCGTCGTCACAAGTCTCATCTGTACTTCTCGACCCGGTACACAAGAACAACTCCACCAGCGCCATCATCTATGTAAACAATGGAGTTCTTATCGATTTCCTCCTGCACAACCATCTTCGACATCTCTGCTACCACCTTTTTCTCCATCCATCTTCTTATCGGCCTAGCACCGTACACCAGGTCATAACTTTGACGTTGTCTTCCATAACTTGTTTTTGACGATGATCCGATCGCACGATCTTCGTAGTGTCTCAGGATCGAAACGCTCTGATACCAATTCTTGAATTTAACTCATATATAACGTCACACATATTGGATGGCTGCACCTTCTAAAGAAGATTGCCTACGTACCCTTTAGAAAGGGATCAAGCCACACACGTAGTTCTAAACTCAAACTCATAAGTTGTGCTACAAGTTAGCACCTCCTTATATAGGGAAACATAACTCCAAAACCCTATTCTCATATTTCCTAAACACAAAAGGAAAACTCACATATATTTAGATAACTCCTAAATATACTTAACTTGGGCCTTAAGCTTTACTTCAAGCTTACAACAACAGTATCGAGTGCGAGGAAATGTGAAGGTTATAGCCATGATCAAATGGCCAAAGGATTATTAAGGAGTTGGCTATGTAACGCCCGTGAACCAAATTTATAGGTCCGGTTGAGTTTTAATTATCCAGTTTGGTTCGGATTGGGTTATGAAACTCTATGATCACGTATAAAATGCTGAGCAACCTCATTTTCTATGGAGAGAGGTCAGAAAATCTCCACAAAAAATCGTGATTGAGAAAGATGAGAAGAGAGAACTGTTTTTTCATGAACTATGGGAAAGAGGCAGTTATGTCGCCTAGTGTTGGAGAAGAGCATCGAATGAGCAAATCAGTTCTGATCATCGTGAAATTTTATGGTTATGTTTTGCTTTCTCTTAGCTAGCCGTGAGGCAAATAGGTTTGTCAATCAGATGTGTATGCTAAGAGATATATTTGTTTTCGTGCGTAAGGTCTGTGCAAAATCGGGTCTATGATCAGACTATTTCTAGGGCGTTTTGCCGGAGCTCCAAAGGGAGTTAGGCAACGATTTATATACCGTTGGAAAGCCCTTTGTGTATAGTTTCCGAATATTTTTCCCGATAGTTATTTGGAGGTAAAGTTCGTCCTCAGCGTTGATTTGAAGTCAGTGCGTTGGTTATGTTTTTCAGAATATCCTAATTTGGTTTAGGGAAAATCTTGTGTTAAGTTTTAGGGATAGAGAAGAAAACCAGTGGCTTTTAGTCTCGTTGAGGCTGTGATTAGTGATGCTTGTGATTAATCTCCTAATTCCTAAGGCTAAGGTGAGTTGCGACCATGGTTTCTAGGCAATGAAGGTTGTTTTGATAATATTTGGTGATTGTTGAGTGTTTGATTTTGTGTTGATTGCATATTAATGTTGCTGGTGTTATTGTGGATGTATTTTGTATGTTTATCGTACAAGTTTGCGACTCGAGTGAATCAGAGTTGAGTCGAGTCGAGAGAGGAGAGACTCGATTCTGACTCACTGTAAGGCGTGTCGATCGACACCAGGAGAATGTCGAGCGACACGAGTGCTGGTTGCGTGTCAATCGACACGAGCATTGTTGTCGTCTCGATCGACACCTTGCTGGTGTCGCTCGACACGAGCTGTTGTGTTTCAAAACTGGTTTAAAATGTTTTGTTTGATTATTTGTGGTGTTGTGTGATGGTTTATTTTGGTATGTTGAACTGTTTTACCTGAGCCTGCTTGTTACGCCAGTAGGTGGTATGAACAGCTCACTAAGTATTTATGAAATACTTACGCAACTCTTTTTCCAATGTGTTACAAGTAAAAGAAAAGTGTGATCGCGGAATCATGGCATATGAAGAGGATGATTATGCTTTATTATTGTTGTTGATTCTAGTAGAACCTGGTGTTTAGGTTGCTAGAGTTATTTGTTTTGAATTATGGAATTGAAATTGAGTTGATTTGATTATAGGAATTAAATTGTTTTGTTGGATTTAAATGGCTTATTTGAGTTGTTGTTTTCCGCTGAATTGAGTGATTGTTGAATTAGCCATTGAAGATTTAGTATTTATGGAAATATTAAATCTACGTTAATGTGTTATTTATTATTTATTAAAAAATATGTTGGTTGTTTCATTTTGGTATCAGAGCCCTAACGGTTTTGGGGCAGTAGGTTGTGTGAACTAAGATTATGTGTTTAGAATTGGTAATTTGTAATTAGTTAGTTCTTGAGTCTTAGATCATCCTCTTCGGAATTTTAAAGAGATAATGTGGTAAGTATTTATTTGTTGATGGTGACTTATATTACTGAATTCTGTATTTTTGAGAAATGCAGAGAGTGATGGCTAGAGTTGTTAGAGGTCGTGGCCGAGGGAACCAAGGTCGGGATCGGGGACGCTTGTGTGAGTCCGCCGATAGTGTGGTGTCGAGTGCGACGCATTAGCTGATTTTAGATTCGTAGACATTGCATGAGGGATCCAGGAGTGCAGCCAGTGTTAGTGCTAGTCTGAGGATTGGTGGTACCAGTGAGAGTACGAGTATGACTGGTAATGCGAGAGGCCCAGGTGTGGGTGCGACCGCCGGTGTGACTCTGGGTTGAGATGATTGTCTGGCGGATCTGTCGGTGCGAGCGGTTACCGAGTGCGGTGCAAGTGCAGGATCAGTAGTGCCACGTATGGTAGAGGTGCAGCCGAGGGCTGCAGCTGTAGAGGAGGTTTCGTCATAGTTGAGGATGATGGAGTAGATGCAGCGTATTGAAGTGAGTTTATTCTCGGGTAGTGCTAAGTCTGAGGAGGGTTGAGTGGAGGTTGAGATTGGAGCATATTGTCCATTTTATTTGGTGTGCTGAGGGATACCGGGTTAGGTTTGGCGGTTCATTACCTTGTTGGTGATGCATGATATACCTAGTATTTTATCTATTTTACTATCTATTTTAAAGCATTTTCTAAGTATTTTAATAAGGTTTTACACCAAAGAGGTAGTTTTTCCTCGTATTTGTAGTTTTAAAGTGTTAACAGGGAAAATCATCAAAATGGAGCAAAAAGAGCATAAAAAAGAGAAGCAATGAGTCCAAAGTTTTGCTACGGACGGACGACCAAATCAAGTTAGATTTTGATGAACGATGGCTACATTTAAATATATTTGAGTCAGATTTCTAATGAAGTTGGAATTATCTCATTTGGAGCTGTGAGCTAGAAGATATACTGGATTTACTGAAGACATGTCAAACTGCCTCGAAGATGAAGAAGGCGCAGAAAGGAGTCAAACGTTGATAGACCTTAAGGCCAATGTTCCTGACCATTCTTAGCCCAATTTTAAGACTTTTTAAATCCCACCACGTGCCTTGGAGAGGAGGTCGGTTGGAGTTATCAAGATAAGGCAGTTTCGACCGAAAATACCGTTTTGCCCATGGAGAACCCTAGGAGACCTTAGCACTATAAATACTTGTTTTTAGCCTCTTGATTAGGGTGTGCCAAAATTTATAAACACTTTTTAATCATAGAAGACAGCATCCACGCCTCCTTTGGAGGATTGATCATAGATCTTGTTTTAGGAACTTTGGTGGATGATCTCGCTTTGTACCTCGCTATAGAGAAGAATCTTCTTATCCCTACTCTTTTAATAAAGTTTATCATCATGTTTTCTTCAATCTCTTGTGGTTTTTCGTGCACCATGTCCGAGTAATTTACTTGTTAGGTTTTAGGTTTTCAATAAGTTTCATAATTCGATAATTGATTGATGATTGTTTAGGGATAATAATAGAATCTTCATCTTTACTTGTACTCTATGCATAATTACTTTACCGCGCATTTAATGATTTGAACTTAGGTTGATATAGATTCCAAAAGCTTTTATATCGACCGGAACTAGTATTTGATGAGCCTAGCGTCTTGACAATCGAAAGTTTAGTTAAAGAGTTTGGTGGACAATATCATAACTTGAACTTATCTTGCATATTTTTGCCTTGTAATTAGGGTGAATGAATATAGTAGTCGGAGCCACGAAAGTGGAATGTCTATACCATCATGTTATGAGTCCTGGATGGTGCGGTATATCCTAAAGTCCCAAGATTAAATCAATCATTATTGTTGCATGATTCTCTGCGATTTCCAAAGTCCTAACGCTTTTCTCCCACTGATTTCAGTCTATTTCATATTTGCATCCATGTTAATTCACAATCACTCAAATGACAACATATTTTGTTCTAGTTTTATTTTATTCATTACAATACGTAGCGTGGTTAACAAGTCCTCGTGGAATTCGATCCCTTATCTATACTAATTGTGATTGCTGTGCACTTGCAGGAAGTAGGATTAAGTGGTAAAAATATTCCCACACTATCAATGCGCATCTCTGATAGAGAGGTGTTGAGGCCAGGTTGAGGCAAGTAGTGATGACTTGGGGAGAATGCTTAGCAGAGTTTGATGCTAAGTTTTTTCCTCAGAAGGCAGTAGATCGGCTTGAGGCGAGATTTATAGAGATGGTTTAGGGAGACCGGTTAGGGGAGTTTGATGCTGAGTGCAGCAAGCTCTTGGTCTATGCGGGTAGAGGCATGGAGGATGAGTAAACACAGAAGAAGAGGTTCTTGTAAGAACTTCAGCTGAGTTTGAGGATGTTGTGCAAATCGTCCAGGTTTGCCTGGAGGGTGGAGTTGGTTGAGTCAGCTATTGCTTTTGAGTTGGATCTGAGAGATCATGAAGTAGTAAGGGTCATTCCTGCTGTTCTAGTTGTTCACCCACGGAAGCAGCAACAACTGGTGGGTCCTAGAAAAGGCAACAAGCCTGCGCAGGGACAGAATGAAAAGTGGGGATTATTCTGGTGGAGTGGTATGATGTTATTCTGAGTATAGATTGGTTGGAGCATTCAGGGTCTATCTGAATTGTTATTGAGGTCGCGTAGTGGTTAAGAACGAGAGACCGAGGTATAGTCAGTATATGTTTATAGCGACACAGTTTGGGGTGACAAATGCACCAGTAGCATTCATGAAGCTTATGAACAGAGTGTTTCAAGATGGGTGCTCGGATGTGTTTAGGATCATCTTCGTTGATGATATTATGGTGTAGTCGAGGAGTCCTTAGGAAATGAATTTCCTCTTAAGTGAGTTATGGAGAAGTTTTGAGTAAGAGTAGCTTATAGTAGCGAGAAATGGGGTTTCTCGGCCTTTTTGTTCCGAACAAGTGTCTGTGGATCGGTGAAGTTGGCCTAGATCAATAACATTATCAAGATCAGGATTCTTAGGTTGGTCGGATTGTAGGAGACCCATATAGGATTTTTGCGAGTATGGCACAGTTTAGGCGAAGCTAACAGAGAAGGATGTTTCCTCAGTCTAGCCTTAGGAGCGTAAGGCTGAGGCATTTGGGAGAATTATTGACAGGAGTTGATCTGGGCATTGTTATACCATCTGGGTTAGGTTAACCTGATGGCAAATGTTTTGAGTCTGTTTAGTGTGGATTTAGCTCAGTAACAGAATGTTGAGGCGTTAGCAAGCAGGGTTGGCATGTTGCGGTATGTGCTTTTTTGCAGGAGTCTTTGAGTTGAAGACAGATGATTAGGTAGATCTTCTGAGTGGGTATCGTGTGACTCAGGAGAGTGATCATAGTTTGATGGATATATCAAGGCAGTTGGTTCGGATTTCAGGTCTCTTCAGATGGGATATTTCAAGTGCGTTGGCGAGCGTGTGGCCCATAGATGGGTACGCTGAGGTTGCGGAAATTGGTTTGGACCACTTGAGGTAGTCCTAATCATTAATGTTTATAGGCTTTTAGTATTTATTGCTTTAGGGGTTGCGGTCCTGAATAACTCATTGATTTTTTTAGAGAATGCATTCTCCTGTATACTTATTGGGGGGTGTAGTTCCCAGTATAGGTATTTGGGGCTATGGTCCCAGTGCTACTTATTTGAGGTTGTGGTTCTCAGTATAAGTTGTGAGACATAGTGGTTTCTCTAGGAGGTAGTGGCTCTCCTATGTACTTATCTAGAGGTTGTTCCCAGTAGGAGTACTAAGATATGGTGTTACTCTCGAGGGGATTGTGGTTCCCTGGTTACCCTAATCTCAAAGGATGCGTTCTGCGAGTACGAGGGGGTGTGGTAATGAGTTAGGAGTAATAAATATCTGTAACGTACGAATAAACACAAGATTAGTGATTGTTTCAAATGTCATGAATGGTTATTGAGGAGGGTCTGTTGTGGTGGCCAAGTTTTCAGTTGGAGCAAAGATGTTAAGTTGGAGTAAGGACTGGCAGGTTAATGTCACGGAAGGTAATTCTAGTCTTCAAGTGCTTGTACACGTATGAGTTGATTACTCTAAAGGAAGTATTTTTCCTATATATCCAGAACTTGAGGGAGACGTCCTTAGAGTGGAGTTGCATCGGCATCGTTACCTTGATGGAGACGTTCGAGAGTATGATGATGTTGGTATAAGTATGAGTAATCAATATATGATTGTGGCATAAACAGAAGACGGGATATGGACCTCGGGGTTCGGATGTGTAATTCCATGTAATACCGGTTAATAGAGTGAATCGTGCATTAAGTGTCAGCCAGTGGAAGCGAAGTATCAGTTTTGAGTGGATGGATGCAGAGTCGCCCATTCCCGAGTGGAAGTGGATGATGGTTTCGAGGGATTTCGAGGTGAATTAACCTAACTCGTGTTCGTGTGATGCTATCCAGTTTATGGTGGATTATCTGATGAAGTCGGTTCATGGAGCAGCGATTTTGGTTATGAAGTAGGTGAAGAAGATGGTGAGGCTGGATGGAGTGCTAGCCGTATCATTTAGATAGGGATCTTAAGTTACGTCAAAAATTGGAGATAGCAATTCGACATTGGAGTTTTTGTTGAGGATGTGTGTTTGAGAACGAGGTGGTCTTTTGGTGGGTCACTTGTGCTTGGCGGAGTTGCGTCAAACAACAACTCTCAGGTGAGTATTGAGATGGTTTCGTATGAAGAATGGTTTGGAAGGCCGTGTTGGACATCTACATGTTGGACCCAAGTGGGGGAGAAGAATATGTTGGTGCGTGTTTGGTTGAGGAACTGACGGAGAGGATCCGTGTTTCAAGGTTGAAGTGAAGGAAGGTCAAGATTGGTAAATGTTTTATGCCGATATGCAGAGAAAGGCGTTAGAGTTCGCGGTCCAAGATAAGTGTATCTCAAGATGGTCATGTTGCGAGGTTCTAGCGGATCGATTGTAGAGACTCAGCTGAGTCTGAGATTTATGAGTCTGTTCATAGTGGTGGAGCAAATTGGGTCGGTGGCGTACTGATTAGAGTTAACCCGATTATGACAGCAGAACATAGGGTGTTTTTGTATCAAGGTTGGAGGTGTCTGCGCACTTCAGAGGAGTTTGTGGCTATGATTTTAGGCATCTTCAGCCAGATTTGAGAATTCTCGAGAGGAGAGTTAAGGTGCTATGTCGGAAGAAGTTTCCATTGTCGAAAGCCTTGCGAGTTAATGCTATTTCAGAAAAGAAGATATTGGAACCTGAGTCGAGGATGAAGTTGAAGTTCAGGAAGTGGTTCGACAAGCATGTCGCAGTCTCTTCACTTTCTTGTGGTTTCAGTTCGGTTGTTTTAGCGTGGGCATGTTTTGTCTTTTCATTTCGTTGTAACAATTATACCTGGTTGGAGATTTATAAGATGGAGTTTTTCTTATTTAGCGGTGCATTATAAGATGAGTAATTCTTTAATGTGATATGTATTTTGATGATATTCTGGGTTAGGGGATATCGTGTTGGCCACATGAGGTATTTCTAGTCTATAGATGTTTATAGATGTTTTAGAATTTATTACTCTAGGGGATGCGGTCCCGAGTAACTCATTCACTTTTGGAGATGATTAGTTCTTCAGTGGGGATGATTAGTTCTCCAGAGGAGATGATTGGTTCTCCTGTATACTCATTTGGGATGATTAATAGGGATGCTTAGTTCTCTCGAGGGGATGATTAGTTCCCATGTGTACCCGAAGCTCAATGGATTTGTTCCTGAGAGTGGATGGGGCACGAGACACCGATAGCTCAAAGGATGTGTTCCTGCAAGTGGGAGGGGTGTGGAATGAGTTAAAAGTAATAAATATCTAGAAACGAACGTATAAACATGAGATTGGACGAGAGCCTCGGAGTTCGAGTGTGATGGTTCGGGAGGTATTGATCGGTTTGGGTCAGGTTTTTGTTATTTGATAGACGTTTTATGCGGGATTCGAGGACGAATCAAGAGTAGTAGAGGAGAATTGTAACGCATGTGAACCAAAATCATAGGTCCGGTTTAGTTTTAATTATCCAGTTTGGTTCATGTTGGGGTATGAAACCTTAGGATCACGTATAAAATGTTGAGCAACCTCATTTTTTGTGGAGAGTGGTCAAAAAAATCGTGATTGAGAAATATGAGAAGAAATAATTGGTTTTGCGTGAATTGTGGGGAAGAGGCAGTTATGTCGCCTTGTGTTGGAGAAGAGGATAGGATGAGCAAATCAGTTCTGATAATCGTGAAATTTTATGGGTAAGTTCTCCTTTTTCTTAGCTAGACGTGAGGCAAATCGGTTTGTCAGAATGAGGTATTCTAAGAGATATATTTGTTTTCGTGAGTGAGGTCGTTGCAGAATTGGGTACGAGATTAGATTATTTCTAGGACGTTTTTACGGAGCTCCAGAGGGAGTTAGGCAACGATTTATATACCGTTGGAAAGCCTTTTGTGTCTAGTTTTTGAATTTTTTTTCCGATTGTTATTTGTAGGTAAGGTCTGTCCTCAGCGTTGATTTGAAGTCTGCGCATCGCATATGTTTTTTAGAATATCCCAATTTGGTTTAGGGAAAATCTTGTGTTGAGATTAGGGATAGAGAAGGTAATCAGTGGCTTTTGGTCTCGTTGAGGCTGTGATTAGTGTTGCTTGTGATTAATCTCCTAATTCCTAAGGCTAAGGTGAGTCGCGACCATGGTTTCTAGGCAATGAAGGTTGTTTCGATGATATTTGGTGATTGTTAAGTGTTTGATTTCGTGTTGATTGTATATTAAAGTTGTTCGTGTTATTGAGGATGTATTTCTTGTGTTTATCGTGCAGGTTTGCAACTCGAGTGAATCAGAGTCGAGACTCGATTCTGGCTCACTGTAAGACGTGTCGATTGACACCTGGAGGGTGTCGAGCGACACGAGTGCTGGTTGCATGTCGATTGACACCATCCTGGTGTCACTCGACACGAGTTGTTGTGTTTCGAAACTGGTTTAAAATGTTTTGTTTGATTATTTGTGGTGTTGTGTGATGGTTTATTTTGGTATGTTGAACTGTTTTACCTGAGCCTGCTTGTTACGCCAGTAGGTGGTATGACCGGCTCACTAAGTATTTATGAAATACTTACGCAACTCTTTTTCAAGTAAAAGAAAAGTGTGATCGCGGAATCATGACATATGAAGAGGATGATTAGGGTTTTATTATTGTTGTTGATTCTAGTAGAACCTGGTGTATAGGTTGCTAAATTTATTTGTTTTGAATTATGGAATTGAAATTGAGTTGATTTGATTATTGGAATTAAATTGTTTTGTTGGATTTAAATGGTTTTTTTGGGTTGTTGTTTTCCGCTGAATTGAGTGATTGTTGAATTAGCCTTTATGAGAATATTAAATTCGGGTTAACTAGTTATTTATTATTTATTATTTATTAAAAAAAATGTTAGTTGTTTCAGGCTAAGTCTTGGAAAGGCTTTGTATCGTCTATAGAGGGTTTTAAGGAAGTTGGGTTATCAGCTTAAAGCCATGTGTCTCTCTTTCGTGGTGTTCACGCGTGTGTATTGCCGTTCCTAGACTTGTTGAGGCTCAAGGCAAATTAAAAAAAGAAGCCTTTTGAATTTTTTTTTTGTAAAATAGTTTTGAACAATAGAATTTACTTAAAACTAAAACAAAGATAATAAAATCTAAAACCAACAAAAAATGTCTTAACCCTAAAAAAAAAGAGTCGTACCGACGGAAGAACCGAAGAAGATAGATGAATTTGAAGGAGAAGGTTAAATTTGATTTCGATTTGGTTGTTGCAGGATTTTTGATTGTTCGGGGGTTGTGAGAAAAAATAATAATTAAAATCTTAGGATTAAGTTAAATGGGTTAACAAATAAACCAACAATAAAACTAAAAAAAAGTTGCATCATTTGAGTTTCGAACTCGGATTCATAGATTGAATGTTAGACTGACTTAAACTACTTGACTAATACTAACTTTTGAAATTTTGGGCCTCTGAAATTTATATTTTATTCGGGGCCCTAAAACCAATATCTTTTTGATAATACATTAGGCACGACCTTATGTATTGCATGTGTGAATGAAGAAGAAGACAGGCTAATTGTATTTATGCCTTAATTTTTTTAGTGTTCTTTTTAAATCCGATTTTATTGTTGTAACGAATAAAAGAGAGAGTTAGAGAAAAAAAAAATCTCTAACAAACTATGGAGATTTAACCGTGTGATAGTGGTTTCTGGAGAGTGATCTCACCAGCGAGTTAGGAGCCGGCACTAAACTCTGCCGCTCGAGTTTATGTGTTCTTTTTTCTTTCTGTTTTTACAATTCGTATTCATTCGTGTAGATTTAGGCAAGTTCAACTTCATCTAAGAGCTAAATCGTACAAAATGTAATACCAATATAGCTTTTGATTTCTCCATGGTTTATTTTTACCAATCCTTTTCTTTAGTTGACTAAGAAACAAAACAAATACTTTCTCTATAATACTATTTTGATGATATGTTTATAAAAACTATCACATGATTTAGAGCCATTTCTTAATTTGTTTTTCATGTCATATATATAGTTTTTGATTTTAGTCGCAATCTTTGAAAAATGAAACTAAAAAGTAATAGTTTCCGTTTTTAATCACATGTCGATATTAAGTATTATTTAGTAGGAAAAATCATAATTTTTCATATGAACCATGATAACTTGTGTAAAAATACGTACTCAAACAAAAGATATATGCTCAATCCTTCACCGACTAAAACTAAACTAGATACTTCATCCACCAACTATTTAAATGTGACTAATAAAAAATTTTTAGAACGTAACCAAAGGTAATTTATAAACATTCATAAATATTTTTTTGATAAAAATCAAACTAAGTTGCATTAATATAGTTAAAAAACCGACTATATTATCCGTTTTATATTTCTTCGATATTATCTTCTTTTTTTTTTCTGGTGAATCACTGGGAGCTCTCAGATTTTATTAAACTAAAAACGTCGTACAAACGCATTTGCCGTGCTTGAGTGATTCCACATATGTCCTCACCCAATAACATCGCTAAGTCTGGTGAAACCGAAATAAACGTATGAAAACCTACCGGTAAAAAAAAGCATAGTTCGCTAATCCATTAGTGAGACAATTAGCCTCCCTATACACATTAGTAACTCAGACTATCCAGTGCTTCAAAAAAAAGCTATGGCACATAATCACATATCCATGTCTTAAGAATCTCCACCACCACCACCACCACCACCAATGAATATATCTCTAGTTCCAACCGTGTAATCCCTTTGTCCCAAGCAATATAAAGTCCGTAATAGACACCCCACAACTCGGCTAAAGGTGCAGAACACCTCCCAATGTTTAATGCGAACCCACCACATCAATGGCCTTCGTCATATCTCAATACCCCACCTACTGTAGCCAAGCCCGAGTTAACACGAGACGCCCCATCCGTGTTAAGCTTCATAAAATCCGGCCATGGTACCGTCTTCTCCACTCGAGTCCCCGACCCCACAATCACATTACTCTTCCCATTTGCTAACTCCACCTCCTTAGCGAACTCTTTCACAACACGTAATCGGTCCTTATAAAGCTTTTTTTTTCAAAGACGTTCCCACACCTCCACTTCCATGCCCAACATACGGTAACAACAAACAAAGTTGACCACGACCCATCCACCGTACTTTCATCCTCATTCAAATTCACAAACACCCACTCAAGTAAACTCATTGTAAAGAAAAGCGTTTGCTTCCGTCGAGAAACAATATGAGTCCATATCCCCACCATTGCAGGACAGTCTCGAAGCACATGTAAAATGGATCCCACTGCACCCTTGCACACCAGACAAATCTCTAAAGCACAAATATGTCCCCTGAACCGCTTTTGATTCGTCATAATCCCTTGATTCCCGACTAACCAAAGAAAAACATGAATCCTTTCCGGTGTTTTCACTCTCCGTACACGCCTGAAAAAAATATCCATATCGTGCCTCGGTGCTTCCTCGCGAGTTAACAAGCTATATGCCGATTTCACTGTAAACTTTCCATCCGATGTCTCTCCCCAATAAAATGTATCACATGCTCTTGTTACGTTATCTACCACTACAACAGCTAGTTCCAATCTTCTATTCTCCGATATTATCTTTTTTTGTAGTGCTCGTTTTCTTTTCTACATATATATAGGTATTTTTGTGTGTGTGTGTGTTACATTTGTGTGTTATATGAGATCTACACGGAAATAAGGGTTTATCTTTTTCTCAACTGCCCATATGTTCAAGATGTTTGGCGTTTGATTTTTCATAGGATAAAGGCTCTTTATATGAGATTTTGAACTTGGAATGTGTTCTTTAGTTGGGTTAAAAGACCATATCTGAATCCATCAGAAAACAACTTACGGTTGTTAGTGGCTGAAGTTGTTGTCTGTTCTCTTTGGAGGCAGAGTAATGAAGATTTTTTTTTAATAAAAACAAGTAGAGATTCTCCTAAAAAAATAGATAGAGGAATTTGTGATTATTGTTTGACCCTGAAGGACAATTTAAGTTTCTCATAATGCCATGGAATATGGTTTAGGGGAACTTGTCCCCTTTTTAATGTTATCTTTTTTTCTTTTCTTTTCATGGTTAATGACTGAAGGCTCTAGTTATATGTTTCAGTAAATCTTATAAGATAAATATGTTCATAAATTTTTTTATATAAAAAAAAGAAAAAAGTATTATTTTTCTTTGGTCGTTATATAGGTAGTATTTCTTTGCTGATATGTTATGTCAATTTTCGATAGTTTATTGTCAATGTATTTCGTATTCATTAAAATCATGGAAATATATCGTAAGTATAGTCTCTTGAATTGAAATCACATCTAAATTTTTTTGGCTGGGATTGATATCGGTAAATGTACTTTGGTGTTTAGTTAATTAGTAGTTTTATTATGGCTTTATAAGTGAATTTGATAAAATTTGAGCAAATACAAAAAGGAATAAAAACGAGACCGTACGGATAATTGTCGAAAAAAACAAGAACAAGAGTTGGACGGTAGCAGTAGAAGTGGGTCCCACTTAGAAGGTCTGCACCGTTAGTCCCGTAAACGGCGCCGTTCTCTCGGTTCGAGCTATCATCCCATTTTCACTTTGTTTTCATGTGACTTCGTCATCTCGAGGCACTATCTCTCTCTCTCTTTCGCTTATTACCTATTTGTCTCCCAACATTTTTTTTTGGCAATATACTCATGATTCTCCATATAAAATGTTTTGTCATCTTTTTGTTGTTGTTGCTGTTTGTAAGAAAAAAACACTCTATATATTTTGTTTACACAGTACAAACTATCTATCAAATGAGCTAATCAATCCACGCATATGAAAATCATAAGCCCCAGATGAAATTGAAAATCAGTGGCTTGATTTTAAAGCTGAGAAGGTAACTAATAATAGATAAATTGAAAATAGAAAAATAATGATGATATGTTTTTTCTGTTAAATACTCCAGTCATTTAATTGTTAAGCAAAAACCTGACATTTTTTGTAACATAATATTTTTTTACAACATGTTATTTTGTACGTGGACGTCTAATTTATCACATGGCAACTTATAATGATCTAAATGGTAAACTCAAAATGGAACAGTGGTCTAGCACCTGTAACGTCTTCTCACCAAACCAGGGATCGAGTCCGGATATCCTCTTTCAGAGGTTAAAAGAAAAGTTGACAAGGCGGGCCAACCCGTTGTGGCAAAAAAAAAAAGCTTCAAAATCAACATTTATTTAATCAACTCAGATTTAAAACCTACGTAAAATATTGTGACCAACAACAAAAAACCTACACATAAAATACATGCTAAAACAATTTCAAGCCTATTTCTCTATTTTTACTCCAAAATAGAGTAACTCTATTTTAGAATAAGGTTTTTTCCAACCCATTACTCTATTTTTCACTTAAAAAAATATTCTAGTATATTCTTTTTCAATTTAATCTTTTATTTATCAAAATTACACATTTTACCCAATTATTCTATAATTAGTAATAATTCACTAAAACAATAATATTATTTTAATTAAAATTTATTATAGAAATAAAATTACATTACACAATAGAAAAATAGAAAATAGTATAATCTAAGAAAATAATATATTTTTCATTTGGACAATACTTTGATGGTCTAAATTATTAAGTCATTAATTTATTACGTATTATATTTATTTTATTTTCATTATCTTAATTTTAGTATTTTCATTAATGAATTTCATCGTATTTAAAATATTTGTTTTATTTTAATTGTGTTGGTTAAAAGTTTTTTTTTTAATGTGGATTTTGATTATCATTTTGTAATTTTATTAAAGGGTCATTAATTATTTTGTCAAAAACTAGTGAACCAATAACAAAAATACATTTTTAACAATATATTTTATGTGTAAAAGTAGAATGAGTAAAAACTAAAAGACTATTTTTAAAATAAAAAATTTCAAGTCTAAAATAGAGTGAGAAATGAGTTTACTTTAAAATATATTTGGAGTAGTAAAATGTTGAATTACTTTATTTTGGAGTGTGATTTAGAGTGGGGTTGGAGATAATTTTACTCTAAGTTTTTTTTTAGAGTGGGATTTGAAGTGGAGTTAGAAGATAGTTAAGAAAGATAATTACGTTTCTTGTAAAGATCGTCCAAACTATTCAAATTGCTATATATAAAAGTGCCACATTATTGACTATTGTTTTTTTGCAAACTGGAGTATTTTTTGTTGTTGTAGAACAAAGCGAAACAGTAAAGTTCTAATAATGAACCAATTATTATCTATTTATCAGTGGTGTACTTGGAAAGTGCTTCAACCTCGCTGAAAATATGGGCATAGTCAGGCAACTTATTAATTATTGTTATTTTTAGTCCAAAATTGTGGTTAGTGTATGAACTTAATTTACTACATATGATATTTATGAAATGAAATACATAAATACGATATTACAATAACAAAAATACCGATACATGATTTAGGATAAGAACGAATTTGTAGAGGCGAGATACGATCTTTATCCTTAATTCTGAAAATGTCCTGTAGTGTAACGGTTGCATGACGTTCCGAATCCCAGGATATAACTATAATCAATTTTATTTTGCACTTGATAAGTATGCTAATGGGCTCATGGGTCTCGGTCCATTAAGAAGTTACATTAGTTTTTAGTAAGCCTTTGTATTTGGCTAAAGTGGTGTATTTAAGTCCTAGTCTAAGGTCGTAAACATTTTTATCAAAAAAATTATCTTCTTCTTCTGATCTTCTTCTCTATTTCTTCCATTCTCATCTCCTTCTTCTAATCCTCTATCATTCTTCTTTAATCTTCTATTTTCTCTTCTTATTTCACATTAATTTCTCTTGGTAGAATTTGGGTTGTATCAATTGGTGCTTTCATTGAGAGTATAAAGATGGGTATTTCAGAACTCGAGGAAGTGAGATCCATAGAAAGCCTAAGAAAAGTGATGTTGAATCTTGCTAACGGACTAAACGACCACGAGAGGAAGAAATGGATAGATATTCTCAAGCTACGGTTCGGAGACGACTACGACCAAGAGTATACGTTTTAGTCGTTGGTTAAAGAGCATCATGATTTCATCCGGCCGTCACACGAGACCAACCCAGAAGGAAAAAACTCAACGAAATTGTCGAACCCATCTATGGGGAATTTCGTCGAACACTTGGTGTGCACTCCAGAAACGAAAGTTTTTAGGGAACCAGAGACAACTAACGGTCCTAGGGCTTTCCGAAGAGTCATAAACCAAAAGTCTCAGGCAAATCCATACCATGACGAGGTGCGTTTCAAGGGACAGAAAAGAGTTTCAGATTTCAAGGGTTTTTCAGGGTCTCGGGACAAGTTTTTGAAGGTAAAAACTCTGGGAACGAGGAGAAATTACTGGGAGAGGAAATCAAACCAGAATAGATGAAGAGATGACCTGGTGCAAGCTTGCAAGAGTTATGGTATGTGTCGCAACTCAAGTCTCAGAGGTCGTGTTAAGATTAGGCGACCTCAATATGATCATGAGACCTCCGCTCAAGTGGAAAGAGCACGCCTTAAAGGAAAATCAGTGCTGATGGGGACAAGTTGGGAACAAAAGTCTTATTTTGGTGGTGAGGAATTTCCATCTTATGAACCAAAATACTCTCTTAACTATGATGCTTTGAAGATGATTGGAGACGAGCGAAAATTGGTGGATCGAAACAGAATGGTTAGCGAAGCTGGGATAGTTTATATTGATCAATTGACAGAGGGTAAGCATGCGAGAATCCGAGAACCAAATTATTCTCATGGTATAGAAGACATAGACAAGGATTTGGGATGGCTAAATCGCAATAACCCCAAAGAGGTAAACTATCCACCACATAGGGAACGTTTACAGTATGAAAGAGACCCAATGAAGCCTGAATTTCTTGTAGACAGAGATTTCATAGCACGGAACAAAATTGGTAAAGTTGCTTATGAGAGGAAATATGAGTATCTTGGTGTTGAATTTGATGATTGGAGATGCAAGGAACCATTTAACAGTGAGGATCTGAATGGGTGGAAAAATGAAAGCTACTTGCAGGGTCAAAATCGATTACATGGTTCTACTAGAAGGTGGGAGGAAAACGATAGATGGAGAAATCTTGTGGAGAGCCATACTGTAGGAAACGAGAGACCAACAAAGCGCCTATCTAAGGGAATAAACATGAATGTTGATAAAGAAAAATGGGTCTCATCTCAATCTAATCTTTTACGATGTTCGGATGAAGAGTTAAAGTATTGGATAAGCTGTTTTGAGAAGCACTGTCTTGAGAACAATATTCCAGAACAAGAGAAACTTGAAGAGGTTTATCAAAGTCTTCAAGGACCAACCGGAAATTGGATAAGGGTGCCGTGGGAAAAGAATCCTCCCACCTGTTGGGAAGAGTTCAAAAGGTTGATTCAAAGAGAACAGGGTGAAATAGGTGGGAACCAGCTTCCTGTAAGGATTGAAAATTATGTGGACAAGAGCTCAAGTTACGGATATAAGGTACCATGGTTGAATACGAGTAAACATCAAGACATTGATGAACAGACAGTGAAAAAGAGGTACTTGGGAATTCAACAAACTGGTTATGTCCTTGAGTATAGGAATAGATTCGAAGCTGTATGTTTAAGTGCAAATAGTTTACCAGGAAGGTACTTAGAAGAGATGTTCTTAAGGGGATTAAAGCCGGGCTTACAAGCTGTAGTTCGACAACTACAACCGAAGGGGATTGTAGATGTAAAGGATGTTGCTCAGTGGCTAGAGGAAAGTGATGAAGTCATTGCTTCAGGGAGTGTAATTCCCAAGAGAATAATCTCACACCAGCCTGAGAATCCAAGAGAAAAGGTAAGCATCAATAGGAATACAGAAACGGAATCGGTGTGGAATGGGTTAACAAGAAGCCCCCGGCTTGGAACACACCATGACGGTACAGCTCCTAACACTAATTTGAGGCTAGGCGGCAACAGACCAATGAAAAGAGTAGATCCAAATCTACGACAAAGCTCAGCATTATCGGAATCTATGGGTGATAATATTAATGAAGAGCTGATGAGCCTAGTGGTGGGGAGTGGTAGTGTGGAACCAGGAGCTGCAGTTAGCGTTTGGGAAAGGTTAAAACTGAATGAGGAGTTGACGGTAAGTAACTTGGTTAAAGAGAAAAGACTCAAATTCTATGGTAATATCGCAGGGCAAACGGTGGTCGCAGTGATTGATTCGGGTGCAACTGATAATTTTATTACCGAACAGTTGGCTATTAACCTTAGACTGCATGTGAAGTATTCAAGCTTAGGAGATTTACTCTTTGGACATGGACAGAGAAGTGAGATCAAATGAATCTGTCACGGAGTTACTTTGTGGGTTCAAAATGTTCCAATTACTGAAGATTTTCTTATCATGGACTGGAAACGTGGGGACGCAGTATTGATTTTGGGTTATAAGTGGCTATCCAAGCTAGGAGATACATGGATAAACTGGCAGGAACATACCTTCTCCTTCTTCCACAATCACGAGTGGACTACTATTACGGGTAAAGAAGGAGAATTGAGGCAGCATACTGAAAAGAAACGCAAGGAGTTACTTCAAAAACTTTCTCAGGTGAACTCTCTCACTGATCAACATATAGTTTTGGTAATTGGGTTGCGGAACATGGATGAAGAAACTACAAAGTGGTCTGCTATATGGATTATCTCTGAGATGAACTTTCCGATAGAAACAGAAGCGGTACGTGTTGAGCGAAACGCAAGCGATGGACTCATAAGACCGAGGAGACCAGTTGAAGCAATCACTTTGAGGACAAAGTAAGTTTTCGTACGGGGGAGTATTGATAAGTATGCTAATGGGCTCATGGGTCTTAGTCCATTAAGAAGTTACATTAGTTTTTAGTAAGCCTTTTTATTTGGCTAAAGTGGTGTATTTAAGTCCTAGTCTAAGGTCGTAAACATTTTTATCAAAAAAATTATCAACAAACCTATTTGCTCTTATGTTCTTCTTCTCTTCGACCTTCTTCTTCTTCTTCTGATCTTCTTCTCTATTTCTTCCATTCCCATCTCCTTCTTCTAATCCTCTATCATTCTTCTTTAATCTTCTATTTTCTCTTCGTATTTCACATTAATTTCTCTTGGTAGAATTTGGGTTCTATCAACACCACCCAACAATAGAATCACACGAACGCTATTGATTTGTGAGAGATGTTGTTGTTCATAATTATGATGAACATGTTATTGATTCTTAAAATCATTCGATATTTTCTCATGAAGAAAGGAGGAAGACTATTATATAGCCATATATGCTCAACGTTTACTAACGTAAGAATCATAAAGGGAGACTTGAGAATCTCATTAACACCTCTTTCAACGTGAGTTATATTTGATAAGTTACAAAATCAAACAACACTGAGTTTTGCACTTAATTACCAATACTAATACACATCAAATAGAGGAGATATTTGTTGACTTAATCAACATTTTATTCAAAAAGAATTTGTATCAAAAGAATTATTCTTTTTATCCATTGGTTTATTTGCCAAATCTCGAAGCCCAAAACCAAAGTTTGGTATGAGTATCTCCTTTTTCCAATATACCAAAATATATATTGGTTCTCCACTTTAATAATAAGATTGGATTTTAATCCATATTTCCAATGTGATACATTTGCTAGTATTTATATTAAGCCAAATTTAAAAGCTACACAAGCTTTTATAAATCACCCAATTTAGACCTCCATTTCTCATTTAAACTAACTCTGATTTTGACAAGTAGATACACTACATCATAGTGCTCACTGGAAAATACACAGGAAAATAGTCTATAACTATTTCGTCAAAAACGAGTTCCAACAGATAGTTAACTGAAATTCGTGCATCTGTGATGCATTATATTCTTTTTTAATAACCAAAAGGTGTCGACAAAAAAATACTAGAAGGTTTTGGATACTTGGTATAATTTCAGAAAGAAGAAACCGGGTCTCGATTTTTGATAATACTGTATTTGTTGTAAAAAACTTTTGGTGATATTTACAATGATTCCCAACGTACATTTTTCAACTCCATTTTCAATAGTTTTGTGTCCAACGTCTGAATCAATTTATATAGGCTGATAGGCCTGGTTAAGTGAATAAGGTAACCATCAATAATTTTAAAATAGCATACAAATTTACTTAATTATAAGTTATGTGTTTCTGTTTTTGTATGGAACATGCAACCCACCTAATATAATAAGGTTTACTGAAAAGGAGTTCATGTGAAAACGCTAGAGAGAATGTATGATTAAGGAATGATTGTAACAAAACATGTTAATTAAATTCGATGATTATCGAATCATTGATTTGAAGTTCGTATATTGGACCTCTGATTAATTGAAATTAATTTAGTTAATTTATAATTTTAGGGTGAATTTGGTAAATGGCAAGATTTGATTATATTATTAGGCAAACAACAAAGAGAAAAAGAGATGTGGGTAATTAACAAAAGGGTACCGTCGAAAAAAGCATGTGTATTAATGTTTACGTATTTTGCGCGTGGGATTGATATGATTTGAGAGTGGAAGCATGGAGACCCACTTTCAATTAAACACAATTGCATTTATTACGTGGTGTAACCCACATTATTTAACTTGGTAAGCAAAAATTATATGTTTTGTATTTTCTGTGCTTAATTACTTGGTGGGGTCACGATCCAGTAAAACACAAAGTTTATGTTCAGATAAATTATTGTTGGTGTTACAATAGTATGTACTTTCTCATTAGTTTTGGTGACATATGCTGATAAAATGACGCGCTTTGTTTACAAATAGCGTACAATATTTTTATTATATGTTGCTAATAACTTTGTTGGGTGTGTACAAATCAGGCAAAACAACAATATGTAATGCAAAATTGTTAGGTAGATATCTATATTGGACATCTACAAGCTACATTAAAACATAGCATGTAATGCGAAATATATAGTTTGGTAAGTGGGAGCATAATATTTGCAGAAACGCGTATAGTACTTTGTTTTCATATAACACTAGCATCATAAACTTGATCACACTAACTATAATCAATCGCCACATCTTCTGCACCACCGTTATGAATGAAAGAGATAATATCAACCTAAACATGAATTGTGGATTAAAAAGATATTAGTGAAGGTTAAATTGATATGCTTACATTGTTGTGCTCATGGCCTTTCAACGAGATACATAGACATCTATGTTAAAAATTGGACTGCTATATATATATGCATATATGGTATATATAAGAAGATAATCTGTTATATAATAATGTGGATATTCAATTTAGTATTGCATATAGATGGAAGGATAAGAACATATGTAGATAGACACATACCAAGTCATCATCATGAAGTCTCCATACTTTGTCAAGCTTCAAAGTAATAACAGGTTAACAAAGTGATAACAAGAAGAAAGTCGAAGAGTAGACAATGACCATAAAATCGATGTGAAAAATAGAATATTAGAACAATGTTTGAAATATAAGCATAATTAAGAACGAACTAAGTAAAAATGGCCATCGAAACTGGTTTTTATTTTAGTTCTATGGAGAGAGGGAGATAGTAAAGAGATGGAATATAAAGAGAGAAAAGTTGGAAAGTGATAGAGAAATATTACGGTGAGTGAGGAAGAAACAATAATATGAGGGGTGTGAATTGTTTAGTGGGTTGGAAGAAAGAGAACGTAGTTGACCGTGAGGATAAATGAGTGGACCCCCCCCAAATTGAGAGTTACAAAGATGCGCGGGTAACATCCGCGAACCAAAGATTAGAGTTTTGGTGGTCGTGTCGAGCGACACGAGGATCTATCGCGCCACACGACTAATTGTGGGCATAACCGGATTACATTTTAATCGCGATTTTGGCTCTTGTTAATGAGGTTAAGGAATTTCTGAACCCAAGGTATATAAGGGGCTCGTGTGCAGCCTTGTTGTGGGGTTAGAAATCAGAGAGAATTGAGAGATAAAGAGGTGATGTTTGTGTTCTTGTGTGTTGGTGAATTGTGAGAATCAGGAAGTTTTGTTGCCTTATTTGGTGAAGAGGATCGGATGATCAAACCAGTTCAGACCAATATGAAATTTTATAGATAAGTTCGCCTCTATCTTAGCTAGCCGTGAGGAAAATTGGTTTGTCAATCGGATGTGTATGCTAAGAGATACCATTGTTTTCGTGAGTGAGGTCTGTGCAGAATCGGGTATGTGATCAGACCACTTCGAGACCGTTTTGCCGGAGTTCTATAGCGAGTTAGGCGATGATATTTATGTTGTTGGAAAGTTCTTCGTGTCTAGTTTCCGAATCATGTTTCCGATCATTATTCCGAAGTAAAATTTGACCTCACTGGTCTTTCGAAGTCAGCATGTTGGTTCTGTTTTCCAGAACAATCCTAATTTGTTTTAGGGAAAACCCTAATGGTGAGTTCTAGGTGGTAGAGAAGAAAAACCAGTAGCTTTAGGTCGAGCATGAGGCTCTGATTTTCGTGTGTTCTTGTGTTCAATCAATCTTAGGCTAAGGTGAGTGTGTGACCATGACTTCTATGCAAGAAAATGTTGATATAATGCGGTTTCGTGGAATGATTGTGTAGTTTGTTTATCCATGTGGTATTTGTGAAATTGTGGACATGTTATTGTGTATCTTTGGTGTTATTTGTGTAGGAAAGTGACTCGATTACATCGGAGTCGAGGCATGAGAGGAGAGGCTCGAATCCGGTACACTGTGAGGCCGTGTCGATCGACACATGAGGTGTTAATCGACAAGAACAGATTGAGTCGTGTCGATTGACATGAACATATGAGGTGGTGTCGATCGACACAAAGCTTTGTGATATCGTATGTGCAATTCTGGTGATTCATAATTGTTAAGTGTTATTGTTGTGTGTTGTATTGGTATTATATTTGGTTATTTGAGCTCGAGGGATACGTCGTAGATGGTCTGACCATCTCACTGAGTATTTGTGATAATACTCACGCAACTCGTTTTCCCATGTATTGCATGTAAATGAAAAGTGTGAACGCAGAATCATGGCGTAGGAAGAGGATGTTTAGGGATGTTTAAGTGATTATTCTATCCCTAAACCCAATGAATGTGAGTTTTTCTCCGCCCCTGCGGGGATGGAGTGACAGAAGTTTTAAATCCTATTGGACGCAATATAAATATAGATATAAATATATTGATATTTATCTATTATTTCTATTTCTATCTATTATTATTATATAGAATATTATAGAATATATATTGGCTAATTGTTCTCGGATAGCACCCGCCCCAGTAGAAATTTCTCGATTTCGAAATATATCGAAACCTTGAGTAGTAAAAAAAAGTGGGATGCTGTATTTCCAGGATTGAATTTCATATTCAAATGAATCAGGCACTCGCCATCTATTTTCATAACGAAAAAACCATTGTTCTTGGGCAGGACATCAAGTACATGTATCTTTACCGATTAACCATTGCTAGAATTACTTGGTTTGTGCAATTTTCTATGAAATTATTCTTTGAAGTTGAGTTATTGGATTTCCACTGGTTTTGTTGATTGTTAGAAATTAATCGTTGAGAATTAATAATTATGGAATTATTAATTTAGATTAATTAAAAAAAAAGCTTGGTTGTTTCGAGTGGGTGGCTGCAGAATTGCCCATTCCAGAGTGGTAGTGGGATATGATTGCGATGGATTTCGAGGTGGCATTACCTATCTCGCGGACGATTGATGCTATCAGGGTGATGGTGGATCATCTGATTTATTGGGCACATTTTTTGGCTATTAAGAAGACCGATGGAGCATCAGTTTTGGCTAAGGATTTTGTGAAGGAGATTGAAAGGATGCATGGACTGCCAACCAATATTTGTGTCAGACAGGATCCAAAGTTCACATCAGAGTCTTGGAGGGCGTTTCAGAGATGGGCCTAGGGTGCATGTAAATACAACCTATCATCCTTAGTCGGATGGGCAGTCTAAGAAGACGACTCAAACATTGGAGGCTTTGCTACGGATATGGGTTATGGATTGGGATGGTCTTTGGGTTGATCACTGGTGCCTGACAGACTTTGCGTATAATAACTGATTTCAGGCAAGTAACAGGATGGCTCCTTATGACTTTATATGGGAGGCCGTGTAGGACACCTTTTATGATGGACCCAAGTGGGGGAGCGGAGAATTTTGGTGTGGATTTTGTTCTGGAAACGATGGAGAAGATCCGTGTTTTGAAGCTGAACAAGAAGGAGGTTCAAGATCGGTAGAGGAGTTATGCTTATAAGAGGAGAAAAGAGTTGGAGTTTGAGGTTGGAGATCATGTGTATCCCTAGATGGCTATGTTTAGGGGTCCTTTTCCGGTGGTGGAGCGAGTTGGACCGGTAGCGTATCCGTTAGAGTTACCTCAGATTATGATGACATTTTTTAATGGTGTTTCATGTGTCGATGTTGAAGAAGTGCATGCATACTTCAGAGGGGTTAGAGGCTAAGATTCCAAAGGATCTTCAGCCAGATTTGTCTGTGGGTTGAGGATACTCGAGAGGAGAGTTAAGGTGCTGCGTTGGAAGAAGTTTCCGTTGTTGAGAGTGTTGTGGGTTTGTGCTAGTACAGGAGAATTGGGAGCCTGAGGCAAGATAAAGCTGGAGTTCAACAAGTTGTTTGACAAGCAGGTCACAACTTGAGCTTGTTTTATTTGTGTGGTTCCGGTTTCAGAGGTAACTTGGTACTTTTGTGGCTTTTGATTCATGTATTTTTTGTTGGGTTGTGCCAATTATACATTTTTGAGAGTATATATACGGTGGAGTTTTCTTATATTTTGATGTTTCATAAGATGTGGAGTTCTTATAAGTATAATTTTGGAGCTGACCGGAGGTTTTGGTTATGTTTGTGAGGATATTCCGGGTCAGGGAATATCGGGTTAAGACCAGATGAGGTGGTTCTCCTATGTACTTATTTGGGATGGTGGTTCCCTCTAGGGGACGGTGGTTCTCCTAATTACTTATTTGGGACAGTAGTTTCTAGTATAAGTACTGAAAGACAGTGGTTCTCTCGAGGGGACGGTGGTTCTCTCGAGGGAACGATGGTTTCCCTAAATACTCTAAGCTCAAAGGCTTTGTTCCTGAGAGTGCGAGTGGTATAATGCACTGCTAGCTCAAAGAATGTGTTCCTACGAGCGAGTAGGGTGCGGTAATGAGTTATGAGGAATAAATGTCTAGGCTTGTGCATATAAATATGAGATTAGAGGTGAGCCTCTGAGATCAGGTGAGGATCTCTAGTGGTGCTTGATATATCATGGTTTTTACCCAGTTTTATACCATGATATATGTCCGTTTTATAGAGTCTTTTTGGTGTTTTCGACTGTTTTGGTGTTAATCTTAGGTACAAAGACGTTTTGGACTCAATTGGTGTTTACTAGAACTTTTTGGAGCATAAAGGAATGAGCAGTCAAAGCCGCAAATTCGGAGTCAACATTTTAGATCAGTGTCGAGCGACGTAGATGTTGGTGTCGCTCGACACCAAACATTTATCAAGCATCGAGCGACACGATTAAGTGTGTTGACTCTGAAAACTTGATTTTTGGCTGGTGCGGTAGTCGTGTCGAGCGACACGATTAAGTGTGTCGCTCGACACGACTACCGGACCAGCCAAAAATCAAGTTTTCAGATTATTTTCTTTTTGCGTCAGAAAGCCCAGATGTTTGCAATTGGGCCCATGACGGTTTTGTAAACTTATATAAGTGTTTTTCAAGCCATTGTTTAGGCTTATGCTTTCTTTTATTGAATTGCTTAGACTTATCTTTAAAAAAAACCATGTTTTTTTCTATGATCATGTCTGAGTAGTTCCTTTGTTAGGTTTAGGGTTTTTGAAAGTGTTTGATGAGTTGCTGATCTGATCTGATTATTAGGATAATATCTTTAGAAAGTTCTTCATCTTAACTTGTTCTTACTGCTGATTTTAGCCTCGCGAACTGAAATCTGATCTAGGGTTTATTAATAGAAACGACAGTCTTATTGATTAACTTGAACTAGTTTTTGATGAGCAAAATACCTATTCGCAAAGGGATTTGGTCTAGGATTTTGTGAACAATTGTGCCTGAATTTATTGCTTGTTTAGATTTATAGGATTCGCAACGACAGTTGGTTTTCTAGGATTTAGACATAGAAAATATTCGCAGCGACAGCTGGTTTGTTTTACTTTCGTGTGCATGTTCATGAACTGAGCTTTATATTCCTAATAACTGATTTATCTGTAATTCTGATTCACTGTAGAATTCCCTATGCCTAGCGTCTTTCTCTTATTGTTTCACAACTGTTTTTAATTGCTTATTTACTGCTTTAATACTATTCTTACCTAGCATAATCTGAATTTGATAATCTATTGTGTTTTTCTAGACTCCCTGTGGATTCGATCCCAAAGTACTATTTTGATCTCTTAATTTGAGAAAGTTTAGCTCTAGGGTAAATTTGAGCTTATCAGTGCTGGCCGGGTCGGGTCAGGATTATCGATCTTTGGTAAACGTTTTATGCGGGATTTGAGGTTGAATCCAGAGTGGTGGGGGAGAGTTGTAATATTTGTAAACCAAAGATTAGGATTTTGTTGGTCGTGTCGAGCGACACGAGGGTTGTATCGCGTGGCACGACTAATTGTGGGCATAACCGGATGAAGTTTTAATCGCGGTTTTGGTTTGGGTTAATGCGGTTAAGGGATTTATAAACCCTAGGTACATAAGGGGATTGTGTGCAACCTTGTTTTGGGGTTAGAAATCAGAGATTTTTGAGATATAAAGAGGTGAGTCTTGTGTTCTTCTGTGTTGCTAAATTTTGAGAATCATGCAGTTGCCTTGTGTTGGAGAAGAGGATTGGATGATCAAACCAGTTCTGATCATTATGAAGTTTTATGGGTAAGTTCGCCTCTATAGTATATAGCCGTGAGGTAAATTTTTTTGTCAATCGAATGTGTATGCTAAGAGATATCATTGTTTTCGTGAGTGAGGTCCGTGCAGAATCGAATATGTGATCAGACCACTTCGAGGCCGTTTTTCCGGAGTTCTAGACCGAGTTAGGCGACGATCTTTATGTCATTGGAAAGCTCTTTGTGTCTACTTTCCGAATCATGTTTTCGATCATGATTCCAAGATAAATTCCGACCTCAGTGGTCTTTCGAAGTCAGCGTTTCGGTTCCGTTTTTTCAAAAAAATCCTAATTTATTTTAGGGAAAACCCTAATGGTGAGTTCTAGGTGATAGAGAAGGAGAATCAGTAGCTCTGGGTCGAGTAGGAGGCTCTGATTTTTGTGTGTCCTTGTGTTCAATCAATCTTAGGCTAAGGTGAGTGCGTGACCATGGCTTCTTGGCAAGAATAAGTTGATATAATGCGGTTTCGTGGAATGATTGTGTGGTTTGTTGATCCGTGTGGTATTTGTGAAATTGTGGACTTGTTGTTGTGTATCTTTGGTGTTCTTTATGCATGAAAGTGACTCGAGTACATCGGAATTGAGCCATGAGAGGAAAGGCTCGAATCCGGTGCACTGTGAGGTCGTGTCGATCGACACATGTTGTGTCGATCGACATTGAGTGTATCGCTCGACACGAAGTTTGTGATATCGTATGTGCAAATCTGGTGATTCATAATTGTTCAGTGTTGTTGTTGTGTGTTGTATTGGTATTGTATTTGTTTATTTGAGCCTGAGTGATACGTCGTTGATGGTATGACCGTCTCATTGAGTATTTGCGATAATACTCTCGCAACTCGTTTTCTTATATGTTGGAGGTAAAAGAAAAGTGTGATCGCGGAATCATGGCGTAGGAAGAGGATTATTAGGGATGTTTAAGTGATTATTCTATATGGTAGAACATGAGTTTAGGTTACTAGAATTACTTGGTTTGTGCAATTAATTAGAGTATTAAAATTATTGTTTTAAGTTGAGTTACTGGATTTCCGCTAGTTATGTTGATCGTTGGAAATTAATCGTTGAAAACTAACAATTATGGGATTATTAATTTGGAGAAATTAATTATTTTTAAAAATGCTTGGTTGTTTTATGCGTGAAGCCAAAATGATAAGATTTTGTGGTGAATTACCATCTCTCAGCAAGAAAACTCATTTTGCCATTTTTATTTTCATTGCATACTTTTGCAAATACTCTAATTTTTATAAGCATATGTATGTGTCGACCCGATAAGGGCCACACCAAGGTTCGAAAATTCGCTAGGCACGAGTCGGGCGGTGGAGGTGGGCGTAGCGCCTAATGAAAAACTCGGCAATTACTCGGGGATTAATCGGGGCCTAGTTTTCTATATTATTTAATTTATTTTAATGAAAATAATTGAATATTTAATATCAAACATAATTTATTATATGGAAAATATGTTTTCTATGAATTTTAATTAAAATTCAGAATATTAGATGTTCTGAAACTTACCATGAACCAAATATATTATATGTATATAGGGCTATATCGAATAAATGTTTATAATAAGCTAGTCTGCTTTATTTTTGGGCTTGACAACGACCCACTAAATAAAACCCACGTGATATCTTGTAAAAGTGGGATAAAAGTGGGATAATCAAGATGAAAAACAAAAGATCCCCCATCGATTACAGAAAGAAATCTATGGTGAGAACATATGTTATAAATAATAGTTATTTTGCGTCTCATTAACACCACAGAAAAGTTGGGCCGTAGATTTCTAAGGCCCATTGCATATTGGAATATAGCCTATTATTAAGTTAAAACATTAAATTAAATCGTGGATTTGGCAATTATCCGGTTAAAAATCGGATATTCGATTAAAAAATCGGATAACGATTTATTGAACCGAGTTGGTCCTATTCGCCACGGATAGGCTCCGATCAGCGTTGTGCCGGCCGATAAAGCGGGTAGGCGGCCGCGTTTTTGAACCTGCCACACCAGTGAACGAAAACTATATGGTGCTCGTACACTGGCGAGTTTTTACTTTTGCTACTAATAATAATTTTTTGACGACATGACCCATCAAATATGATAGATGTTTTATGTCGAACCCATAAAATAAGCATTAAGGTGGACAATAAATATCCAAGATATATATCTTACAGTGACAAAAAAATAGAGATATATCTTAGGGATAATTTGTTGAGTAGACAAAAAAACACCTTATTTAGATGATCTGTTTCATATTTTGCTAACACTTCTCTTTTTGTTTTCTTTTTTTTTAAGCCCTTTTTCAAAAAATAAAAAACACTCTTTTTTGTTTTTTTTTATTGTTTGATGAAGTCGGATTTGTCTATATGTAAACTCTTGATCATTTACATATTTTAATATACAGTTGACCAAAGTCTGGACTAACACGTTTGATGTCGAATATCTCGATTAGGAAGAGTATTTTCCATAGTCAATAAATTATTGCAATAATTAATCAACACAACAAACTATCAAACTACACCAACTCGTTAATCGCCGGATATATAACAAAAGTTGATGGTCCTATATATATATATCTTTTTATGAATTTATATTCTATAATCAAATTTGATTAGAGCTTTTTTTTCCGTGAGAAATATTTTGATTAGAGTTGTGATAAGTATATTACGTTGTTTATAAATTTTAAAGTGGTGTGGACGTGCGGATTGTGAGCCAGCAGGTGATTGTCACTCGTTGTCTTGTAGTGAGACAACTATATAATTAGAACTAATAATTAGAGGGATGCTTAATTTTGGGGTCCTTTCCAACACTTTCTCACGACCTTATTGCCGGTTTGTTTTCCACTTGTTAATTAACCACAAACCACTTTTGGTTTTGCACGTGCATTACACTGTATAAAACTGTGATTACGATACCTATTTAAACTTAAACAATGTAAATAGTTTATGCAAAATATATTGAGATTTCTTGTTTTGATATGCTTTTCATAAAAGGTATAACGTTATTAAAAAATCTTACAACTATAAGAAAAGAAGATCAAGAGATGGGTCGTAATGTTTGTATAATTTATGTTTGTATCCGTTTATAGTAAAATCTGCAGGGTTAGAAAATCTATATATTTGTAACATTTAAGATGAAGAACTATACATCTATTTGAAATCTGAATCAACAATAGCAACGGTTAATTACCAATCAGAATTCAAAGTATCCGGAACTATACATCTTTTGAACATCTTCTTAAGACGATCAAAATTTTGTGTTTATAACAAATACAAAACAGCCGATGCTACAAAAGTATATCTATCTTCGCTAACCTTTAGATGTATATTATATTTTCGAAAACAACAAAACTGCATTCAGTATAATTTTTTATTTTATTTTTATTTTATCAAACCAAATTTTATATAACACTCAAGTTCCAACTATGTTTGAAATGTTAAAATATTACAAAGAAAAAGATAATGACTCGGCGAAAACATATGCCGTTCAAAGTAGATTAACGATAGAGATAGAAGAAAATGGTCTTAACACATAGAATGTTTTTCAGCTTATTGACAACACTTCTAGACTTGAGAAGCTTGACAAGAGAAAAAGAGTTTGTGAACACAATGAAGTGTTCACATCTCTATAGTTGAAGCTGCTGAAAATGCAGCTTTGATTGCGAAAGTCTCCGCTCTAAGCATATTCACGTCCGATACAATGCTCCTTATATCAATTCCACTAAACAAAAGAGAAGAAAATTGGGAGAGCACTAGATTCCATAAAAGATAGATCAGGGCATTGAAAGCTCAAACGAACGAGATTCACTTGAGAGATACACTTATACGGAGATTTCTTCCCAATTTGGCACAAAGAGATAAAAACCAACCTCAAAGCAACTATAACCATAGTTAGGCATGGCCAAAATCCAACCGTAACCGTGTTTCGGACCGTAACCGTTCCATTTTAAACCATAACCGGACCCGTAAGCATTTGAAACGGTTAAAAATCCTAACAGTTAACCGTAAAAATATATAAGTTATGGTTAACTTTTTTCTAATCGTAACTATTTGTTAACCGTAACCGTATAGAACCGTCGGTTAACCGTAAGGTTAAAACCTAAAAATTCAACTGCAGCTTATTTATTTTAAAACTACATTCTCATAATTTACATGTACTAATTAGTTATGTATGATTGAGTTATTAAGATGACAAAGAATAATTGTGTACAATTAAAATTATCGACTCCAAGTCATAAATATTTAGAAAATAAAAGTATTATTAACTAAAGTTTTAAAGTGAACGTGGTAATATAGTTGATTATGTTTCTAACAAGTATATGTAAAAATGACATAAAAAAATTATACACAAGAAAACCTTATCGAGTGTAATCTTATAGTATATAGAAAAAAAAACCAATATTGATTAAAATTTAAAAGTAAATGTGCTAAAATATAATTGATTGTTTTTCTAACAAATATACCAAATACTCAAACACATCAAAATTACAATAAAAAAAAAGATTAAAACTATCCGAAAAGATATAAATTGTGGAATGTGGATGCAACTAAGTCAATGTGTGTTCTTCCACAGGTTCAAAAACGCGGCCGCCTACCCGCTTTATCGGCCGGCACAACGCTGATCGGAGCCTATCCGTGGCGAATAGGACCAACTCGGTTCAATAAATCGTTATCCGATTTTTTAACCGAATATCCGATTTTTAACCGTTTATGTTTGATATTAAATATTCAATTATTTTCATTAAAATAAATTAAATAATATAGAAAACTAGGCCCCGATTAATCCCCGAGTAATTTCCGAGTTTTTCATTAGGCGCTATGCATACCTCCACCGCCCGACTCGTGCCTAGCGAATTTTCGAACCTTGGTTCTTCCTATTATCATGCCCTCTAATTAATTTTATGGAAAAATGGTTATAATTTTTTTTATCATCATATAAAAGAATTGAAAGATCATCTATAACTTTTTATTCTTTCATCCTCAAACAAAATAATGTTTAATTTCAATACCATTAAAAATGAGATCTAAATATAGATATTTTTAAAAACTTTTACTTATTTTTAATTATTCAGTTTTAAAAGTACTATAATTATAACAATATATTAAGCCGTAACATTAACCATATCATTTTTGCTAAATACTCGTAACCGTTTCTAACTGTAACTGTATCAACTGCTACCGTGATTAACTATAACCGTTTTAACCGTATATGAAATAGTTAAGGTTACGGTTAAAAAAATAATAACCGTAATCGTTGGTTAAAAAATCGTAACCACAAAAACAGTAACCGTGGTCATGCGTAGCAATAGCGACCAAGGATAAAAACTTGCATAATGTAGTAAGGTATCGTGTAGAGGCATACTGCAGTAAGGTATCATGAAAAGACTATAAAATTGTCAACGAAAGGCACAATAAGCAACAAAGGAACCCGATACACTCAGATATAAAGAATGTACTACTGGATCATAGCTTCACACTCAATGCACATCCGAATTCTTTCCAAAGTAGGAGAAGTAGAGGATCTAGCAAAAGCTTCCCACTTAGTATAAGTATATCACTTAAAATTTGATGACCTACTGGTTCCAAATCACCACCTTCAACGTGATAGGGAACTCGAAGACTACTTAAAAGCAATTTTGTTTCTATACATATGATTTTTTCCTTATTTTCTCTTTCCTTTACGAATTTTTTCTTGGTTAAATAAATAACAAACTTAACAAAAAAATTCATAGGAAATCATTTTTTATATGAAACACAAGAGAGAAACATTTTGGAAAAATTATATCCCATCACTTTTTTCAAATTCCTTACAAAATCTAGCACAATATTAAGAGCCTTAGATTTCATAGCACAATTTTGGACTTTAGTGAACTGAAAAGACAAATTTACCCATCTTCTTCTTCTTTTTATCTTTCTTCTTCTTTCGTTTCTCTTTCTTGTTCTTGCTCATTTTTCTTTTTCTCTCCTTCCCAAAACGGAAAAATGGAGACTAGTCCGGAGACGGTGATTTACGGCGGCGACGGAGACGATGATCGTGAACAGCGACAGAGATGTGGACGACAACGATGACCGTAGACAAAACGGAGATGACGATGACCGTGGACCAGACGACGACGGTGGGCACGACGGTGATGATGGTCGTAGACAGCGATAGAGACGTGGACGATAATGATGGTCGTACATAGAACGGAGATTGGTGAAGATGGTCATGACGGAGACGATGACCGTGGACAAGATGACGACGGTGGACATGATGATGACGGTAACCACGACGGAGATGGAGACGATGGTCGTGGACAGAACGACGACGACAAACATAACGGCGACGGTGACGGTGGCCGTGGACACAGCGACGACGGTGGTCAACATCGACGGTGGTTGTAAACAAAATCGGTGGACAACAAGGGATCGGGGACAAAATGCAAATGGATAGGTGATGATCAAGGGCAATTGTGTCAATTTCATTCACTAAAATACAAAAATATGGTATTCAACGTAATGAAGGCGGTGGACAAAACGGAAATCGAATGACAAAGACGATGATCGTGGATGAAAATTTGACCGTGGTTGATGACGACGATGGATATGAATAGAGACGGTGGTCGCGGACATCGTCGTTCGTCGTAGACAAAAACAGTGATGGTGACTTCGACGGAAATGGAAACGATGGTCGTGAACAAGACGAAAACGGTGGACACGACGACGACAATGACGGTGGCTGTGAACACGGCCGCAACAGTGGTGAAAGACAAAAACGGGGATAGTGGATGTAAACAGATGCGGTGGACAAACATGGGTCTGTGGACGAAAACTAAATAGATAGATGAAGTGTAAGGGTAATTATATCAATTGATAGTCACAAAAAACCCATGTTTGGTAATTGTTGTTAATTACGGAGACAAAAATTTGTATACCATGTTTTAGATCTTATCAAACAAGAGGTTTATTTTTGACCATAGATCCTTAGGTTATCCACAACTTCTTTGTTTTATGTTTAGCAATATCATAATTATCTTGTCCACATGAATAATTTTGTGCACTCAATAAAAGGTCGTCCATCAGATAGACATTGTAATTTATATTAAAGACTCCAGAACTTCTTTTGAGAAAAGAATATAGACATCATTATACGAAATTGGCTGTCCTTTCTACATGTAGACATTTCGTGATCAATTCCTGTTAACGATCAATACGAAAATATTAGTGGTGGACGATATCTAAACCAACAGGGTTTGTGGACAGAAAAATGTAGATCCGAACAAAATACAAATATTTTACAGGAATATAGATGGTTTGAACAACAAAGGGATGACATGCATTAAGCAGAAACCGATTAAATAACTTGTCACTGTTTTTGTCCTTTCACGGTCACCATTTTCTGTCGCCGCCGTCAGTTACCATTTCTGGCATCGTCTCCGATATCGTTTACGCCCATCGTCCTCGGCGTTGTCTTTGTCTTCTCCGTTGTGGTCACTGTCTCTGTTCACCGTTTCCGATATCGTTTTTCTCCACCGTCTCCTGCGTTGTCTCTGTCTTCTCCGTCGTGGTCATTGCCTCTGTTTACTGTCTCCGATGCCATTTCTGTCCACCGCGTCCGGCGTTGTTTATGTCTGTTGTCTCCACCCTGATCTCCATTTTTTCCGATTATAGAGAAAGAGAGAGATGATGAAGAAGAAGAAATGTGAAGAATAGAAACAATTTAGTTTTTAGAAGAAAAAGCATTGAAGAGGTTAGGGAAGAGAGAGAGAATAAGGTCAAATATGTCTTTTTACAATGGGGTGTGGTAGATTTCATAAACTTTTTGGGATTGTGGTAGATTTCGTAAACTTTTTGGCAAAAATAGTATACACAAAAATATTCCCAAACATTTTGCACTTAATTATGAATATGTCATTTTTTTTTCAAATTTAGTCACATATCATTATTTTTAACTAAAGATAACGGCTCCCATTAAGGGAGTTAACTATTTTTTTACTTTTTTTTTGTTGGTAACTATTGTAATACTTAAATTGACGGTGTGTACAAACATAACCAACGTGAAAATTTATTTAGCTAAAGTTTCCACTTTGAAGATTTATTGTATAACTGACAAAATTTGGAGGATTAAATATTAAAGATTTTTTAATGCAATTTTCCTCTTGAAAACTGAAAATGGAAAAAGGTTGATCTAAGTTTAGGCGCTCATTTGATAGTTGTTAGATTTTTATATTTACTACTAGTCAAGTATTTATAACATTTTAGATTGTCCTAATTTTTGTTAAACTCTATATAATATGTTTGTTGGAACTGGATTTCACCATTAGAAATTCAGCTCACTAAACCTAAAATATAATCAGACTCGATTATATCCAATACTAGGCTTAAAGCCCAATACCGCGCTGATGTTAGTAAAAGACCAGCATACCCCTCGTCATCGCTGAACCCGATTAATCGATCCATTGACCGCCAAGATAGAAGAACCGCTGACCGAGCAACTCAGCAAAGATACGATTAAGTCAGCGCCGCTCAACGGTTAATGAAGAGATCCCGACATTTCTGGAGGATACATCAGAATTTGCCCGAGATCTCCGACGCCGAGGAGGGATTCACGGAGCTGAACCATTCAGCTTGGAGGAGTATAAATAACTAATTTTAGAGCCGAAATGGCTAACCTTTCTCATACATTGACGCTTAGTCACACTTTAGCTCACAAAACACTTGTCTTCAGCTAAAGTTTTTTGTATACTTGATTGAATATCAATATAAATCTATTTTAGGACTAAAGTTTTTTTTTCCGAATTCACATATAAATTCTTAGTGCGGAATCTAGCTTCCACATTTAGCGCAGACTAAGGAGAAGAAAGACAATCGTCATACACAGAGATCTAACCTCGAACCCACCGCAATGGGAATGGATGTCATCAACGTTCAAGAGCCAACCCAGGTCGCCAACCCATAGATTGTTAACCTGGAAACAAGAAACGTATCCTAGGTCCTGGTTAACAACCAACCCGGATCCGGTCAGGACCAGGTCGTGGTCAATGACGAGCCTGAAACGAACCAGCCACTCCCGGTTAACAACCATCCTACGAGTGCAGAAACTATGAATCCAAATATTTAGCCCAGATCCGTAACAATCACCACCATCGTGCCTACGCCCCTGGTGCCATGAAGCGTGTGGCTACGTAATTTAACCATAGGTGGAACAACTTCTCCTAGCATCGCTAGCACCTCGACAAGAAGAATCCTGCCACTCCCTACGGGACGTAGGGAACGCTCCCAAGATTATTTATCAGAAATGCGCAGAATGTTATCGATTCTAGTAGAGCAAACGCAAGGGCAAGATCTAACCATCTGGACGGTGGTGGTTCACCTCGATCAACATGAGAGAACATTCATGGCTCAGGTGCACGAGATGTCCCAATCCATCAATCAAGGGCTCCCGCCTAGCAGGAGACCCAACGACGAAGTGACTTCCTCCAGGAGCACAACCCCGAGGCGGTAACTAGACTTTTCAGGGATCCACGTGACCTCCGTAAATGCCATTTGTTATCCAACATTCAACCCCGACCTAAGAATGAACTCGTGGACAGCAGATCCAGCTGGCCCGAGCTCACAAAGTACCGTCACACGGGTGAATGAAGGATCCTTACCACCTCATCCCTACTGAGCAGGACGCAACCAATTCCAACAGTGTAAACTAGACAAACATAGCTCGTGGGAAATCCCCAGGGAGACCCAGCTTCAACTCCAGCTGATTGGATCGAGACAACTGGAAATACCAATCTCGCAGCTGGAGAAAATATCTTCAACCAAGACACCTTTTACGGGTATGCTAAGCAGACTCAGGCGGAGCTGCAGTGCATGCGAACGTGCGTCCACATAGCTATTAGTTCAGCTCCGGATATCGACCGAACAATCAAAGACACTCTGCTGATGTCATTTACTCATAGGATAACTAATACACCTGTCAGAGATATTGGGAAAATCAGACTCCCAAAGTTCTCTGGGAGTAGCGACCCCAAGGCCCATGTAAGAGCATTCCGACTTGCTGTAGCAAGAGCTCACCTGGCAGATTATGAAAGAGAAGTGGGGCACTGCAAGCTATTCGCCGAATACCTGATAGGTCCCGTCCTAGAATGGTTTGCTAGGCTAGACAGCTGCTTCATCGACAGCTTTAACGCCTTGATAGCGCTGTTCCTCAAACAATACTATGTATTCATCGAAGCAAGAGCTTCTAAAGCCAATCTATGGAAATTAACCAAGGGACCCGAGGAGCTCCTCAGAGACTACATATCAAAGTTCAAGACAATCGAATCCAGGATCGCCAACTTAAACAAAGAAGTAGCATTAGAAGCCCTGAAAAATAGCCTATGACATAATTCCAAATTCCGAGAGGAACTCACTATCAATCCCTTTATACCACTCAATGATGCGCTGCACAAAGCAACCTTCTACGCCATCCTTGAAGAAAAGACAACTCTCCTAGAGAAAAGTACATAAACCACGCAGCCTCCCCATGGCCGCAGTTACCTAAGAAGTTTGTCAAGAATTACGGAAAGGGGCAACGGGCATACGCCATCGACCATCGCACCAAGGCAAAAAATCCGAGTACGATGAAATAAAATATTAACTCATCATTGAAAAAGATGTCATTCCACTGTAGAATGCCGATACTTAGCTGGCCTCAAAGGAAACAAAAGAGAATCGCTGAACCAGCTCAGCAGAACCCGACAGTCAAAGAAAAAGAAGTTGAGGTCGAACCTGCACCTCCCGAAAAGCCCAAAAAGAAAAAGTTAGCAGCGAAACGAGAAAGACCAGTCGAAGAGACATACCCGGTTCAGACCCCACAATCATCCATGAAGTGAAAAGACCTGATCTTTGGAGAACTCAACATATGCGGCGGATCGATGAAGTCAGTACTAATTGCACCGCCAGCTTTGAAGAAGTTGGTCAGCCCTTGGATGAAGATACCACACACCTTCAAAGGCCTGACAAACCCAACTCCGGCCAAACGAGTCGACTTCGTCATCGAAGGATCAAAACTATGCAGAGACTCGATAAACTCGATTAGAGCACATCAAAGCAGAGCCGGTGCAGCTCATGTACCCCTAACTGCATTTAGGGGAGTAGACCATCAAATTGCTTTCGCTGAAAGTGAAACAGCTCACCTCGACAAGCCACATGACGACGCGCTAGTCATCCAGCTAGAAATATGTGGTTGTCTAGTCTCCAGAGTAATGATAGAGACTGGAAGTTCAGTCGATCTGCTATTCTACGACGCATACAAGAAAATGGGTCTAAACGACTCGGACCTACAAGGTCAAGGCACGCCGCTAACTAGTTTCGTAGGAAAAATGACATATTCCATGGGAATGGTCCGACTCCCGATGGTGGCGGAAGGTGTCCATAAGTTTGTAGATTTTGTTGTAGTAGATCGCCCAGCTCCATTTAACGCAATACTTGGGCAGCCATGGATATACGCCATGCAAGCCGTACCTTCAACATATCACCAATGCATTAAATTCTCCACTCCTACCAGAATAGTAACAATCAAAGGAAGTCAACAAACATCCAGGATTTGCCACCTCAACGGGTACAAGCGGCTAGAAAAATCCACCTAATAGCAATTAAAGAAGTGGGAAGAGCAAAACCTTTGTTAGCTCGCTGAGCACAACAACCCCCAACTGACCAAACCTCGACAAGATTTGGTCACCTAGAACAGTCTTGACGTAGCTAATCCTGAGAAATGCGTTGGTATCAGATCCGACCTCCCGGAACCGATAAAAAAGAGCTAGTCGAGTTCCTCAAAAAGAATATCAACTCCTTCGCATGGAATACCACCGACATGAAAGGAATTAACATCGATGTCGCGTCTCACGAGCTGAACGTCGATCCTACCTTTAAACCAGTCAAGCAGAAAATACGTAAATTAGGCTTTAAGCAAGCTAAAGCCGTCAACGACGAGGTAGAACGCTTACTCAAGGTTGGATCAATCAGAGAAGTCAAGTACCCGAACTGGTTGGTCAATCCCGTTGTAGTTAAGAAGAAAAATGGAAAGTGGAGGGTATGCATTGACTTCACATATTTAAATAAATCCTGCCCGAAAGACAGCTTCCCACTTCTGTACATCGACTGTCTAGTCGAAGCCACAGATGGACACCAACTGCTATTATTCATGGAGGCCTTTTTCGGTTACAATATAATTCTATTGACCTATTGTTAGAAGGTTATGCCCTTCGTACTAAAAAATCCAGGGGCTACCTATAAACGACTGGTTAACAGAATGTTTGCACAACAGCTCGGCAAAAGCATGAAAGTTTACATCGATGACATGCTAGTCAAGTCAGCAAGCCAAAACAACCATGTATCCCACCTTAATAAATGTTTTACAATCCTTAACTAACAGAATGAAGCTGAACCCCGCTAAGTGTTCTTTCAGAGTCTTATCATGGGAATTCTTGGGCCACCTAGTCACGGAGCGGGGGATAGAAGCTAATCCCAAGCAAATCACGGTATTTCTAGAAATGGGATCTCCCAAGTCAACCAGGGAGGTGCAACGATTGACAGGACGAATAGCAGCGCTGAACCGCTCTATATCCAGATCCAAAGATAAGTATCTCCCATTTTATCAGTTTCTAAAATGCAACAAAAGATTCAACTGGGACGCCAGCTGCGAGGAAGCCTTCAAACACCTACATGCCTACCTAAGCCAACCTCTAATATTAGCAAAACCAGTAGAAGGAGAACCCTTATACCTTTACATTACAGTTTCACCAGCTACCATAAGTTGGATACTAGTCCGAGAAGAGCAAAACGAGTGGAAACCGATTTTCTACATAAGTAAATTGTTGGTGGTTGCAGAAACCAGGTACCCGGCAATGGAAAAGGTCGTAATGCATTGGTAATCTCAACTAGGAAACTGAGACCATATTTCCTATCACATGCAATTGTGGTGATGACCTCTCATCGCATAAGGACAATCCTTCACATGCCCAGCTAGTCAGGAAGACTAGCAAAATGGGCTATTGAGACATTGAGTATCGGACCGAGATTACCGCTAAGGCTCAAGTCTTAGCCAATTTCGTAATTGAGCTAACACTCCAAGAAATCAACAGAACCGAGCTAGGGAAGATGTAGACACTCCATGTCGATGGTACCTCCTCTAGATAAGGATCTGGGGTAGAAGTAAAACTCACCTCCCTAGCTGGAGAAGTGTTAGAACAATCTTTTCAACTAGGATTCCAAGCTTCAAAAAATAAAGCAGAGTACGAAGCTCTCCTAGTCGGACTGAGACTTACTCTCGGAATCATAGCTAGAGAGCTGAGCACATTTAGCGATTCCCAGCTGGTAACCAGCCAATTCCACAGTGAATACAAAGCCAAAGATAATCGAATGGACGCATACTCGAAGATCACCCACGAGTTAGCCAAACAGTTCGATAAATTTGAGCTAACTCGCATACCGCGCGGCAAAAACACCTTCGCAAATGCCTTAGCAGGCCTGGGGTCGACCTCAAACCTTTTGGTCAAAAGAATAATCCTGGTATAAGAGATAGAGAAACCAAGTATCTACCTAGACCCAAAGGCAGGGATAGACACCGTTATACCAAGACAAATGGCCAGAGATTCGCAACCCAACCCAATGTGAGTTGGGCAAACCGCAAGTCAAACAACCAATGGATACTGACGAACATGACGAGTTCAACTCAAAACAATCCAAAGAAGCTCACAAGATAACTGAGCGACCAGATTGGGGCATCCCTATCTTTGAATACATCACGAATGGTATCGCACCGCATGTAGGAAGCCAGGAAATTAAGAACACATAGCACCTACTTCTGCATCAACTTAGGGCAGTTGCTCAGACGGAGTGCTTCTGGACAATGTCTCACCTGCATCCACGGAGATGAAATTATCAAAAATATAACCATGGTGCATGACAGATCTTGCAGAAGTCACTCCGGAAAGGGAAAACTTGTTTTCTCGTCAAAAACGAAGGCAACTTCTGGCCCACGATGTTGGTCGACTGCGCCGAGTTTGCAAAGATGTGCGAGAAATGCAAAAAGAACCTTAAAATCATCCGGCACCCATCGGAGGTGTTGCCATCAATCTCAACCCCATACCCGTTCATGAAGTGGTCAATGAACATAATCGGACCCCTCACTCATTTGGGACCTAAAAGGCTTGAATACATACAGGTCATGACCAACCACTTCACCAAATGGATAGAAGCCTCGGCTCACCAACAAATCCATCCAGAAAAAATTAAAAAGTTTATATGGAAGAACATAAGCTGCCAACATGGACAACCACACGAGGACGTCACCAACAACGGTAACCATTACACCTCGATAGCACTTCGGCGATTCTGCCACAAATGGCACATCTACCTCACCTTCTCCACCGTGAATAATCCACTTGGCAATAATCTAGGGAGGACAGCAACTCGCCCCCTAATGAAGAGCCTAGAAAAACGCTTAACAACTAAAAAAGAAAGATGGAGTGACGAGCTGCAAGGACTGCTATGGGCCATGCAAACAATAACCAGAAAAACACCGCAAAGACACCCTTCTCGCTGGCATACGGAACAAGAACAAAAGCCCACCTGGGCAAACACTTAAAGAAATTATTCACAGAAAAGAAGAAGATCGGGGAACAATCACGCCGCGACATCCATAACCGCCTCGTCTCCTCCGGGAATGTCCGGATTAGCCAGCTGATTAACCCTAGCTGGAGCTTGAGTAGCCGAATTCACCTTTATAGGAGCCATCACAGAGTCCTCCGAAACCTGAGGAAGGTTCAGCTTCCCGATGTCAAAGTCGGAGACCATAGTTGAACGAAAAACCTCCTCCACTGCCGGCTGTTAGGCCAGAAGCCATTCATGCTCCTCTTTGACGGTGAACTCCTTCTGATTAAGAGATTCAAGCAGCTGAACATTGGCCAATAACTCCTAGAGATGGATCTAAGCCTTGAATTCCACATCCTTCTTCCAAAATTTCTCGCCAATAAAGAGAAGCATCTCCTTGAACTTCTTGGCAAGCTTCCAGTGACCAAATCTATGGGCTGCGCGAGCTGCAGCCTCCTGACCTTCCCTCAATCCTTGGTTCTCAACCTCCAGCTCACGGTTCAGCATCGCCACATCAGAGATCTGCTTGAGAACTCCGTGATTCTCCTCCTTCAACTCGGAGATACACTTGTTTTCTGCCTGCAACTCCCCGGTGAGCTCCTTTACCTACCCAGAAAGGGGAGTGAGCTACCTCTTTCAGGCTACGACCTCCTCCTAGGACGCTTTGAGTTCGACGATCACCTTCGATAACACCCCCTTCATATTTTCTAACTCGTCTTGGCAAAGCACGTTGCAGAGACGTGTTTCAGCATCGGCAATCAAAGAGTTAGCCGCCTCCAGGGCTTTATAAAAAAAATTAGAAGCTCAGCTAGTCGCTTAATCATCACCAAATAAAAAAATAAAACAACAACAAGAAGTCCTGGAAAAGGCCTGACTAACCTTCCCCATTGCCAAGGTGAGCTTGACAAACGGCTCCCTTAAGATCATTTTCTTCACGAGCGGAAGAGAACACCTCGCTGGTTTACAGTGGCAGAATAGGTGGGCAAGCCCTTCAAGGTTGTCACCAACCGGATAATTTTGAAAATGGGAATAAGTCCAATAAAACGACTTACTTCCACTATCTCCAGGTAAGGCGATGCGCATGTCAGCAATCCTCCCTTAGAAAAAGAAGGAGGAGGTGAATGAGACCTGGCCCTCTTCGACTGATGGGACATCCCCGAGGATCCGTTTGAATTTAACTTTGCCCAAGTAGGAGGGAGCTCGGATGAGCGAGTCACGAGTGCCAAAGTAGTTGCTCTAGATTCACCGGCAGCTCCCAGGGTCGTCGGGGGAAGAACAACAAGGGCCCCCACAGCATTAGCAAAGACCCCTGTCTCCCCAATGACGGAACTGATAGCCACAGTCATATTCCCCAGAACAAACCCTCGCGTTAGCTGGGTCGGGGATCTCATCGGGATGGCAGAAGGTGGATCTACGAGACATCTCGGCAAAGAAGGAATGCTAGAAGAAGAGCTGGCGTCTGAAGTAAGTTGAGCAGCGGAACCTACATCAAAACCAAGTCCTCAATCAAAGTGACCCCCAGAAGAACATCCAGTGGTCCATATAAAATTACAAGTAGATACGAGAACCGACCTGAAGGCCAGAGAAATTTCCTGGCGGAGCACGAGTAGAAAGTTTAAACGAACGCTTCTTCCTCTTCAAGATATAATGAGGAGGAGGAATATCAGTAAGCAAAACTGGATTATAGGCAGGAACGAGAGAAAGATCAGTTGGTTCGGCGACAAACCCAGCTAAGCGCCTCAAGGTTTAAAAGCTTCTGATACGTGGAAGATCGAAAGACTCCCAATGAATCTGACCTCGACGGAGGCGGGCAATACGATCCCTGATGGCGTCGTCGAGTTCTTTTTCCTATGTATTCACTGCATGAGAACAAAAAAAAAAGGTCAAGAATGCCAAATCAAGGAACAACTTTAAGTATGAAATGTATCAACAATGAGGTGGCACAAAAATTCATAACAAAAGGGGCATCCTAGTGTTGCATGTCCCCTAACCCGCATTTGCGGCAAAACGACGAGGAAGAGCTTCAAACTCCTCGACGGAGGAGGAGATCCGAAAAAGAAATGCCCTCCTTGCCAGTTTGTATCTTTCTTCTGAGTCGTACCAGCAATAATTCCACGGCCAGAACGGTTGGAAAGGTAAAACCAACCCAAAACTCGAGAATTTCTCTTTGCCGTATATAATTCTAAGAATTGACCGGTAGATAACTCCACCCCTTCCTCGAAGCCTCGGACAAAAGTCCCGATGGCATGACGGAGGAAATTGGGTTCATTTGCGGGAAAGCCAATCCTAACGCGTCTAAAAGACAAATGATATAAACTGGGATTGGGAAGGTAAGCCTGCAGGAGTCGAAGTAAGCAGTATAGGCACAACACCATCCATGTTTAACTAATTCGGGAGAATTCAAATCGGCAGGAAGAGCAAACTCGACTCCCCTCGGGAAGTCCAAATCTCTAGTAAGATCTTATAAATCTTTCGGAGAAAGACTGGAAGGAAGATGAGGTCCGAATTGGTCGGTAGAAGCCATCAGATTAAAATCAATCGAAGAAAGAAGTTGAGCGAATCTGATTCGAGATCAGGTCGTGAGAAGCTCCGATCAATCGAGAAGAAATTGGAGAAGTATGTAAAGGAAAAGTAGCAAATAACGTAGATAAATTAACCTACAGAGGGAAAAGGAGAGAAAATAGTTATATTTATTTACCTCGGGAAGCGGGAGACGAGCAGTTAAGAAAGAAGGAAGTGTGGGTCGGCTAGTTTATACCACTCGCACGGTTACCCATGTCATGCGTAAACTCCTCAACTTCCTCAATTAACTCAACCGTCCGATCTCAGGAAGAAAATCTTAACCGAACGAATCTGGGATTGGAGTAAATCTGAAGTCGAATCTTACTGAGAGTAAGATTAATCGCTCATTAATTCTTATCATTAAGAAATTAATGGGCTGGGGGGGGGGGGGGGGGGGGGGTGAGGGCAACCGTTGGAGCTAGATTTCACCATTAGAAATCTGGCCCACTAAGCCTAAAATATAATCAGACTCGATTATATCCGATACTGGGCTTAAAGCCTAATACCGCGCTGACGTTAGTAAAAGACTAGCATGCCCTTCGGCATCGCTAAACCCGATTAAATGATCCATTGACCGCCGAGATAGATGAACCGCTGACCGAACAACTCAGCAAGGATACGACGAAGTTTGCGCTGCTCAACGGTTAATGAAGAGATCCCAATATTTCCGAAGGACACATCAGAACGTGCCCGAGATCTCCGGCGACGAGGAGGGATTCGCGGAGCTGAACCGTTCAGCTCAGAGGAGTATAAATAACTAGTTTTAGAGCCGAAATGACTAACTTTTCTCATACATTGACGCTTAGTCACACTTTAGCTCATAAAACACTTGTTTTCCAGCTAAAGTTCTTTGTATACTTGATCGAATATCAATATAAATCTATTTTCTATTATTTTGGTGTCGATCTTAGATCTATAGACATTTTTTAGGACTAAAGTTTTTTTTTCTGAATTCACATATAAATTATTAGTGCAGAATCTAGCTTCCACGAAGTCAAAAATTGATTTTGTTCCAACTGTAGTACAGTAGTAGTTGATAAGTGTGTTAGTTAGGGATGGGCATTTTAACCGAACAGAACCGACCCGATCCGACCCAACCGAACTTAAACCGACCCAACCCAAACCAAAGTCTACACACAAACCGTTTGGATGAGTTTTCCCTCAACCCAAATGGTTCGGTTCGGTTTTGAACCGAACCGAACCGACAACCCAATATGTTTATTTCACTTATTAGTTAATTATGTTTAATAGTATTATAGAAACAATACGTATGATTTATGTTGATTTTTTTAGTATAATTTATGTATGATTTATGTATTAAAAGCTAACCTACAATACGTATTAAAGCTAACATACAATATGTATGATTTATGCTAATTTTTTTTAGATACAATACTATACAATACTTATGATTTATGTTTAAATAAAACCGAACCAAACTTAACCCAAACCGAACTAAACCGAACCGAATTAAAACCGAACCGAATCAAAACCGAACCGAACTAAGTTTGGTTGGCTTTGGTTAAAGTTCTACTAAAACCAAATAAACTGAACCGAACCGAATCTAAACCGAACCCGAAATTAAACGGAAACGCCCACCCCTAGTGTTAGTGACTGCAATGGGTCTTGGTCCCTGAAGTGGCCCAGAACAATCTTGTTCTCATTTAGACGCCTTGTCGTTTCTCTTATCATCTGGAAAACTGTATGCCGTTATTTTGCTTATACTCTTACAAACAGACAACTTCAAATAACTCATCCCCACGTTGCGAAAATCCGATCTACGCCTTTCTCCAATCTTCCTGCGCCACAGAATTCTATTTCTGCAAATCTCCGATCGTTACACGGCGACCTCTGATTCCCAGTAAAAGATGAATGACGGCGATGTTTCGAGGCAGATCCAGCAGATGGTGAGATTTATCCGCCAAGAAGCGGAAGAGAAAGCAAACGAGATCTCCGTCTCCGCTGAGGAAGTACGTTTCTTAGGTCTTCCGATTTGTGTTGCTTGATCCGATTTTGGTATGCAATGGTATTTATCATTGATCTGGATTGTTTTGAATATCTGTAGGAATTCAACATCGAGAAACTGCAATTAGTTGAGGCGGAGAAGAAGAAGATCAGGCAAGATTATGAGAAGAAGGAGAAGCAAGCTGATGTGCGCAAGAAGATGTGAGTTTTTTCAACATGATCCTTACAATTTCTGATTTACATTGAAGCGATCCTTGTTCTGGATTACAATTTTGACTTTGAAACGTAGAATTGTATGGTTTATAGATTCGGAGTTTTCAACTTGTGATTTGCATAGTTTTCTCTTGATTGATGAACGTATGGTCTAGTCTGATATACAAAACGGAAGAGATTTCACTTCACATCTCGGTACTCTTAGTTCAGAAATTAGTCTAGTTTAAGATTATGGTTTACTGGATTGATCCAGCTTTATAACATATCCAAAGAACCGAAGAGTTTGATTATACAATCTCTAAATCTTCATCTTGTGCATTCTATTGGTACATATATGGAATAGGGGCATTTTTCCTTTGGTGTGTTTGTTATATGAGGGAAAACATGAGGTAAGTAATTTTGCATACATGTTTTGGTTCAGTGATTACTCGATGCAGCTGAATGCGTCGAGGATCAAAGTTCTTCAAGCGCAGGATGATATTGTCAATGCCATGAAAGACCAAGCAGCAAAGGATCTTCTCAATGTGAGTCGTGATGAGTATGCCTACAAACAGCTTCTCAAGGATCTGATTGTTCAGGTTGGTGCTCAAAACAAAACAGACACTCCCTTTCACTTCTCGATACATTCAAATAATACTTGATATTGAAACTTTCTATTGTATACTCGATAAAGATTGTTTCTTGTATTGTTGTTGCAGTGTTTGCTTCGGTTGAAAGAACCTTCTGTGTTGTTGCGTTGTCGTGAAGAGGATTTGGGTTTAGTTGAATCTATTCTTGATGACGCAAAGGAGGAGTACGCTGGTAAAGCAAAGGTTCATGCTCCAGAGGTTGCTGTTGACACAAAAATCTTCCTTCCCCCTCCTCCTAAATCTAATGATTCTCATGCTCTTCACTGGTAAAATTCATATTTCTCATCATTAGTTTAGGATATGACATTTATCGGTGGTGTTTAGAATTGGCTTCATATAGCTTTGAACTTGTTGTAGCTCTGGAGGTGTTGTGTTAGCTTCTAAGGATGGGAAAATAGTGTGCGAGAACACACTTGATGCGCGTCTTGATGTCGCATTCCGTATGAAACTTCCAGTGGTATGAAAAAAATTGTAGACTCGTATAGATTCTTTTTGTTTTGCTTTGTGATCCATTCAGTCACTGGTCTAGTTTTACTTTGGTTCTCTGATTCTCCCATTTTTTTCTTTACAGATCCGTAAGTCGTTGTTTGGCCAAATTGCTGCGTAATGAATGAAAGAGAGAGAGATGTGATTCAAAACCGGTTTGTGTTTGGTTATTAAGCCATTTGGGAAGATTGATTTCTCTTTGTTTGTGATTCTTTATATTCTGTAAACTTTTACTTTGGTGCCAGACTCTTCATTTTCGCATGTCTTTTTTCCTACTTCGAGTGTTATCATGGCTATAAAAATAAATAAAGAGATGAAAGACTTCTTTTTCTCACTTTTATTTATCCTATAAAGTTGTATTTTTGTAAACAATTTTGTGTCATATAGATTCATATGACTAGATGTGGATGCCAAAGTATTTTCATTGAGTCAATAATGAGATCTTCTTTTTATCAATTAAGATGGTGCATTCGAGTGCGAAAATAGTTTGTACAATGAAATACACCTAAAAAAAAGGGTATAAAAATTTATTATGACGATAAATTTAAATAAAGACTAAAGTTGATATGTTTGTTACTACTTACTCTTTCCGTATATTTTTAATTGATGTTTAAGGTTTATACACTTTTATTAAGAAATCAATAAATTTATCTTGTTTTTTTGAAATAAAACAATAAGTTTTATTTTTTTTGAAATAAAACAGAGGGAGTATTATTATTGAAATTATCAAACTGTGAATCACATTGAACGATACTGCATTCTCACTTTCAAAAATAGGTAAATATGTTTTTTTTTGTCAACATTGGGTCACAACTGGCCGACCCATTAGTCTAATTTCCTACATTAAGTAAGAGGAGAGACTCGATCCCGAGTGTGATAGGGTCTGCCCACAGTGGACTTACCTTCTGCCACTAGGCTAAGGCCACTTCACAAATAGGGTAAATATTCTTAATGGTAAAATTAAACAAAATTATGGGCCTCTGTTTTTTTATAAAATTTGTGGGCCACATGCCAATGCTTGTTTGGAATACATGTAGCCGCAGCTTTGAATCTGAGCTATTACATTCAAATTATCATACACTTGTTGCATAGATGGTCGCATTGTTTTACAATCTCGCACATACGCTTACCATGTTCAATGGTAACTCAGAGTTTGATGTTTTTGTTGAATGTTTGGTTTCTGTGTTTGTTTCTGAAATGATGATCACATTATCAGTATCATAGTACCATTATAAGGTAGGTTAAATTATAGCTTTCGGTATCCTAAAATCTAATGTAGGTGATTACAATTACCCACCAACTAGTGCACCAAAAATAAATAACCTAAAATCAATGTTTTTAAAACCGGACCGGCGAGCGAACCGGAATAGCTTCCGGGTCACGGGTCAACCCGGTTCAACCGGTCCAACCGGGTTCAACTTTTTATCAATATATATATGATAATATTTTCCAAAATGTAATATCTCCAAAATCCTAAAAAGTATGTTATCAGATATACATCTAAATTTCTTTATAGCAATATATTATTCCCATATAAAATGGTCAACGTACATTTGCTTATTTTGGAAAACAATTATTTATTAAAAATAAAGAACACTGGTATACCCTAAAACTCACTTACTCCACCTCTCTCGCTCACAACCGCCGCCCACTTCATCCATTTCTCTTTTTGTGTTTAAAATTTTAATCTTCTGTCAAATTTTGTTTCCGTTCCTTCCGATACTCTTCAATCAAGATATAAACGAATAGATCAAAACAGATCGACATGAAAAATGCAGAAGAATAATGGTGAAAAGCTCTCAAGATCTAAGAACCGGGTTTTAGGTATGTTCCGGTTCGTGCCGGTTTACCGGTTTTAGTCCGGGTTTAACGGTTTTTATCAATTCCGGTTTTCCATGACGAACAAAACCGGATGATCTTCCGGTTCCTGGTTTAACCGGTTCAACCGGCCGGTCCGGTCCGGTTTTCAAAACATTGCCTAAAATCAAATATGCTCAAGTTGTTTTTTGTTGGAACAAACGATTTCGTTTTTGTTGTTGATTGGGCTTAACAGATGAAAAAAGCCCAAATACATTTTAGGAACGTGGAAGTAAGAAAAAAAAAAAAAGGTTTATCGTGATTTTGATCTTCGTCTTTTTGTCCTGCAGGCAGGTTTTTGTCTTCGATCCTCAGTTCCGACCAATCTCCCACAACTGTCTTGTCTGAGACAAGACTCCACCAGACGGGAGATTCTCAGTCGCTCCTAGTTTTCCACATCCCTTCGAGGTTAGATATGCTTCAATTTGTTTTTTATTTGTTTTGTTAAGTTTGTGTGCGCGCAAGGTGTTTGTTCATTTGCCTAGACGAGTTTGCAGCCTATTTTCTTTAGTTATGCTTCGTGAGATTTTTCTACTTTAGCCAATCATTGTCTATCTTTGGTGCAATCCGATTCCGACCTATGGGATCTGAGTGAGATTTTGTGTTTATATGTGGAAAAGACGAAAGGAGGTAACATTAGGATTTTTCTATAGGGTTTTGGGGGGTTTTAATTCTCTCACAATTCATTTTTTCTTTTAACTGCTGAATTTGTTTTTGTTTCTTAATGACCTAAAGGAGGAAGTTTTATGCTTATCAAATTGAGGGTTCTTTTGGTTTCAATGCAGAGATTGATTGACATATGAATGGCGTCGAGGCACTTAGGCAATAAGGTACTTTTTTCTACTCTATTTAGTGAATTTCATCAAACTTGCTTTGATGCTGCTTAGCTTTAGCTTCCATTTCATTCTATTTGCAAAATTTTTGGCTTAGTTTTTAGTGGTCAGGAATTTGTTGTAGTTATGTTTGTCGGTTTGGTTTAGGCTAATTGTTGGATGTTTGATTCTTGGTTCTCATGTTGTTTATTTCTGTACATTGCGTTTAGATCTGTAACTTAGATTTCAGAAATTTTCTGCCATTGTTTATCCTAGTGGAGCAAATTTGCATGATTATAACTAGATCACTAGACGTACTAGCATATGTGTTTATCCATGAAGGATTTGAAGCGGTACATTTTCTAAGCTATACGTATTTCAAATTGTTGGTTGGAAACGAAGTGAAATTGTATGAACTGTTTGTTTCATTTGATATATACAAGTCTGCATTTTTTTGTCGAGTTTGTTTGGTTTGCTTAGTAGGTTTATTCGAATTGTTTTGCGTATGCATATAGCATTTCGGTCTCATTTCTATTCGCATTTCACATATGTTACAGGGCATTCAAGCCTTTTTAAAAAGAGGTTTGATTCTTCCACGAGTAGCAGCATCTACACAGAGGCAGATTTCCTCTACGGTTTTAAAAAGCCCTTCAGAAAGTGTCTCCTTTTCATTTCCTTGGTACATAAATGGTAAGCGTAAAAGAATTTCTTCTAACCTTGATTAAAATGGATTAAAAAACGATTTTCTCATCCTTTTGTTATTCGTGTTTAGGGTTCGGCTTTAGCTCTCTATCAAGTTGGTCATTTAGTCATGATTCTTTCCCAGCTGAAGCATCCATAAGGTAAACTAGATCTTTCTTTCTTTCTTATATTTCTTACTTTAAAGTATCTATTTGAATGTTCACTGGCCTGTGTTGGGTTGTTTTTGAACAGGTATTTTCATGCGAGCCGAGAAACATTGGCGAAAAGAAAAGAGGATCCGGATCGTTCGCTGAGTCATCGTGAACGCAAAAAACAGACTGTGAAATCAAAAGGAAAGTTCTCAAAACGTGAGAAAAAACCGGACAAGCCACCCGTTGAAGCTCCTTATGTACCCCCTAGGCTGAAAAGATTAGCAAAGGGAATGCCAGAGAAGACGATCGACATATTCGAAGGCATGACACTACTTGAGCTCTCTAAGCGTACTGGAGAGTCAGTGATGGTTTTGCATAGCATTCTCGTCAATGTTGGAGAAACCGTCACTTCAGAATTCGACACAATCAGTATTGATCTCGCTGAGCTCCTTGCAATGGAAATTGGGATCAATGTAAGGAGGCAACATTCTACAGAAGGATCTGAAATTCTCCCACGGCCTCCGGTTGTAACAGTAATGGGCCATGTCGATCATGGAAAAACCTCGTTGTTGGACGCGTTAAGAAACACCTCTGTAGCGGCAAGAGAAGCCGGTGGAATCACTCAACACGTGGGTGCGTTCGTGGTGGGAATGCCAGATTCCGGCACTTCAATCACTTTCCTCGATACCCCTGGTCACGCCGCGTTCAGCGAAATGCGTGCTCGTGGAGCCGCTGTGACTGATATAGTCGTCTTGGTCGTCGCTGCTGATGATGGTGTAATGCCGCAGACGCTCGAGGCTATTGCGCACGCTAGATCAGCGAATGTTCCAATTGTGGTTGCGATTAATAAATGCGATAAACCCGGATCTAATCCGGAACGAGTTAAGAACCAGCTTGCCGCTGAAGGGATAGAGCTTGAAGACATCGGAGGAAACGTTCAGGTCGTGGAGGTGTCTGCGATGAAGAGTACCGGGCTAGATAAATTAGAAGAAGCTCTGTTACTCCAAGCCGTGGATATGGACCTTAAAGCACGAGTGGATGGACCAGCACAAGCATATGTGGTGGAGGCTCGGCTCGACATAGGTCGTGGACCGTTAGCTACTATTATTGTAAAAGCCGGGACTTTGGTGAGTGGTCAGCATGTGGTAATTGGGTCTCAATGGGGAAGACTAAGAGGTATTCGGGATATGATCGGTAAGACAACAGACCGAGCAACACCTGCGATGCCCGTGGAGATTGAAGGGCTTAAGGGTCTTCCAATGGCTGGTGACGATGTCATCGTGGTGGAATCAGAGGAACGCGCAAAGATGCTGAGCGAAGGGCGGAAAAGGAAATATGAAAAAGATCGGTTGTTGAAAGCTGAGGAAGCGAGACTAGCGGAAGTAGAGGCAAAAGAAGCAGAGTCTAGCGAAGGGTTTGTTCGAGTTGAGTTACCTATAGTAGTGAAAGCAGACGTGCAAGGGACTGCGCAAGCTGTTGCTGATGCGTTAAGAACGCTAAATAGCCCACAGGTGCGTAAAAATCAAAATGTGATTGTTGCGTATTGGCTTCCTGTTTTGTGAATCTGAATCTTTCTTTTTATTTGGAAAGGTTTTTGTGAACATTGTTCATAGCGGAGTGGGAGCAGTTTCTCAATCTGATTTGGATAAGGCACAAGCTTGCGGTGCTTGTATCGTTGGGTTTAATGTTCGAAGTGGAAGTTCTGGTCATTTTTCCGCGGCTCAAGCCAGCGTCAAGGTACACGCTTTGTTTTCAAAATAATATTTACATATCAAATTGTAACAAATGGTGATATGTTAGGTATTCCATCACCGTGTGATATACCATTTGCTCGAAGACATTGGGAACTTGATAGTAGAGAAAGCACCAGGAGTATCGGAGATGGAGGTGGCGGGTGAAGCCGAGGTGCTTAGCATTTTCAAGATTTTAGGAAAGAGGAGAACCGAAGAAGATGGAGTGAGTATTGCGGGTTGCAAAGTGATGGATGGTAAGGTATGTAGAAGCGGACTGATGAGGCTGTTGCGGAGCGGAGAAGTGGTATTTGAAGGGTCGTGCGCGTCGCTGAAACGGGAGAAACAAGACGTGGAACAGGTGGGGAAAGGGAACGAGTGTGGGCTTGTGATGGGAGATTGGAATGATTTTAGAGTTGGAGATGTGATTCAGTGCATGCAGGCAGTCATTAGAAAACCCAAATTCGTTTCTTCTGAGAGTGGAGCTGTGAGAATCGAGTGTTGAAAATCCAAACCCTAACCGATTAATATTTATTAGGGATTTTTGATAATTTTTGTGTACGAATAACAATGTTTTTTCCATACATCATAAAGTCTGGCCAAAAACAAACTAATTGGTTTATTATTAAGCAATTCCAAAGGCAAATCAAATATACTAAATCCTTTATTTTCATTACAGATGACTCAAACATACCACTTGAATGATCTCTGCTCTTTGGACTTTGATAATCTGATTGTCGTGTCCACCATTACCAAACTGGAACCGGTCTTGCTACCTTAACCGGTTTCGAACAAAACAACTGCACCCAGATGCAAGAAGTTTTAAAATGTAGTAATTACCACTTTTACTTGTCACGTTTCAAAACTCAAACACAAACACACATCACATTAGTCAAAACAACTTAATAATGTAAGAAAATTAAAATATATGAAACGTATAGACATGCGTTACAGAATGTAACTTACATTTTGGAAAAATAAATCTTTTTGACACATTACTCTTTGTTGTGATATGAGAAGAGAGAATGAGAATTGAGTGATGATTTATTCCAATAAGAACATAGGTATATATAGTGTTACAATAACTTGGGGAAGAATAAAAGCTTGGAGAGAAATGAACTTGGTGAACAAGGTCATAATCATATATGGACATTCACAATAAATAGAATTTATAACACTTCCCCTTGAATGTCCATTATCTAAAACTATTCCTAATACGCAAGTGATGCTGCCTCATTAAAAACCTTACCAGGAAAAACCAATGGGAAAAACCATGGTTAAGGAAAAAAGAGTGCAGCGTGTATTTACTTCCCCTGATGATTAGATGACTTGAGGTCTTTGAGACAACGCATCCAAATGATGAACTTGTTTCTTCAAAGTAGCAGTTGGAAGTGTCTTGAGAAATAAGTCCGCCATAGTTTCGTTTGAACGAATATGTAGAACATGTATATCGTCATTCTTCTGCAACTTAAAAATCTTTTAGATTATCCATCTTGATCATTCTCTATGTTTCTCTTAATATCATTAAAGTAAGATATTCATTATAGAGATTGATAGACTCTCACATATCACTCTAATGATAACATTCCTCTTTAAGTGTCTATCATTTGCGTGTTCTTTGATGTCTCGTTAAAAACCTTTCATAGAAAAATCCTATGAGATAAAAACTATGATAAGGAAAAAAGAGTACATCCACGCTCATCATTATATTTCTCCCTCTCAGAAGCATCTTCTTCAGGAGATGACTTCCAATCATATGCTATCTTTTCAAATAATCATAAGCATAGCCTTAACAAACAAACTTGTATGATTTATGATATCTCAAATCATTAGACTTCTGGTCCATAACATATTTTCCTTTTTTTTATCATACAAAATCGCATCTTTCAATCATGAAAGAGATCGATAAATTTCTTGAACATCAATTTAAGTGTGGTACTTCAAGACCCAATATATGTGAACATTCTAATATAGAACCATGCAAGGATCCTTAGGATATGATAGCATCTTTTCGCTATATACATGAAGATAAATTTTATCTTTTCAACATATTTTCCCAAAACATTTCTCCATATATTCTACTGAAAATATAACTCTCTTTAGGAGTTTAGTGATGTTCAAATCATCAACATATATTGAAATTGTAATAACTCTTTTCTCAAATCCACTTATAATACTCACTAATGAGACTATACCACATACACTGTAATTATTTCAATCCATAAGGAGAACGATTGAAGTTCTGCAATTTGCACGAAAGAGTTTTTGCTTCTAGCAATTTTTTCTGGGATTTTTCTACAAATATCACTATCAATGATCTTTTACCATAATTGTTATGATAACTCTGATAGAGTTTTAATGATCTTCAAATTAAGAATCACTTTGATCAATATCTTTAGAGAAATCTACATGGGTATACATTTACATAATTAGACCCTATTTTCTCTTTTCGTTCGATCGAGTAGAGTTCTCAAGAACATAATTATTGTACCATTGATCCTTAAGAGATTATTTTCTTCATATTTATATCCTTCAAGGATTGCATATAAATGATATTTTCCAGTGTTCTATCTTTTGTTGCCAGACTTATAAGATGTCAAAAGTTAATTGCATCCACCACAAGATAATACATCTCTTCATGATAAATTTCTTGTCTTTGTGATAATTTCACACAATAACTTATTTATCATTCACTGGTTTTACACTTCAGGTGCATAGACTACTGGTCCAAAAATTTCTCTTCAAGAGATTATAATTACAAGTCTAATTTTCCTTTCCACTTTGGCCAATCATTACTTTGTGTACACATTTCAATAGACTTTCTTTCATGATCCTCTTTTTCATAATATCAACTCCTTATGCATGCAAAAATATTACGACGTCGATTTTCTTTTTGGTTCTATTTATTATAAACATGACATTGCTAGCTAGCTCTTTTCATTGTCAAGTACTTGAACTTTTTCATTTGTCATGTTGATGTCTCTTCTGGAGATCTCTTAATATTTCCTCAATCTGGTCATTCTCAATTTATGCTCACTTTTCTTTTTTGAGGATTCTTATATTTAGAACCAAATAGGTCTATCACGCTTCATGCGATCTTTAGACTCACTAGCAGTTTGGTATAGTTATTATAGAACATACATTTAACTGGAGCATATACATCTGGTATAAGCGATTTCATCACTCTATAGGATCAGCAAAAGCGTCTGGCAATTAATACGCTAAGTTTTGCTTATGAATTACTTTTTTTAGACTTTTGATGTACTTCTTTGGTCCGAGGATCATTGATAATTCACAGCCACTTATATCTTTTCCCAGTTGTTTATTTTTTCCCCCTAATGTTGGAAACTGACTCATTATAATGAGAATATACAAGTCGAGACTTCAATGAATCCTTCTGGGATTGCTCTAGACACTTATTTAATATTCATATCCAACATATATTTTTTCCCTCTTTTGAGGTTCCATCCTATAGCGTTGTGGACTGTGGTGGAGCACTTTTCATATTCAAATATCTTTCTGATGGAAATTATTTGGTTTCTGATCCTAAACCAATAATGATGGGGAGAAATATTAATTATTCATTGGCTTGATGCAAATCAATGGTGTTAAACCATTTTGTGTATGAACATGAACTCCAGGTTGTTCGTCACTTTATTTCAGTGGACATTCAACACATAAATTCACCATTATTATCAAATAACCATGCAAACTTCAAGTTGCATTTTCATGACAAGGATAAATGTGAATCTTGAGTTGATGTGTCAATCGAGTCAATGCGTCCATTGAATCGATGCATTTATTATCTAAATTTCACATAGTGGGTGATCAACCCATAAATATCTCCTTGTATATACTTCTAGAAATAAACATAATCAAGTTTATTTTTCTTATTGGTGAATGTCACATTATCATATTACTTTCTGAGCAATCAACATATGATAAATGACTAGAAAGAATCTTCTAGTTCTTTACAAAATATCCACACACTTTTATAATTTTCTGCATCATCTATTAAACCAGGATGACATGTAACATCCCGAACCAAATAAGTGCAATTTGGTAACGGTGTCGATCGACACCATGGGGAGGTGTCGATCGACACCAAGTTGTTTGGTCGGTTCGAGTTAATTTTTAATCGCGGTTTGGCTCGGTTTAGGGGCGTTAAACCTAGGGTTCATGTTTATAAGTCCCTTGCAGACTTGTGGCCATGGGGATTAGAGAAATTCGCAGAGAAATCTTAGAGAAAGTGAGGGTTTCGAGAGTATTCGCGAATCATTCGAGTTTTCGGGTGTTCTTCGTACGTTCGTTTCTCGGTGATCGTTCGTGGCGGGTTTTTGAGTGATTTGCAGTGCGAATCTGGGGCTGTTTCCAGGTCGTAGAGATCGTGTTCTTCGTGCTCTTAGCCATCTCGTTTCTAGAAATCAAAGGTGAGTGCGTGATCGCTTAGGAAGTGCTAGAAATTGATCATGGATTGAATGATGATTAGATTGATTGATGTTTTGGCATGTTGTTGATTGTTTCATCTCTGTGTTGTGTGTGAGTCGTGTGTGTGTGGTGCGTGCGATTGTTGCGACCCGAGAACGAGCCAAGTGAGGACAGGCTCGAGTTCTGGGATCAGGAGCAGGGTGTCGATCGACGCCTTGTGGGTGTGTCGATCCACACCATGCGAGGAAGTTGATGCTTGTATGGTCGAGTGTTGATCAACACCAAGGTGGCGTGTCGATCGACACCCGTCATCTGTGTGCCGAATGTTTGTGAAATTTAATGTGAACCGGATTTTTGGTTTAATCGTTAATCTGGAATTAAAGGAATTGGTTGAATTGTTAATCTGGATATTTAAAGGAATAAGGTTTAATTGTTTAATTTGGATATTTAATTAATGGTTAAACTTGGTTATTTATCGTTAAATGTTGTTGGTGTAACCTGTTAGCGGGATGACCGCTCCACTGAGTATTTATGATAATACTCACGCAACCCTGTTTTTCCCTTTGAGTTGCAGGTAAAGGAAAAAGTGTGATCGTGGAATCGAGGCTGAGAGAAGAGGATGATAGGGTCTAGTGTTTTATTGTTTAGTCTAGCGAACCGGTTGTTTAGGTTGCTAGCATTGTTTTATTCCTGAATTTGATATTTGAATTTAATTGGTTTAAGGGATTTATTTATTTATGGATTTATTGGAGTATTAAATCGGTTCAAATGTTAGTTTAAAAAAAAAAAAAAATTCTGGTTGTTTCAATTTGGATCAGAGCCTAGACGGTTTTAGGACAATGGAAATTGGTTGTGTGAGACTATGTGTTTAAATTGATTTCGTGTGCTTACTCAATTTATTAGAGTCTTAGTATCATCCTCTTCGGCCTTTCAAAATGATTCCACGGTAACTCTTTGTTGATTGATTGTGACTTCTTGTAGCTTATTGTCTTGTACTGTGTGAGTACAGAGAGATGGATGCCAGAGCTAGAGGTCGTGGACGAGGTAGAGGTAGGGGCAGAGGTCATGGTCGTGTAACAGCGGTTGAGTCTTCTTCCAGTGCTAAACATGCGACAGAGACTCCTACGCTTTAGGTGGGATCCGAGGGCGAGGCCAGTTGTAACGCTAGTGAGAATGTTGTGGGTGCCGGGAGAGGTGCCGATATGGCTGGCAGGGGAGCTGGCCCAGGTGTGGGTGCTGTTCCAGCACAAGATCATTTGGAGCGTATGGAGGGCTTTTTGGCGCAGTTGTTGGAGCAGTTTCCGGCGGCGGTTCCGGTTCAGGCTCCAGAGGTGCCTCCAGTGGCAGAGGTGCAACCGAGGGCTGCGGTTGCAGAGGTGCGTCCGTCTTACCTAAATATAGTGAGTCAGATGCGTCAGTTGAGTACTGCTTACTTTTCGGGTGGTGTTAGCCCCGAGGAGGCAGATGAGTGGCGGCTGCGTGTGGAGCGCAATTTTTGCTCGGTTCGTTGCCCGGATGAGTATCGAGTAGAGTTAGCGATCCATTATCTGAGTGGTGATGCTCATTCTTGGTGGAGCTCTTTAGAGGCCAGGAGGCCTGGTGCAGCATGGACCTGGGGAGAGTTTGTGGCCGAGTTCAACGCTCAGTACTTTCCTTAGGAGGCTCAAGATCATCTCGGGACAAGGTTCGCGGAGCTAGTGCAGGGTGATCGTACTGTTCGAGAGTATGACACCGAGTTCAGTAGGCTGCTGGTCTATGCAGATAGGGGCATGGAGGATCAGCGAGCGCAGGTCCAGAGGTTCCTGAGGGGACTACATTCGGATTTGCGTACTAGATGCAGAGTGGCAGAGTACGCCTCAAGGGCAAAGCTGGTAGAGGTTGCTGCGGGGATTGATGAGGATCTGAGAGAGCAGTCAGCCGCAGCAGTTCTAGTGGCAGTTGCTCATGTGGTTCAACCGAAGCAGCAGCAACAACCGCGGAGTGGTTCTAGACCTGATTCAGGCAAAGGTGGTAAGCCTGCGCAGGTTCAGAAGAGGAGATGGGATGACGCTTCTAGGGCAGGCTCAGGTAGCCATGACACTCATGGGTGTTTCAGATGTTGGAGTTCATAGCATCGTGTGGCGAACTGTCCTCAATTTTTTGGGAAGACTAAGGTTTGCTTCCATTGCAGAGAGTTAGGGCATTTCATGCCGATGTGTTCCAAGTTGCAGCCATTGGCGCTTGCAATGGTTCATCCGATAGCAGTGCAGCCATTGGCTCAGGTAGTGGCAGAGCAGCCGTTGGCTCAGTTTGGAGGAGCGCAGCGGGGTTTTGAGTAGTAGAGGAGCGGGTTGTTTTGGCGGCAGTAATGGAGCGGGATTTGGGAGATCAGTTCGAGGATAGAGAAGCGTCCTTTTATTGCAGTTGTTTTCGTTTGTTTTCAGTTTAAGAATTTCAGCTTTTCGTTGTGGTTTCTGGATTTTTGTAGTATTGTTGGTGTTGAAACGATTTACATTTTTGAAAATTTATAAGATGGTGTTCTTTATTTATTTTCATTTAAGTTGAGGCGTGTGATTCTTAGATGTGTTTTTTTGTTATGTGTGGACCAGCGTGGGTCATTTATTTGAGGTTATTCCAGGCTGGGATAAATGAGACTATACCACTTGAGGCAGCTCTAATCAGAGGAGAGATGTGTTCTCCTGTATACTTATTGGGAAGTGGGTTCCCAGAATAAGTAGCGAGGGATGTGAGATCTCTTGCACGGAGGTGAGCTCCCGAGATACCGTTGTCTTGAGGGATGCTTCCGGAGAGTGCGAGCGGTATGTTGTCTGGTGTGGATTAGACGGAGCCTCTGAGATCATGGGAGGATTTCGTGTGGTATTGGCCAAGTCAGGTCAGGATTTTAGTCCATATTGGACGGGTTTGAGGATTGGGTGAGGATCTAGAATAGTGTTGGCTGGAAAGGTCAAGTGTATAGTCTATAATAGACGGTTCGGGAGGCTTGAGTTGTGAGCCGAAGTATTGTGGGTCAGGCTAGGCCTTGGATGGAGTTCTGGTAACAGATGTAGCATTGTGAAATCCAAATCGGGACTGACGGGTGGTTATACATGTTCGTGTTTGATTGTTGTATGATCGACCGCCAGACCTAGTTTGGATTACGAATGTTGCATAGAAGGTTCAGGGCAACTCTAGGCAAGTAATGGGCATTTCGAGTTGCGGTTATGCTTTTTGGCATTACAAATGCGCCTGCGGTACGCACGAGCTTATTGTGACGTGATCAAGGAGTGTTGGGAAGTGTTCGTTTCGTATTCAGCGTTTTTATTTTGGATTATTCGGGGAATCCTGAGGAGCATGAGGTTCATTGAGTTTGGTTCTGGAGAGGCTGTATGCGGAGGCGAGCAAGTGCGGTTAGGAAGAGCACCGGTTTTGGTTACAGGAAGGCAGAGGGGAGTATCTGAAAGTTTAAGGTTCATCGCAATGGATGGCATACCAGTAATTTGAGGAGTTCTTGGTCTCTCGCGTATCATTATATCCATTCATGGAGATCAATTTTTGGAGGAGGGTGTTCACATCGAGCAAGGAGCATTTCAGTTATCGGGAGATTGTCTGGGTTAACAAAAGAAGCAGAGTTCGCGAGGATCAAGCAATGCATCCGAGGTTAGTTTTGGAAGATTTTCGGAAACCAAAGTGTTTGGTCGTTCGAGCAAAAGTAAGTTGTGGCAGTCAGTTCAGTTTTCAGGTCTCTTCGAATGGGATGTTCAAGTGTATGAGCGAGTGTATTGGCCGATGGATAGTTACGCTGAGGCATCTGGAATGGATTTAAACCCTTGTTGGGCGGTCATTCTTTTTGTTATTCAGTGCTCGGTATTTATTGCTCTAGGGACTGCGGTCCCGAATAACTCATGTGTTTTGAGGAGATGTGAGGTCTCATGTATGTTGTTTGGGATACCGTTGACTCAAAGGATGCATCCCGAGAGTGCGAACGGTATGTTTTCCTGATGAGCCACATGATGCGTCCTTTGGGTGTCAGGAGTAGACTGAGTCAAGAGCAATAGATATTCGGGGCGTGCGAGGAGTTTGGTAGGTGAGGTGCTTCGAAGTTGAGGTGTCGATCTTCAGGAAGTCAGTTGTGTTAGCCGAGTGTTCAGTAGGAGTGGAGTTGTTTTGCTAGATTAGGTTATTGCATGTTACTATCAAGGAAAGTATTCATAGTTTTCAGGTGCATGTTCACGTATGTGTTGGTTACTCTAAGGAAAATATTTTTCCTAATAGAGCCAGAGCTTGAGGGAGACGTCCTGAGAGTGGAGTGGCATCTGCATCATTACCTCAAAGGAGACGTCATGAGAGTGTGATGATGACGGTATAAGTTGAGTAATCAATATTTGACCGTGGGATAAACATGAGACAGGGTACAGACCTCTTTGATATTCCTTGTGCGTTCAGTTTCAACGACCGGGATATCGGATGTAGTGTCTTGGTTGTGCATGTTCTTGTTTGATTGTTGCACAATCGATCGATCCAACTCTGGGTCTACAGCTGGTTGTACATGTTCTTGTTTGATTGTTGTGCAATCAATTGGACAGACCTAGTCAGGATTTGGAAACATTGCATTATGGTATTTCGGGCTAGGAGCCTTGTGCGTTTCTGTTAGAGTAAAATTTAGGTCCTTATTGTTGTTATGGGTAGGCGTTTTGGAATTTATTACGGATAACTCATGGTCTGGAGACTGTGGCTTTCCAGAGTATGTATCGGGGACGGTGGTTTCCTGTATACATACTAAGAGACGGTGGTTCTCTCCAGAAGACGGTGGTTTTCCTGTGTACTGATATTGGGACGGTGGGTTCCTTTATAGTACTGAGAGCCTATATTGGGACGGTGGTTTCCTCTATAGTGGTGAGAGACGGTAATTCTCTTGGAGGGACGGTGGTTCCTTAGGGTGTGTGTGGGTATGGATGAGTTAAAACGTAATAAATGTCTGAAAACGTGTTTATAGTTTGGGTTGGTTGTGAAATTTTGGGGTTTTTGTGAGAACCTCTTGCGGTATTGGCCGGTGCGGGACAAAGTGGGGTTTGGTGTAGACTCGTGTCTTGGGATTCGAGGTCGAATCCAGTTTAGTGGGGGAGAATTGTAATATCCTGAAACCAAATAAGTGCAGTTTGGTAAGGGTGTCGATTGACACCATGGGGAGGTGTCGATCGACACCAAGTTGTTTGGTCGGTTCGGGTTAATTTTTAATCGCGGTTTGGCTCGGTTTAGGGGCGTTAAACCTAGGGTTCGTGTTTATAAGTCCCTTGCAGACTTGTGGCCGTGGGGATTAGAGAAAATCGTAGAGAAATCTTAGAGAAAGTGAGGGTTTTGAGAGTATTCGCGAATCGTTCGAGTTTTCGGGTGTTCTTCGTACGTTCGTTTTTCGGTGATCATTCGTGGCGGGTTTTTGAGTGATTTGCAGTGCGAATCCGGGGCTGTTTCCAGGTCGTAGAGATCGCGTTCTTCGTGTTCTTAGCTGTCTCGTTTCTAGAAATCAAAGGTGAGTGCGTGATCGCTTAGGAAGTGCTAGAAATTGATCATGGATTGAATGATGATTAGATTGATTGATGTTTTGGCATGTTGTTGATTGTTTCATCTCTGTGTTGTGTGTGAATCGTGTGTGTGTGTGGTGCGTGCGATTGCTGCAACCCGAGAACGAGCCAAGTGAGGACAGGCTCGAGTTCTGGGATCAGGAGCAGGGTGTCGATCGACGCCTTGTGGTTGTGTCGATCGACAGCATGCGAGGAAGTTGATGCTTGTATGGTCGAGTGTCGATTGACACCAATGTGGCGTGTCGATCGACACCTGTTATCTGTGTGCCGAATGTTTGTGAAATTTAATGTGAACCGGATTTTTGGTTTAATCGTTAATCTGGAATTAAAGGAATTGGTTGAATTGATAATCTGGATATTTAAAGGAATAAGGTTTAATTTTTTAATTTGGATATTTAATTAATGGTTAAACTTGGTTATTTATCGTTAAATGTTGTTGGTGTAACCTGTTAGCGGGATGACCGCTCCACTGAGTATTTATGATAATACTCACGCAACCCTGTTTTTCCCTTTGAGTTGCAGGTAAAGGAAAAGTGTGATCGTGGAATCGGGGCCGAGAGAAGAGGATGATAGGGTCTAGTGTTTTATTGTTTAGTCTAGCGAACCGGCTGTTTAGGTTGCTAGCATTGTTTCATTCCTGAATTTGATATTTGAATTTAATTGGTTTAAGGGATTTATTTATTTATGGATTTATTGGAGTATTAAATTGGTTCAAGTGTTAGTTTTAAAAAAAAAAAAAAAACAAATCTGGTTGTTTCATGACCAATCCGGTTAAGCCAAATATATAAATTCTTAGTAAACTTCTGATTTATTTTTCATTCTCAGTAAACTTCTGATTTACTTTTCATTCTCAGTAAACTTCTGGTTTACTTTTCATTTTCGGTAAACTTCTAGTTTATTTTTTTATTCTCAGTAAACTTCTAGTTTACGAATTTTTGTGTAGTACAATCTAGTACAAAATAGGTAGATTCTCTTAAATACTTTCAACCTTGGGAAAAACTTGTGATTTGGAGATATTCAACAATTCCTTCACTTTTCATATAAAATCCCATAGATTTATTTTTATGATGGAGTAAGCAAACTCAATTTTAGTGTAAACATAATCTTCTGGATGTTTCACTTATAGTATATAGGATCCTTTAACTCTCCCTCTCGAGATGATAACACTGTAGATTTATCAATCTCGAACTAAATCTCATTTTCAGAATCAATAATATATCCTACTCGGATCATGTATTTTACTTTTGAGACTTAAGATAATGAAATGTATCAAGTATTTCTATTATATTCTTATAGACACTGATATTTATGTGCTCTTCTGGAGCATTCATATATATGCTTAATACTACTTTGTATTTTACTTGCAAAGTTTATTGCATTTTCTTATTTGTTCACTTCCGGTGAAAATATGAGTTCTTGATAGAAACTCTTCAATCGCGATCTTGAGCACATTCATATCCACTTTCACTTATGCTTTCGATAAATATTATCTGTGTGGTCCTTTTTTTTCTTAAAGTATGATGTCACATTCGCTTCAGAGAATGGAATATAACCGATAAGACATTTAATTATAGACCCTAAGTCTTCTAATCTTAAATGTGGAGATTCACACTCTAAATGATATCATCTTGCTTTTAAGATTGTTCCAAAGAACTCTTGGATCTTTTATGTCCAAGGAGTGAACATATCTTCATGATATTTTACTTAGTAAACTTTAATCATCAAGTAGCGGAAATAATCTTCTGGATATATCACTTATTATTTATGTGAGATTCTTTAATTCTCTTTGTGATGGTGAAACTTCAAGTTCATTCATCTTGAATTCAATTCCACTCTAGAATCAAAAACATACCCAACTTAGGTCATAAATATTATTATCTTATATATTTTAAGACTTGGAGAAATATATCTCACAATGCGTTCCCATGTATATGCTCTTCGGGAGCCTTTAATGAGCTTTATACTCTTGATATTGTATCCACACTAGATACTTTCTTTCTCATATGAAAGAAAATTTTCTTCTTTCTTGCCATCTTTTTTTTTTCTTTTCTCACTTCAGGTGAGTAATTTCTTGAAAAGAATTGGGTGACCTTGGTCTCGACCATATTTGTCACAATATATATAGCCACTTCTTTGGATAGTATGATCTCTTTCTTCTCAGAATAGGATTTCACATTCACTTCATGGAATGAATCATAATCAACCGGATGTGCTATGAAAGTTTAAATCAAACAATAAACGAATCAAAAATATTTAGCGAAACATCATATTCTACGCGATAAAGCATAAATATATTTGGACAAAGAACCGAAACTAAACCACAAAACCAACGATTTGTCAGTGTATACTTAAATGATTTTTAAATCATATAACAACGCAATAATATCAATAAGGCATCATAAAAAAATATATTAAGAAGTATGAGCCAATCACTATGATAAATAAAGTGACAATAATTATAAACAATTAGGTTTGTAAGAGAGGTTTCTGGAGCAACAGAATACGAGCTGGTGGAACACGTGCATAGCTGTTCCAACACGTAGAGAAAAGTGAGATTGGGCCCGTATTGAATTAGAAGCCCAATTATGAGAGAGGTTAAAAGCCCACATGACCTAAAGCGTTAGGGTTTCCTGGTGGCAGTATAAGAGGCAAGAGGCGTTGACAAAAAGAGTCACGCGCCTAGGGTTCTTTTGTGAGATGCACACATGTGTGTGTGGCGTCGTCCCACCATATTGATGGTGGTTTGTCTATAAAGATTGCAACCGTTGAGAAGACAGCGTTGCACCGGTGCTGCTGGTTGGTTGTCAAGCTGCTGGCTTGAAACCTATCTTCATATTTTGTCCATGTAGAAAAGAGTGGTGGTATGCCATATAGCAATTGTAGGTTGCGGCCTTTTCTAGTGGATTTATTCTGGACTTGGTCCCGGGGATGTAGGAAACGAACCTCGTGAAAAAACTCTATGTCTTCTTTAATTTATGCTCATACATACTCGCAGCGTACACAAACATATAGATCTAGCCACACAAACCGCTTTTTCAATTGGTATCAGAGCGGGACTCGATAGAGATCTATTCTTATTTTCGAGTAAGATCCGGGATTAGGTTTTGGTGGTTAGGGTTGAAGAGCAGAGTATGAGATTAGGGTTTATCAAGTTCACGTTAACGAAGAAGAAGTTTGAGTTTATGGGCATGTTCTGGATTTTGGTTTTTGGTCTTGAAAAGAACGTGAGGGAGACCAGTTCGTTTCAGAGAAAAGTTGTGATAGAAAACGTGGCGCAGTTGTGGAGGAAAGAAGAATTGAAAACAAAGCTAAGGAGAATTACAAGCTGCGACCAGCCACCTTGCGAGCCGTTTTTCCGGTTAACCGGAAAGAACCAAGAGTCGATTTTGGTACCGTTGCGAAGATATCGAAGCCAGATTTACACAGGAGAAAATAGAGCTCAATTCCAAGATGAATTCTGAAAGTTATGAGCATTTATTTATGACTGAATCTGCAGAAAAACCTGCAAATTAGCTTGTGAGGAGCCAACTTTGAAGACATATTCCGGATGACTCAGGTAGATCCAGGCCATGATTAAGGTGTCTACGGAAAGATCTCACTGCAACGAAGAGACAGAGACTTAGAACGTGCAAATCGGAGTTAAGCTCCATCCGTAATCCTTGGTGACATTCGGCACAAAATCATCCGAATCTGTAAAAGGAACTTCAACAAAGGTTAGTACATAAGTGCAACAGAGGATAGTACTGAACTGCAACAGATGCTGAAACAGACAAGATAACGTTGGAACATGACCAAGAACAGAGGAAGAGCGTGATGTAGCACCTTGTTCTTTGATTATCTTGAGAGGTTTTGAATGAATATGTTAACCAAGATGGAAGAGATTAATGTGTCGATGCATATGAAGAGCTTCAAGAAGTGAGTATCAAGAAAGTATTGATGCTACCAGTGAGGGGGAGTTGATGTTGAATCTAGAGAGTTTGAAGATGAGCTTGGATGCACATATTCAGTCAAAAATGGGGAGAATGTAAGAGAGGTTTCTGGAGCAACATAATACGAGCTGGTGGAACACGTGCATAGCTGTTCCAACACGTAGAGAAAAGTGAGATTGGGCCCGTATTGAATTAGAAGCCCAATTATGAGAGAGGTTAAAAGCCCACATGACCTAAAGCGTTAGGGTTTCGTGGTGGCAATATAAGAGGCAAGAGGCGTTGACAAAAAGAGTCACGCGCCTAGGGTTCCTTTGTGAGATGCACATATGTGTGTGTGGCGTCGTCCCACCATATTGATGGTGGTTTGTCTATGAAGATTGCAACCGTTGAGAAGAAGGCGTTGCACCGGTGCTGCTGGTTGGTTGTCAAGCTGCTGGCTTGAAACCTATCTTCATAGTTTGTCCATGTAGAAAAGAGTGGTGGTATGCCATATAGCAATTGTAGGTTGCGGCCTTTTCTAGTGGATTTATTCTGGACTTGGTCCCGGGGATGTAGGAAACGAACCTCGTGAAAAAACTCTATGTCTTCTTTAATTTATGCTCATACATACTCGCAGCGTACACAAACATATAGATCTAGCCACACAAACCGCTTTTTCAAGGTTGATCTTCTCTGATGAAACCATGAAATAATGTTTTAAACATGAGCTAATGGCAAAAGCATATATCGATCATTATATTTTACTATCATATAGATTTCAATACTAAAGCATGTATCGGTTGGTTAAAAGCAGATTTAACATATAGTAACGAAACAGAACAAGTAATAAAATAATCTATCTACACAAAGATAATTTATGAGCTTTGTTGAATCAATAGACATACACAAATATGCCATCGAATATCACATGTCTCGTATATACATATAAATTAAGCAGGAGTAAAAGTCAAAGCAATAAAGCGATAAACTACTAATCGATTTCATCAAAGCAGTAAGTGTTTCTATTGTGCCAATTATTTGTTAATTGAACAGATTAAGGAAAAGTGAACTTATCTCTGAATCGATCGGATCAAGGTGAAAAATAAACGACGATGAGTCGGTGATGGTGGCCTCTAAGGTTTTCTCGGTGGCTAGGGTTTTACTCAGTGGCTAGAGTTTTGTGCTGATAACATGTTGTGATATGAGAAGAGAGAATGAGAATTGAGTGATGATTTATTCCAATAAGAACATAGGTATATATAGTGTTACAATAACTTGGGGAAAAATAAAAGCTTGGAGAGAAAGGAACTTGGTGAACAAGGTCATAATCATATATGGACATTCACAATAAATAGGATTTATAACACTCTTTGATTTATTTAAACATTTATTGTTTCTTAATCCTATAAATTCCATGCTGCCTGCTCTATCCAAAAGCATCCAAACATCTAAACTCTAACAACTCTAAACCAAAACAAACAAAAACAAATATGTTGTCTCAATGTTCTTCTTTGTGCTGCCATTTTTGTCATTCAAGGAGTAGCTTAAATACAACATGCAGCAACGATCACTGCACCGTTCTCCTTTCTGATTCACATCCTTGACGTTTCAATCTCTATATAAGTCTATGCATCGATCTTGTAACCTAATTCCATGAGAATTTAATATAACTAGATGAGAGGCCGCGCATACGCGCGGGTATAGTTTCTAAACGTTATTTTCAGTTAAGATTTCATGTATAATGTAATTTTTAGTGGTTTAGTTTTTTGCGTGTTACAACCGCTACGTTAAACGCCTAAAATCCGTCTTTTGAATCCGGCAACTTCTTCAATAGTTTTTTTTTTTTTGCATTTTGTACAATTGAAAAACTTATTCAGAAAAGTAAATTTGATGGGTATGAATTTTATGTTTGACGGCTAAATTTGAGAACATTAATAAATTTATTCAAATAGATAAAAAAAAAGTGATGAATGTCATGCTTGACTTACTTGAGAGCAAAAGAAGCAAGTAGCGTTTATTTATTGAAAATTTGCTTGCATAAATATTTAAAAGTGGCAAGAAAGCCCATTACAAAGTATTAGGCATATTCTAGAATCAACATGTGAATAAACAACCCATGTTGTTTACTTCTATTTACTTTTAATCATTATTAGGTGTTTCTTTTAAATCTTTTTGAGCTTTTCATGTTAGTAAGTCATCCAATTGTAATACGTATGTGTTAGTTTTACATTGTATTTCCTTGAGAATTTTGTATTTACTTGGTGAGCATAGAACATGATATTTGTTTTACGGGTGAATATGTAGTTTTTCTATTGTTTTAAGAGAAAATATATTAGAACAACGAAGAAAATCCAGTGTTGATCATATGAAAAGCTTAATGTCTCACCCAAACATTTAGATACCATTGTAAGCCAATTAACTATAGTTAATCCATGACCAAACCATTCATGATCTAACTTTCAGATTCATGGAGAATCATCTATTTAGTGTTTAAGAAGTTGATCCGCTGTCCATATCTTGAGAAAGATTGTAGAATTAAAACTATGCTCTATCACCTTTAAACGGAAAAACCAGTCACCATGTGATGGTTTTGAGAAACAGATCGACTTATCTTAGCCAAAGTATGTTAGCACGACTCATTAAACATCATCACACCAGACCAGTAAGAGAATATTTTAAAATAGAACAATGGAAGGAGAGGTTTATGTGATTTTATTTTTTGTCTCCCAAATACCTCTTAAACCTTATATGCTCCTTGCTCATTGTAGCATATAACAATGCTAGGAGAGCATAGAAAAATGGAAGACGTTTTTTTAACCCACTTTTGAAGGAAAGCAAGAAGTAGAAAATCACAACTCTTCTTGGCTCCTCTTTGTCATGTCACGCAGCACTTTTAACCGCCATTGTAAAGCTTTGAAAATCGTAAACGCTTAGCAAGGTGTTTAGTTTCATGTTTTGTTCTTTTTTCCCTAGTGTTCATGTTTATGTTGATATATATGTTGGTGTAAGTTGTCATTAACGATATAAGCATCCGTATTCATGTTCCAAAAAAGGTAATATATTCTTAGTATTTGGCATTGAAACTTTGTCCTACCAATGATCCCTGGACAACAACAATACTATATTTTCAGTGTTAGCGATATAAAATTCATCTAATACATCTAATATTGATCTTGTGTTCTAAAATTAATTAATTGTTAGTCAATATCTACAAAGGAAACCCATGTTTAGATTAGAAGTGTGAAAAAAGCTTATCTCGTTAACGTAGAGAAAGAATGTAAATGTTTGATAAACATTTGGTATTGTCACATTGGATTTTTGTGTTACTTTGTGAAAGATGGGGCTTGAAGTTTTATAGCCAAACCATCTCATCTCCAAGTTTATTGCATTTATTTGCACAAGAAACACAAATTCTATCAATATTTTCACCAGAAGATGTTTCTCCTTTTCTAATTATGTATGAGCTTGGAAAAAATTGGAAAAAAATTTATTAACTATATTACAAGGTAAGAGAATCTTTTCGTTATGTGCAACTCTTTACCTACCAAGGAATTCGCTGCTTGTTGTTGCCTTTTTTGATGCTTCTTCTTTGCTCTACTCATTGCCGTTTTTTTCACTTTCAAATCTTTTAGCTATGTTTGTCGACTCTCCTCTTCATCTGTTTTCGTTGAATCTTCTTTGCGTCTTTTAATGCTCTGTTTACCGGGAAAGAACTGCATTGACAGAAGCGGACTCATATAAATGCAGAAGTAATAAACCTAATTTGAGCAAGACAAAAATAGGATGTCGATAATACATACCTTTGCACTTTTTCAAACTCCATTTTTTCATTAAAGATTTTTTCACCTTGTCTTACACAGTTCGCGGCTTCGTTTTTCATCTTCTTCATGTCGAGTATTATGAGGAATTTAGGTAAACACTCACTAAGTATTGAGAGATTCTCATTTATTCCAAAGAAGAGGAAAGTTACTAATCCTCCTAAGAAATATAGATAAAAGATATATAAGTTTAGTCACCATATTCACTGCAAAAACAGAATGTATAATGTAGAGAATGTAAACTTAGCCTGATACAAAAACATCTCTCGCGATTGCCCAGAAATCGAGAGGCTGAGTTTAAGAATCCATTGGTAGTTCTTAGATTTAACTCGTAAAAGCAAGGAGAGTGACAAACCTGAGTCACACAACTCGAGTCTTCAATTGCATTGGCTCTTTCGGAGACTTGGAGTACCTGAATAAAAGAACAATGCGTAAGAACCTTGTTGAGAAACAATTCATAAACAAATAGAGACTTACTCTCTTTATGCTTTGTGGTGTCCTTCTTAGCAGGCTCCCTCTTCTCGGCGACATTCTTTTCCTCCTCGCTCTCTTCACGAAAGAGATCCATGTCATCATCATCAACAGATGCATGGGCTTATTGACACCTTAAAGAACAATAGGTAAACACGCATAGAATATTTCCAAACCCAATTCCTTGTGTCTCAAAACAATGTTAGTCTATCCAACACAGGTCAAGAGTCTCTCTTAGAAGATCGTCAAAGCATTGTGAAATAATACGATAATATAATGATCCCACTTTACTAAGGTATGTACTTAACAGTCTAATCTACCATAGGAGCACATAATTTGGGTTTGAACAAGAATCAATCATTCAAGTAAAAGTACCTCAGCTTGAATAGCGTCAACTGCATCTCTGAATATGATAATCAGAGACGCCTATAGTTATATTAAATGTGAAGCTTTTATATATAAGGATTTCAACTGCACATTAATCTATAATCTTAGATGTTACGACGCTAGTAAATGAACTGGCTTAGATGAGGCATCTTGTAGATATGGAGCTACTGTGATTTGAGCAAAATGAATTGATAGTGAAGCCTCTTCCTTAGTGGGTCCAATGTATCCTTAATCCACCGAAACAGTAATCTAGAAAAAACCCTGAAACAAAGAAGAATCCCAAGTCACTTTTCAGGGAATACATACGACCATTACCAAAAAAGAAAGGGTTACTACGAGATGCAGAGGGTAATTCTAAAATCATATGAAGTGGTAACTAACACAATCCTGGACTTTAAACGAACACCTACCAGTTCTTCTTTATTTCTCGAGAAGAAGAAGAAATCAAACGGAAAAGAAGCCGGACTTGAGATTCCGGTTCGGAATTTTGAGATTTAACTACCTGGAGAAAGTAGAGGGAGAGGCGAAACCGAGAGCGATGAAACCAATTCTCACACCAACAACTTTTCATGGGAAACTGCAACAATTGAAACTCAATCACATCTTAACCACTTTAGTGTGTTCCGAATCTTAATGAAGTAGTTCCAAAATCTCAAACAAAGAACATACCTTTTAGCAAGTTGGGAGTTGACGCAATCGAACGACTTGGTAGGATTCGGTAATAAATCGATGGGTTTCTTCCAAAAAAAAATTGCAGCGTAGACCATCTCAATATCGATAGTAATCTGACCTCGGCAAAATCATAAACAAATTAAAAACTTTTCAATCTGAGGTAACCATAGTATAAAAGAGAAGATGAGAGATTTACTCGGAGATGTAAGCACCAATCATGATGATTTAGGATGTTAAGAAGAAGGAGAGAAGGAGAGAGATCAGAGATGGAGATGATTTAGAATCGAACTTTCGATTTCTAGGCAATGGCGAGAAGTGTTTTAATTTTACATTTTGCTTGGAGAAGGCCGCCAGGAGAAGGCCGCCACGTGTCCAGCTCCGGGAGAAAGTTGGGCACTTGTTATGTACTAGTAACTAGCTGAGAGTCCGCGCGACGCGCGGATATTTGTCAATAAGATGTCTTTCTTAACATTTTTAATTTAAGTATGTATTTGTTTTGGTTATCAACAATTTAACGTTTTGAGTGTGAATTTTTTTTTTTTTTTTTGAATTGAATGTCAAATTTATTCAAACAAAAAAATCGTTTTTACATTAAGTGCTCACTTAGTTAATGCGAAGAAAAAATCGAAATTTTACATAAGAAAACTATCTTGATGCGAACCATGCTTCCATTCCGCCGTCAAAACGACGATCTCCCATTTCTCGAATCGTTGATAGCCTATTTGAGTGTTTGAATTCAGTTTGATAGTAGATAAAGATAATAATAATGTTTATGTTTGGATCTTGTAGTGACTACTCTTTAGTTTTTACAGTATCCGGATTTTTGGATTCGTAATGATTTTCAATGTTCTTTACCTTTCTTATGCAAGTTCTTGTAGTGTCCTTAGCAAATAAAAAGTTCTTGTATGTGCTCCATAATTAGCTATGATTCTTATTTTTGTCAATTAAGAATAACTTTATAGAATTTTAGTCAATTTCCATGATATATTTGATTCCTTATTATTTGATGCCATTTCCATATATTAAAGAAGTGTTTTGTTCTTATATAATAGGGAAAATTATACAGGGGAACTAATACGTATGTCAAATGTAATAGAAATTATACAAACACAAGATAATTGGCAAAATTACAGAACATTATAGTGAAAATATTATATAATACAAAATTTTCCGATGTTTCAGCTAAATAAAATAATCAACATGGCTTGATACTTTTTCTCTACTGAATTGAATATCACACAAGGAACTCCATTTCCTAACCTATAAATGACCAAAATTTATTATCAATGTAACTATAATAAAACTCTCACCTTTACAATTCTCCTTTTGTCTCTTCACAATAGAAAATGTTTTTTACTCTCCAAATCAAATATTCAACTGGCTTATTATAACACCAGAGAGATGCACATATGCACCAAATTTCTCTCTAGCTTCTTATATTTGCACCTCTCGATCATGTACGTGATATATTTTTTTTATTTTCATTGGCTGTCGAATATAGTCAACCAGAACAATCCTTCAAGAAAATCTGTTGAAGATCGAACACCAATAACTCTACCTTCTGGGTTTACCCTCAACGTCTAGTCTGCTCAAAGCATGGATATATAGGAACAAATACATTGTTCTGAAAGAAAACCAATGATAAATATATCTTCGTGCACCAGATTATCATGTAGGGAGTTAAATACCTTTGCCACCTGCCAAAACATTACATTGAAAGGTTGGGATTGAGCTACATGCCAAAGTATTCTCACGTTATCATGGCAAAATTTGTAGTGCTGAAAGAAGATGAAAGTATACCCACCTTTAAAATTTGTGGATTAATTTGTATTGAAAGAATGGCAACCGGCGGTCCATTGGCAAACGTAAATCAAATTAAACACAGAAACGGCTTTGAAATCAGCTTAAATTTGACTAAAAAGCGAGATCATAACTTCGAGTTGGATGAAGATGCCGGAACGAATAATAAGCTAAGCTAATCGAGTACGCCGTCTTCTCTCTTTCTCACTCTCACAAATTTTATACCGACTCTTGTTCTTTGATACCTCCCCCGTCCATTTAAATCGTTGATGTTTTCACCCTATGAAACCATGCATGCAAATAAATATTGACAAATGTTTTCTTTCATTGAAGAACTACTCTACGGGTGACGTCTTTATATCTCATATCATCTTGAAAACAATAAATCACATCGAGCACTCAATTGTTACCAACCAAAATTGTTTACTAGCATAAAAGATTCATTGATACTCTACAAAACATCTGTAACCATAGTAGAAATGAAAAACCTGAATAATTTCACACATAAGAAATAAAATAAAGAGAGAAACAATCAGGATGAAGCTTACACAAGAGCTCGTAAATGAAATTTCACCGTGGATCTGCTTCAGTTGAGGGCTCAATGGAAGAGTGAAAGCCATGTTGTTGAAAGATCTTAACCTCGAATTTCTTTGCTACGAGTGAGTTTATTCGAAGCAAAAAACACGAGAATAGAGAGTAGAAAACAAAAGGTTCTCAAAATTAGTTGATGAATTTTCTCAGATGATAGAAGAAGAGATTGAACCTTATATATTCATTACTAATATTTTATGTGAAACGCTTAAAGAAATTGGCAAATAATAGTATATATGAAAAATAAGAAACGACAGCGAAACGTAAATCTTAATAAGATCTTAATGAGTCCAAGCTCGAAATGTTTTATGTGGTTTTATGTGTTCTTAACACTCACGTAAATCTATCCAACGACCTTATGATCTAATGAAATAAAAAGAACCTAATAAAATAACTTAATTGAATGATTTAGGCAACAAAAGCGTACAAATCCCAAGGAAGATTTAAGATTCACCAAAAAAAAAAAGTTTTGCAGTATCATCTGCTTGCTTTGTAGGAAATGATCATTTTCCAATAAAAAGACAGAGACGGGGAAAATTATTATGAAATTATTATAATGAATGCCTATGTGATAAAAAGGAGTCTAAAAAACAAACCTTTTGATGGAGTTAGTCTCGTGTCCTTGGTTTACTTGGTTGAGATTCATATCCTGGGGAAAAACCTGCTAAGACTATGTTCCCATGATAGGTGAAGCTATTCTTAAAAGTCAACTCACAAACCATATCATACATAGGAATTTGGTTGTGCCTAAACTCTAGTAATGATACAGGCACTCTTCCTGCCAAAATGTTTTAACAACAATATATTTACTCACCAGATATTTTGGAAGTGATTAAGTGAAGTTTTAACAGCAAGTTTGCCAAAATTTCGAGTTCCCAGAATTACTGGAACCAACATTACACTTAATTGACATATAACTATGGGTTATGCAGTACGCGGAAAGCACGTATGTTTCAACATAACCAAATTACCTGGACCAACCTGTTGCTAATTAAAGATAGAAGTTCTTCCCCAAACATGCTCTCTTGAGGATCAAAGCCCTTAGAAAGAGGAAGATTTTGACTATTAACTATGCCAGTTTGACAGCAGAGGCTTCAATCTCTACATATTGGAAAGAAAGATCTAACTGTAATTTGATTGAGAGAAACTATATTGCAAATATAAGAAAAACACATAAGGGAGACAACAAGAAACTATGCTAGAAAATGATTCATCATAATGCACACCAAAATAAAGAGATGCCATACACATAAAAGAGTCACAACGTGTAGATGCGAAATTAATCTTTATAAGCAAAAATCAAGGAAAACTACAAAAAAGGTATGTTCTAGCAAAGAAAATAAACACCATGAGAGCTGATAAGACGAGACTATCATTAGTAGAACAAAAATCGAAGAAATCTAAAATAGTTCCACAACTTGTAAAAAGAATACATTGGTGGACAAGTGAACTCACCTTCTAGCTCATGCATATCATGAGAGGCAATGTGCTTCTTAAGTAAACCCTTAGCCTTAAGTTACAGATTCTCCCCACTCTAATCGCATAGAACCAGTGTAAAATCTTCACAATTGTAAGCAATAGAATACAAAACTGCCCAAAATCAGGAGGGGAAAATGCAAAGGATAAACACCATCGATTTTAGATTTGAATGAAACTGCACAAGGTTTTAAAGGACGATTTTTTGAAGTTTTGAAGACTGACACACCATCGATAGAAGAAAGAGAAATTGATTAGAGCTGGGCTGATTCCAAACTTCCGAATTTGGAGACATGGCTGTCATGAACCCAAAGGAAATGGAAATTCATTGAACCATGAGGCGAGAGAAAGATTACAAAGTTTGACTAACCATCCTAGTGATAATCATAATCGATGAGAGGCGACATGAGGAGACGAAAGGGGGGGGGGGGGGGGGGGGGGAAGGTTTCATTGGCGAATTAGTTATTATAATTTGACACAAGGAGTAAAGCAAGATGAACTATAGTTATTAGATTCCTGGGTAGCATCGATCTGGATGAAAATGAAGAATGGGAAGTTGAAAGAGTTGGAAGCGTGTTTTTGTTGAAGAGGCGAGCGAGGTGACGATTCAGTGATTCTGTTGATTTTTTTTTTTTTAATGACAGGTGTCAGAAAGATACCTATGCCACATGTCCTCTCCATGGAGAAAGTTGGCCTCTTGTTATATAGTAGATTCTTCCTAAACACCTTTGTGTTCTTACTTTCAACAATCTATCAGTTACCTCAGATATGGACCGAGATAACCTTATTATGAATTTGTGAGGTGGAGTTAAATCTTCGATCACAATACTTGGGAGGCTAATAAGTTAATAACGAAAGGTAAAGTGTACCTTTTGTTGGGTCCTAGAAGAGTGATAGCTCTTTTTTAGGTTTGGGTTGGGTATGGACTGTTGGAAGCAAAATGCCAACACCAAAATCTATCCCCCTCATACGAGCTATAGGCTCTTCTATGGGCGATGGAGTGAATGTTACTGCATAGGTATACGTAGTAATGCCATTTCAAATCGATTCTCTAGAGCTAGTGAAGATGATAGACATGCCTGGCCCAAGTGGGGTGGGCAACTCTGCGCAGGCCAGGGGTCCATTATTACTTCAACAAAATTCTGTAGTATATATCCGCAGTTTTTTTTATAAAAAAAAAATTTAGCTCAAGCCCAAATTAGAGCTTTTTCTAAAAATATAAATAGATTAAAATTCTTTAAAAAAAAAATAGAATGGATTATGGTCCAATAATAAACATTTGTGTGTAATGTGGACCCAAAATTATTAAAATTTTAGTGCAAAATTAACTAGAGGGATCAAAGTTTTTTTTTTTGCCCAAGGGCCTTAAATAGTACTGGGTCGGGGCTGATGATAGAGAATCATATGGAGTGGCCAACGCTCTCAATTTAGTTACTAAAGGTTATAAGCCTAGAAGCACGCTTCTTAGTTTTTTCACCCTCTTACACTTCTCCCATATTTTGAGTGGTGAACCAAATTTAGTACACGCTCATGTTTGTTTAGTTCTATAAACTCTATTGTACATGTGTGGATAAATAAGTCTTTTCTATAACTTTAGTTTTCTCTCTGTTTGTTTTTAACTGATGTTTAAGGTTTCAACACTCTTATTAAGAAATCATTAAATTTATATTGCTTTTTGAAATAAAACATTACGTTTTATTTATCCAAGACATTTCAACCAATAAAAATTCAATATGCATAATTAATTTAAAGAGTCAAAAACGCGGAAAAACGTATTAATTCCCCCCCCAAAACTGATAGACCCAAAACTTTGGGCTCGTACTTTTTGCCCTCAATATGAAAATTTAACAAGCGTTTCACCCTGATTATGAGTTTTTTACTTGTATATCAGCATGACTGAAAATTGAACTCTGTTGTCCCCCTAATAAGTTTTAACTCGGTTTACTGTAGACCAAGATTTGATTATTTAAAACAAAACCATAACTTAACCGTTTAATGATCCGATTAGAAAACAGTAAACCGATATCCAACCCGATTACAAAAGTAAACCGAAATCTGACCGTTTAAAAAAAAATAAAGATAAAAACAACATTCATTGATTTGTGTTTTTGTCGACCAAAACCAAGAAAAACCCCCAATTCTCCCATAAGAACCCTAAAATTCTCCAACACCAAATCTCAAAAATTAACCCATAAATCTCACATATTTTCGTCGATGGAAGATGAATTTACCTTGGGGCCTCCAATTTCAACAGAAGATGCACCTGAAGATAGAGAGAATCGAGAGGAAAGGGTTGAATTTGACATCGAGCAAGCATTGAGAGACTTTGAAGACGAACCTTCGATTAGGCACAATGTGTTTCCTGAAGTTGATAGTGACGACGAAGAAGAATTTCAGCGAAGCATAGGCGACAACACGAGATTAGAAGAGGCGATGGAATTTTGTATGAAGGACAAGTCTTCATCAATGGACTTGCATTTAAAGAGGATGTCCTCGATTACGCAATGAACACTGCTTCAAACATTAGACAGTACAAGTATGATCCAGTAAAGGCCGGTTTTAGATGTGTTGGAGGAGACAAAGACACTTGCCCGTGGCGTATCTATTGCTCAATCGACTAGAAAATTGGTAAGTGGAGGGTGAAAATCTTCAAGAGTAAGCATTCTTGTATTCCAAATGGTTCGGTCGAGATATTTAGGACTCCGGTTATTGCACGTTTGTTTCTTGACAAAATTAGATGTGATCCTAATTATTTCAAACCATTGATGATTGAACAAATAATCAAAGAGAGATGGAAGATCACTGTTTCTAGGGGTTAATGTCAGCAAGCAAGGTATAAAGCATTGGATTGGATTGAGAAAGAGTATGTGGAGCAATTTGCCTCTATCCAAAACTACAAAGGTGAGATCCTTGAATCAAATCCAAATTCTTCTGTGGAGGTTGAGTGTATTATAAATGAAGAAGGTGAAGATGTGTTCAACCGGTTTTATGTGTGTTTTGATAACTTTAGGAGGTCATGGAAAGAATCGTGTAGGCCTCTTATAGGTTTAGATGGGTCATTCATGAGAGCTAACATGAAAGGCCAAGTGTTAATAGCTTTAGGTCGGGATGCGGATAATGCATATATCATGTGGCATGGGCTGTGGTTCCGGCTAAAAACTTTGACAATTGGGAGTGGTTTGTGAAGAAGATCAACACAGATTTGGACTTAGGAGATGGAGATGAATTCATAATGATCTCTAATAGGCAGAAGGTAATGTGTTATTTTGTATCTCTTTGCATTTTGAAAATAGATTTAGCATTGTATTTGTCATTGTATTAATAATGTGTGATTGTATTTGTCATTGTAGGGTTTAATCAAGGCTATTCAGCTTGTATTACCACCAATGGAGCATAGAATATGTGTTAGACACATCTAGGGAAATTTTAAGAGCAAGTATGGTAAGAGGTCTGATATGAAATGGTTGATATGGCAGCTTGCATGGAGTTATAATGAGGCAGAATACAAAGTGAATTTCGACAGGATCTCTGTGTATGATTCGGCGGTGTATGCTGACGTTTTGAAGAGTAAACCAGAGACTTGGGTTAGATGTTTTTAGAAGATTAGAGATCATTGTTGTGAGGATGTGGAGAATAACTCAACATAGTAATTTAACAAGACCATTGTTAAAGCTAGAGAGAAACCTCTTGTGCCAATGTTAGAAACAATTGCTAATTTAGCAATGGCTATGATTGCTAAAAGAGATGTCAAAGCATGCATATGGACTGGTACGTGCACACCGTATGTAGGTGAATACCTGCAAGTACTGCATAAGGATGCAACTCTATGCAAGGTTACTAGAAGCACGAATAACACTTATGGTGTTGATCTCCATGGATGTGGTTATAGAGTGAGTTTAGGGAATGGGACTTACACGTGTAAGCGGTTTCAAATCACTGGAATCCCTTGTGAGCATGCTTATAAAGTGATTGTTGACAGGAAGTTAGTGGATGAGGACTATGTTGCTCACTGGTTTAGGACAACTAAGTGGAGGAAGACATATGAAGAAGGTATAGTTCCACTTAGAGGGTAGATGTTTTGGCCAAATGGAGGTGAAGGAAAAGTGATTCCAAATCCCGATTTGATGGTAGATAAGAAAGATAAGAAAAGGAAGCCGAGTAGAAATGAGTCTTCTCCAAAGAAAGCTCCAACAAACATGAAAAAGGTTATGCATTGTAGGGTTTGTCTTCAACCAGGACATAATTCTAGGTTCATAAAGAGAAAGAGGTATTTATTTTGACTAATGTGAGTAAACTGATTTTCTGATGTTGTCATAAACTGATTTTTTGCTTTTGTTTTTGTTTTGTTTTAGACTGCTCCAAGTCAATCTCAAGGTAATGGAACTCAAGCAAGTCAAGCTCATCAAGAAAACTTCACTCAACCTTCTCAAGAGACTCTCACACAACTTTAGGACTGTCTCTAGGATTTATTCGGATGCATAAGATGCAATTAGGAATGTTTTTTTGGTTTGCTTCTTATGGCTTTAGAGTTTATGTAATGACTAAGTGACTATAGCTTTTGTGTTGTCAAAATGTACTATGGCTTATGGCTTTTATGTTTTGGTCATGACTTGTATTATTTTGGTAATGTTATTTCGGATATTAGTGTGTTTTGATCATAACTTTGTTTTGGATTTTAGTGTTTTGGTGTGTTATGATCATCACTACAATCCATAATTAAACATTGTTGTTGTTATTTTGGTGTTTTGGTGTGTTTTAACGGGACATAAGAAGAAATATTGATCTACCCTAATCCAGATTGATCCATCTAGATACATCTGACATGTATCAACTAAATTAAATTGATCAATTTAACCATAGCTCGATCGATCTGAGTAACTCAGACCCAAATTTTCTAATTGCATCTAAGTGTAAATCAAAATCTAACCATTCGGTGAATTCAAAACAAAACAACATATCTTACCAAAACAAAACAACTCAACATCAAACTTGCTTTGTATCTTACCATACAACACAAACCAAATCAAACAAACTTGAAACTAGTATTAACAAAGAACACAAATTTGTGAATTGTCTTAACCTAGCCAACTAGTTTACTAATCCCAACTAATGCTTCTTCTACTCTCTCAAAGATCTCTTTCTCTATCTTTCTTTCCATCTCCTCAATTTCCATTCTCTTTGTCGTACGCAAAACATCGATCTCTTCCAATGTTGCCTCATCAACCCACTTGAAAATGTGGTTGTCGTTAACAAGCTATAAACGATCATCATGCATTGAACTTCGCAAATCTTAAAAATTGAAAATGATAATCAAAACAAACTGAGCCACATTACCTTACGTGATGCAGCAAAAACACACCGATAGTATCTTCGATACACATTTACCTCCGATTTTGATATCTTTGCCACAATTTCATCACCACACCAACATCCTCTTAGGCACACCAACCACTCTTCTTATTTGTCTTTGTCGTCCTGTGGATGAACCACTCGAAGCTTCATTGCTCATCTTTCACAGTCGGATCGAAATCTACAAGAACCAAAAAAATATTTTGAATTAAAATTTTTCACCCGATTGATGATTGTGAACTTCGATTTCGCTACTACGACTAACCCATTGATGATTTTATGCTTCAAGAACCAGAACATTACGACTAACCTTGGATTACCTTGGATTTTCATCTTCGATTTTGCTAATGAGAGAATTAGGGTTCTTCAATTTTGAAAATCAGAAAATTTGGGGATTTTCTGATTTTATTTTCGCTTTGAATTAAGTGGGTAAAAAAAAAGATACGGGTCGGGTTTTAATCGAGTCGGGTTTCGAATTCCGGTTTACTATCCGATATACATGGTTCATTATCGGTTTCTATTAGTAACTGAGAAAGCCCATAATCAGGATGAAACGCTTGTTAAATTTTCATATTGCAGCAAGGAGTACGAGCCCAAAGTTTTGGGGCTATCTAAGAGGATATGAAACTTGCGGTGGAGAATTATACGTTTTCCCCAAAAACACTAAAAAGTCAATTAATCATGTATTGGTAAGTGAGAACATTCACTTATTTATGAACAAAAAATAACTTCTAAAACATAATCTAAAAACAAACGGAGGAAGTATATGGTTAGTGACAAAACAAAATACAGCCCATCACCCACTTGACGACCGTTGTCAATAAACACGATGTTGAATCAATGATTCAACAATAAATGAGCTATCAAATTAATAGAAACAACTTCTCTTTTTGTTCTTGGGAAAGACAATATGCACATGCTTCGATATTGCATTATGTTGTCATGATTTTTTATTTATTACTTGATGAAATGCCGTACATACACGCTGGTTGGCTCTTAAATCATGTTACAAGCTTCCTCTGTTCCTTGGAGATTGATTTTTTAGCATATTTTGGTTGTTTCACAAAGATTGATGTTGTAAATTTTTTATATTTTTTAATCAATTTATATTTAAAAAATTGTAAGTTCCAAAAAATATTGAATGAAACTATTTAAATTTAGAGAATAGCTATTGGTTCATTGTTATGAAAAAATGTTTGTTGCAAAAAGTTGCATTAATTACTAAACACAATTTATTGTTTCTTAATTTGTGTGAAAATGCTAAAAAATCAATCTCCAAGGAACGGAGGGAGTACAATATATGCGGGTGTTGCCGTAAACATATTTTATTTTCTAATTTACATGTTTTACTTAAAACATTTGTCACATATATTTTTAACATTTTGTGAGTTTGTATTTGTTTTTGTAGTAGGTTTTAATAAAGAAATCATATTATATAACTACACATGGAAAAAGATAAATTTATCTATTTTACTTTTTATCGTGATAAATATACAATCACCAATATGTATGCTATTATTACATAATTTCGAATATGTTTTTTTTTTAATAAAAATAAGTTTAAGAAAATAATTAAGTTGCATTTTTTAGTTTTAAATTCTGCTAGTTTAACTATATTTAAAACCATTTTAATTTAGAAAATGGTTCTTTAACTTCTTGATGTCACAACTTTTTTTTCCTTGATATCACAACTTTTCGTTTTGGTTTTGTGAAAATAAATGTAATAATTGTGTACAACTATATAGTCTACGTTTCCAATAGTGTTTTTATATGTTTTTGGTAAGTTAAGAAAAACAATTTGTGCTTCATTTTCTTTAAATTTTATTTATTTATTTGAAAGTAAAGAAGATAACTCAAGTTCATTTCTTTGCAAATAAAATGTAGAAGTAACTACAAAAATTCTCTAATAATATAAGGTTGGCTGCGTATTTCTCCTCCTAAAATAGTCACTCAACGTATTTCCCCCCAAAATTTTTATCTCTTCATTTTACTACACGAACTTTGTAATCTCTTCATAAAACTACACACTTTTTTTTCTCTTCCAAATTAACCAAACAAAATTGGTTAAGCTTAAACCACTTTCTTTAAGCTTAAAATTGGTTAAGTTCTTGAAAAAAAGCACCAAACTTTCTTTGAGTATCAAAGGGAAAATGATCTTTGGCTCTTAAGAATTTTGCAAAAAAAAGAGTGCATCCCTTACCAAGATAAAGTAACCTTGTTCTTTAATTTTCATTAACTTGCGATGCAAACGTTAATAAAATAACAAAATGCATTTGTGGTGCAGAAGAAGTAATAAAATTTTGGAAAATTATTTAAGAAGCAAACATTATTGAAAGGGAGAACGATTAACAAGCAAACATGATGTTTCTTTTGATATCAATATGAGTCGCTTACAAAGTGGACTACAATTCTTCTAGTTCTGGTTTTCCATTTTAAATTCAACTACGCCATATAAATCTCATCTGGTTCCAAAACTCAGTACCTATTTACCTACTTTTTTCGGAGACTATTAGCTTGACAGACAAATACGATTGTGGATAACTATGTATATTTCGAGGGTGCCCTACGCACATTGTCACACCTCAGTTTGAAAAAATATGTAGTGTATGCGGAGAGACTTAAAAGAATTGATTTGACTACCTATATCACCAAAGTGCACTTATCTTTTCAGTCATAAGTATTGAGAGAACTCCAAAGTTAAGCGTGCTTGAGCTGGAGCAGTTTAAGGATGAGTGACCTACTGGGAAGCTATTTCCCTTCCCAATACCGTGTGGTGATTTGCAGGGTCGGTAACAAGACTTTCGAGCCTCCCTGACTAATGCACCGACCGTCGGACAGGGTGGGCCCATAGGTCGAGAGTGAACGTGAGGCCAATGGAAGGGGTGGTCGCGGTGTCATAAGTGGTAACACAGTGAACTCTAACAATTGTGTGATTCACAATGTCGGGTGTAACGATCTGGGTACACAACGAGAACATTGCGGTCTGTTAGTAGGGGTGATTGTCACACCCCGATTTGAGGAAATATGTGGTGTATGCAGAGAGACATAAAATAATTGATTTAGCTACCTATATCACCAAAGTGCAATTATCTTTTCGATCACAAGTCTTGAGAGAACTCCAAAGTTAAGCCATTTCCAATACCGTGTGAGTGATGCTAAAACACGGGGAAAGATCGTGTGGTGATTTGCTGGGTTAGTAAACAATACTTTCAAGCCTCCCGAACTAATGCACCGACCGTTGGACAGGGTGGGCCCACGGGTCGAGAGTGGACGTGAGGCAGATGGAATGGGCGGTCGGGGCGTCACACACATACATATAATTACCATTATCTTCTATAGTTCCCACCCATAAGTGACACAAAACCGTGTCATTTTGTTCCACCTCTGAGAGAGATCAGAGAGGTTCCACACATCCAATACATCACCTATGATGAGAGAATAGGAAATGTAAATCTTTGAATACAGTACGGATCTACAATTACAATACTATTGGGAATATGTTAATGTTCCTTATAGATAACTCTAAATCTTGTATTTCCTCATTCAAAGATCCTCATACTCTTGTATAAATATAGAGCCTTAAGAGCTTAATAAGACAACACAAATTCATATACCTAATTTGTCATGGTATCAGAGCCAAAACACTAAAACCCTGATCTTCTTATTTTCTCACGGCCGCCTCTTCTTCTCCTTGAAGATTCGGTTTCTTATTCCTCACGAAATCTCCATTATCGTGTTCTTCATCTCCATATCTCTCACTAATCTCTCGTTATGACAGATCCGATCACTCCTCTTTCCTCAACCTCAACGATCTCAACTGAAAATAAGATCAAAACTATCAATCCATATGATCTCTCCTCCAATGATAATCCCGGGGCTGTTCTTTCCAGTCCTCTCCTCAACGGTACCAATTACGATGATTGGGCCGATAATCTCCGTATGGCGCTTAGTACCCGGAAGAAATTCGGGTTCATCAACGACACCATAAAAAAACCCTCAACCGATTCTCCCACCTATGAAGATTGGGTGGCTATAAATCATCTCCTTGTTGGCTGGATTAAAGCCACCATCGAGCCTCGTCTCCGTTCCTCTATCTCCAAGCGTGAAGTCGCCAAAGATCTTTGGGATATCATCACCAAATGGTTCTCTCTCAAGAGCGGTGCACGACGCCAGCAGCTTCGCAACGCTCTCGTCTCCTGAAAGCAAAACGGATCCACCATTGATGACTATTTTGGTCGTTTGGTAAAAATCTGGGATGGGATCGCCGAGTGCACTCCCATCTAACGGTGCTCTTGCGGTGGTTGCACGTGTGATCTCGCTTCTGCTCAAGACGCTGAATTGGATGCTCAGCGGGTTCATGACTTCCTCTCTGGTGTCGACGACTCCATTCATGGTGCTGTTCGATCACAACTATGTGCCATGCCTCATTTTCCCGATCTTGACAGCGTTTATCAAACGCTGGTGCAAAACGAGACTTTGCACAACAACTCTCAAGCCGCGTCGGCAAAGGAGACTCTAGCCATGAGTTTTATCGCTCAAAGCTCCTCCTCACCTCGCTCCAATGCTCCGACAAACAAATTCGATCCAAATTTTGTGCCTGGAAACAAGGATCCTAATCGACTTTGCAAAGCTTGCGGCCGTACTGGCCACGAGACAAGTGCATGTTTTCGGGTTGTCGGATACCCAGAGTGGTGGGGAACCAGACCACGATCCAAGCCTCTATCTCACGGTCCACCCTCATCCATTCCTTCTATGGGTCGTGGACGTGGAGCTTCTCCCACTGCTGCAACTAACTCCACGCGGATGCTCGTAGCTAACTCTACTACTTCTCCGATCATGGATGCTGATCGCCTCGGTTTCACTGGCCTCACGAATGAGCAATGGAAGCAGATCCAAGAGGTTCTCTTATCTTCCTCCTCCACTCATCTTCAAGGTACGTCTTGGATTCTAGACACGGGTGCAACTCACCATATGTCTGGCCGAAAGGATCTCATAACAGATATCAAAGGCATCACGCCTATACCAATCCTTCTCCCGGCCGGAGGTCCTGCTTTTACAAGCAAGCAAGGAACCATATGGCTCACACCTCGTCTCTCTTTACGCAATGTCTATTTTGTTGATGGATTTCACTCCAATCTTATTTCTCTTGGACAACTTGTATCTGACAATAAGCTGGTGTGTCAGCTCACGGATCGCCTATTGATTTTACAGGACCGCACCTCGAGGATGCTGATTGGAGCGGGTGAGAGAGAGGGAGAGGGGCTATACCGGTTTCGCAATGTGGATCCTATTCAAGCATGTTAGACAAACGTAGACAAAGAAGCGGTTCTCTGGCATTCACAGATGGGTCATCTTTCGGTTCAGATCACTGGTTTACTCCCTGATGTTCGGGGTTTATCTAAGAATAGCAAAGATTTTCTTATTTCCAGTTGTGATATTTGTTTCAAAGCAAAACAAACTCGTTTGTCTTTCCCAGAAAGTTCCTCTAATGCAAGTACGATTTTTGATTTGATTCATTGTGACTTGTGGGGGCCATATCGCACCACTGCGTTTTGCGGAAATCGTTACTTTCTCACTATCATCGACGATTGCTCTCGTGCTGTTTGGTTGTATCTCTTACCAGACAAAACACGAGTACAAGACACTCTCAAAACCTTTGTTGCTCTTGTCGAAACGCAATTCCACAAAACCATCAAAACTATTTGATCGGATAATGGTACTGAGTTTCTAGTCCTCACACGGTTTCTTCAAGACAAAGGCATCCTACACGAAACGTCTTGCGTTCATACTCCTCAACAAAATGATCGAGTTGAACGTAAACATCGTCATATTCTCAACATCGCACGTGCCTTACGCTTCCAAGCTAAACTTCCGATAGAATTCTGGGGTGAATGTGTCCTCACCGCGGCATATCTCATCAATCGAACACGATCAGCTCTCTTGAAGAATATCATATCCTATGAAAAGCTCTATAGTCGGGCTCCATCCTATCAACATATAAAAGTGTTCGGTTGTTTGGCTTATGCTCATAATCCTCATACACGGGGTGATAAATTTGAAACTTGAAGTCGACGTTGTGTCTTTATCGGTTACCCTTATGGCAAGAAAGGATGGAAGCTCTTTGATCTCGACACAAAAGTCACATTTGTCTCTCGGGATGTTCGCTTCTGCGAAAAGGAATTTCCCTATGTCATACCTGCGGTTACTTCCTCGCCAAGCAACCCCGCTACAATAGACTCTTCTTATTCACCAATTAACGATGATGAGTCTACTGCTGATCACAGTTATGCGCCTCCATCAGCAGAATAACCGCAACCTTCTATCTCTCCCGATATAACAACGCCACCTCTTGAACCATCTCCTATTACTCCACCTCTTGAACCACCTCCTATTACTCTATCTCCAGCTGAAAATGCATATGAGTCTTCGGCTACTGAGGCTACGGTTATCCCTCTTGGACGGGGTCATAGGACCAAGCAACTTCCTCCGCATCTCAAGGACTTTGTTGTTGGTCAAGCCTCTCTCGCTTCCTCTCCTCTCTCTACGACATCACCCACTCCTCGGCATCCTCCAGGTACGGCTTACTCTGTCTCTACCTATGACTCTTATGATCGGTTTTCACAAGGACATTGTGATGCAGAACGATAATACAAGACAAGAGCTCAACTATCTATGGATCAAGAGGCTCTGTTTTGTTGCTTAAAACTCTTTGTTAAACAGGGAGAATTCGAAGACTTCGGTGTGAGAAATACCTCTTTTCTTATTCAATAAAATACCAACTATCAAAAGAAAAGTTACAAAGCCTTATATAGGCAATGTCTTAACCGACATAAGCAATATCAAAACCCTAAATGAAATATGGAAGTTTAACCAAGAAAAAGGAAACTAATGAAAATTGGAAATAACCATGAAACTAAAGACTTGTAAACCAAGTCATAGAGATGTCGCTACATCACATTACAGCTATCTTGTTGCATTAATGGCCACGGTTGAGCCACTTACCTTTCGGGATGCTATGGGCCCGAAGGAATGGGAAGATGCTATGCGTATGAAAATTGCAGCATAACGATTGTAGAATTGCTCTCTTTCTCAGGATTCAAGACCCAATGCAGAAAAAGAGGAAGAAGTGTAAAGTGTTTTTATGTTGTAGAGTTTAATTTTGTTTTTTTTTTAATTTATTTGTATAATTTTGGTTTCATGTTCCAAGCATATAGAGCATCATATGTCCTCTCCTGGAGATTGTTGATCTCTTGGTAAAGTATGGATTTCTCCTCCATAAGTCTCATTTTTTTTCCAATTTTATGGGGGAATTATAAATATGCAACCCTTGAATTTTTTTTTTTTTTTAAATGCCACCATTGAAAAGGGTCTTGCAAACATACCAGATTTTACAGAAAAAGACAAAATTTATTAATTTTTTTTATCTCTCTCTCTCTCTCCCACGCAAAAACTGCTTCTCCTTCCTTTTTTTTTTCTTCTTCTCTCTCTTTCTCTAAAAAATGGTAGTGATGAAATTGAAGAAGAAGAAGATTCTCTGTGATACCCCGCTTTCCGGGGCATATGTGGTATATGCGGAGATGTTTAAAAGAATTGATTTGGCTACCTATATGACCAAAGTGCACTTATCTTTTCGGTCACAGGTCTTTAGAGAACACGGGTGACCTACTGGGAAGTCATTTCCAATATCTTATGAGTGATGTCAAAACATGGGAAAAGATCGCGTGGTGATTTGAGGGTCAGTAAACTTGACTTCCGAGCCTCCCGGACTAACGCACCGACCGTCGGACATGGTGGGCCCACGGGCTTGAGAGTGGACGGGAGCCCATGAGAGGGGCGATCAAGGCGTTACTCTCTCTCTCTCTCTCTCATTCAAATCTAGATCTAGATCTAGATTGAATTTCATCATTTTTTTTGTTATAGATTTAGTTTTTGATTCTTTCAAATCTAGTTGAGTTTGATTTGATTTGGCTACAAATCTCAGTTTTTTTATTCCATTTGGGTTACGAGTTTTTGATTCGATTTGGGTTGATTTCATCTAAAAATCTGGGTTTTGTTTCGTTTTAATTAATTTTATTCTTAAGTTTGATTAAAAAAAAAAACTAGGTTGGTTTTTAAAGCAGATTTTAAGATTTTAAAGCAGATTATAAGGATTATAAGGGTTATAATCTGCTTAAAAAACTTATAATCTGCTTTTAAAACTAACCCATATGTTTTTATAAAACAGACGATAAGGTTTTTAAAGCAGATTATAAGGTTTATAAAATATTATAAGACTTTTAAAACCTTTTAAAAACCTTACAATTTGATTAAAAACCTAATAATTTGATTAAAAACCTTATAATTTCATTTAAAATTTTTTATAATCTGTTTTAAAAACCTTATAACCTTTTAAAAACCTTATAATTTGTTTAAAAACCTTAGAAAATTTCATTTTAAAAATTTTATAGTCTGTTTTAAAAACCTTATAATACTCCCTCTGTTTCTCTATATTGAATGTTTTGGTTAAAAGCACAAGAATTAAGAAAACGTTTTTCTTTCAAAAAGTATAAATAATTATGTTAAACTAAAAATAACTTAGCCAATTATTAAAAAGACTGCAGAATACTATTGACCACACAGTTTTCAATAAAGGTAAAAGCAACATAAAAATATTAGAACATCTTATATTGTGAAAAAAAAAATCTCTAAAACATCTTATATAGAGAAACAGAGGGAGTATATTTTAAAAATCTTATAATGTGCTTTATTTTGCTTAAATTCATAATTTTTAATCTAGTTATGTGATAGAGATGTGATTTGGTGAAGAGACAGAAAGTGAGAGACGAGATGTGAAAACAGAGGAAGAAAAACTAAGATTTGAAAAAAAAAAATCTGAAAAAGTTCAGTTAAAAAATAAAATGTGGCATGACTTGCAAATATTTTTAAAGGAAAACATTTGTGTAAAGTGACATTTCATGAAATTTTTTTAGTTTTATTCTGTCAACTTGTGTTTTTTATTTTACTTTATTTTATGAAGTACTTGTGTAAATATCAGTTGACTTCAAACATTGCACGCAACATTGTTTTAATATGCAAATTAATTTCATCTCTTTGGTTATTTATATATATTGAAAACTAAGATTAGGAACATTTAAACAGATTGACCTCGTGGATATTCAGAAACAGAGAGCAATGTCAACATCTTCTCCCACTTACCCGATGAGCAGCGGTGATGATCAACATAGTTACATCCATAACTCTTCATATCAAGTAGGTTATAGTATAATGTCGAAATTATTTTCGTTGATATTCTATATTGATATATGACAAGAGTTATGATGTTTATATGCTACAGATTAATATTCTTTTTTTTTTTTGAAACTTTAGTAACTTCTATTAATCTTTCTAAAAATATCTAAACTATCATGTCTTAGAGCCAGTTTTGCTAATATTGTTATTCAAGAATTTAACCATTTCATGCTCTTTTATTTCAGAACAAATAATTTGAGCCAAATAGTTATATCCAACACATAGAGACGTAGCTAACATTTGAATGTGATACAGAAAGCAGCTATAAATAGTGCCGAAGAAAAGACAAGGCAATGCATCATAGAACACCTCGATCTTCCATTAAGACCTGATCTTGGTACTTTTAGAATTGCGGATTTTGGTTGTTCTATTGGTCCTAACACATTTCATGTTGTCCAAAGCATCATTGATACAGTGAAGTACAAACACTTGAAAGAAAACGACGAAAACAGCCTTGTGCCTTTCGAGTTCCAAGTTTTCTTCAATGATCAACCTAACAATGATTTCAACACACTCTTTAGAACCCAACCTCCTTCCTCAGACCGCGAATATTTCTCGGTTGGAGTTCCAGGCTCCTTCTATGGCCAAGTTTTACCAAGAAACAGCATCCACATCGAACACACTTCATACACGCTTCATTGGATTTCCAAAGTTCCCAAACAAGTATGTGACAAGAATTCTCCAGCTTGGAATAAAACTTACATTAGTTGCAACCATTTGATAAAGGAAGTTACAGAGGCTTACAAGGTCCAATTCATTAAAGACATTAAGGTTTTTCTTGATGCTAGAGCCGTAGAGCTTGTGCCTGGAGGATTGATGATTATTTTAGGACAATGTTTGCCTGATGGTGTTCCCATGTATGAGACATGGATGTGTCATGTGATGAACACTATCAGTGATTCTCTTATGGATATGGCCAAATCGGTAAGATATATAATTCCTACTACTTTCTTGCTAAGTTCTTTTTTTTCTTTTTGCCAAGCATCGTAGTTTGTAAAAAGATAAGATATTATGTTTAGGATCATGAAAAATTGCTAGTAATCATCAATTTTTTTTCCCTGAATTACTAGGAGGTTATATGCTGAAATACGTAATCATCAATTTTTTCTTTTGTAGGGAGTAATAAGTGAGGAAAAGATCGAGTTGTTTAGTCTTCCCGTTTATTCTCCCCAATTTAGTGAATTGATGGGAGAGATTAAAAAAAACGAAAGCTTTATGATTGAGATGATGGAGACTATAAGTCATCCATTGGAAGACATGCCATTGACCAATAAATTCATCACTTCCATGTTTCGAGCCTTTCTCACTACAATTATAGAAACACATTTTGGAGATGGTGTGGTTGATGAGCTATTTGATCGGCTTGCTAAGAAGCTTTCGGAGCATCCAATTGATTTTGAAAAATGGAAGACACAACTGGTGTATTATATCGTGCTTAAACGAAAATGAATATTGAGTTGTGTCATATCTGAATTATCTATATATTATGATTTCCATAAATGCTAGCTTTCTAATTTAAGAAGAAGAAGAAAAACAATGTGCTATTCTTTTAGTTATTTATTACTATGATATTTGGTTGTTATTAGCAATTGAGATTTGAACATAAAAAAGATTCAGAATCTTCTTCTCTCTAAAATTTTCTCGACCTTCTCTCTTAAAAGAAAGAGTAAAGTTTCCAATTGTGGTTGTGCTCGGAGTCGGTTCATACCGACGTCATGGCTTATATGTAAATTAAGCTAGTTTTTCTTTTTTCTTTATCCGGAGTTTTGTGTAAAATATTTCCGTTCTAACGGATGTTTATCTTCCGACGTTGATCGGAGTTTCTTTTCGGTGAAGCCGTTTAAATATTCCGACTAGTTCGGATTCTAATGTCCACTCCTTTTCAAATCTGTACTTACTGGTCGCAAAATCTCATTCTCCTGGATCTGATTTGTTTTCCTTCATCATTATAATATCATCTTATCTCTTGGCGAGGATTTAATCTCCTCTTTGAGCCTCATCCAATAACCTTGTTGGTTGGTGAGGTGTGTCACGGAATGTGATAGTCGGAAGATAGGATTATCAAGGAGAGCAAATTCGTATCACGGTGAATGGATTATCCGGATTTGGGAGTAGAAGGAGTTTATTTCTGAAATTTGGAGAAGATTAAAGAGGAACGGCGATGGAGATTCCGAGATCGGAAATTTGCTTCACTGTTCTGCTCATCTTAGAGGTTACCACGTGTTGTTTCAGCAAACACGTTTTGATCATGCTTGTAACATCCGGAAACCAAACTTTGGGATTTGGTAAGGGGTGTCGATCGACACCACGTTCTGATGATCGGTTTGATTTTAAAAATTGATCGTCGGTTTGGCTCGATTTTGTGGAGGACCTAGGGCTGCGGGTATATAAGCCCTATGATGATTGTGGCCACGTTCTAAAGGAGAAAAACGCAGAAACCTAGAGAGAAGAGAGATTTCAGAGATAAATCAAGAGTTTCGATTCGTGTTCATCGTCGTTCTTCGTGAGAATCCCTTGTGTGATCGTGGGAGGTCGAGTAGCAAGCATTTCCTCGCTGTCTTGCAGTGTTTTCATCGCTGTATCGGTCCGTTCGTCGCTGTTCTTCGACGTTCTTCGTTCATCGTTAATCTCCTCGCCGTTTCGATCCAAAACCGAGGTGAGTGCGCGACTGTAGACTCGAATATATGGAATGTTGAATAGCGTGTAAATTAGGTATTTAGAAATGGATTTCGTGGCGGTTGTGTGTGGTCTCTGTGATTGATTGGATTGTTGTTCGTGATTATCGTGTTTTTCTTTTCGGTTTGGATTCATGGAAAAAAACTCGGTGTCGATTGAAAGCTTATGGTGTATCGATCGACACCAGGTTGAATGCAGCGTCGATCGACACCGTACGATGTGTCGATCGACACCACTTTTATCCTAGCGTCGATCGACACCGTGTGATGTATCGATCGACACCATGAATTTTCTGATTTAAATATTTTAATTTAATCGTTGTTTGATATTTGATATATTCGTACTTAGTCTGTAGACGGGAGGACCGTCTCACTAAGTATTTCTGAAATACTTACGCATCTCTTATTTCCATGTGATGCAGGTAAAGATAAAAAGTGATCGCGGAATCAGGGCCCTAGAAGAGGATGATTAGGGTTGTTGTTTTATTTTTCTAGTTCTAGCGAACCCTTTTAGGTTGCTAGTTTATTCATTCCTGAATTTGGTTATTATGAGTTGAATGATGTTTTGGAATTAATATTTAATTATTATTTGGACTTTTATTATTTTCTGAATTATTTTCTGAGAACTTCCGCGTAGTATTTGTTAGGAATCTAGTCTTTGAGGATTAATATTTATGGAATATTAATCTGGGCTAGTTAATAAAAACAAAAAAAGGTTGTCACATTTTAGTATCAGAGCCCTTACGGTTCTAGGGCTAGTAATTGTTGGATGAACTGAGACTATGTGTTTGATTGTTTATGTGAGTTAAGCAATTAGTAGTCTTAGAATCATCCTCTTCGGCCTTTAAAGAGATTCCGCGGTGAGTTTGTTTTTGTTTGTTTGTGACTTCTAGGGTTCTTATCTGCTGTTTTGTGATGCAGTGTGATGGATACCAGAGCTAGAGGTCGTGGTAGAGCTGGTGCCCGTGGAGGCAGAGCAGTTGCCCGTGGTGGCAGAGTTGGTGGCCGTGGAGGCCGGGGTCGTGGTCGTGGGCCAGTTGTTGAGTCAGTGGAGAGTGCAGCGCAGAGTGGGGCGACAATGTCAGAGTACCAGACGCATGTTTCAGGGTCTTCGAGTGAGACTAGTGCGGATGCTAGTGCCAGTGTGAGGGCTGGTGTCGGTAGAGGTCGGGGGTTCCAGTGGGCCTAGGTAGGGGTGCTGCTCCAGCTCCAGATCGTGATGATCAGGTTGTAGGATTGCTGACGTAGCTGTTGGCACATTTTCCGCCAGTGGCTTCTGAGTAGGCTCCGGTAGTGCCACCAGTGGCCGGGATGCAGCAGAGGGCTGTAGTGGCTGAGCAGTTGAGGGCTGCAGTGGCTGAGCTGCCGAGGGCTGCAGTGGCTGAGCAGCCGAGGGCTGCAGTTGCAGTGCATGTTCTGTCTTATCTTGAGATGATGATGCAGATGCAGAAGATTGCTACACCGTTCTTTGAGGGCAGAGTTGGTCCTGAGGAGGCAGATGAGTGGCGTCTGAGGTTAGAGCGTAACTTCAGGTCGATTTGATGCCCTGCTGAGAATCAAGTTGAGTTAGCCGTCCACTATCTGAGTGGTAATGCTCATTGTTGGTGGCGAGCCATCGAGGCTAGGCATGTGGAGTGGACCTGGGGTGAATTCTTGGTTGAGTTCAACGCCAAGTATTTCCCTTAGGAGGCTCGAGATTGCCTTCAGATGAGGTTTGTATCATTGGTTCAGGGTGAGCGTTCGGTGCGCGAGTATGACGCCGAGTTCAGTAGGCTGGTGGTTCATACTGGACGTGGTTTTAATGACAAGTGGGCTCTGGTGCAGAGGTTCTTGCAGGGACTTTGTTTGAGCATCCGGACTCAGTGCAGAGGTGCCAGATACGTCTCGAGGGTAGATCTTGTGGAGCTTGTGGCATCTATTAAGGAGGATCAGCGTGAGCATTGGTCCGGTGGTTATTCCTTCTGCGGATGCTCCTCCTTTTCAGCCGAGGAGTCAGCAGCAGCAGCAGCAGCATCAGCTGCGCAGAGGTTCTGGTTCTAGCAAGGGCGGTATGCCTGCGCAGGGCCAACAGAGAAGATGTGATGATACTTCTAGGACAAGACAGAGTGGTCGCGGTTGCTATGGTTGCAGTAGTATGGATCACAAGTTGTCGAGTTGTCCCAGAAGAGCGATTCCAGTGCACCTCGAGTGTGTTATCATTGTCAGGAGTCGAGGCATCTCAGGGCGATGTGTCCCAAGTTGCAGCAGCCGGCAGTGGCAGCGATTCAACCAACTAGAGTGCAACCTTTGGCTCAGATTGCGGCAGTGCAGCAGCCGTTGGGTCAGTTTGGTCCTACACCGTGCGTGTATTCTCCGGCGGAATTTGGTTAGAACTGTTACGCCGGGCAGATCACAGGTAAAATTCTAGACTCAACTTTGTAATTCTTTTCTTAGTGGTTAAGTTGTTGTTGTTGTTGTTTCTGTTGTGTTCTTTTATTTCGCTTGTGGTCTAGTTACAAGGGTTCTCAACACATGTCAATTGTGTAGGGACCTTGTTAGTGGGCGGTTTTGAGTCCCACGTGCTATTTAATTCTGGAGCATTGAACTGCTATATTACTCCAGAGCGTGCCGAGAGCAGTGGCATCCGGAGCAGTGCGGGTGAGCGTGTGGGCTTGGTCAAGGTGGCTGGAGGAGGATTCCCGGCTACTTCGGGCCGTGCTAGAGCAATAGATGTTCAGATTACTGAGTAGTCAATCCGGTAGATTTGGTGATCAGTTCAGTAGAGCTATATGATGTAATTTTGGTCATGGATTGGTTATCGTTCTACAGGGTTCATATGGATTGCTACCGAGGCAGAGTTGTTTTTGACCGCGATGGACGAAGGTTGGTATTTCAGGGAGTGAGACCGACTTCTGGGAGTCTGGTGATCTCTGCTATTCAGGCGGAGCAGATGATAGAGCGAGGTTGCGAGGCTTATTGGGCGACGATTGTGATATCGGAGTTTAGTGGTGAGATTGCTTTTGAGGATATCCGAGTTGTTCAGGAGTTCGACGATGTCTTTCGGTTGCTGAAGGGATTACCACCATCTCGGTCTGATCTTTTCACGATTGAGCTAGAGCCAGAGACAGCTTCAATATCTAAGGCTCCGTATAGGATAACTCTAGCTGAGATGGCAAAGCTGAAGAAGCAGCTTGAGGATCTTTTGAGTAAGGGTTTCATTCATCCGAGTGTGTAACCGTGGAGAGCATCGGTTTTGTTTGTGAAGAAGAAGGATGGAAGTTTCTAGTTGTGCATCGATTACCAAACCGAGTCACTGTGAAGAACAGGTACCCCCTCCCGAGGATTGATGAGTTGCTGGATCAGTTATGGGGTGCTACCTGGTTCTCTAAGATAGACCCAAATGATGAGGCAGACGTTCGTAAGACGGCTTTCAGGACGAGAGTTGGACACTTTGAGTTTGTGGTTATGCCCTTCGGTTTGACGAATGCGCCTACGGTATTCATGAGATTGATGAACGACTTGTTCAAGGAGTATTTGGACGTGTTCGTTATCATTTTTATTGATGATATTCTGGTTTATTCGAGGAGTCTCGAGGAGCACGAGGTTCATTTGAGGCTGGTTTTGGAGAAGCTTAAGGAACAGAAGCTATATGCGAAGTTGAGTAAGTACAGTTTTTGGCAGCGTGAGATGGGATTCTTAGGTCATATCGTGTCTGCAGAGGGAGTTTATGTGGACCCTGCCAAGATTGAGGCGATTCGAGATTGGCCGAGACCGAGTAGTGCTACCGAGATCAGGAGTTTTCTGGGGTTGGTAAGATATTATCATAGATTCGTCAAGGGCTTTGCGAGTATGGCGCAGCCTATGACGAAGCTAACCGGTAAGGATGTTCCGTTTGTATGGTCACCAGAGTGCGAGGAGAGGTTTGCGAAGCTCAAGGAGATGTTGACAAGTATGCTTGTTTTGGTAATACCCGAGCCGGGGAAGCTATACACCGTGTATACGGATGCTTCAAGAGTTGGTTTGGGTTGTGTTTTGATGCTTCGAGGCAGTTGCAGGGTAGCGAGCAAAATCGTGCTACGCATGATCTTGAGTTGGGAGCAGTTGTGTTTGCTTTGAATATTTGGAGGTCTTATCTCTATGGTGGGAGAGTGCAGATTTTTACGGATCACAAGAATCTGCAGCATATCTTCACTCAGCCATTATTGAATATAAGGCAGAAGCGCTAGGTTGAGTTGCTGGCGGATTACGGTCTGGAGATTATTTATCACCCGGGCAAGACTAATCAGGTAGCGGACGCTTTAAGTCGGCGGAGGTTTGATTCAGCTTGGGAGCAAGATATTGAGGCTTTAGTGGGCGAGATTAGCACGTTGCGTCTTTTTGCGGTTTCGTAGGAGCCTTTGGGCTTAGAGGCAATCGATCAGGCAGATCTTTTCACTAGGATAAGAGTAGCTCAGCAGAGCGATCAGGGTTTGATTGGTGCATCGCGAGCAGTTGGTTCTGAGTATATGATCTCTCCGAATGGGAAGATTTTGGTTCGTGGTCGAGTTTGTGTGCCTCGAGATGAGTCGTTGAGGCAGGAGATTCTGAGCGAGGCTCGTGCGAGCAAGTTTTCGATTCATCCTGGTGCGACTAAGATGTAGCATGATCTGAAACGGTATTATCACTGGGTCGGGATGAAGAAAGATGTAGCAGATTGGGTCGCAAAGTGCGACACTTGTTCGTCAGTTAATGCAGAGTATCGAGTTTCGAGCGGTTTGTTGCAGAGTCTACCTATTCTTGTGTTAAAGTAGGATATAATCACGATGGATTTCATAGTAGGATTGCCTAACTCGAGGACTTTTGATGCTATCTGGGTGATTATGGACCGGTTGACTAAGACAGCACGATTTCTGGCCATTAAAAAGACCGATGAAGCTCAGGTTTTGGCTAAGAATTCGTGAAAGACATAGTGAGGCTGCATGGAGTACCAGCGAGTATCGTATCAGACCGGGATCCCAAGTTCACTTCAGAGTTTTGGAGAGCCTTTCAGGCAGAGATGGGCACTAAGGTGCACATGAGTACGGCTTATCACCCACAGACTGATGGGCAGTCAGGGAGGACTATTCAGACTTTGGAGGATTTGCTGAGGATGTGTGTTTTGGATTGGGGTGATCACTGGGTTGATCACTTGAACCTCTGTGCTGGACCCAAGTAGGGGAGAGAAGCGTTTATGGTGCTACGTTTGTTCAGGAAACGATGGAAAGGACTCGTGTGTTGAGGCTGAACATGAAAGAAGCTTATGATCGGCAGAAGAGTTATGCGGATCAAAGAAGGAAAGAGATTGAGTTTGTCGTGGGAGCTCGAGTGTATCTCAAGATGGCTATGTTGAGGGGTCCTAACAGATCCATTTTTGAGAACAAAGAGAGTCTGCATTTCATGGGTTTATTTCCGGGAGTGGAACATGTTGGACCAGTGGCGTACCGGCTTGAGTTACCTTTGGTTATGCAGGCATTTCATAAGGTTTTCCATGTTTCGATATTGAGGAAGTGTCTGCATCAATCGGAGGAGTTAGTGGCTAAGATTCCCGAGGATTTGAGGCCTGATTTGACTGTTCTGGCGGTTCCTGTGAGGATTCTTGAGAGGAGTATCAAGGTTCTGCATTGGAAGAAGATTTCGTTGTTGAGGATTTTATGAGATTGTGGCGGTTGCCAGGATGAGACTTCCGAACCAGAGGCAAAGATGAGGCTGAATTTTAGGAAGTAGTTCGACTAGCAGGTCGCCGTTTGAGCTCAGTTCTTTGCGGTTCTCGTTTCGAGTGGCTTTTGTGCCGGTATTGTTGTGTTGGATTCTTGTATTTCAATTTGTTGTAACGATTACATTGTTCTTTTGGAAATTTATAAGATGGAGTTTTCCTTATCTATTTTCCATGTTGAATAAGATGTGTGGTTTTATTTCTGTGATATTTCGGTTTAGGAAATATCGTGCCGTAGACCATGAGAGGTAGTTCTAGTCAATAGGTGCTCTGAGGCATTTAAGAATCGATTACTTGGGGACTTCGGTCCCGAATAGCTCTTTTAGTGCGATTGCTTTGTGACCTTTCACGGGGGTACGAGTCTTCCAGATAGCGCGATTGATTTGTGTCCTTTCGCAGGGGTGCGAGTCCTCCAGGTAGAGCGATTGGTTTGTGTTCTTTCGCGGGGGTGCGAGTCCTCCAGATAGTGCGTTGGATATGAGATTCCTTTGCGGGGATGCGAGATCCCCAAATATTGTTGACTCAAAGGATGCGTCCCGAGAGTGTGAGCGGTATATTATGAGCTAAAAGTAATCAATGTCTGATAACGTGAGCGAGCATAGGACTGGAAGTGGGCCTTGGAGATCGTGTGTAGATCTCGGTTTGTGTTTGACCAGGTAGGGTCAGTGTGATGGTCATCGTCGTTCTAAAGGAGAAAAACCCTGAAACCTAGAGAGAAGAGAGATTTTGGAGATAAATTAAGAGTTTTGATTTGTGTTCATCGTCGTTCTTTGTGATAATCCCTTGTGTGATCGTGGGAGATCGAGTAGCAAGCATTTCCTCGCTGTCTCACAGTATTTTCGTCGCTGTCTCGGTTCGTTCGTCGCTGTTCTTCGACGTTCTTTGTTCATCGTTGATATCCTCACCGTTTCGATCCAATACCGAGGTGAGTGCGCGACCGTAGACTCGAATATATGAAATGTTGAATAGCGAGTAAATTAGGTATTTAGAAATGGATTTCGTGGCTGTTGTGTGTGGTCTCTGTGATTGTTTGGACTATTGTTCGTGATTATCGTGTTTTTGTTTCGGTTTGAATTCATGAAAAAAAACTCGGTGTCGATCGACACCTTATGGTGTATCGATCGACACCAGGATGAATGCAGCGTCGATCGACACCGTGCGATGTGTCGATTGACACTGTGTGATGTGTCGATCGACACCATGAATTTTCTGATTTAAATATTTTAATGTAATCGTTGTTTGATATTTGATATATTCGTACTTAGTCTGTAGACGGGAGGACCGTCTCACTAAGTAATTTTGAAATACTTACGCATCTCTTATTTCCATGTGATGCAGCTAAAGAGAAAAAGTGATCGCGGAATAAGGGCCCTAGAAGAGGATGATTAGGGATGTTGTTTTATTTTTCTAATTCTAACGAATCCTGTTAGGTTGCTAGTTTATTCATTCATGAATTTGGTTATTATGAGTTGAATGATGTTTTGGAATTAATATTTAATTACTATTTGGACTTTTATTATTTTTTGAATTATTTCCTGAGAACTTCCGCGTAGTATTTGTTCGGAATCTAGTATTTGAGGATTAATATTTATGAAATATTAATCTGGGCTAGTTTATATAAAAAAAAAGGTTGTTACAATGCTTATCTTATCACTTAAGATAAAGTTTGTTTTATTGTTATTAAATACTCTGAGATGTATTTTTATTCTCCAACTTTCATTAATAAAAGGACTTAACGACAAAAAAAAAGAACTTAAACAAGATTCTCTCATTCGAAGAAGATGAAGATCGAGAGAGAGTGTTGGGGTCGGTTTTCACCCACTCAACGCTAACGTTCAAAGTCTGATCGACACAACAAACGCATACTAAGCTACGATGGCGTAGCTCATGTCGCATAGCTCCTAAGTCCCCGAAGCCATGAGATATGTCTTCTCTAATCCTAAGTCTTCTCCGTGTACGAGGCAAAGTCATCTAATGCTCCCTTTCAAGCAGAAGAGAGCATTAGCAAACCGAGAAGCGACGAGGACATCGGCTCGCCACCTCGCCACCTCGGCACCATGAGTAATCAATCCTCGGCCTCACTACCTTGGTGATCTCAGAGCTCACCCTTGGCCTCGTCAGCTTTTGGGCTTGCCCTCGGCCTCATTGGCTTCCGACCGCAGCCTTGGCTCCTCAACAGGCCGACCGCAGCCTCGGCTCCTCGACAGGGCGACCGCGTGGTCGGCCCTTCTGTGGTCCGACCGCGTGCTCGGCTTTTTGGTGATTCGACCGCGTGCTCGGCCCAACGGCCCAATAATGTGACGACGACCCGATGACACAAAGACAGCCTGAAGCCCGGTCCAGACACGAAGCCCACGTTGGTGCAACCGACTCCGCGAAGACTTAGGAGGCTTAGCCGACTTAGGAAGCTATATATACTTCTTTGAACAAACCCTAAGGGGACATTCACAATCTTTTTCACAACTTTGTACTCAAACTTTTACATAACAATAAAAAAACTACTTTGTCATCTCTTGTTGTCCTAGCTTACCCTAGAAGTCTCTGCTTCCTCTCGAACCCTAACAAATCTAATTATGCTAGCTTAGGCTCCCATAATTTGGAGCCGACTGTGGGGAATAGAGAATTTCTGACACAGAAAAGCTAGGTTACACCAGATCTGGGAAGATGACAAACGACAACATCAAATCAAGCAGCAGCGAGGAGTCCTCGTCTCGCAGGAGCAACCAGGAGAAGGAGAACTCCGTCGAGGCTCCTGCACCCAACACCGTCAACAACCCAGCAGACATGACCAAGGTCAAACAGATGCTGGGGACGCTCTTCAAGAGAGTAGAGGAACAACAGAAGTTAAACGAGGCAACTACCAAGGAGCTGAAGGCGTTCTCGCGAAGAAAGCGCAAGAGGCACGAAGCTACCAGACTTAGGGGTTGCTTCTCCACACCTCGGACCGCTCGAAGAGATCCATGCGACTTGCCTTCACCACCGCCACGGCGGGACACCGATGGAACCCCCGAGCGTGCTGTGGAGATGTCTGACGACGATCAACCTCCTCCTCGGAGACGTGCCCAAACGAACACTGCTGGCGACAGCGCCAGGGCTGACGGAGAAGGAGAGACCTCCATAGTAGAGCCGTACCAGAGGGAACAAGAGCGCAGGGCTCCACGAGGTTCTCGAGACGAAGAGGTCGCTTCTCTTAAAGCTCAGTTAGACAGGGTTATCTCTGACCTGAAAGCAACCCAACTACAGATGTACCGGAGCACGACGAAGGCTCCTGGGATCGCCTATGTGCTCGAGAGGGCACGGAACACACCCTTCGCTGAGAGGGTCGCGAGGGCTCAAATCTCTGACCCCAGAAAAGTCAAGCTTCCAATCTATGAAGGAACCACCGACCCTGCTGTCCATCTGATGGAATTCGAAGTCGCCTTAGGAAGGGCAGACTTCACAGAAGACGAGAAGGACATCGGCTACTGCAAACTATTCGTAGAGAGCCTCAAAGGGCCTGCCCTCCAGTGGTTCTACAAGCTGGAGAAGAACTCAATCCACACCTTCCATCAACTCTCAGAGATGTTTGTGCAGCATTACAACATCTTTGCTGAAGAAAAGATCTATGATGCGGAGCTGTGGACGAACAAGCAGGGTGAGAATGAAAGCCTACGGTCTTTCGTGACAAGATTCAAGCACACGCTGTCAAAGGTGGACGGTATTACCAACACGTTTGTGCTGGAGGCCTTGAGATGAGCGCTTTGATGCCCCTCTCCATTCTGACAGGAATTGACTGTCAACCCACCCGCGATCATCCAAGACGCTCTCCACCGCGCTACAGACTTCACTCGAAGCGAAGAGGAAGTCCACGCTAAGAGGGGCGGGAAAACCAAGCAAGCGGGCGAACCCACCTAGTCCGCTGCGACGCCACCACCCTTTTAGAAGCTCTTGCAAAGAACTACAAGGCGACTTGATCCCTGCAAAGGGTACATAGGCAGCTTGTCTTCGGACGAGTTCAGTTGCCCCCCCTCCGTCAAATGGGGGGGGGGGGGATTACGCGTTTCACAAGCCTCATCTCCGGATGAGCTCCACTGACCTCCTCCGCCTTAAGGGGGGGGGGGGGGGGGGGGGAAGTACGTGTTTTCATAAGCCTCGTCTCCGGATGAGCCCACATGATCTCCTCCGCCTTAAGGGGGGGGAGTTAGTGTTTTATCTAAGCCTTGTCTCCGGACGAGCTCCAGTAATCTCCTCCGCCTTAAGGGAGGGGGAGTAGGTGTTTTCAAATCCTTGTCTTCGGACAAGCTCAATCTCTCTAGACGATTTCAGTTCCCTCCTTCGTCTAAAAGGGGGGTGAGTGGGGTACCCGTACTCTACTCTTTGACTACATCATCACCAAAAACTTCAAACACTTGGCACACACCTCATCACGAGAACACCTATGTCCATCACGGGCTAATCAAAGCTTCAATCAAGTAAAGTCGTTCCGCATTCATTGCTGCTGGCCACAGTGATGATGCAGGAATACGAACACAATGACATCCAGCATCAGATCCAAAGCGCGCTATATAAGTATTAATGTTCAGTATTGGGGCGGACGAACCCAACTGATCATTCAAAAACCCAACAAGCATTGTTGGTAAAATACAGCTGCCAATGATTAGTTCGGCATGTACCTTGAACAGTCATTCAGAAAACCCAAGTTCCACGCTGGTAAAACTTAGGGTGTACTTGTTCTCGGACAGACGTGTCTAGAGAACAGCACCATTCTGCAAAGCCCAACAACAACGTTGGCAGATAAAGAGTGTGAGCGCATTTACGTTTTCTCTCCTTAACAAAGCCTCATTCATGAGCAAACAAAGCCTCATTTGTGAGCGAACAAAGCCCCATTCATGAGCAATTGACTAAGAGCAAGCCTCATTCAAGAGCAACATGCAAAGAGAACTCTAAGCATCTACCCAAATCAAAGCAAGAATCGCAAAAATAAGTTAAGTCTGAAAAGAGAGGGTCACTCATCAATCTCGTTGGCCTCGGCCACACCGGCACTCGAAACACGAAGTCTTAAAACATTCGTAGAAAAAAAAATTAATTTCTACAGCAACGCAGTAGCTTCAGCAAGTGAAGCACGAAGTCTTAAAACCATCGATAAACCAAACGCTTACAGCGTTGGCAACATTAACGGCCCAAGCCAACAACGTCACGCTCATAGTAACATCATGACTTTAAACGGTAACGCCGATACCCAATACATCTTTAACTCGGCACTGTTATCTCCAACACTGCCGAGCTGGGGGCTAACTATTGGGGTCGGTTTTCATCCACTCAACGCTAACGTTCAAAGTCTTATCGACACAACAAACGCATACTAAGCTACGATGGCGTAGCTCATGTCGCATAGCTCCTAAGTCCCCGAAGCCATGAGATATGTCTTCTCTAATCCTAAGTCTTCTCCGTGTACGAGGCAAAGTCATCTAATGCTCCCTTTCAAGCAGAAGAGAGCATTAGCAAACCAAGAAGCGACGAGGTCATCGGCTCGCCACCTCGCCACCTCGGCACCATGAGTCATCAATCCTCGGCCTCGCTACCTTGGTGAACTCCGAGCTCGCCCTCGGCCTCGTCAGCTTCTGGGCTCGCACTCGGCCTCATTGGCTTCCTACCGCAGCCTCGGCTCCTCGACAGGCCGACCGCAGCCTCGGCTCCTCGACAGGGCGACCGCGTGGTCGGCCCTTCCGTGGTCCGACCGCATGCTCGGCTTTTCGGTGGTTCGACCGTGTGCTCGGCCCAACGGCCCAATAATGTGAGGACGACCCGATGACACAAAGACAGCCTGAAGCCCGGTCCAGACACGAAGCCCACGTTGGTGCAACCGACTCCGCGAAGACTTAGGAGGCTTAGCCGACTTAGGAAGCTATATATACTTCTTTGTACAAACCCTAAGGGGACATTCACAATCTTATTCACAACTTTGTACTCAAACTTTTACACAGCAATAAAAAAACTACTTTGTCATCTCTTGTTGTCCTAGCTTACCCTAGAAGTCTCTGCTTCCTCTCGAACCCTAACAAATCTAATTGTGCTAGTTTAGGCTCCCACATAGAGGATTTGAAAAATATATCTTCTAATTCTGTAAAATGTAAATAAAGCTTATATACAACTACTACGTAACTATTCATTTATCTATTTTTCAAAATGTTGACAAATTAGATTTCATTTTTTTTATTTGAATTATATTTACTCTTTTTTCAAAGATCATACTGAATTTTTGTAAGCTACATATTATCACTAATGAGAAACCAATTATAAGTATTTTATTACTTAGTTTTCTAATTTATATAACTATCAACATATATTTTGATGCCTGTCAAATTGTATTTGTTCCTAAACTTAACTATCAACACACTCTAGTTGTTGTATCATAGCATAGGGTCGAACCAAGGGAGAATATAATAAACTACACTAGGAATGCAAGTAATTAACTAAGCTAAGAGATTCAAGATTTTTTTTTTATTGAATAAAGATAAATAAGACTAATAGAAAGAAAATAAAGTTTAAACTAGTTCAAATACAATAGTCAACTAAAAGTCAACCGTAAATTAAACTTTGATCAAATATGAGAAAATATTGGCTTTGGGCAAAACACTTAACTCGGGATGATTAATGACTAATTAATGATGTTAGGACCTACAATTTAAACTCAATTCCATGACATGAATCACATAAATTGCACTAATCCAAATCCATGACAATAATTTATTTACTAATCATTTAATTAAGCTAATTTCCCAATTGCAATTAATTAATCAATAATCATTAAGAATAAGTTCATAGAGCAAACTAAACACCTTAAGCATCAATTCCCATTGGTTAAAAATGAAAAGCAAGATTAGAATTCTTCTAGACATTTTATCGAACACCTTCCAAGCATAAAATTTCCATGATATAGATTTTGATTAGCTATGAAACAACAAACACTTTTTTTTTTTGCTGAACAATTCTACTGCGGAAATAAACATAAACCAGATAAAGTAATAACTCAAAACAATAACAATATTCAAGAATGATTATTCTAGCAACCTAAACAGCCAGGTTCACTAGACCAAACTGAAAGCACATTTTGTTTGAGTTTTAGAATGAAGAGGCTGAAGATGAAGACTGAAGATATATCAGTTCTGAGGTATGTTCTGTGTAACTCAGGAGGTACCTCAGAAAGCAATTGATGTGGAAAAAGATGGCTGAGCTGGACCAATGAATGGTGGTAGCTGAGCTGGACGACCTAGAGGAATCTAGAAACGTGGAGGATCAGCTTGTAGGCGATTCACATCATGAAGATTCAAGATTATCTCTAGGAAAAAAGTAAGGAGAAGATAATCTTGAAAAAAATGTATGAGTTATCCTTAACTTGATTTGTGCTCATCTCTACGTGTATAAATAGAGAAGCACGAGAAATGTATTTGCTTAGACCAAAGAGCCACGAAATCCTAGGGTGATGTAGACTTGAGGAGAGAATACCGCAGAGTCTACCTGAGGATTCGATTGGTTAGAAAAGTTCATCTAGAAAAGAATGGTAGGCATTGTAGTGCTTGATACCATAAGCAATTGTAGTTGTAATCTTGTTCTAGTGGATTTATTCTGGACTTTGTCCCGGGGATGTAGGAAACGAACCCCGTTAACAAAATTTGTGTCTATTTATTTTTGCACATTTGATCTTTATAATTTCTCATCTCTCAAATTTAGATCTAGCCCCAAATTCGCTTTTTCAATTGGTATCAGAGCGGGTTCCCGTAGGGATTGATTTTTTCGGGTAGATCAAGGATTTGAGGCTAGAAAGTACAAATCTTGATGTTGTATGTTTGAGGGGGAGTTTGAAGATCACCAAAATTCGTTATGTGAATTTTTGAATGTGCCTTGGATTCTAAAACTCAGTCAAAAGGGGGAGATTGAAAGCAGATTTTGTTTGAGTTTTAGAATGAAGAGACTAAAGATGAACAATGAAGATATATCATTTCTGAGGTATGTTCTGTGTAACTCAGGAAGTACCTCAGAAAGCAATTGTGAAGCAATTGACGTGGAAAAAGATGGCTGAGTTGGACCAATGAATGGTGGTAGCTGAGCTGGATGACCTAGAGGAATCTAGAAACGTGGAGGATCAGCTTGTAGGCGATTCACAGCACGAAGATTCAAGATTATCTCTAAGAGAAAAATAAAGAGAGGATAATCTTGAAAAAATAGATATGAGTTTTTCCTTAACTTCATTTGTGCTCATCTCTACTTGTATAAATAGAGAAGCACGAGCAATGTATTTGCTTAGACCAAAGAGCCACGAAATCCTATGGTGATGTAGACTTAAGGCTAGACCAAACAATAATCAACTCAACCCTAATCATCCTTTTCCTACGCCATGATTCCGCGATCACACTTTTTCTTTTTACCTGCAACACATGCGAATAAGAGTTGCGTAAGTATTTCCTAAATACTTATTGAGCTGGTCATCCCGCCTAGTTGCGTAACCAGCAAGCTCAGTTAAATCAATAACCACACATTCCAGTACAAAACATCACACATAAAAAAATAACATAATTCAGACCCCGAAGGATCATCAAAACCTCGTGTCGAGCGACACCAAGAAGGCATCGATCGACACGACCAAGTGCCTTGTGTCAGGCGACACAACAACAAGCACTTGTGTCGGTCGACACCCTCCTAGTGTCGATCGACACGCCTCTGTATTACACCGGAATCGTGTTCCTCCTCACACGACTCAATTCCGGTGATCATGAGTCGCAAACCTGCAATGACATCATGATAACACATACAATCCACAACAACCAATATCACACATCAATAAACGAATCACACACCAATCATTCACAAAAACACAATCAATCTACCTTCATTGCCTAGAAACCGCGGTCACAACTCACCTTGGTTTAACGAAGGGAAAAACGGAGAAAGAAAGGACATGGACACAAGATTAGCAGCCTCGCAGCCTCTGTACCCCCACGTAAACTCCGAGAGACGCTCCCACTAACACCTAGGACACACAACTAGAGTTTTTCCTAAACCCTAATTAGATTTCCCGAAATCAGAAACGACGTGCTAAACTAAAAACGATGCAGAGAACGGAGTTACCTCCAAAATCAGATCGGAAACCCAATCTGGAAACTAGATTGAGAAAGCTTTCCAACGATACCAAGATTGTCTCTTGTTCCTTCCCAAACGCCGGGAAAACACTTCCCAAGGTGACTTATCAAATCATAACTCCGAAACTACGGATCCAAAAGGCAATCGGCTTTTTTCGTAGCTAGCTAAGACAAAGAAGAACATACCTACGAAAAATCACGCCGATCAAACTTGATTCAATTGTCTGTTCTTCCTTTCTACCATAACAGCTGAAACTGCCTTCTCTTTCCTGTCAAACTCCACACCAAATCACCCTCAAGGATGCTCAATCCTTTTTCTCTCTCAAAAACACGAAACTGATTTCTCTAAACCCTCAACAAGGCTGCTCCATGACAAAAGAGGCTTATAAACGAAGCACTAGGGTTAATGCCACTGAACCGAGCCCAAACCGCAATTAAAACTTTAACCGATTTTTAATCCGAAACCATGGTGTCGATCGACACCCAGACTTGGTGTCGATCGACACCCCCTACAAAATTTCATAATTTGGCTTTGGGATGTTACAAGCTAAGTCTGATCTAGCATTAAACACATCATAATTTTTAGAAATCATAAGAATCTAAGCCTAAAAAACATCACTAATCATCCATCAAACATCCATAATCTACTAAGCCCAAAGAACCATTGAAAAACTACTCACTAATCATGATGCACAACACAATCATAATCATAGATAAAGACATAATCATAAAAAGATGATAAGAGATTAAGAAAAGCTTCACTAGATATGATAAGTAGCAAAGATCCAATCACAAATCATAAGGTAAGAGTTTGAAGTATGAAGGAGAAAAGATCTAATCAATCTAAAAAGCTTATATAGCAAAAGAAATCCGTACCGAGTCAAGCCGGGACAAATCAAGTCGGGTCAATAATTCTTGAACTGCGACGAGCATAATAAGCTCGGAAATCCTCTTGTAGTTTTTGCCATTTTCTTCAATTCCACTGCCGAACCTAATATGGCTGGAAATTAAGCTCGGTATCTGCCATTTCCAAGAACTTCTTTCCTCGCACTTAGACTCTCTATAGATGCTCCGTTCATTCATCTAGTCTTGCTACCAACTTCAAGTTCAAATGAGATTTAAGCCTTCCTTGCAATCGATTTATCCTCAAAGCTTCAAAAGAGACCTAAAAGATACAAAATATGCAAAATGCAACAAACACAACATAAACTCTAAGATGATCCTAAAGTAAACAATTTGAGACATAAAATGGATGAAATGACACAAGTATGATATAAAATATTGTTAATGCAATGTATGAGAATGTACAAAAACACAATATATCATCTTTTATTTCAAAAAGATCAATTTTGTAAACATTACCGGGTCTACATAATGTAAACTTAAAATAAATAAAACTCATAGTACACATTATAGTGCATGTTGTTTTGGGAGCTTTCATTCTCTTGAAACAACCATTGGGGAGACCTGCTCCTTCATAGTCAACAAACACGTGAAGACCGCATAAATCGACGCTCAAGTTAAATGGAGGACAAAATAGAAAAGAAGAGAGAAAACTCACGGTGAGTGGAAGATAAAAGAGTCGGAAAACAAGAAAAGGAAAATGGTGAGTCCAAGCCGAGCGAAGGTGCGCCACATAATATTTGAGTATTTAGGGAATAAATTTAGAGGTGAGAGAAAGAGGGAGAGGGAAAACGAGTATAGGTGGAGTTTGGTCAAAAAACAGTCGGAACCAATAAATAGACACGGTGAGAATCCGAGAAGATAACCTAAACAACCAGAGCAATGGAATGTGATCAGAATGTTCTTCTTTGTGCTGCCATTTTTGTCATCCAAAGAGTAGCTCAAATACAACATGCGGCGCTCTCCTCCTTGACGTTTTACACATTTTTTTGAACCAGAAAGGAGAATATAGAGCAATGTTGACACAATGTTGTCTTCTCTTCAATGACTTTTTTCTCTGAAACCCTATGTTGCCAGAACATCTCAATGTAATATTTTGAAGGTTAGACAACCATGAGTTAACAATCTATATCAAGACCTGATCAAAAACTAAGGCAATCGTAAGTCATTTTTAGTTAAAAAAATATATCAGTGCTCTAGTTTCTGGCCAAGTTTGTAAGCAAAACTATTCAGTTAAGTACTAGAGAGTCTTTGAAAAATTCAAGGCTTTCACGTGATATCCAGCTCTATTTTTCAGTAAATTTAACCTTTAACAAAAATTAGTATGAAACTAATATAGTATCCGTAGTATTCAAATCCGAGTGTTAAATAAACTATATCTTTATTATTTTGTTATCCCTTGGCACCATATATGTTTCAAATATTTACAAGATTTCAATTTGGAAAACGGACGTTTACTCAAACAACCTTAAAAAGTTTGATTTTGGTTAAAATGATGCTCATATTTCATAACTACTCAAACAACTTTTTTTACCATTTTATTCTTATTTGCTTTAAAGACAAGAATCGTATTTACAAAACTGTCACTAATGGAAAAATGAAAAGTTTATCATTCTCGTAATGGTAGATTTAATTCTAGACTATAGAATCCATGAACGGTAGACTTATTCTATAGATTTATTTTTATTTGGTGGTAGAGATGTTTGTGAGCGGTAGACTTATATTGTGAGTGATAGAGTTAATGCCAACGTGAAGATAGATTTGTTTAATGATCGGTAGATTTAATTCAAGTTGTAGACTTAATCCATGAACATTATACTTAATATTCAAATGGTAGACTTATTCTGTAGACTTATTTTTGTTTGGTGGTAGAGATGTTTGTGAACGGTAGACTTATATTATGAGTTATAGAGTTTACCGCCAACGGTGGTAGATTTGTTTTTTTAGTGATAGACTTAATAGTCGATTGGTAGATTTATATGAATAGACTTATTAATGAATTATAAATTTATTTTGTTTATGAGTGATAGACTTAAATTCATCGTTGATAGACTTATTATTGGTAGAATAGAGTTATTCAGCCTTTCGAGTTTACTTAAACAACTTTCAATTGGTAGATTTATTAATTATTATGGTGATAGATTTATAATGGTATATTTATATGGTGATAGATTTATAATGGTAGATTTATATGCTTACATACAATGGTAGTAGTGATGGTAGACTTATATGTCTACCTACAATGATGGTAGACTTGTATGTTAACTTGTAATTTAATACAACAAATTTCTAACGCAAACGCTAATCGCAAACGCGGTTCGAAATAAGAGTTTACCATCATTTAGAGAACAAGTCTACCATCATTTCAAACACAAACGACACCCACAATCGTTAATCGCAAACACATATCACAACCGCCAATAGCAAACAATAACCGCAAACGGCAATCACAAACGCTGTTTTGCAATTAATGATTGCAAACGCATTTTATCATTAACTTTAAATTTTTTTTTTATGTTTTATTAGAATTTTATTTTGAGTGATTTGGGTGGAAAACAAGGAATTGTTTATTAATTAACCGTTTGTCAACAAAGAGTCGAATTCGGCTCCGTTTGACACAATCACGTGGTTAAAACCAATTATAACCTTCTCTGACAAAGATTACGTTTAGTAGCTCACTGTTTCATATCTTTAGGTGAATCAGCTACTCTCTAGCATACCTCAAGTGGGTATATGTTGCGTTGATGGACAAATCTAGACCGCATCTTCTTGTTAGTCGGCGCATCACGTCGGAGCTCGTGAATCTATGGAAATATGTACATACATATTATATAGCAGGTATACATATACATATATGTATATACTTATCTTCACCTAACTCTTTATATAATCCCTTTACCGGAAAAAGGATATCTATAACCAGAAGGCAAAACCTTTCGCTTTCCTCATCTTTTCATCTCCGACACAATCCATCTTAACCACTACAAAAGGAAATAAATTCCAGAATCTCACCAACCTCATTACGGTTTGTCATCTCCTTTAATATTCTTGTTTTTTTGCATTAATTGTAACTGAATCTTAGTTTTTTTATCATTTGCTCACATTTATTGTCGTTTATCAATTGTGACTTATAAATACCCAATATTTACTTACTTATCATTTTTGATGTCTTTGTTCAAATAGATATGGCTAGATTTGTGAGGCTTCTTCGGGAGATTTGGGTGATATGTCCTTACGGCCGATGGGAGTTTAGGACCGATCTGACGGATCTGGGTTACGGTGCTCATCTTCGTGATGACGAAACATATGAGTCCCTAATCAACAACATCCGCCGAAGGTACTTGATTCCGACGACAATTCTGGTGGCCCTTACTTACCAATTACCAGAACTAACGACCGAACTGGGTGCTAACTCAAACGACCCTTCTAATGTTGCTGTAGACTCTTATGTTACCATTTTCATGGCCCTTCGTTTTTGCTACCCTAATCTCACTCTATGCGTCACTGTTGGAGTCGAAGCTTTGGCAATATATCAGTTTCAATGTCGTAGTCCCTTTCTCATTGGAAGGACCCTCTTTCTACCTGATAACCCCACGACCTATGACAATGAACAGTATCATGGTTAGTTTGTTTAGAAAACTAAATTTATGAAATAATTTTGTGAAAATATGAGGTTGTTATTCATACCTTTGTTTACAATGGGCAGATCTGATCACATGCACACAAGTGATGGGATCTCAAAGTGTTATGGAAAACATCTTTACTGAGAATGAGATGCAAATTATGTGGAGAGTTCATATTGAGATACTTTACTTTAACCCTCTTAACCTACAAACTGGTTATGTTGCTCCAAAACCATCAAATGAACATAATGATGTCATTGTTCTTGATGAAGTCCTTGAACATGAGAACAATGGTAGAGTTCCGCAAATCGATGGCCATTTAGGCACTGGAAACATTACAAATAGCAATCTCAGTGGTAAAATACATCTTACCCATTTAACAACAATAATACATGGTTAATTGATTTAGTAGCCTTATATTTTTGAATAAATCGTGGAGTGTAGAAATACTAATTCATCATACAAGTGTGTAATGAAATTAATAATACATTTATCACAAAACATAACATTGATTTATTGGCCACAGGTATATCGCCTGGTAATGGGACAATTGGTGAGGGTCATGCTAACGTCAACAACTCTCACCATTATGATCCACTCTTAGATCTTCAGATTACCCCACTTGGCCTTCCCTTGGAGCAATATGGCAGTAACCTAGATGGTCAAAATGAGAGGCTCTTTTGGGAAAGCATTGTGTCAGGAAACCCTTTAGAGGAAGATAACTCATTTATGCTAAACGAGTGCTTAGTTGAACCAATGCCGATACGGATGATACATGCTCCACCTAGCGATCGCGTTGTTACTACAATAGACAGTGACTCGTCATCATCAACCGGGTCTTCAGGTGAGATTTGTGAGATGGAAGAGTCGCAGCTTTACCAAGAGGTTAGCATTCTACCACCTTCGCCTAACACTCATTTTCTGTCCTCACAATGAAGGTAAAATATTCCACAAAATTAGATGAACAATGAATGTCATTCCTTATCTGAGTAGTTGGTTCCATAATCATATTAACAATGTTTTACTTTTGGTTGTTGAGGTGTCACTATTGCTTCACCCGTGTCTACACTCGCACCACCAATTGAGGAACCTATACCCATTTCCCCAAGTACCATTCCATCAAATGAGCCACCACCAATTGGAGCCATTCCCACTGAAGGTACAAACCTAACCAAACAAGAGTGTATAAATAAACATTAAATTATTCATTGTATTCAAACATGTCAATATATTTATTTACCAATGTTCATTTGTTTTAGGTGCTTACCTACTTAGACTGCCTAGTGGGGCAAGCGGTGAGGGAGCACAAACACCAACTGAAAATGGTTCAAGCCATCCATTATTGACTCTAACTTTAACATGCGGACCAATTCTTAGAACTAATGGAAATGTTGGTGAAAGTGATGGTAGTGAGAGCTCATCCGAAGGCAACCCAAATAGAAATGGTGGGTTTTAAGCTATGGTAGCAAAACTCTTTATTTTGTACCAAATCAAGACTTTTTAATGCGTTTCGGATCAGTGTTAGCCAGCAGTATCGGGGTGGTTCCATATAATGACCACAATATTTTGTAACTAATGGTTATGTTATTTTGTATCGGTCAATGTTTATCGTACCAAGTCGTTTTATTATGGGTTTGCAATTCTTGTAACAACTATGTTTTTAACTGATCAATATATTTCTATTTGGTTGAAAATTAAGTTTGGTAATTGTGATTATATCCTTCTTCATATTTCATTGACACTTAAATATGAATACAATCCCAACATTCTATATTTGTAGGAGCACTTTTTAAACAACCTCCATGAATTATCTATTGGCATGATGTTCGCCACACGCGACAAATTTAGACAACATATGGCTATGTATGCACTTCACCATAAGTTCCAATACCGTAATCCAAGATCGTCTCCAGAATTTATGATCCTCAAATGTTGGGGCTTATCATGACCTTGGCGCATATATGCAGCAAGACTTCAAGGCTCTGGAATTTATAAGATTAGGGGTGTAACACATAACCACACTTGTACCGTTGATGAACGCGCCGGATTTCAAAGACAAGCAATCACTTTGGTGATTGCGGAACTATTAAGGTCAAAATATGGAACATCGATTGGCGGACCAAATCCTAACAAGGTACAAAATATCATGCGTGGGGACCATGAGGTTAGGATATCCTACTGGAAGGTCTGATGTTCAAGGGAAATAGCAATAGATTCAGAAATTGGGTCCGCTGAACAATCATATAATTGCCTTCCATCATACCTATATAAGTTGGTCGTCAACAATCAAGGAACATTAGTTGAGTTAAAAACTGTTTATGATAAAGACGTCGGGCAACGGTTCAAGTACCTATTTTTTGCAATGGCGGCATCAATCAAATGATTACCATATATGCTCAAAGTCGTCATACTAGATGAAGCTCATCTAAAAGGGAATTATAGTGGTTGTTTACTAACCGCATCGGCTCATGATGGAAATTATCAAATATTTCCAATTGCATTTGCGGTTGTTGACAGCGAGAGTTATAAAGCATATCAGTGGTTTTTCCAGAACTTATCAAAGATAATCCCACCTGATGACGACTTCATGTTTAGATCGGACCGACATGCCTCAATCTATGTTGGACTTAGTAGGGTACATTATAGAGATGATATATATTTATGTACCTGCAACATACTCTGTTAACCACCACTAATATTTTGGTGCATCGGGTGTGTTTACAGGTTTAACCTCTAGCAAGACATTGCGCTTGCATCATCCATCTCAAACGAAACATCAAATCAAAAATTTTGAACAAATAACTGGGAATTCTAACTTTTAGAACTGCACGAGCAATTACCATTTTCGAGTTTTATACACTTTTTAATGAAATTAAAGTCATGATGAAGGGTGCGCTGTATATCTTAAGGAGATCGGCTTTGAACACTGGGCTCGTTCACACTTCAAAGGGTCACGTTACGACATCATGACGACAAATGTTGCTGAATCGTGGAATGCGGCCATTAAAACAGCTAGAGAGTTCCCTTTGCTCACCTTAATTGAGTTAATAAGATCTAAACTTATGAGCTGGTTTGCAGCGAGGCGTGAAACTGCCTCTGAATCCAATGACGCATTAACGCCAAAAGTTCTTCAAATACTTGCTGAGAACTTCAAGAAATCAACAGCCTACAAGGTGGAAAAAATCAACACAAAGGAGTACGAGATCATTGATGAAGACGGCATACCATTTCATGTTAATCTGACCACCTTAACATGTAGTTGCTTTGATTTCAAATGTTGGAAATACCATGTTCCCACGCAATTGAAAACTTAACTTGGTCAAAGGTTTGAGCTCCATCCTTTTGAAAACCATGTAATACAACCTGTCAATGTAATTACTAACCTAAAGTTAAAATGACAACCACCAAACTACATACATACTTAAGAATTCACGAAGAATGTAAACACTTAACCGATAATAAACACATTTTATTAACTATATATTTCAAATTAGAATTCCTAACCTAGTCTAAATACAAATTCAGTAACCATACTTTAATTGGGGAGAGGTTAACCCAAATGCAATGTTAACCCAAATGCAAATATGTAAAGTTATGTTAACCCAAATGCAAATATGTAAAGTTATTATTTTGGCTAATTACCTAAATTTAGTAATGCTTTATGTAAATGACCAATATTGAGGTACATTAATAATCCGGTTAAACAATACATGGGACAATAAAGGAAACTAAACCAATGCCCAAATCAAATGGTTAAAATATTTTATCCGGTTAATTTTTTTTTTAACAAGTGACACTATTGTTTGGCCAGTTAACTTTACATAATTAACCAATTTTCAGATTCATTAATAATCCTGTTAAAATCTTAAGTAGATTAACAGGAAACCATACATGGGACAAGAAAGGTAACTAAACCAGTACCGAAATGAAATTGTTTTCAGAATTTATCCGGTTAACTAAACCGGTTTTCCTTGAAGAACAAGTATGAATTCCTCTATACAAACAAACCAAGTAAAGCCTTATAAGAAACCTTTACGCCTCCAATCCTAACAAATCTGATTTGATACACCCACAAGCCTTGAATCTTCCAATCGCATGTGCTTGAAGTAGAAGAATGGATGTGATCCCAAAATCCCCTACGTTAGCATTTTGTGGAATGTTTTTGACCCTTTCTACCACAAATGGTTTCACCTCTGTCATTAACATCTCTCGACCGGCATGTTTCAGCAAATACGAAAAATAGCTGGGCTACATGATTAACCTCTTTACCAATAAAAGTATCAATACGCAATGATACATCACAATCGAAGATGTAAACAATAGAGGAGATGCAATCAACACAAAGCCCACCCAATGTGACTTGTTCAATTTGAAGGGAATATAGTAACAGTCAGCATTAAGGGAATCCGATTTTGCGGCACTGGAGTATTGAAGTAGTTGCTTTTGAAACGATTGACCTTGTTTGTTATACAACTTTTCAAACTTGGCAATGTTCTTCACAAGTGATATATCATAGTTTTTACCAGTTTTTATACCATGATATATGTCTGTTTTATAGAGTCTTTTGGTGTTTTCTAGTCTTTTAGTATTTATCTTAGGTACAAGGAAGTTTGGAGCTTAATTGGTGTTTACTGGAGCATTATGGAGCAAAACGGAATGAGCGGTCAAAGTCACAAGTTCGGAGTGGAAATCTAAAGCCTGTGTCGAGCGACGCAGAGGTCGTGTCGCTCAACGCGACCAAAACGCGACAGAATAGTGTTTTTTGGAAGATTTCCGTTTTCGCGCCAGAAAAGCCCAGATGTTTGCAATTGGTCCCAGACGTGTTTGTACCCTATATATAGTACTTTTAAGCCATTGTTTAGGCTATGCTTTATTTTACTTAGAGATTTTTATAATAGGGATTTATTATTCATGTATATGTCTGAGTAATTTCCTAGTTAGGTTTTAGAGATTTTTCAATGGTTTGATGAAGAGTTGTAGAGTTTGATTACTTATGGGATTTTGCATTCATATTTATTATTCTTCACCTTGATTGCTTTGAATTCTGATTTAGGCCTGAATTATATATCCTAGGTTGTTTAATAGATGAGACATCATTATTGAATTGCCTGAATTTGAATCATAGGTGAGCAGAGATTCAATTCTCAACGACAGTTGGCTTTGGATCTCTGTGAACAATCGAACCTAATCATTAAAGCTTGTTTAGATCAATCTGATTTCGCAACGACAGTTGGTTGTCTAGGGTTTAAACATAGATAATATTCGCAACGACAGTTGGTTTGTTAGTGTTTCGAGTTCTAGATTTGCACTTCATCAATCCCAATAGTAGTCTTATTCTGCAACTTGGATTTATTCTTGCGAATTCCCTAAAGCTTAGCGTTTTTCGATTATTGAATTTAAAGTCTTGCTTTCATCCTGATTTACTGTTTTCTGCAATTTTATTTACATCTTTTCTGCTTAGCATAATCTGAACCCTATTAATCTATTGTGCAATCTGATTCCATGTGGATTCGATAACCCTAAGTACTGCACACGATCTCTTGTTTGAGAGAGTGGTTCAAAGGGAAATTTTACCGTATCAAATTTTGGCGCCGTTGCCGGGGAATCAAACGCCATTAGATTTATCATTAGGATTTTGTCTAAGTATTTTTTATTTTTGTTTTTACTTTACTAACTAGTTTTATTTTTTTTGTTTTTATTTGTTTTGAGTTTCAGGCGTAAGCAAAGATGGTTGCGAATACGATTGTGTTCCAAAGAGATGGCGGGTTTTTCGACAGAGCTGGAAACCCATACAACGAGCTTGGACAGAAGCTCGACGCTGATGGGAATGTGATCGACGAGGAGCAGTAGAGACGTGACGAAGAAATTCGTCTTGCTCACGAAGAACAAGCTTGTGTCGAGCGACACAACCAAACTGTCTTTCGACACGACGGAAATAGAGGCGTCGATCGACAAGGTTTGCAGGTCGCTCGACAAGACGGAATTCAAGGTGTCGCTCGACACCCTGATGGTGTCGCTCGACACCCTGTCCAGAACCGGACACTAGCTAACTTCAATCGTCCTGAGCAGTTCTACGTGAATCGAGCTGCGATTCGTCCACCTCCTTTCCAGCGAAACGATTTCGAGCTGAAGCCTGCATACTTCTCCCTTGTTGCTCAAGACTCGTTCTGTGGATTACATCATGAGCATCCGATGGATAACATCGAGAGATTCGAAGATCTTGCCTCTAGCATTAAGGCTAATGGAGTCTCTGAGGACTACCTGTTTTGCAAGCTCTTCTCGTACTCTCTTCATGGGGAGGCCAAATATTGGCTAAGGAAACTCCCACCGGGATCGCTTACGAATTGGGAAGACACGAAGAATGCTTTCTTAAGAAATTTCTTTGATGATGCGAAGTCTGAGGGTCTCAGGTACAAGATTTCAACCTTTAAGCAAGGTGATTGCAAAGCGTTCAAGGCTGCTTGGAACAAATTTAAGGGTTATCAGAGGGACTGTCCACACCATGGATTCAACGAGGTTCAGTTGCTCAACATTTTCTTCAGGGGAATAGGAGTGTCGTATGCTGTGAGCTTGGATGCCGCAAGCAGAGGAGACTTCAACACAAACTCTCTAGAAGCTGCTTTAAGATTGATCGAGAACTAGCCCCAACAAAGACGAACCCTTCTCCGCCACCACTACACTGCCCACCATTTCCAACTTGTTTCTGCTTCCCTTTCTTCTGCTTTCCTTTACCATTATGTTTTAATCATACACTAGACATCATATCAGCCTTTGTAGCACCACCAGTAAACATTGAACTCGAGAAACTGCAATCATCCTTCATTAGTTTGAAGATGTTATCAACTTTAACATCTTTAACCTCATCAGACCAACCAAGTTCTGCCTCATCAATTTCATGTTCTCCATCATCAGCTATAATACAATTTACTCATGTCTATAGAAGCAATGTCAGCTCCTAAACATTCTAGTAAAAACAACACAACAATATAAAAGAATAAAGAAAACTCATTTACCTCCTCAGCAACATGAAGATCTCGGGCATGCCCTGGACTTAGACTAATTTTTGTCTCCCTAACACCGTCTTCTTCATCCTCTCCATCTGACTCTGACGATCTAGAATTAAATTGAACTTCAAGCAAAGCAGGGACAGCTTCAACCAAAACAAGCTGGAGAGCATGAACAAAACGTTTTATGGCAACATATTTCTGCGAAAGTATAATCTCGTTTTTCTGTTTAATACTACTCATGAGCATGTCAAACGCAAGCCTCCCCCACGAATATCGGAATAAAGCCTATGGATCCCTGATTTCCTCTGCATGTTCCTTGAGAATCTTAGCATTATGAGATTAAGGCATCAAGACAGAGGCAAACAGAGCTAAACAAGCGTATTTTACACGCGTTTCTTTATCGGTCACCGTATTCCGCATCAACATCTTCTTCACCTTCTCAAGAGTTACATTCTCAAGTATCCCAAACAATGAAGTATAATACGGAGATGCAGTGATATTATCTTTCAAACAATACTTGGACTTCCTTGGAAACTTACCGCAAGGCAAACCTGTGACGATTGCAAACTCTCTCAAGGAAAATCTTATAGTGTTTCCGGCAGAAAGGATCCAAATTTTATGCTTCTTCTTCACTTTCAGCTGCCTTGTTAACAAAAATCTTCCAAATCTCCCTGAATAAGCCGGTTTGTCAGCGATTGCAACAAATTTCCCAAAAGAAGACTTCCTAATTATTTTTCTTTCTTCTTCAGACAAAACATTCATAATCGCTCTAATGCCACTAGATGGACCATAAGAGTTCACTCTCTCACCCACAGGCTCTTCACCAGTGGCAAACATCCTTTCCGGCACAAGTAACTTGTCGGCCATCTAGGATTCCAAAATACCTAACTCACAAACACTCAATTACCTGAAATATATCTAACACACAATCTAAAACGCATGCAATCACTCTCCCAAGACACTCAAGCTACCACTCTCTCTTTCTTAATGTTTAAAGTGAGATCCTCTCTGTCAAAGCAAGCTTTTTTTATGAAAGAAAATCAATACAGGACAAATCTTTCATTATTCTCTCTCTACGACACAAATACACAACAAATATAGGAATATATATAATAAACTATACGGAACCTTATCTATAACTATATGTAACGGCGAAGGATTTTTTCAGCTTCTGATTTTATCATTTATTTGAACTCCGTCTGACACATCTAAAGCTACTCTCAACTCCTAAACACACCATATATAGGGCTAAAAGAGGGAAAAAAATTTGTTGACTAGTGCGTTGCTATTTGTCTGAATAACCGAAAATCTGTTGCTGTGAGACCTAATTTCTCATTTATTTATTTATTAAAAAAAATTATCTATTAAAATTTTATTTTTATTATGATTTTATTTTTATTTTATAAAGAAAAGTCAATAACATTTACGTTATTAAAGAAAAAACCTATTATTTCAAAGTCTTTTACCAATTTTTGAAAAAAATCATTTTCTCTTAATGTTTTTTGTAATAATTATGAATTTTTTTCTAGGTTATTTGAGTAATTATACTTTGGAGAATGAGGTTTAACATTCTTGGTACGTATATATGTGGTAAGATTAAGAAGTGTTCGTAAATTTTCCTTTCACAAATCAAATAAAACCCACAAATAAAAAATGTAAAAGGATATGCAACGTGTCGTGCCTTAATTGGCTCATACAAAATTATTATCGTGTTTCTGAAAACAGCAGATCATATCCAACTTACGCCTCGAAGGCTCGAAGCTGTGTGGTCGTTCTTAAAGAGCTTAAACAAAAAATCAAAAGCTCTTTAGGGATTTTGAAGATAAGAGAAAAAACGATAAACAAAAATGCTTCTTCAACTCTGCTCCCCCTTCCGTCCTCAATTTCTTCTTCTTCCTCGTCAATCCCCATTTACAGATGCAGTTTTGGTTCGGTATGTTCTCAAAAACTATGACGAATCCAATCACTTGATTGAATATTGATATGGGTTTTCGAACATCTCTTGTTAGTATTGGTTCGCTTAGGTTTTGTCGATTGGTATAGTTAAAGCCAAAGTCGAAATCTTTTCCAGAATTCACAAAACCAGTTTTGGTAATTTGGGGATTAGCGGATTGGTTTGGTTTGTGCGTGTGTGTTTTATGAATTCTTCTGGTTCTTTTGTGATTTGTTGTTTCGAAATTTCAAAAATGAGTTAAGTAATTCGATTATTTCGAATGAGAATAAACCAATCTTTGAGCTAAAATGTTTTGTTTGTTTGATTGTTTTGATTTGTGACAAAAAGGCAAGTAAACTTTGGTGGGAGCAAATTAGTCAGGCCAGTGATTCGATGCCAGAGAGTTAGCGGAGGTCGAGGAGGCGCTAATCGAAGCAAACCCGCAAAGCCGCCTGTTAAAGAAGGGAGTAACAAAACAGTAATTGAAGGTTTAGTAACCGAATCACTTCCCAATGGGATGTTTCGTGTCGATTTGGAGAATGGAGTTAACATTCTTGGTTATATCTGTGGAAAGATTAGGAAGAACTTCATACGTATTCTCCCCGGTGATAAAGTGAAAGTCGAAATGAGTGTTTACGATTCAACAAAAGGTCGTATCATTTTCAGAATGAGTAGTAGAGACTAATAAGATCATGTCAATTCTTTTATAAGTTTTAGGCAAGTTTGATTTGTAATCGTATAGCAGATTTCTACTACGTACTTCGGGTTCTTCCCTTGAATCGCGTTGGTGTTCTTCTTTTATAATCATAAGCACAAAAACGTCTCTGTTCCTACTGTTTCTATTGACTATGATTAGGTTCTTGTTGGTATAGCAAGTAAAGGTTGTTTGATGTCTAAAGTTGTTTCTTTTTGATACTCTTTTGTGAACGAGAACCAGCACTAAAACTTTATTTTGAGAACGATTTGTATCATGCACGTAACAAAAGCTTGCTTTTTTACAATCACTTAAGCGGATTTAGTTCATATTTTCGGATTAAAGGGTTTGGAAAATGGTTTTTTATATACATTGAAATTTCGATGACTATTGCAAGATGAAATCTTTGTTGATTTTCTATCATTCTGTTTGGAAACATGTTCTATTATGGAGAAACAAATTGATCTTGGACTTCCAATTAATATACTAATTAGTGAATAAATTGTATTAAATTCTAAAATGCATAACAACCGACCTTAGCTCAGTTGGTAGAGCGGAAGACTGTAGTTGTCGCTGAAATCTTTAGGTCGCTGGTTCGATTCCGGCAGGTCGGAATAATTTTTAGTCTTTTTTGTTTGGTAAGATTTTCCGAATTAAGTACCTATATGGGTCCAAAAATCCTATACTCGAAAAAACGGACCCGAATACCCGAATGCCTAGTACTATTCATGACAATTAATATTTCTGTCTCCAAATGAATATTAAACTCTATGAATGTTACTAGTTTCATGTTAACAATAATTTATTTTCAATATTATATTGACTTCATAATTAAAAAAAAAATATGAATTGAATGAATATTTATTTCTAACTCATATATATTATTTTATGATGTTTAAGTTTTGATATATTTAACATCTTTCATGAAATTTTTGTATAATTTGAAATTCACATATTTGGTATTTCATGTGTTATACTATATAAAAAAAAAAAAAGTTTATAGGTTAGTTTATCTTATAAACACTTAAACCGTTTTCAAAAACTTTTTATAGGCGTTAAACGGAAGGTGATCTCATTGACGGCCTCCGAGTACCCGATCGGCATATTCTTCTGATTTCTTCACCGATTTCATTGACGGCCTCCTTGTACCCGATCTTTTAACCTTCGTCTGAGCGGCAACATTTTTGAACGTATGATACGCTCATATTGATGCTAAATAATAATAATACAAATTCATACATTGCTAAATAATGATTAAAAAAAAATCATACATGCTAAATAAGAATTTAAAAATGACTTATTTGATGAGTAATCCATCAATTAACAAATGATAAACACTATTTTAATTAGTTATATTTTTGTCATTTTTATGCATTATACAATGTTATTATTATGATAACATTTACAATAGTTGAAACAACAACGGGTTTGATCGGAGGTTTCCGAAGAGAAAAGCAACAAAATAAAGAACTAAAAGATACTCTCTCCATTTTATTTATTTAATATTTTAATTTTCTATATAATTTGTGTTTGTTTTACTCTATTACTGTTTAAATTTTGCAAATTGTATTTTTATTGATTAAATTGTTTTGGAATTGATAGTGAAAAACTTTTAAATATCGAGTAAAGTGAAAAAGATGGAGTAATAATACATTGTTTTTCTTCCTCCTGAATGCTTATAATTGAAAGAGTTCACATTGACTAGCATTTCTTGAATTCATAGAGGATTTAGATAAGACAGAGTACTCATTTTCGTTTAAGCACGACATTATACACCAATTGTGTTTTCCACATTTCAAAATCGATGGGATCCTCCGAAAGCTTCTTAGCAAATCGATCAAATAACTCATCAACCACACCATCTCCAAAATGTTTTTCTATCATTGTAGTGAGAAAGGCTCGAAACATAGAAGTGAGGAATCCATTGGTCAATGGCATATCCTCCAGTGGATGAATTATAGTCTCCATCATCTCAATCACAAAGCTTTCGTCTTGTTCAATCTCCTTCAACTCACTAAATTGGGGAAAATAAACGGGGGAGCTAAACGACTCGATCTTTTCCTCGCTTATCCCTACATAAAAACCAATAATTGATGATGACCCTAAATATAATATATTTATCTTGCCTTTAAAAACCATATTGCAACTTTTTTAAAGAAAGTATTTGGAATTATATAACTTACCGATTTGGCCATATCAATAAGACAATCATTGATGGTGATGATAACATGACCCATCCATGTCTCATACATGAGCACACCATCAGGTAAACATTGTCCTACAAAAATCATCAATCCTCCAGGCACAAGCTCTACGGCTCTAGCTTGAAGGAAAACCTTCATGTCTTGAATGAATTGGACCTTGTAAGCCTCTGTAACTTCCTTTATCAAATTGTTACAACTAATGTAAGTTTTGTTCCAAGCTGGAGAACTCTTGTCACATACTTGTTCGGGAACTTTGGAAAGCCAGTGAATCGTGTATGAAGTGTATCCGATGTGGATGCTGTTTCTTGGTAAAACTTGGCCATAGAAGGAGCCAGGAACTCCTACCGAGAAATATTCGCGTTCTGAGGAAGGAGGTTGGGTTCTAAAAAGTATGTTGAAATCATTGGTAGGTTGATCGTTGAAGAAAACTTGGAACTCGAATGGCACACGGCTATTTTCATCGTTTTCTTTCAAGAGTTTGAATTTCACTGTATCAATGATACTTTGAACAACATGAAACGTGTTAGGACCAATAGAACAACCAAAATCCGCAATTCTAAAAGTACCAAGATCCGGATTCAATGGGAGATTGAATTTTTCTATGATGCATTCCCTTGTCTTTTCTTCAGCACCATTTATACCTGCTTTCTGTATCACATATAAATGGTAGTTACGTTCTCTATGTGTTAATCACAAAAAAGCATGGCATTGTTGATAACAATATTAGTAAAACGAGCTCTACGAGACTACGACTTGATATCGTAGAAAGATTAATGGAAGTTATTAGACAAAAAAAAATTTTAAATAGTAATTTGTTGCATATAAACATCATAGCTCGACCGGCAAAAACAACATCATAGCTCTTTTTTTTTTTTTGTCATCAACATCATAGCTCTAATCATATACATATATCAGTAATGAATATAAACGAAAATAATATCGACATTATATCATAACATAAATATGCAGAATTATGGATGTAACTGTGTTGATCATCACCGCTGCTCATCGGGTAAGAGTGAGAAGATGTTGACATTGCTCTCTGTCTCTGGAAATTTACGAGCTTAATCTGTATAAATGTACCAATCTTAGCTTTCAATATATATAACCAAAGACATGAAATTTAATTGCATATTAAAACAACGTGGCGTGCATTAGTTAAAGTCAACTAACAAAATGATACACGTTCTATATAAACTTAAAAACACAAGTTGACAACAATAAAATTGGTAAGATGATACATAGAAAATGACTTGTCGACGAGAAATAATAAATAAAGATCATGATAATATTACTGTAATATTGAAGCATGTGCATATTGTCTTGCCCCAAAACAAAAAAAGTTGACGAGTTTTATATTTAATTTTGAGCACTTGGCAAAAATAACAATAAAAACAATTGTAATTAGGCACATAATCATTAGTGGTACCGTATTTAGCATATTTACCATAACTTCATCCAGAACTTGGAACTCTAAAAAGAATGCGCGAATTGGACCATGGGATAATAAGTTCAACCCTAAAAAAAGATTCAAGGCCAAATTTTTATCATTCTATCGATTTTACGGCAACTGAGGAAAAGTGAAAAGTTTAGCTCGGATGATGAAATATCACTTAAAATTAAGAGATTTTTATATATTCAATGTAATTATCTAAGAAAGCGATCCCCAACTTTGATCAATATTACAACTTTCATAAAAAAAAATTCATTGTTCTTAAGATTTTGAGTCTTTCTTGCTTTAAAACATAAATCCTTACTTGTTTGGATCAAATCCAAATAGCTTACGCAATCCAGATTTACCAATTGGCACCGTCTAAGGGAAACATTATTTAGGTTTTTCACAGAAAAGACGCTCGACAAAAAAGCTTTAAGCAATGTCTAAAGCTGAAAACCAGATGCTTCAACTAGGTACGAGGAATACTAGAGAACACTTGGAAGATACCGAGAACCCGCGAGTCGAGGACGAAGATCTCGGTAATCACTACTAAAATCCAGCAACCGATTACCGAGATAACGAAGACAGCCGAGAAGATGGTCGAGAGAAGACGCCGCCACCTCTGGCGAATGACGCCACACCATCAACTGCCGCCGATGTTCTAACCATGCTCCAAAAACTACTTTAAAAGTACAAGCACCAGCAAGAGGAAAATCAAGCTATTAGAGATAATAACTCCTCGCAGGTGAACCGGACATAAGCTAACCATCATCACAATCAGCAACATACCAACTTGCAAAATATGGAAAAATCTAGCTGTTTAGAGCGTAACATGTTCCATGAAGAGCACACGCTACCGTCTTATAATTAAAGACCAAGCTGCCACGTTCGCAACACCTTCAGCACACTAAATATTCAAGAGATTCGGAGATCCCATCTATGAAAGAAACGATACCCTCCATGAAAACAAAGATGCATCGTCTCATCAGCTCGGCTCCAGAACTCGACCTAGTGTATAATCAACACATCGATCAAGCATCACACAAATATTAAAATATACCAGACGGTAGAAAGAGTGATCCGACCCAACACCTGACCGCGTTCAATATCGCTATAGGGAGAGCGCAATATTATGCCAAAGAAATAGAGGTCGTATGCACTAAAACTTTATTTTGAGAACGACTTGTATCATGTACGTAATAAAAGCTTGCTTTTTACAATTCCTTAAGGGGATTCAGTTCATATTTTCGGATTAAAGGGTTTGGAAAATGGTTTTTTTATATACATTGAAATTTCAATGACTATTGCAAGATGAAATCTTTGTTTATTTTCTATCATTCTGTTTGCAAACGTGTTCTTTTATGGAGAAACCAAATTGATCTTGGAATTCCAATTAATATATTAACTACTTAATAAATTGTGTTAAATTCTAATGGATAAAATATCCGACTTTAGCTCAGTTGGTAGAGCGGAAGACTGTAGTGGTTGTTGTAATCTTTAGGTCGCTGGTTCAATTCTGGCAAGTCGGAATACTTTCTAGTCTTTTTTTTTGGGTAAGATTTTTCGAATTCAGTATCTATGTGGCTCAAAAAATTCTATACTCAAAAGAACCGACCCGAATACCCAAACGACTAGAACTATTCAAGACAATCAATATTTCTTGTCTCCAAATGGATATTAAACTCAATGAATGTTACTAGTTTCATGTCTTGGGTTTTCATGTTTTTGTGAGTTGGTTTTTTGTTGCTTTGTCCATTTGTATCTGATATGTTGTTCCAAGTTTTAATTGTCTGTAACATAACAAATTTATATTAGAACATTGTTATATTTTGTATACCGAGTTTTAAAAAGCGGTTTAGGCGGTGCCTAGTCGTTAGACGTTCATGGACCATATCGATCACCACCTAGGCATTGGTATTAAGTGTATTTGTTACTGAGTAGAGTAAGACAACCTTAGACGGTTATAAGCGGATTAAAGCGGGTCTTGGCGTTTCTATAAAACACTTCATCAATTAACAATAATTTATTTTTCAATATTATGTTGACGTCATAATAAAAAAAAAATTTGTTTGATATGAATTGAATGAATATTTATTTCTAATTCGTATATATATATATATATATATATATATATATATATATATATATATATATATGTGGGAGCCTAAGTGATATGCTCAAATTTCCTTTGAACTACTCTCTCAAATTAAGAGATCAATTGTAGCACTTAAGGTTATCGAATCCACAGGGAATCAGAGACACAATAGATTATTACTTTCAGACTAAGCTAGGCAAACTATAATGTATGAAAAACCAAATAAAACAAGCAAGCACGATAATAAGCTTTAAATCAATGAAGATAAAAGCTAGGTTCTTGGAAATCTCAGGAGAATCAGAATTGCAGATGATAAATAAAAGCTAGGATTATTAATGCTCTTGTTCCTAAACATGCACACGAAAGTAAAACAAACCAGATGTCGCTGCGAATGTTTTCTATGAATAAATCCTAGAAAGCCAAATTCCTTTGCGAATCCTATGAATCTAAACAAGCATTAAAGATCAGGCACAATTGTTCACAAAACCCTAAACCAAATCCCTTTGCGAATAGGAATTTTGCTCATCAAAGACTAGTTCAGGAAATCAATCAAACTCTCGTTTCTATTAATTATCCTAAGATCAGATTCAAGGTAGCTAATCAAGAATCAGCAATAAACACAAGTCAAGATGAAGAACATTCTAATGATATTATCCTAACAAGAAATCAGATCTAGCAATTCATCAAAACCCTTGAAATCCCTAATCCTAACAAAGAAATTACTCAGACATGTTTAATGAAGCACAAAACATCTTTATTAGAGATATCTCTTAAGAGTAATTCTAAACACAATAAAATAAAGCTTTTTTTAAACAATGGCTGTAAATACGTATATATAGGGTTCCGAACCGTCATAGATCACAAAAGTAAACATCTGGAGTCTTCGGGCTTCGAACGGGCTTCTTTTGTTAAGTTTCGGGCTTGACAGAACAGGGTGTCGATCGACACTCATGGTGGTGTCGATCGACACTCATGGTGGTGTCGATCGACACCAATCTTCAAATCGGCTTCTTTTGTTCCAGTAACTAACGTGTCGATCGACACACTTCATCAGTGTCGATCGACACAGATTCAAAATCTTGGTTCCGAATTTGCATTTTGCCACTTCACTCCGTGAATGCTCCAAAACCTCCAGTAAACATCTTTTATGCTCCAGACGGTCCAGTTCCTGTAAAGACACTAAAACAATACCAAAAACACCAAAAGACACTAAAACATGGACTTATATCATGGTGGAAAACCGGTAAAAACCATGATATATCAACTCCCCCAGACTTAGCTTTTGCTTGTCCCTAAGCAAAACAGATATAATCACTCCTTTAGGAACCACATACCTTTGCAAAGCAAATCCGGTGATACTTCGATGTTTCCCTAGAAGCTTAGCAGTTCTCCAGATTGAACCCAAACCCCTTAGAGAAACTCAGACTTTCAGTCGTAGACCCCTTCTAGATTCTTTCACTTCCTTTAACACTTTCCTGCGTTTCACCCTCTCTCTTCCCTCTGAAACTGTATCCAATTAAGGATTTTCATAGAGATGCAATGCCTTTGCCATTGTGATGGCGGGTACCTCAGCAGAGGGTCCTTTACCATTTGTTGTTTCTCTGCATTTTTGAATTCGGGCTTGCACTTTTCTGTAGACTTTTTATTTCCTTGGCATCTCTATGATCACTAGATCAGCTCTCACTACTGGTGTTCTTGTGGAGACAGGGTCATGAGGCTTTCTTTTTTCGATCTAGGACAGTTATACTCGTCATTCGGGAAGAAGTTTCAAGAGCGGTTCATCCTCTCTTTCAAGTGTTTGGAAGCTGAATCAAGCCTTGCGATTAGCCAACGCCCTTGACAAGAGATTAGAGATTCATTAGGGGCGGGGTCTTTGACATCTTTTCTGGCGTTCTCCAGAAATTTGAACTCGCTCTGTTAAACCGATCCACTTCCAGTTACCCACCTTGTAAAACCAGTCAACTTGCATTGTAATGGTCCTTGAGTGTTGTTCAAAGCAAGTCTAAAACACCAAAAGAAAACACAAAAGTTAGCGACTACCTCCCCAGACTTAAACGACACTGTCCCCAGTGTTATTAAGCCTAAGATCGGTGAAAGAAACATAAACAAAATTGAAACGAATTGAAAAAGGAAGAAGAAACTTACCTGCCGAGGGGTGTCGAGCGACACACATATGGTGTCGATCGACACCAAGAAATTTTTGCCCACACATCGATTGATCAGGTCGATCCGAGGCTCCATCGATTGGTCTTCTCCTCGGGTGTCGATCGATACACTCAGTGAGTGTCGATCGACGCTTGACTCTCTGTTTTTTTTTTTTTTTTTTTTTTTTTTTTGAACTGAAACACTTAAAGTAAAACGTTAGTAAAACAAAACAAAAATAAAAATTTAAATATACTTACCAGTGGGTTGCCTCCCACTAAGCGCTTGTTTTGAGTCGTTAGCTTGACATGCTTAGGCGTTTGGATCATCGGGAAGTGTTGTACTTCCCTTATCCGTTAGGATGGTTGCAGCTCTATCCTTTGTTCGTCCTTTCTTTGCAGCTCCAGCTCCCCCAGACTTGTGAAAAACTATTCCTGGGAAAAGTTTCATCGTGTTCTCCATCATTTGATAAATCACTTCTTCTCCTTTCTCCTCTAAGTCTGAAGGGATGATGATCTTGATTTTTGCGAAAGGCTTTGAGGTTCTTTTAAGCTTCACCTTGGTTTGATCACTTTTCCTTCCTGCAGAAACATCAATAGAAAAACCAAGCTTTCGAGAAACTCGTTGCTTGCATGAGTGCGAAACAGTTTTTTCACAATTTAAATTCTTATTGACGATAGCAGGAGAATTAGAAATAAGTACAGGAAGTTCATACCTTGGCTCTTTCGGAGGATTCTCAATAAAGATCGTCATGGATAAAGTTTCTTCAACCTTTGGTGACGACTCTCGACCTCTGGGGAAAGGAAGCTTAAGAGTACAGACCTTTTCCTCGGATGATTCAGGCGTTTCGCGAAGATCTGGACCGGACTGGGCAGGGTGTCGAGCGACGCTGGTGTGGTGTCGCTCGACACCACTATGAAATCCAGATTCTGCGTCGATTCCCATGTCGAGCGATGCTACTTCTTCTGCTGGTGTCGATCAACACATGTGTGTAGTGTCGATCGACACTAGCTCCTCTGCTTTGGATTTTCGATTTTCTTCACGTGTCGATCTACACAACTCCTTAGGGTCGATCGACACTGACTCTGCAACTCCAAAAATTGCTTGAAATTCGTTGAGATAATCCTTGTTTTCCTCTGGAATAGCATCTTGAGCACGCTTAGGGTCCGTATCAGTCATCGCATGAAGAAAGTCGTCTCGCCGCTTGATAAAATCAGCAGCTTCAGCAACCTGAACATCCAACTCCTCAAGATGAGTACCCAAAGCTTCCCATTCAGATCAGCGTACATTGAATCCAAATTTTTGTTGAAGTTCTCAGTCAATCTCTGCTGTCCCTCGAGGAGCTTCGCAAGCATAGCCTCCATCCTTGTTACGCCTGAAACTCAAAACAAAACAAAAAAAAAATAAAAATAAACAAAAATAAAAAACAAGAAAAATTAATACCTAGACAAAATCCTAGTAATAAGAATCTAATGGTATGGTTCCCCGGCAACGGCGCCAAAATTTGATATGCTCAAATTTCCTTTGAACTACTCTCTCAAATTAAGAGATCAATTGTAGCACTTAAGGTTATCGAATCCACAGGGAATCAGGGACACAATAGATTATTACTTTCAGACTAAGCTAGGCAAACTATAATGTATGAAAAACCAAATAAAACAAGCAAGCAAGATAATAAGATTTAAATCAATGAAGATAAAAGCTAGGTTCAGGGAAATCTCAGGAGAATCAGAATTGCAGATGATAAATAAAAGCTAGGATTATTAATGCTCTTGTTCCTAAACATGCACACGAAAGTAAAACAAACCAGCTGTTGCTGCGAATGTTTTCTATGAATAAATCCTAGAAAGCCAAATTCCTTTGCGAATCCTATGAATCTAAACAAGCATTAAAGATCAGGCACAATTGTTCACAAAACCCTAAACCAAATCCCTTTGCGAATAGGAATTTTGCTCATCAAAGACTAGTTCAGGAAATCAATCAAACTCTCGTTTCTATTAAGTATCCTAAGATCAGATTCAAGGTAGCTAATCAAGAATCAACAATAAACACAAGTCAAGATGAAGAACATTCTAATGATATTATCCTAACAAGAAATCAGATCTAGCAATTCATCAAAACCCTTGAAATCCCTAAACCTAACAAAGAAATTACTCAGACATGTTTAATGAAGCACAAAACATCTTTATTAGAGATATCTCTTAAGAGTAATTCTAAACACAATAAAATAAAGCTTTTTTTAAACAATGGCTGTAAATACGTATATATAGGGTTCCGAACCGTCATAGATCACAAAAGTAAACATCTGGAGTCTTCGGGCTTCGAACGGGCTTCTTTTGTTAAGTTTCGGGCTTGACAGAACAGGGTGTCGATCGACACTCATGGTGGTGTCGATCGACACCAATCTTCAAATCGGCTTCTTTTGTTCCAGTAACTAACGTGTCGATCGACACACTTCATCAGTGTCGATCGACACAGATTCAAAATCTTGGTTCCGAATTTGCATTTTGCCACTTCACTCCGTGAATGCTCCAAAACCTCCAGTAAACATCTTTTATGCTCCAGACGGTCCAGTTCCTGTAAAGACACTAAAACAATACCAAAAACACCAAAAGACACTAAAACATGGACTTATATCATGGTTGAAAACCGGTAAAAACCATGATATATCACTAAGCTAGCACAATTAAATTTGTAAGGGGGTTCGTGAAGAGGAAGAGATTTCTAGGGTTGACTAAGGTCGCAAGAGACGAATAAGAGCTTGTTTTTATTGCTATGTAAACGTTTGAGTGCGAGATTGTGAATGCCTTCTCAAGGGCTTTTACATCAAGTATATATACTATCTCTAAGGCGGCTAAGCTTCCTAATTCTTCGCGGATTCCTTCCTTGCCTAGGTCGGTTGCGTCAAAGTGGGCTTCGCGTCTGGACCGGGCTTCGGGCTTCCCTAACGTCAATGGGCCGGAGACTGCATCGAACTGAGGATAAGATCAACGACTGAGGTGAGCGCGTGGTCGGCCCATGGTGGCGAGCCCGTGGTCGCCCAAGGGCGAGCCTGTGGTCGCACAGGGGCGTAGCCGTGGTCGCACGAGGGCGAAGCCGTGGTCGCATTGTCTTGTCCCGGTCCCTTCCTGCTTCGCCCAAGTTTGTTCCGCTACCACATGCTTTGCTTCGCAGGAAGACTTAGGTGCCGTTATGCCTTCTTCACCGAGAGTTCGGAGGGCTATTTCTTCAATCGGCTTGTCTTTGGAAGTTAATGTTGAGCGGATTAAAGCGGGTCTTGGCGTTTCTATAAAATAGTTAATCAATTAACAATAATTTATTTTTCAATATTATGTTGACGTCATAATAAAAAAAAAATTGTTTGATATGAATTGAATGAATATTTATTTCTAATTCGTATATATATATACATATATATATATATATATATATATATGTGTGGGAGCCTAAGCTAGCACAATTAAATTTGTAAGGGTTCGTGAAGAGGAAGAGATTTCTAGGGTTGGCTAAGGTCGCAAGAGACGAATAAGAGCTTGTTTTTACTGCTATGTAAACGTTTGAGTGCGAGATTGTGAATGCCTTCTCAAAGGCTTTTACATCAAGTATATATACTATCTCTAAGGCGGCTAAGCTTCCTAAGTCTTCGCGGATTCCTTCCTTGCCTAGGTCGGTTGCGTCAAAGTGGGCTTCTCGTCTGGACCGGGCTTCGGGCTTCCCTCACGTCAATGGGTCGGAGACTGCATCAAACTGAGGATAAGATCAACGACTGAGGTGAGCACGTGGTCGGCCCATGGTGGCGAGCCCGTGGTCGCCCAAGGGCGAGCCCGTGGTCGCACAGAGGCGAAGCCATGGTCGCACAAGGGCGAAGCCGTGGTCGCATTGTCTGGTCCCGGTCCCTTCCTGCTTCGCCCAGGTTTGTTCCGCTACCACATGCTTTGCTTCGCAGGAAGACTTAGGTGCCGTTATGCCTTCTTCACCGAGAGTCCGTAAGGTCATTTCTTCAATCGGCTTGTCTTTGAACGTTAATGTTGAGCGGATGAAAACCAACCCCAACAGTTAGCCCCCCAGCTCGGCAGTGTTAGAGATAATAGTGTCGAGTTAAGGATGTATTGGATATCGGCATTACCGTTTGAAGTCAAGGTATTTGCCTATCTTCTTCTGCAGAAGTAGAGAGTGACTTTATACAAGAGGTTTTAAGACTCCGTAAGCGCTTCGAAGATTTTAAGACTTCTTGCTTCATTTGCTGAAGCTGCTGCATTTTCTGCAGAAAGGATTTTTTCTTTCGAAGGTTTTAAGACTTCGTATTCCCTATGGAGGTTTTAAGACTCCGTGTTGCAATCTCCGGACGATAGCAAGGCAATTTCCGGAGGGAAGAGTGTTTTTGAATGGAAATAGGACCCGCTTGGTGAGAGAAGGAGAAGATTCCCTTTCTCTTAAAGAGATAAGGTTTTGACTTGGTCCACTCATCTTTCTCCTTCCTTCTTCCTTTCTCTTTTCTCCATCATCTTGAAGTTTTTTTTTTTTACTTCTTCACCTCGCCGCCGCCGGATTCTTGTGCCGTCGCCGACCGTGAGCTCGTATTTCCGCCGATCGGAGGTTCATGCCGTTTGCCGACCGCGAGCTTGCGCTTCCTTTGCTCACTTTTCTTCTTTGGTGAGTTTTTTCATTGCCTTCTCAAGCTATTTTCTCTAGTTTCCATAAGCTTTTAGTTGAGAAGTTAAGTTCTTGGATCTAGCCTTTAAGAGGAAAAATCCTTGATTGTAGCTAATTGCTAAGCACAACCTTTGTTTCTCTTGGTTCCCATGAGTTGTGGTTGAGGAACTCAAGCTCTTATGGCCTTTGATTTTGAGAATTCTCTTTGAAGACTATTGATATATCATGGTTTTTACCCGTTTTTAACCATGATATAAGTCGGTTTTGTATAGTATATTTTGTATTTGTGTGTCTTTTGTAGTGTTTTGCAGGAAAATAGTCGTTTGTGCCGAAACCATCCGAAGTGCTTCAAAGATCGACTTAAAATAACGGTTTCCATTTGGATTTAGCTTCAGAGGTCTTCATGAAAGTTGTAGGTATTTGAGATAGCTTTCCAATGGAAGTGGTTTGAGGTCATTCCGATCGGTGGTTCAGGAGATATGGCCGTTTTACCGGAGGGTCTCTGGAACAACATTTCCCGTCGATCGACAGGAAACTGTGTCGATCGACAGGAATCTTTAAAACAGAGGAATTCATGACGAAGCATAAAAAATCTCCAGAGAGTCCCGTGTCGATCGACACACCTTTAATGTCGATCGACAGGCGACCTGCAGACCTAATTTTGGGCACTTCTATAAATAGTTTTGTTTTGTTTTCATTGTAATCTATCTAGAAAAATATCTAAAAACTAGATCTATCTCGTGGAGAGAGAGAGAGAGAGAGAGAGAGAGACTCTTGAAGATTGAGGGAGATCCATTGTTCTTCATCTCTAAACCCTCTGTATCTTCTACTCTAACTCTTTTATGCAATTATATTCAGTTATCATGATTTCATCATCTGTTTCTGAGTGAAATTACTTGTTAGGTTTTGGGATTTCTTGGGTTATGACTAGAAATCATTGAAATTGCATATTTGTTAAGGTTTATCCGTAGGTTCTTCATTTAGATTGTTTTTAATGCTTGATTCTTGCTTGATCATCTCGAATCTTGATCTTAGGATTGTTGATTAGCCACGACAGTGGGATTAATAACCAGAACTAGTTTAAATGGGCAAAGTTACTTATTCGCAAAGAAATTTGGTTTAGGGACTTTGTGAACTTATCGAGCTCGTACTAAATGCTTGTTTAGATTCGACGAATTCGCAAAGAAATTTGGGATTCGAGGATCTAAAGATAGATAGCCCTCGTAACGACAGTTAGCTGGCTATATTTTCGTGCTTGAGTTCTAGAACGGCACTTAATTGAACCTTGACAATTGCTATATATTGATTTCGAATCATTACCTATAAGATTTTCCATGGCCTAACTCTCTTCTCTTTGAGAACTTGTAAATTAATAAACCATCCTTGTTCACTTGTTCATAGTTCCATCTTTTATTTACTTGTAAAAAGCATTGCTCTAGCTTAAGAATGGATCGTTGCAATCCTAGTGTATCAATCAAACCTCTATGTGGATTCGATAACCCTTTGTGCTACAACGTACGAGGGGTTTTTGATGGCCATGTGTATAAAAAGCCTGACATCAAAATGGCGCCGTTGCCGGGGAGGTTTTTGCATTGATCATTGGAATTTTGGTTCTTTTTAAGGCTAGAGTTTTATTTCTATTCTCTTTTGTTGTTAATCTTTTCACTTTTTGTCATGAAGGAAGTGACAAGGATGAAGCAACCGTCAAGCTAGTGACGTTAAACGCGCCATTGGGGACCTCCCCAAACATATCCATAGTCAAGCTAATGACTTAAAATGAGCGCTTAATGGGAGTCAACCCATTTACTTTTCAATTTCGTACTTTTGTTTTGAATTTTTTAGTTGAAATTTCGAATACTAAGCGAACTTGAATTTTTATTTAAGAAATGCAATGAGTTGTTCCCGTTGATCGTTTGTTGAATGTCAGTAGATGCAGGTTTGGACAACTTCGGGCTTCGAACCAGACACTTTGCGAGAAGTCGACAAAGGCGAAGTTGGGACAGAGCCTCATCTGTCGATCGACACAACATCATGTCGATCGACACGAAGGTCTCTGGAGAAACCTTTTGCGACTATAAAATTGATGTCGATCGACACATAATACTCTCTGTCGATCGACATGGATTTTAAAGATTTCAACAATACAACGGTCAAAAGGCAGAACATGGTCTGTCGATCGACAGATGTTCCTGTCGATCGACAGGACCCCCAAAAATGGTAATTCTGTATTTCTTTGATCAAGTTCGCATTTCATTTTATTTCTTTTACCGATCTCGGGCTTGATAACACTGGGGACAGTGTTAGATAAGTCTGGGGGAGGGAACTACTAACGTATTTCTTTTTATTTTGGTTTCGACTCATATTTTTTGGAAAATTTTTTGTTTTATTGAGTCAAAATTAGTAGAACATCCCTTCTTTTGGTCTTTTTCATCATGTGACCGTACTTCCAGAATTAGTTTCAGGGTTAAGACTAATGAAAAATCCTAGGATCGACCAATTGACTAGAGAAGTCCGCTACTTCCAGTATAATCCGCCAAGTCAGAGCTATTGCACGATACTCTTTGGGATCAATGTCCATTGAGCTTGACTCCTCATTCGTACCTGGTAAATGCAACCTCCTGTTGATAGTAATGGTACTCCTCTCCCCATATAAAAAGAAACATATATATATATACATGTATATAAAAGATTAATAGGATTGGGGTGAAATGATAGTTCTCGAGTATGAGATGAGGAATTAATCCAATGAATCTTGTACTCGAGATGATCACCCAGCTTTAAGCAGCAGTCTGAGTCCCCTAAAAAGGATGATGAAAGACGAGCAATCTCACGAGCCTGTCTCCTCACAAGGAACAATCGTAGTGAGTCACGACCCTGTCTCCTAACAAGGAACAACATTAGTGAAATATGCACTGCTTTGAGTTCAACAATCACAAAGAAATAAATGTATATATATATATATATGTAAATATAAAGCGAAATAAGTCTGGGGGAGAGATTGAGTACCGAGTTTTGTATGAGTGCATTTATCACGGTACAGTATGGGAATGAGTCTAGAAGGTTCATGGCTTCGAGAACATTGAGGTCTAGCGATGAAGACTAACGGATTATACTGTGAAGTGGTGGATGGATTTGGAAGGTTGTGTGCGTCTGCGGAGAAGTACATGGTGGTCTGATTCTGGTTGGTTTTGGAAAGGTCAATCCGCTGCATCGAGGGAAGGTATGTTCTATGTTTTCAAAACCTCTTTTTCATTCTTGGTGTATGTTTTGCTTGAGGACAAGCAAATGCTAAGTCTGGGGGCGTGATATATCATAGTTTTTACCCGTTTTTAACCATGATATAAGTCGGTTTTGTATAGTATATTTTGTATTTGTGTGTCTTTTGTAGTGTTTTGCAGGAAAATAGTCGTTTGTGCCGAAACCATCCGAAGTGCTTCAAAGATCGACTTAAAATAACGGTTTCCATTTGGATTTAGCTTCAGAGGTCTTCATGAAAGTTGTAGGTATTTGAGATAGCTTTCCAATGGAAGTGGTTTGAGGTCATTCCGATCGGTGGTTCAGGAGATATGGCCGTTTTACCGGAGGGTCTCTGGAACAACATTTCCCGTCGATCGACAGGAAACTGTGTCGATCGACAGGAATCTTTAAAACAGAGGAATTCATGACGAAGCATAAAAAATCTCCAGAGAGTCCCGTGTCGATCGACACACCTTTAATGTCGATCGACAGGCGACCTGCAGACCTAATTTTGGGCACTTCTATAAATAGTTTTGTTTTGTTTTCATTGTAATCTATCTAGAAAAATATCTAAAAACTAGATCTATCTCGTGGAGAGAGAGAGAGAGAGAGAGAGAGAGACTCTTGAAGATTGAGGGAGATCCATTGTTCTTCATCTCTAAACCCTCTGTATCTTCTACTCTAACTCTTTTATGCAATTATATTCAGTTATCATGATTTCATCATCTGTTTCTGAGTGAAATTACTTGTTAGGTTTTGGGATTTCTTGGGTTATGACTAGAAATCATTGAAATTGCATATTTGTTAAGGTTTATCCGTAGGTTCTTCATTTAGATTGTTTTTAATGCTTGATTCTTGCTTGATCATCTCGAATCTTGATCTTAGGATTGTTGATTAGCCACGACAGTGGGATTAATAACCAGAACTAGTTTAAATGGGCAAAGTTACTTATTCGCAAAGAAATTTGGTTTAGGGACTTTGTGAACTTATCGAGCTCGTACTAAATGCTTGTTTAGATTCGACGAATTCGCAAAGAAATTTGGGATTCGAGGATCTAAAGATAGATAGCCCTCGTAACGACAGTTAGCTGGCTATATTTTCGTGCTTGAGTTCTAGAACGGCACTTAATTGAACCTTGACAATTGCTATATATTGATTTCGAATCATTACCTATAAGATTTTCCATGGCCTAACTCTCTTCTCTTTGAGAACTTGTAAATTAATAAACCATCCTTGTTCACTTGTTCATAGTTCCATCTTTTATTTACTTGTAAAAAGCATTGCTCTAGCTTAAGAATGGATCGTTGCAATCCTAGTGTATCAATCAAACCTCCCTGTGGATTCGATAACCCTTTGTGCTACAACGTACGAGGGGTTTTTGATGGCCATGTGTATAAAAAGCCTGACATCAAAATGGCGCCGTTGCCGGGGAGGTTTTTGCATTGATCATTGGAATTTTGGTTCTTTTTAAGGCTAGAGTTTTATTTCTATTCTCTTTTGTTGTTAATCTTTTCACTTTTTGTCATGAAGGAAGTGACAAGGATGAAGCAACCGTCAAGCTAGTGACGTTAAACGCGCCATTGGGGACCTCCCCAAACATATCCATAGTCAAGCTAATGACTTAAAATGAGCGCTTAATGGGAGTCAACCCATTTACTTTTCAATTTCGTACTTTTGTTTTGAATTTTTTAGTTGAAATTTCGAATACTAAGCGAACTTGAATTTTTATTTAAGAAATGCAATGAGTTGTTCCCGTTGATCGTTTGTTGAATGTCAGTAGATGCAGGTTTGGACAACTTCGGGCTTCGAACCAGACACTTTGCGAGAAGTCGACAAAGGCGAAGTTGGGACAGAGCCTCATCTGTCGATCGACACAACATCATGTCGATCGACACGAAGGTCTCTGGAGAAACCTTTTGCGACTATAAAATTGATGTCGATCGACACATAATACTCTCTGTCGATCGACATGGATTTTAAAGATTTCAACAATACAACGGTCAAAAGGCAGAACATGGTCTGTCGATCGACAGATGTTCCTGTCGATCGACAGGACCCCCAAAAATGGTAATTCTGTATTTCTTTGATCAAGTTCGCATTTCATTTTATTTCTTTTACCGATCTCGGGCTTGATAACACTGGGGACAGTGTTAGATAAGTCTGGGGGAGGGAACTACTAACGTATTTCTTTTTATTTTGGTTTCGACTCATATTTTTTGGAAAATTTTTTGTTTTATTGAGTCAAAATTAGTAGAACATCCCTTCTTTTGGTCTTTTTCATCATGTGACCGTACTTCCAGAATTAGTTTCAGGGTTAAGACTAATGAAAAATCCTAGGATCGACCAATTGACTAGAGAAGTCCGCTACTTCCAGTATAATCCGCCAAGTCAGAGCTATTGCACGATACTCTTTGGGATCAATGTCCATTGAGCTTGACTCCTCATTCGTACCTGGTAAATGCAACCTCCTGTTGATAGTAATGGTACTCCTCTCCCCATATAAAAAGAAACATATATATATATACATGTATATAAAAGATTAATAGGATTGGGGTGAAATGATAGTTCTCGAGTATGAGATGAGGAATTAATCCAATGAATCTTGTACTCGAGATGATCACCCAGCTTTAAGCAGCAGTCTGAGTCCCCTAAAAAGGATGATGAAAGACGAGCAATCTCACGAGCCTGTCTCCTCACAAGGAACAATCGTAGTGAGTCACGACCCTGTCTCCTAACAAGGAACAACATTAGTGAAATATGCACTGCTTTGAGTTCAACAATCACAAAGAAATAAATGTATATATATATATATATGTAAATATAAAGCGAAATAAGTCTGGGGGAGAGATTGAGTACCGAGTTTTGTATGAGTGCATTTATCACGGTACAGTATGGGAATGAGTCTAGAAGGTTCATGGCTTCGAGAACATTGAGGTCTAGCGATGAAGACTAACGGATTATACTGTGAAGTGGTGGATGGATTTGGAAGGTTGTGTGCGTCTGCGGAGAAGTACATGGTGGTCTGATTCTGGTTGGTTTTGGAAAGGTCAATCCGCTGCATCGAGGGAAGGTATGTTCTATGTTTTCAAAACCTCTTTTTCATTCTTGGTGTATGTTTTGCTTGAGGACAAGCAAATGCTAAGTCTGGGGGCGTGATATATCATAGTTTTTACCCGTTTTTAACCATGATATAAGTCGGTTTTGTATAGTATATTTTGTATTTGTGTGTCTTTTGTAGTGTTTTGCAGGAAAATAGTCGTTTGTGCCGAAACCATCCGAAGTGCTTCAAAGATCGACTTAAAATAACGGTTTCCATTTGGATTTAGCTTCAGAGGTCTTCATGAAAGTTGTAGGTATTTGAGATAGCTTTCCAATGGAAGTGGTTTGAGGTCATTCCGATCGGTGGTTCAGGAGATATGGCCGTTTTACCGGAGGGTCTCTGGAACAACATTTCCCGTCGATCGACAGGAAACTGTGTCGATCGACAGGAATCTTTAAAACAGAGGAATTCATGACGAAGCATAAAAAATCTCCAGAGAGTCCCGTGTCGATCGACACACCTTTAATGTCGATCGACAGGCGACCTGCAGACCTAATTTTGGGCACTTCTATAAATAGTTTTGTTTTGTTTTCATTGTAATCTATCTAGAAAAATATCTAAAAACTAGATCTATCTCGTGGAGAGAGAGAGAGAGAGAGAGAGAGAGACTCTTGAAGATTGAGGGAGATCCATTGTTCTTCATCTCTAAACCCTCTGTATCTTCTACTCTAACTCTTTTATGCAATTATATTCAGTTATCATGATTTCATCATCTGTTTCTGAGTGAAATTACTTGTTAGGTTTTGGGATTTCTTGGGTTATGACTAGAAATCATTGAAATTGCATATTTGTTAAGGTTTATCCGTAGGTTCTTCATTTAGATTGTTTTTAATGCTTGATTCTTGCTTGATCATCTCGAATCTTGATCTTAGGATTGTTGATTAGCCACGACAGTGGGATTAATAACCAGAACTAGTTTAAATGGGCAAAGTTACTTATTCGCAAAGAAATTTGGTTTAGGGACTTTGTGAACTTATCGAGCTCGTACTAAATGCTTGTTTAGATTCGACGAATTCGCAAAGAAATTTGGGATTCGAGGATCTAAAGATAGATAGCCCTCGTAACGACAGTTAGCTGGCTATATTTTCGTGCTTGAGTTCTAGAACGGCACTTAATTGAACCTTGACAATTGCTATATATTGATTTCGAATCATTACCTATAAGATTTTCCATGGCCTAACTCTCTTCTCTTTGAGAACTTGTAAATTAATAAACCATCCTTGTTCACTTGTTCATAGTTCCATCTTTTATTTACTTGTAAAAAGCATTGCTCTAGCTTAAGAATGGATCGTTGCAATCCTAGTGTATCAATCAAACCTCCCTGTGGATTCGATAACCCTTTGTGCTACAACGTACGAGGGGTTTTTGATGGCCATGTGTATAAAAAGCCTGACATCAAAATGGCGCCGTTGCCGGGGAGGTTTTTGCATTGATCATTGGAATTTTGGTTCTTTTTAAGGCTAGAGTTTTATTTCTATTCTCTTTTGTTGTTAATCTTTTCACTTTTTGTCATGAAGGAAGTGACAAGGATGAAGCAACCGTCAAGCTAGTGACGTTAAACGCGCCATTGGGGACCTCCCCAAACATATCCATAGTCAAGCTAATGACTTAAAATGAGCGCTTAATGGGAGTCAACCCATTTACTTTTCAATTTCGTACTTTTGTTTTGAATTTTTTAGTTGAAATTTCGAATACTAAGCGAACTTGAATTTTTATTTAAGAAATGCAATGAGTTGTTCCCGTTGATCGTTTGTTGAATGTCAGTAGATGCAGGTTTGGACAACTTCGGGCTTCGAACCAGACACTTTGCGAGAAGTCGACAAAGGCGAAGTTGGGACAGAGCCTCATCTGTCGATCGACACAACATCATGTCGATCGACACGAAGGTCTCTGGAGAAACCTTTTGCGACTATAAAATTGATGTCGATCGACACATAATACTCTCTGTCGATCGACATGGATTTTAAAGATTTCAACAATACAACGGTCAAAAGGCAGAACATGGTCTGTCGATCGACAGATGTTCCTGTCGATCGACAGGACCCCCAAAAATGGTAATTCTGTATTTCTTTGATCAAGTTCGCATTTCATTTTATTTCTTTTACCGATCTCGGGCTTGATAACACTGGGGACAGTGTTAGATAAGTCTGGGGGAGGGAACTACTAACGTATTTCTTTTTATTTTGGTTTCGACTCATATTTTTTGGAAAATTTTTTGTTTTATTGAGTCAAAATTAGTAGAACATCCCTTCTTTTGGTCTTTTTCATCATGTGACCGTACTTCCAGAATTAGTTTCAGGGTTAAGACTAATGAAAAATCCTAGGATCGACCAATTGACTAGAGAAGTCCGCTACTTCCAGTATAATCCGCCAAGTCAGAGCTATTGCACGATACTCTTTGGGATCAATGTCCATTGAGCTTGACTCCTCATTCGTACCTGGTAAATGCAACCTCCTGTTGATAGTAATGGTACTCCTCTCCCCATATAAAAAGAAACATATATATATATACATGTATATAAAAGATTAATAGGATTGGGGTGAAATGATAGTTCTCGAGTATGAGATGAGGAATTAATCCAATGAATCTTGTACTCGAGATGATCACCCAGCTTTAAGCAGCAGTCTGAGTCCCCTAAAAAGGATGATGAAAGACGAGCAATCTCACGAGCCTGTCTCCTCACAAGGAACAATCGTAGTGAGTCACGACCCTGTCTCCTAACAAGGAACAACATTAGTGAAATATGCACTGCTTTGAGTTCAACAATCACAAAGAAATAAATGTATATATATATATATATATGTAAATATAAAGCGAAATAAGTCTGGGGGAGAGATTGAGTACCGAGTTTTGTATGAGTGCATTTATCACGGTACAGTATGGGAATGAGTCTAGAAGGTTCATGGCTTCGAGAACATTGAGGTCTAGCGATGAAGACTAACGGATTATACTGTGAAGTGGTGGATGGATTTGGAAGGTTGTGTGCGTCTGCGGAGAAGTACATGGTGGTCTGATTCTGGTTGGTTTTGGAAAGGTCAATCCGCTGCATCGAGGGAAGGTATGTTCTATGTTTTCAAAACCTCTTTTTCATTCTTGGTGTATGTTTTGCTTGAGGACAAGCAAATGCTAAGTCTGGGGGCGTGATATATCATAGTTTTTACCCGTTTTTAACCATGATATAAGTCGGTTTTGTATAGTATATTTTGTATTTGTGTGTCTTTTGTAGTGTTTTGCAGGAAAATAGTCGTTTGTGCCGAAACCATCCGAAGTGCTTCAAAGATCGACTTAAAATAACGGTTTCCATTTGGATTTAGCTTCAGAGGTCTTCATGAAAGTTGTAGGTATTTGAGATAGCTTTCCAATGGAAGTGGTTTGAGGTCATTCCGATCGGTGGTTCAGGAGATATGGCCGTTTTACCGGAGGGTCTCTGGAACAACATTTCCCGTCGATCGACAGGAAACTGTGTCGATCGACAGGAATCTTTAAAACAGAGGAATTCATGACGAAGCATAAAAAATCTCCAGAGAGTCCCGTGTCGATCGACACACCTTTAATGTCGATCGACAGGCGACCTGCAGACCTAATTTTGGGCACTTCTATAAATAGTTTTGTTTTGTTTTCATTGTAATCTATCTAGAAAAATATCTAAAAACTAGATCTATCTCGTGGAGAGAGAGAGAGAGAGAGAGAGAGAGACTCTTGAAGATTGAGGGAGATCCATTGTTCTTCATCTCTAAACCCTCTGTATCTTCTACTCTAACTCTTTTATGCAATTATATTCAGTTATCATGATTTCATCATCTGTTTCTGAGTGAAATTACTTGTTAGGTTTTGGGATTTCTTGGGTTATGACTAGAAATCATTGAAATTGCATATTTGTTAAGGTTTATCCGTAGGTTCTTCATTTAGATTGTTTTTAATGCTTGATTCTTGCTTGATCATCTCGAATCTTGATCTTAGGATTGTTGATTAGCCACGACAGTGGGATTAATAACCAGAACTAGTTTAAATGGGCAAAGTTACTTATTCGCAAAGAAATTTGGTTTAGGGACTTTGTGAACTTATCGAGCTCGTACTAAATGCTTGTTTAGATTCGACGAATTCGCAAAGAAATTTGGGATTCGAGGATCTAAAGATAGATAGCCCTCGTAACGACAGTTAGCTGGCTATATTTTCGTGCTTGAGTTCTAGAACGGCACTTAATTGAACCTTGACAATTGCTATATATTGATTTCGAATCATTACCTATAAGATTTTCCATGGCCTAACTCTCTTCTCTTTGAGAACTTGTAAATTAATAAACCATCCTTGTTCACTTGTTCATAGTTCCATCTTTTATTTACTTGTAAAAAGCATTGCTCTAGCTTAAGAATGGATCGTTGCAATCCTAGTGTATCAATCAAACCTCCCTGTGGATTCGATAACCCTTTGTGCTACAACGTACGAGGGGTTTTTGATGGCCCTGTGTATAAAAAGCCTGACATCAACTATCCATGAAAGAGGCTTGTTCTTGTGGTGTGTTCTTGGTGAAAGATGAAAATTCTTGACTTTTGATCTATCTTGTTGATTTGTGTGTAGGTAGATTTGTTGTTATGGAACAAACCACATTTATTTCGGTTGATCATGGTAACTCGGTGGTACCGTCACGCCAATCCAGAGACATCGCCGGGCTTCCGAATCGGACCGACCCCGTGGTCATGGCTTCTAGCGGAAACGAGCCCGTGGTCGCGGCCTCGAGTGGGAGCGAGCGCGTGGTCGCGGTTTTGAGTAGGAGCGAGCGCATGGTCGCGGTCTCGAGTAGGAGTGAGCCCGTGGTCGCGGTTCCGAGTGGGAGCGAGCCTGCGGTCGCGGTTTCGAGTCAGAGCGAGCCCACGGTCGCGGTTTGGGATGGAGGCAACCCCGTGATTGCGATTTCAAATGGAGGTGACCCCATGGTCGCGGTTTCAAATGGAAGCAACCTCGTGGTTGCGTTGCCAAACCTAGCCGACCCCGTGGTCACATCATCACACCAAGCCGACCCCGTTGTCGCATCCTCAAGCCGCACCGTGGGCATGGTCCCGACATTGTCCTCGCTGGTGGTTGCGAGAGCATGTCACAAGAACACTAGCGCCGGGATCCCACTCTGTAGCAAGCTCACGGTTCCACGGCCTTGTCTTATCAGACCCGATGAGGGTGATGAGGACGTCTTTGACGACTCAGCAGAGGTTGAGGATGTGAGGAGGCCTAGCGGTGATGAGGACTTGATGGCCCGTAACGGGGAAATTGGACTTTATTTTCCCCTCAACGATGAAGACCCGAAGCTCCTAGCTGGTGCAGCCGACATTGCTCTGTCGTCAGACTCTTCCTCTACTTTCAGGTAACTCCCTTCCGATGCTGAGGACGGTTATGATGACACCCTTGCGGGGGTTAGTCGGCCCGCGGTAGCCAAGAAGAGGAAGGCGCATCCGGACCCTCCGGGATCCACTCTTTCCGACGAGGAGTCGCTACAGCTTCTATGAGAGAGGTGCGAGATTTCGGATGAGATTAGGCTGGTTGTTCCCGATCTCACTCACCGAGCTGATGCTCCGCCTCCGGGGTCCTTCACCTTGTACGAGAACTTCATCGAGCACTGCTTGCTGTGGTTTCTGGTGCCCGGCTTCTTTCTTCGTTTCGTAGAGGCGAATGGTATCTCTCTTGCTCAGATCAACCCTAGGGGTTTGAGGCATATCATCGGCATCTACGTGCTGAGTTGGGAGTGCAACGCAGAGATTAGCAATGAGCAGTTATCTTGCCTACTTGACTTCAGGCCTCGTGGCCGCGCAGAGGAGTTTAGGTATCTAGTTTCTCCGATTCAGGGTCGTGCGCTCATTGATGGGTTCCCGAGCCACGATCACTTTGAGGACCGATTCTTCTTTGTCAAGATTTCGGAGAAGACCGTTGAAGCGGATTACATCTCTCTTGTTAGGACGAGCTGGGGGAAGAGAGGTAACCTCCGTATTCAGAAATATTTTTCGTAGCGTTTTCACGTCTCGTGTGCTAATTTGTAGATTGTTTCTTTTTGCAGTGAAGCCAGCTTCTCGGATAGTCAGCCGGAGTGACGCAGCGGCCATCCACAGTGTTCTTTCCTCTGGGAATGGTGACTGGGTGAAGTCATTTACTTGTCAGAGGATCCAGAATGCATTTTCCACCAGGATCTTCCCAGGGAAGGTTCTTGGACGGGGTGCTTCTAGGGTTTCGGCCTACCAGCGAGCAGAGAGAGCGAAGACGGTGTCGATGAGCGTCGCGGTCCCTCCAGGTGTCGATCGACACGCCTCTGTGTTACACCGAAATTGCGTTTATCCTCTCATAACACGAATTCCGGTGAACATGAGCCGACCACCTGCACCAAAAAATACGATAAAACACATATCCAAGCCACAAAAAATCATCGAAATTAATATCACACGCAATCACATTCCAAATCAATCACAAAACATGTTGAAATACCCTCATAGCCTAGAAACTCCGGTCACAACTCACCTTTGCCAACAACGGGGATTGGATTCGGTTTAGAGACACAAGGACTGCCACAAACAGACCTTCAACCCCACGAGAAACCTCTGATCGGGTCAAAACACACGAACAGTGCAACAAATGGATGATTTTAATGATCTTAGAACACGAAGAAACGGTTTCGGGAGGATTTTTTTGCAACAATCCTCTCAAAGCACCAAATCTCCTTTCTCTCACTGGTTCTCTTCTCAAAACTCTCTCCCTCGACGGCTCTCAGAAACCTCGCAACCCTAGGGCTCTTATATACGATAACCCGAGCCCAAAACCGCGATAGAATCTAATTAACACGGTTCCGAAAAATGAACGTGTAGAGCGACACCAAAACTATGTCGATCGACACCAACAAAACCATCGTGTCGATCGACACACACCTCGTGTCGCTCTACACGACCACCAGAAACCCGAATTCTGGTTCGTGGTTGTTACAATTCTCCCTCACAAACAATGGATTCGTCCTCGAATCCCGAGACACAAGTCCACACCGGACCACACTTTGGCCCGCACCGTCCAATGCCGCAAGAGATTCTCACAAAAATCCCAAAAGTCCACGACTAACTCCACATTTATATGCACGTTTTCAAACATTTATTACGTTTTAACTCATCCATACACCCACACACCCTGAGGAACCACCGTCCCTCTGAGAGAACTACCGTCTCTCAGCACTATAGAGGAAATCACCGTCCCAATATAGGCTCTCAGTACTATAAAGGAAACCACCGTCCCAATATCAGTACACAAGAAACCACCATCTCCTGAAGAGAACCACCGTCTCTCAGTATGTATACAGGAAACCACCATCCCCGATAGATACTCTGGAAAGCCACCGTCACCAGATGATGAGTCATCCGCAACAAATTCCAAAACGTCTACCCATAAGAACAATAAGGACCTAAAATCTACTCTAACAGAAACGCGCAAGGCTCCAAGCCCGGAATACCATAATGCAATGTTTCCAAATCCTAACTAGGTCTGTCCAATTGATCGCACAACAATCAAACAAGAACATGTACAATCAGCTGTAGACCTAGAGTTGGATTGATCGGTTGTGCAACAATCAAACAAGAACATGCACAACCAAGACACCACATCCGATATCCCGGTCGTTGAAACCGAACGCATAAGAAACATCATCGAGGTCTGTATTCCGTCTCATGTTTATGCCACGGTCAGATATTGATTACTCATACTTACCGCCATCATCACACTCTCAGGACTTCTCCTTTGAGGTAACGATGTTGATACCACTCTACTCTGAGTACGTCTCCCTCAAGCTCTGGCTCTATATAGGAAAATATTTTCTTAAAGTAATCAACACATACGTAAACAAGCACCTGAAAACTAGGAATACTTTCCTTGATAATAACAAGCAATAACCTAATCTAGCAAAATAACTCTACTCCTACTGAACACTTAACTAACAAACCGACCATCCTCATGGCCCCGCTCACTTCTGAAACGCCTCCAAACCAAGGCACCAACGCACAACCCAGTATCTATTCCTCTTAACTCAGTCTACACCTGACACCCATAGGACGCATCTTGTGGCCCATCAGGAAAGTATACCGTTCGCACTCTCGGAACGCATCCTTCGAGTTAACAGTATCTGGGAAACACACATCCCAATCAACATACCGGAGAGCTCACATCTCCTCAAAACACATGAGTTATTCGGGACCGCAGTCCCTAGAGCAGTAAATACCGAGCACTGAAAAACAAAAATTGGACTGCCCAACAAGGGTTCAAATCCACTCCAGACGCCTCAGCGAACCATCCATCGGCCGATACACTCGCCTAAACACTTGAACGTCCCACTCGATGAGACTTGAAAACTGAACCGACTACCACAACTTACTCTTGCTCGAATGGCCAAACACTTTGGTTTTCGAAAATCCTTCCAGAACTAACCTCGGATGCATTGCCTAATCCTCGTGAACTCTGCTTCTTTGCTAACCAAGACAACCTCCCGATAACTGAAACGTTCCTTGCTTGTTCTGAAGACCATCCTCCGAATAATTGATCTCCATGTCTGGATATGATGTTACGCGAGGGACAAAGAACTTCTCAAAATACTGGTTTGCCATCCATTGTGATGAACCTTAAACCTTCAGATACGCTACTCTGCCTTCCTGCGACCAAAACCGACGCCCCTCCTAACCGCACTTACTCGACTCCGCATACCGCTTCTGTTCCCGAGCCTTTCTAGAACCAAACGCAACAAACTTCATGCTCCTCAGGATTCTTCGAATAGTCCAAGATATAATCGCTGAGAATGAAACGAACACTTCCCAAAATACCTTAATCACGTCGCAAAAATCTCATGCATACCGCATGCGCATTTGTCGAGCCGAAAAGCATAACCACAACTCGAACTGCCCATTACTTGACTAGATCCGCCTTAAACCTTCTGTGCAACATTTTTAGTCTAACTGGGCCTGGCGGTCGATCGTACAACAATCAAACAAGAACATATACCACCACCCGTCAGTCCCGACTACGCAACATTCTTAATCCAAACAAGGTCTTGCGGTCGATCATACAACAGTCAAACAAGAACATATACAACCACCCGTCAGTCCCGATTTGGATTTAACAAATGCTACATCTGTTACCAGAATTCCATCCAAGGCCTAGCCTGACCAGTGATACTTTGGCTCACAACTCGCGCCTCCCGAACCGTCTATCACAGACCATACACTTGACCTATCCAGTCAACAGTACTCAAGATCCTCACCCAATCCTCAAACACGTCCAACATGGACTAAAATCCTGACCTGACTCGGCCAATACCACACGAGATCCTCCATTGATCTCAGAGGCTCTGTCTAATCCACACAAGACCACACACTGCTCGCACTCTCGGGACGCATCCCTCGAGCCAACAGTATATGAGGAGCTCACATCCCTTGCTACTTATTCTGGGAACTCACTTCCCAATAAGTATATAGGAGAACACACCTCTCCTATGATTAGGGCCGCCTCACGTGGTATAGTCTCGATATTCCCAGCCTGGAATATCCTCAAGAAATGACCCACACTGGCCCACACATATAACACACATCTACGAACCACACGCCTCATAATTCGCATGAAAATAATTAAGGAACACCATCTTATAAATTTTCAAAAAATGAATAACGAAAATACCAACGAAAATACAAAAATCTAGAAACAACAACGCAAGGCTGAAATTCTTAAACTGAAAACAAACGAAAATAACTGCGATAAAAGGACGCTCCTCAATCCTTGAACTGATCTCCCAAATCCTAGTCCAATACTGTCGCCACATCAACCCGCTCCTCTACTACTTATAACCCTGCTGTGCTCCTCCAAACTGAGCCAACGGCTGCTCTGCCGCTACCTGAGCCAAAGGCTGTGCTGCTATCGGATGAACCACTGCAAGCGCCAACGGCTGCAACTTGGGACACATCGGCCTGAAATTCCCTGGCTCTCTGCAATAGAAGCAAACCTTAGTCTCCCCAGAAAACTTAGGACAGTTTGCCACACGATGCTCTGAACTCCAGTATCCGAAACACCTGTGAGTGCCGTGACTACCTGAGCCTGTCCTAGAAGCGTCATCCCTTCTCCTCTTCTGACCCTGCGCAGGCTTACCACCTTTGGTAGAACCAGGCCTAGAACCACTCTGCGGTTGCTGCAGCTGTCTCGGTTGCACAACAGGAGCAACTGCCACTGGAACTACTGCGGTTCTCTGCCTTCTCAGATCCTCCTCGATCCCTGTAGCAACCTCTACCAGCTTTACCCTTGAGGCGTACTCCGTCACTCTGCATCTGGTCCGCAAATCCGGCTGTAGTCCCCTCACGAACCTCTGGACATGCGCTCGCTGATCCTCCATGCCCCTATCCGCATAGACCAGCAGCCTACTGAACTCGGCATCATACTCACGGACAGTACAATCACCATGCACTAGCTCCACAAACCTCGTCCCGAGATGATCTAGAGCCTCCTGAGGAAAGTACTGAGCGTTGAACTCGGCCACAAACTCTCCCCAGGACCATGTTGCACCAGGCCTCCTGGCCTCTATAGCTCTCCACCAAGAATGACCATCACCACTCAGATAGTGGACTGCCAACTCTACCTTGTACTCCTCAGGGCAATGAATCGAGCAGAAATTACACTCCACACGCAAACGCCACTCATCTGCCTCCTCGGGGCTAACACTACCCAAAAAGAAAGCAGTACTCATCTGACGCATCTGACTCACCATCTCTAGGTAAGACGGACGCACCTCTGCAATTGCAGCCCTAGGCTGCACCTCTACCACAGGAAGCACCACTAGAGCCTGAGCCAGGACCGCCGCCAGAAACCTCTCCACAACCGCACCAAAAAGCCCTATATACGCTCCCATCGATCCTGAGCTGGAGCAGCACCCGCACCTGGGCCCGCTCCTCTGCCAGCCATACCGGCGCCTCTCCCGGCACCCAACTCACACTTGCACTAGTGGCCTCGCCCATGGATCCTTTATGATACGTAGGAGTCTCAGACGCATACGTAGCACTTGAAGACGACTCAACCGCTGGTCCATGACCACGCCGACCTCTACCATGACCATGACTTCTAGCTCATGAAACCATCCCACTGCACCCATACAGAAAAGGATACTAAGCTGCAAGAAGTCACAATCAATCACACCAACTTACCGCGGAATCATTTTAAAAGGCTGAAGAGGATGATACTAAGACTCTATTAAACTGACTAAGCATAAGAAATCAATTTAAACACATAGTCTCACACATCCAGTTCAATTGTCCTAAAACCGTCTAAGCTATGATACCAAAATGAAACGACCAAGTTTTTTTTTTTTTTTTTAAACTAAGCAATTCTAGTGCGGAAAACATAATTCAAATAACCCAATATAATACTCCAATAAATCCATAAAATAAATAAAAAATTTAACCAGAATTAAATTTAGCAACCTAACATTCGGTTTACTAGACTAACAACAACAACAACATGAACCCCAATCATCCTCTTCCTAACGCCTCAATCCCGCGATCACATTTTTTCTTTACCTGCAACACATGGTAGTAAGAGTTGCGTAAGTATTTAACAAATACTTAGTGAGCTGGTCGTCCTGCTTACCGGCGTAACAAGCAGGCTCAGGTAATCAATTCAATAACATCAACAACCAAGGAAAACAATCAACACAGAGCGAAATAAACAAAATTCTGAAACTGAACAGAACGTGTCGAATGACACCTAAAGACTATCGATCTACAGGAATTTGCACTTCGTGTCGCTCGACACCCTCCTGGTGTCGATCGACACGCCTCTGTGTTACACCAAAATTGCGTTTATACTCTCGTAACACAAATTCCGGTGAACATGAGTCGACCACCTGCACCGAAAATACGATAAAACATATATCCAAGCCACAACAAATCATCAAAATCAATATCACACGCAATCACATTCTAAGTCAATCACAAAACACGTTGAAATACCCTCATAGCCTAGAAACCGCGGTCACAACTCATCTTTGCCAACAACGGGGATTGGATTCGGTTTAGAGACACAAGGACTGCCACGAACAGACCTTCAACCCCACGAGAAACCTCTGATCGGGTCGAAACACACGAACAATGCAACAAACGGATGATCCTAATGATCTTAGAACACGAAGAAACGATTTCGGGAAGATTTCTTTGCAACAATCCTCTCAAAGCACCGAATCTCCTTTCTCTCACTGGTTCTATTCTCAAAACTCTCTCCCTCGACAGCTCTCAGAAACCTCGCAGCCCTAGGGCTCTTATATACGATAACCCGAGCCCAAAACCGCGACTAGAATCTAATTAACCCGGTTCCAAAAAATGAACGTGTCGAGCGATACTAAAACTGTGTCGATCGACACCAACAAAACCATCGTGTCGATCGACACACACCTCGTGTCGCTCGACACGACCACCAGAAACCCGATTTCTGGTTCGCGGATGTTACATAAGCTCACAATAAAAAAACAAATTTAGGTAGAAAAATCAACTAAGTCAAAATTGATTTATGCCTCGTAACGAATAACTTTGTAAAAAGGGAAAATGTCTTTCAAAAGAAAGAAAAAGGGGTCACATAAACAACCCAAAAGCTCGGGCTCGACTTGCAGTAAATAGTTAATCAAAACATAAACTTACGTACAAAAATGACTAAAGCAATAATAATAAAAAGAAATAGGAGACAACAACTCCACTAAAAAAAGATTCCCATAAGGGACAATATTTTACATAACCAAAATAAAACCCTTTTAAAAGGGCGCAATGTTAAAAAAAATAGAGCAACAGCAAGTAATTTCGCCACAAGCGGGTTAACAAAAAGTAACCTAAGTTAGATTCAAGAAGGTTGGTTCTGTGTTTGTCGATGATTGCCAAAGTTGGGAAGGACCGTCTCGAGGGCATTCAAAAGGAGGAGGAGTAGGGTTCATGATATCATCACCGGGAACCTCGACCTTGAGGACCTCTACCACCTTATAGAATTCCAGATAATTAAGGGGGAGCTCTTAGTCAACCTCAACCACCTGAGTTAAGCATGTTGCAGCACCACGAGCGAAGCAGAGTTGCATAGCGACCTGTTTGGGAGTATTCAAGACCTCCAAATACATGTGAATTTTTTCTAAACGAGAAGCTTGTTTTCTGGTCTATGATGTGCTGGTGCTTGCCATTTCTTAAATTTTCCATGTGGCTACATCCTTCTCTATTCTCAGATGACTCTCTTCATACTTAGATCTCTTCAAGTGGGCTAAGGAAGTCTCCAGCCAAGCTCCTTCCCTTTTATCCTCCTCGGTATTAGTTTTTTCTCCCGAAGTGAATCAGCCCAGTCGATGTAATTATTAACCTCTTGTTAATTCACCGAAGCCTTTATCTACCATGCATCGGCTTTGTCGCTTTGGCGCTCAATGTCTTCCCAAACCGCATCAATGAGCTCACCAACTATCATGAAAGATGATAAGGTCAGATCTTTGTCAAAAGCCAATGCAATAAAAAAACGGTAAGGTAAAATAATATACCTTCATGACGTCTTAAGCAAATTGCTCATACTCGTTTGGATAGACCATGTCGCATGGAAGAGGGGAGGTGAACATTTGGAGCGCTGATCTTTCTCACCAGCTATGTTATTATTCTAGTAACTATATATAGATATTTATATTTATTGGTATATAACATTATGACTTTTTAAATTCTTTTTATAATGTTAAAATCACATGTATAATTGTTATTTAATATGTAAATCAAATTAAAATTATAAAATGAAATAGTATATGATGTGGAAGATGACGTGGATGCATGAGAAGAGAGAAAAACTATCTTTTCATATATATATTATATTATTTTTTAATTAATTTATTTTAAAAATTATGATTCGGATACTGCAATTAAAAGAAACAAATGACATTAATGTCCGGTATCAAAAGTACTGAGCTAGGTCAAAAGTTTCTCCCAGGCCCGATTCACGAGGCAGCCGCACACCTAAACCGAAGATGAATCTCCACCGTCGGCGATCTTCCTCCTCCGACCAGATCTCCGCTTAGAAGTCAGGCTTCCTTTTCTCGACGGCATGGTTATCTCTTCAACAAAATCTTCTTCTTCACTTTCTATATGTCGATGCTTGATGCTCTCCAGCCTCTTCTCTCCACGACCACAAAAATCGGTCGGGACATGAATCTCCTCCACCATTGGTGGTTGAACCCTACGGCGTAGCCAATCAATCCTCCTCCTCTCAAGCCTCCGGATCCACCATATCGGCTCTTGATTCAGATTCAAAACCAAATTCTCTGACTTACGGTGGTGCTTATGTGGTCTCGCCGCCGTTTTGCTCTAGTCCTGTCACGGAGGAATCGCGTTTCATCTCCACGGTCAACTTTTCTCACGAAAGAGAAATCTGAATTGTGGGCCTTAACCAATTGGAGTCTTGTGCTTTTCTCAGGCCCAAGTCTTGTGCATCTTCATCTCAAATCGGAATGTCTGTGTGCAGACAATTTCAACTTCACCGGAACTCAACAAACATTATATGCTTATGAGCAGCACCTTCTCCGATGTGTGAAACAACAAGTTTTTTGGGTTATCAAACCTTGTAATCCCTATACTATGGCTCAGGCTTGATGCTCTAAATCTCTACGCCATAGCCTTATTCATACTCTCAAGTTGTGTTGCTTCTAGATATGCTTTATGATCCATATCTAGATTAGGTTCGAGTTGTTTAGTTTGTGTTTGCTCTCAACGGACTAGTATTCGTTTGACTAAATCGTGTGCAGCTTCATCATTTCTTGCGGAAAAAAACATATGTCCTCTCTTCCTCTTGATGAGAGATGATTTGCTTCCAGTTTCAAAACTGAGAAAATTCTTCGCCTTTAGGGTGCGAGTCTCTTTAAGCTCTGTGCAATTGGTTGTTACTCAAGTCTTAATGGCTTTGGTACTAACCAAGCGAGTTATGTATGACTATGTGATGGTCGTGGGTGTAAAGAAAGTTGATGCCATGAGTGTCTCTCTCCAAAGTTTAACATTTTGATATCTCGTGGACTGGGATTTGTTTGTTGAGTTTTTGGTGGTCGGATGTGTATTGGCTAAAGCTTCGAACAAAGTTTGTAGTTTTTCGAACACGCTTTCGGATTCCAATTTTGGCTCCTTATCTATCTTGGAAGAGTCTGCTAACAAGCTTTGTAGCTTTTTTGATTCTATCATGTTCTTAATGTTGTTAATTTATGCTTATGTAGTCCATTTGTGGTTGATGTAATCTTGATTTCATCTGATTTGGATTTGAACAATTTCTCCTTGTTGGAGTGTAACCGCTTAGTCTAATACAAATCCAAGTGTTGAAAAAAAATGTTCGGTTTCAACGAATCCTTTTTTTTTACGAACACACTTCATTATTGATTAAGCAAATACATTATATGTATCAGAAAACCAATAAGGTACTGAAGTGCTAATGAAAGAGAAAATAGTATCTCGTGTGTGTGCATTCCGTGCCAGCAAATCCGTTCTCGTATTGTTCTCCTGTTGTTGGTAGATGAGTTCGAATTCAAGAAAAGATTCCCGGAAGACTACTAAATCACGCAATTCAGGCTGAAAATTAGGCCACTCATGTGGTGATTCTACCATCATCACCAACTCAGTTGAATCAGTGACAAAGGTGGAACAATAACGCCACTTCCGGAGTAAACAACTCATAGCTCACATCAGACCATGTAACTCCGTATGAAGCGGGGAGAGGCTCTGCTGGTTCCCCTGAAGTCCAAGTAAATATGTCGTCCCATCTTGTAGTTGCAAGACCAACCCACTCCACTCGTACGATCACCTAATTTCCATGATCCATCAACAAAACACGTGAATGTAGCCGAAGGGGTATGTACTGCTATCTTTGGGGGCACCACTGCCAGTGGCCCCGTGGAATTCGCCTGGAACCATTCCCGCGTCTCCTTATTAGCCATAGCCAAAGTCTCAGATGGATCTCGGACCATCGAGTTAAAAATTTTGTCATTGTTGGCCTTCCAAATATACCAGATAATCCAGGGTATTGGCTGAGTGAACTCAGAGAGATCATCCGTTTGGGGGATACGCCAGAAGAGAGTATCAAAAATGGTTCGCAAACTTTCAGAAGGAAAAAGAAGTGCACCGGTTGGAAGACCTAGAGCATCATTATACAGAGTAAATAAAGGTAAAGGTACATTGGTTTTAGTGATTTAACCCAAAAAAATAAATCAAAAAGTCCCATTATCATATTTAAATATAGACATGTGTCTTTCTCTGATTGGGCGAAATATTGAACAAAAGAGGAAAAAAAAAAACAATCGCGTCCTTTCTCTTCCTCTTCTCTCTCTCCTTGTTCATCGCGTGTCTCTCTCGCTTCTCTCTCGATCTCTTCGAATGGATCGGAGAAAATGTATGGAATTGATCTGAATATCTGTGTTTTCTGAATCTCTTCTCTGTCGATCTCTTGTTCCTTGATTAAATCGTCTCTCTCTCTCTCTCATAATTTCATCTCAAAATGAGGGGTTGCTTGGTTCCAATTACAATTGTTTCCTGTGATTTTGGCTTCAATTAGGATTGATTGTTTTTGCCTTGTCATAACTTTGCTTTGTTCTGATATTGAAAAACGTCACCGTCTCTTTCGACGAGAAATGTCTCAGTTATTGAAAATTTTGCTGCTGTTTGATTCACCATAATCGGAGTTTAGAGTCATAGATTTCAATCTGAGTATCTTTAAATCGCTGTTTGTTTGAAAATCTAGTTGATTTTCTGGTTCGTGTTGTTTTTGTGGATAGGGATTTTGTGCCTGGTTTTCACAAGAGGAAGAAGAAGAGAAGAAAAGAAGCTCAAAGGAATCCGGAGGAAGCTTTAAGTAATTGATATTTCATTAGTTGTAGTATTGTGTGTTTCATAGTTTTATAATTTTTGCGTTATAGATTAATCCTAATTCATACTTGATTCTATGATTTATCGTAAGCTCTAATCCATGGCTTTTTGGTAGGAGGCTGTAATTTGAACTTCTTGTGGTTCCTTTCAGTGAAAATTTTGAGTGTTTCTTTTGAACATAAAGCTTGTATTGCATTTTGATAGTTTCAATGATGGATGAGTTATTGATATGGGATTGTTAATGTTCAATCATCTGTGTTCTTATATGGAGTTTTTGATTCTTGGCCTTGAGTTTGTCTCATTTTGTATTGTTCTGAATCTTGGTTTTTTAGCTTTGCAGAGGAAATTGGAAGAGCAAATGGTTGCGGGTCTTGGTGCGGAAATTGAAGATGGTGAAGAAGCTGATGAGGAGAATGAGGATGAAGAGATTGAAGAAGCAGAGCCTGATGCTTCAACTCGCAATTTGACTGTGAAAGAGTGTTCATGGTCACAAAAGCTGGTTGATTGGAGTCAAGAAGTTCTCTTTTTTTTTTGACGTGGAGTCAAGAAGTTCAATTGATTGTTTTTGCCTTGTCATGATTTTGCTTTGTCCTGATATTTGTTGTGTTTCTTTGTGGATGAAAGGAACGACATCCGTGCAAGTTCTTGATCAAAAACACAATTTCATAAAAAAATAAAATTTTTAATTAAAACCCTTCTATATTTACTACCTATAATCACCCAAAAAAACAACAAATTAAATTAGGGTAAATATGTTAATCCCAATACACTTAATAATATAAAATTCTTATATTACCCTATTATCTTATCTACCCATAAATGCTCTTATAGTTCCTAAGTTTCCACCACCTGGGGACAGGTTTCAACGGATCCAAATTTTCATAATTTGAATCCAAACTTTTCGGACATTCAAGTAAATGGATCATAACATATTTCGGATTTACTTCTCCACCATAATATCTTAAAGTTAAAGCTGATCATAATGTCCATTGATTGGTTTATTGACGTGTCCCACTTTTTATTTCTTAATAAAAAATTTCTTGTTGTTAAATAATTCTTTCTTGAAAATGGAATTATTACATAGTAGAGATTGTCATCATGATTCAACACCTAGTTAAGTGAGGCGATGTCATAGAGAAAATTATCATGTTAACATTTTAAATATCAAAATCCAACTAAATACAGTCTAATATCAGGAAAAACTTACGTTCGATTAGGTGAATTGTCGTATGTAATCATATATATGAAATGAGAGCTAACCCTCTCCATATGACTGACATATCATCATACTAGAAGATGACATATGTCGAAAAGAAATTCAAGAGTTACCTCGTCCTCAAACGTTACGACTAGAGCTTCTTTCTTTTCAACTTTTCTAATAACTTTAGTTTCATAAAATTTAATGAAAAATATTAAATATCAATGTATTGTATTGAATTTTTTTTTCTTCATTTTTCTTTTCTTCATGATTTGAGTAAGTTCATATCTCGGTATTTGTACTAAAGAAATCGACTTTATGTGAGGAGTAAAAAGCACAAATGTTTATATTTTATATCTTTCGACTTGCTAGCGTACTATATTAAACATGCATTCACAATCTCATGTAAACAATATCATCCTATATTCAATTTTTAGGGATCACCTACCGTTATCGATTTTAGTTGAGGAGGAAATGTGTGATCCAATAAGTTCGGGTTTTGGCATATCTGTTGTGGCTATGTAAATTCTCAGGGTTGTGAAACGCTCAATGGATAAGTAATTATTGATATAAGTAAAATTATGGCATACACATACACATCATCTCAATAATCAACAAAAGATGTTTTGATCATGTAAGTGGTTTTCTTCGGAAAATTCTTGAGGTATTCGAAAGAACATCAAAAGTTTCAATCCTCCACAGATATGATATTTGTTCTTGTAGTGTTTTCTTATGTGAGATTTAAATATATGTATGTAGCTATGTATTATAAGTGCTATTTATATAGATGTTCTAACTCATCAGTAAATCCCTAGGGTTTTTTTTCTTTTTTTCACTATATAATTTTTGGAAGAAAAACTTGTTCGTATGTGCGGATATAGGCCTAGTGAGACTTGAAACTTGAGAGAGTTACATGTTTTTGCATTGTATATTGGTCCTTATAGGTTTATAAGTGACAAATTATAACGGAAAAGTTTTACAAGTGAGACGACTGATTTCTTATCATTTGTCTTTATAAACGATTCCTTGCTAGCTGGTGGAGACAAATTTGAAAAACCACTAACTTTCGTAAGTATTGTATGCTTTATTACATGCTTTCTCCAAAAGCCAAGTGCGACTTAGTGGACATACGGTCAGAATATCATAGAAATATACAAAAGAAAATATTATGTTCAAAATAAAGTTATTAAAAGAGAATTGGCCAATTGAGAATAGACAAACAGGCACCAAAATTAAAGAGATTGGCCATGGACCCAGGGTCCCTCTTGCACTCTAGATTAATAATTGTAAACAGTTTTTTAGTTAACAAGGTTAGATTAACATTATTACCCACCAATGATTGCAACTGGAGCAGTATATTGCAGAGTTTGTAGGGGCATAATTGGTGGCAATCTACTCAGGTCCTCCCGCTCAAAACAAAAAGTTACACGTCGTTAAAGAACAAGAAATGTTTCTTTACCAAAAAGGCACTAAAGAAAGGGTTACAAACTTTAGGTTGTGTGCCATATTCTTACTAATATTATATAAGACTCGGAATCATACCAAGCGCATGGTCACACGATTTCAAGACATATGGTTTGAATGGATCGAAATTTGCATGTAAAGGTATAGAAAGCCTTTGTGATAAGAACACAAATCAATGTCTATGTGAATCACACACAAAGGCAAAGATCTCACTTGCTTTCTAAAAAAATCACACATAATAGAAAAGACAAGCAAAAAAAACCTAAGCTTCATAAGAAAACACTCTCTTTTATTTTCCAAAAATTTCTACATATTTACAATCAATGGAAAAATGAGCTTATATAGACCCCAACTACAAATCATCAACATATATGCAAATAAATGAAATTATTTACAAAATCAATCAAACTAATTACAAAAATCAATTAAGAATAATATTGAGATATTTTATCGATTCAAATTAATGAATGTTGGTTCTTTCTATCTAGACATTTTCTTGATATATCCATGAATTGATGGCCTTCTATAACTCTATTGAATTTTGGGCTTGATTTGCATTGGACCATTTGTTGATGAGCTATAGATATAAACCGGATTTTGGAGATTACATCATAATCAAAATAGATTTCATTGTTCGAATTTAAGTATGATTTTGTATGGCTTTATTGTTATTACTATTATTCCCACGAGACAGTTGTATAACCAGTTGAAACAAAATAAATGGTGGATAGATAGATCGAGAGTCGATGACAAAAAAAAAAAAAAAAATAGACCAAGAGTCCTTAGAGCATCTCCAATGTATTACACCATATTTTACACTAAAATGGTGTAACACCAAAATGGTGTTGGGTTTTACTCCAATGTATTACACCATTTTCTACACTAAAAAGGAAATATTCTAAATTTATTTTTTTATAAATTTACAAATTAACCCATCTACTTTTTTTAGTCTAAAAAATTATAAAATCATTTAAATTTAACATTACATATGAAAGAAAAAATATAATACATCATATAAAATAAATGTATGTATAATAGATTTTGATTTGTTAATAATAAAAATATTAGATTTGGGTTAATTTGTCATCATTATATAAGTTTTTCTTTAAATTTGAAATTATTTATAATTTGAAGGACCAATTTATAAATAAAAAAAGTTCTATACCAAAATGGTGTAGGATTTGGTGTTGGGTTGAAGATGCTCTTAGTTCGAAATTCGACAACAATAACACTTACAAAATAAAATAATAATAATAATAATAATATGATTGAGACACATATTATTTAGATGATTTGTAATATTTTAGTCTCTTAATCAACAAAGGTTACCAAAAAATAAAAATAAAGATATTGGCTTGTGTATCTTAATTGATTTGTAAATATTAAGTATAATCTTTTTTTTTTTTTTTGCATTCGACAATGACATTGAATGAAACAGTAGTATGGGACAAACGTAATAGTAACAAAACTCTATATAAAGTTTTGTTGCTATTCCGTGTATTATGCACTTTTTTACCATGTTCCCAACCGTTTCCATTCGCAATGCTTTTGATTTTTGAACTCATCATAATCGAATGGCAATGAAGTAATTATTTTGGTGTAATGTTCTCTCTCTTTCACCATCAAAATGATTAAAGAAAAAAATGCCTATAAAGACAAGAAGTAGCAAGACAAAGACTCTCTCTCTCCTCATTTTTAGTCATGGAAGTTTAGTCAAGATCTCCCTAAATTTGGATCAAAACGCGAAAGCTCTATAAGGTTGATTCCAAAAAATGGGAGTTTTAATGGTTGAGCTTCCATGGAAGCTTCTAGGTGGACCGGATGGTTTCACCAAATAGCTTATAAATACAAAGTTCTCTCCCTCCACTACGTGACCGGTGGTTATGATGATTCTTCAAACCGATCCGGTTAAAGTGGTGGACTGAACCGGCAAGTCATAGAACGGCGGATAGGCTCGATCTTCTTCGAACCTACCAAAGGTGTTATATCGGCTCCTTGTCTACTCTATATATATCTTGGGTTTTCGTTTTAAAGTTTTCATTTTCCCAGTAATGTTCTTGTTGATTCTTGTTGTTTTTGTCAATTCAGTTGTGTTTATTTGTGCCATTTAAGGAGTTAAGATCTTCAAATTTGTTGAGACGGTGTTTTTTTCCTCTTTAACTCACGAATGTGCTTATAAAAGAAAAGGAGCGTTTCCAATTAATTAAAGTCTTATTGTATCTACGCATTCCTACTAGATTGGACAAAATTTCTGAATCGACGAAAATTTCTCGAACCCGAATTGAATTATAAAATAATCCAAATAAGCTAATGACAAAGTTACGTATTTTTATCATAGATTACCATAACTGGGAAAAATTGAACACGTTCGAATTTTTAACATGATAACGATTGGCCATTAAAAAAAAGGTTTCTTAAGAAAAAACATTAATGGTTCTTCATTGAGCATGTGTTGAACTACAAATTAATGAAAAAGTGCTTTTTTGTTACAATTATTTGTGTGTTGAATTATTATGGCACAGAAACATAAACAAAATGAATAAAATGAACTTTAACAAAATAAAATGAAAATACGCATGTGTGATTATTTTATTTTATTTTTATCAAAAATTCGAAAAAAAAAAAACTGTTAGCTCCAGATTTTCAACCCTCATAAATATTATTGTTGGATTCGCGGTGTTTGAAAGAGCTCAGGTCCAACCACTGAGTTAGGATGGATTTATTCTCAAATGAATGTGGGAGTATTGCTACTTAGAGCTAGAGCCTAGAGGTCGAAGGAAAAATTCATCACCTTTACACTCGTTGATGAAAAATTTGAGAATAGATGAAAAATTCATGACTTGTAGATTATTACTGATGCTAATAGATTAAAAAAGAAGAGTAAAACTGTAAATCCGTGAAGGAAATAAAGAAAAAGGTTAATCCTACTTGCCCTCGGCCACCAGATCACTTTGCTTTTGGCTTAACGAATTTGAAAAACAGAAAATAAGAGATTTTGTCAGAAGTGGGGTTTGAACCCACGCCCTCTTACGAGGACCAGAACTTGAGTCTGGCGCCTTAGACCACTCGGCCATCCTGACTTTGATGAACTGATAGCTTATTTAGTTTATATATATCTTCTTATTAAATATCATATTTACTTGCATAATACGTTAGACCATAGATAAAAAGTTCATGTACTCTTTATTCAATAGTCCATCGAAATATACAACACAGAAAATCAGTTAAATTAAGTCACCAAATACAGGAAATATATAGAACAAGAGAACCACTACAATTTTCTTCTCATATCACAACAACATCAAAACCAACCCAAAACCAAAAAAAAGAAAAGAAGCAAATTGTCAAAATAAAATTTTGAGACACAAAAAGATGACATCTAACGCATAACTTTAAGATTTTACCATTTCACAACACAACCCATTTAAAAACAAACCAGAGCATTTGTGCACACACTCAAGCCCGAAAGAAGCCCCACGAAAAACCCTAATCTTTCTTCTTGCTCTTCAGAGGTCCCATTGGGATTTTGCTCAATACCTTTGAGTCAAACACAGCGTATTGCTTCTTCAATTCTAGCATTGCTTTCTCTCCATATGGGTCTATTTTGTCTTCGTATTTGTCGTAGAGAAGAGGAACAGTGAAGAGCAGAACCAGAGCTGAATCAAGAAAAATCAAATCAAAACCCAATACCCCATTCATCAGCATTGTTGGAATAAGAAGAGATGAGTTAGAGTAGAGAAGGAAAAGAACAAACTTTACCTATGTATGCCAATGTCAAGAAACTACAACAACCGCCCAAGACTGATAGAACCCACAAGCCGGCAATAACCTAATTTGATCAAACAGTACATTTTATAGTCAATCTTAAAGATGAGAGAGGACAAATCCTGGTCAGTTAAAAACTTACAGAGAGGAATTTCTTAAGATCCCTTCCAGAGGCAATCTCATGAAGAGAAGAGAACCCACGGTTAATTTCGATTCTTAGCCCAGAAGCAAGTTGAAGAAAAGGTTCTTCAGGGATATGAATTTCAGGAATCTTTGGTGGTGACCTGAAAACAAACTGGTTTAGAAAATGTGAAGCAACAAAAGCTATGCATAAGGAATGAATCACAACTTACTTGTGAATGAACATGGTTGCATTAGACCATAGAAATAACACAGTAAGAACAACAATCATAACATGAGATAGCAGAGTAAGAAGATGATACTCCAATAGTTCAAAGAGCGCCCAAGCTACTGTAGCACCACCAAATACACCACCTGACATCTTCTTGTTCTTCCACATAAATATATCAGCCGCTGCAATCAGACAAAATCATCATCAACTATCTCCATAATCAAGGTTTTATACAATCAAAACCATTACTAAATTCCATTTTCAATGCTCAAATTGTATAAAGTCACATCAAAACAATCCAACCTAAACCCAGAAATAAGATCTATGCTGATTCAAACCCAAAATCACCAGAAAACCACCGATTATTCAATCCAAGCATCAACCGAAGAATAATCGAGCAGATCAAGCTAACGAAAACGCAAAAAAGTGAAATAGAGATCGGAGTAAACATACGTTTTCCGCCACCGAGAACTTTATGAACAGGCTTCTCTCTTCCGAACAAACGGTAAACCTTCGATTTCATAGAAGACGGAGACGAAGGTTTCTTCTGGCTCTCATCATCCGAAGACGATGAAGAAGACGAATCACCTTTATGGTGGATCTTCTCCGATAACTTCTCCATCAACGATTCCCTCTCTACAACTTCCACCGGCGGATCCAAATTAGGATAAGATTCACCGTGATTATGTTCATCCGCCATTGTTTCCGATTCGAAGCTTCTTATTTCAACAAGACGAAACAAACGCTTTCTTCTACCTCTGAAAGAAAGATCTCGAAGAAAGGTTAAACAATAGAAGAAGGAGATTTAAAACTCGATCGTAGCCGTTGAACTTATGGTTTTGATCTGAGACGTTGGTTGGTGCGGATCCGAACCTGCTCTTTAATAACACAACGATGTTTGGGGAAGAGAGATAAATAGCATGGGGACATAAAATAAAAGTTTCATAGGACCAAGATTTGACGGTGTTAAAGGTAACGGCTTCTTAAAGAGTCGAATTTGTCGTTATCGCACGTCTATTTAACGGCTCCGTCAACATTTTTTTACTTATAAAATGTTTGTGGTGTTCAGGTGTCACACAAATTTTGTTGAGACATAGATCATTTGACACGTGGTAGAATAAGAGCCATTCGTATAGGTGAATCACGCTCTTTCGGTTTATGTCAAACTAAATTAATTATTATTATTATAGTCTAAGACTTAAAAATGTACTAATATATTTTGGAAGTGGGAACCGGCTTATTGTTTTTTATAAAAATTTGAAGACGTGTTTTAAAAAGAAATTCTAGAAAGAAGAAAAATAAGTTGTAGTCTTGTAGAAAGTGAAGAAGCATTCGTTGGACAGCGATGTGCAAAGATATTTAACAGCGAAGAGTGGCTGGCGATCCAAACATATACCGTCCAGACCGACAGACCGTCTAAATGGAATTTAAATGTTCATGAACTAATTTTATGTGTTGTAGGTCCGAATGATGTCTTTATTATTTTTTTGTAGTGAATACTAAATGGTAACAAAAATCCTTCTATATATATATATATTTGTGTGTGTGTATATTTTTGTTATTATTCAGATCATTTTATCTTTATTTTATCATGTATCATAGTATCACCATTCGAAACCAAATATATAGATATAACGAGGTAAAATTGGTAAAATATAATTAATCAATTGCATATGTAAGTTAAGATTCATAGTTGTATATATATAATTACAGAATAATAGATGGAATCGTTTTAGATCATTATTGTATAAACATTGAGAATGTAGAGAACACTGAGCTATTTTTAGAATTTCGATTCGAGAGAGGTTGCCGTGAAACGTGGAAATGGATTTGGAGGGGGATTATTGAAGAGGACTATCTTTTGTCTGGACCATTTGTCATTTACGAAGAGGACTATCTAACTTGTAGCAAATACCAATTTTTTTAGGAAGAAGTAGATTACTTCAAAATTTGAGAATGCTGAATTTTCTTCTAACAATACAGTATTTCACGATGCAGTGGTATCGAAAATTTAATTCTCAATCCCATTGATAAGCTTTATCAGCATGGTTTTTTAAGAGGGGTGGCAAGTGGTTCTACCGCACAGAGCCTATACAAATTTTTAAATTTTTACTAAAAAAAATTCTAGGGAAATTGGGTTGAATAACATAGAAAAAAACTATAATTAACAACCTAACCAAATACCCTAATTTTTGTGAATATAATTAAGGCACATATGTTAATTTTTGTTAGTTTTCCAATTATTATTTTTTTTATCTAGTGAGCAAATTAACCCAAAATTCTATTAGAAAAGGCCGGAATATTTTTTTTTTGTCTAGGACCTGGAAAAAATTGAGATATGAGAATCCTATTTAATTCTCAAACATAAAACTAATTAAAAAAGCTGGTATGATAGTAGTTCAGTCTAATAAATGAAAATCGGGTTGGTATAAAACGAGGAATAATATGCCATTTGGAAAAATATGGTGTGAAGAATGGAGAGGACCTCTTGAAGGAAATATCCGTAGTATGCCACAAGGTTTCGATTGTTGAATTGGTGGCGCAACTTTCATTACAGTTTAAATTCAAATTTCTAGCAATTTCATCAGTTGCTTAAAAAATGTGCTCGAACTAGTTTTCGGTAGGGGTGTCAAAATGGGTAACCCGACCCAACCCTACCCAAAACCGCATGGGTTTGAGATTTTCGTGGGTGGGTTTAACCCAACCCATTTATTATATGGGTATAATTTTCATACCCATGCCCATTTATATTAAACCCGCTGGCTTAATGGGTTAAATGGGTACCCATATATATATGAAATCACACAATAAACTTATAAAAACTCAACATAATTCATAATTTATTATAAATCCAACAAAATTTTTAACTTAAACAAGAAAAAACCATAAAACCAATAAAATAGAAAAACCATAAAACCAATGTATCTTAAAATAAACTAGTAAAATCATAAAACCAATAAAACACAAAAACCATAAAACCAATAAAAGTATTTTTAAAAAGCACTTCAATCTTTCTTCGGTTCCTCTCCTTCCTTAGATCCATCTGGTTCATTGTTCTCATCATCACTTTCAATGTCTACAAATAATAAGAAAAGTATATTACTAACTTGGATAATTTAGCAATTAGTATTAATATAGTAAATATAAATGATTTACCTTTTTCATCACTTGGAAAACCAAATAATCATGATCTCGTACAAAGTAGAGCTTGGACATGTTTCGGAAGAAGTGGACTCCGATATTTGTTTAGAACACGAGAACCAATACTGAAAGATGATTATGAAGCTACAGTAGTTATAGGAATGCTTAGCACATCATATGCATATAGGCTAGAGCACCAAAACGATGTTTGTTATCTTTCCAATACTGCAAAACAGACATGTCATGATGGTCTCTCATCTTTAACTTTGGTTCTTCCCAATACATTACTAACTCCAACTTTCCTTCATCCGCAGCATCAGGAGCATCATCTAAATCAAACAAATCCTATATTATAAGAAACTCATACATGTTAGCTATAAGAATAGTTAATTATTTTAAACCGGAAAACCCTAGGCTAATTTACATAAATCTATTAAAAGAATATATATATAATTATATATATATATATATATATATATTATATTTTGTGCTTAACCCATAGGTAACCCATAACCCTAATGGGTTTACCCATTAAACCCGTGAACCCAATAGGGTAACCCAATGAAACCCATTTATTTATATGGGTAAAAAAATATAACCCTTACCCATTAAAAATACGGGCGGGTTCGGGTAACCCATGGGTAAGAACCCATTTTGACACCCCTAGTTTTCGGCCCGTAAACACAAATTTGTTTAAAAGGTGTAATAAGTGTTTCATTACAGTTAAGTCTCTCTTCATTCGTTTTCGTTTTAGGAAGTATTGTTTCTTCGCTAGTTTTGAGAAGGTAAGTTTTTGTTGTTGTTAATTTAACTTCAAGATGTGTTAAGTCAATTTTAACATGAGAACCATGCATTTAACCTATTTTTATTAACAAGGCGGGTTTTATTATAAATAGTAGCACAACAACATACAATATTCGGGTTTCATATGAATAGTAGACAACAACATGAATTATATGAGTTTGAAATGGATAGTAGCACAACAACATGCAATATGCGAGTTTAAATTTGGATAATAGTACAATAATAAGCGATATGCAAATATGAATTATCGTCATTATCGAAATCCTATATATATTAATTGACAGGGCCGTCTATTTACGTGTACAAGTAGTGCGGTCGAACAGGACCCACAATTTAGAAGGACCCAATATATATATATATATATATATATATATATATATATATATATATATATAGTATGTGTTATTAAAAAAATTTGAGTTTGTTAACCAATAAAGATTTAAAAAAAAAATTAATTTCATTTAGACAATCAAATAAAAAATATATATTAAAGATTACTTATATATATATATAATTAGCATAGGAAAATGATGTAGGAATTAGTATCAATTGTTAATATTAAAGGAAAAAGGCTTTTGAATATTATTAATTACCTAAATTTGTTTTACTTGACTACATTTAGATCTTTTTTATTAATTAGATTTGGTATATATATTGAAAAAAATCAAATAAATTCTTTGCCAATTTTCTAAAAAAGAGTTTTTGAAAACACTTTCATAACAAAGTTATAAATAAAATTGATTAAAGTTTCACCATATGTCGTCTTTAATCATTCAAGGCAATATCTTAAAGTACTTTAAATTTTTTATTTATTTACTTAGTGATATGTTGTTTATGATGTCTAAGTATATTATTATATTTTTAAGTAAATTTATTCTTCAAGTTACAAACTCAAACTAAAAAAAAGACTTAACGTGATTCTTTTTTGATTGATAAGAACAATGACTTTGTTTAAATATAAGTTTTTAGTTGTAATTGTATGAATGAAACAATTTTGAGTAATAAAATTTTGTTTGTTGTTAAAAAAATAAGAAAAAGAATATTTATGATTATAACCTATTCATTACGATAAGTTATAGGTAATTTTTTTTATAATTAACATTTAAAAACTAAAAATGTTTACGATCTAATTTTGATATTTGAACAGGGTCTCTATAAAGTTTGAGACGGCCCTGTTAATTGAGGAGACACTCAAAGTTCAAAATTCTAGGTGTCACTCAAAGAGGCTTTTAGGAGATATTAAAACTTAAAATTCATAGGTGTCATCCAAAGAGAGTTTTAGGGGGAAGTTATCATTTTATTAAAATTTTTTAAAAAACATACATTTCTAAACTTATGAACTTCCCTAAAATTTCGTCTAGATTTTCCTACAACATTCTTGTTATCTATTGTGACTTTAATCAGATACATAGTGGTAAAAAGGCCAGCCCTCACATGGCCTAGTCCAGAATATACTGGTGACTCGCTAGGCAGTATTTTTGGGGGTACGGGGGGCGAAGCCCCCTGGGGATGGTATACGTCGGTTTGAGATGTCTATATATTAAGGTCTTAAGGTTTTCTATATTGTAACACACGAGTTTAATAAGAAACCCTAGGCGGGATATTCATCTCAATCGTTTTGTCTCTTTGCTTTATCGTTCTTATTCACAACAATTCTGAAATATATAGTTTCTAAACTATAAACATTTACAACAAAAATGTCTATATAAGGTAATGAATATTGTGTTTAATTAATTAAACAAAATATTTAACTTTCCTATTAATTCTAAAAACATGATAATTTTTTTTTTTTATTTGTCGATCAAAGAGAAATAGATAATAATAGGATTTAATGTTATTTCATAAAATTATTTTCTCAATTTATACGTTGGTTGTATTATTTTATGCTAATTAAAATATATAAATTAACAAACTAAAAATCATAATCCCCCGTTTGACGCGGGTCCAATCTAGTATGAAATTAAAAGAAAAGAAGAAAATTATTTTGAAGGGATATTATTTCTTTTTGACTCTCCAATTTCCCACTTTTTTTTATGTTTCCTCGCAAGCTTTAACAATGATTTTTAGAATTTTGGACAGTCCTACTCGACATCAACTGGTTTCAAAGTGAGGGAATACACAAAAAAAAACCCCGATAGAACATGGATATGAGAATAAAGCGAAGGGATGGACAGGAATTGATGATTTATATACCAATATAAATCGATTCGACTCATTCAATAACAATAATCGTGAAGGAATATTATATATAGTTTCACCTTAAAACTGTTCTTTGTGGAACTCGAACCTGGAACATCCCGTCTTATTAAATTCATGGCAGAGTGTAGAGAGTTCCTTCCCTAAACTCGATCCTCCACAGTAGAACACTCCTGATTTTCCAAATGAACACAATCAAAACATTCTTCAAACAATGCAAAAATAAATAAATAAACAGACGAATTATCATTAATTCTGTGAGCTGATTTTGTTTTTATACCGATTCGTGCGTTCTTATGTTTAGTGCTAATCTTTGATAACACCTTCTTCCATTTTGGCCTCCCAAAATGTGTTCGTACCTAAATAAATACACCAAAAAAGTTGCAAACAAGTATAAGAAACTAGAGTGTTGTTGTTTATTTAAAAAAAGTAATTGTTAAAGATCATTTCATTGCCTTGGTTCCAGAAAATATGTCGACGCCATTTTTGGCGTGGTTTAATGTCTGGATCATGGTTAGAAGAGTGGATCGCGCATCTCCTTCTTCGTAGACACTAGTCAAGTAGTTGTGCATCTCAATAATACCCTTTTATTTGTTTACACAGACAAATATATATAAATAAGTAGTTAACTTCAATGCCTCAACGCAAACGCAAACGCAAACGAAACAACCAAGGTCGAAACTGAATTAGTGTAATTTATTTACCTTTCTATCGGAATCAGCTATTTCGTTCATGATCTCTCTGAACCAATCGAACGAGCCTTGTTCTCGAGTTACCCAATAAAAGTAAGCGTTCTTGGTGTTCAACGTCCTCCTTTGGTTTTCCGGAATCCTATTCCGAGCTTCCGAGTTTAAGTATCTGAAACTATGATCCGACGACACATTGCTGTTACTACAACTACCTGAGGTGCATTCCTAGAAATATAACATTAACTCGAAAAAAGTTAGTTAAAATTCTGTTAATCCTTAAATGAATTAATTTTCTTAACTTAATCATTCTCACAACTTGTTCTTGTTGCTTAACGATGTTATTGAGTAGATCTCTCAAAATGCTAATGAAAGGTGTTGCGCCTATTCCAAGGCCAACGAGTAATAACACATCGTACTTCTGATGATCTTGCGCTGGTGCGCCATAAGGTCCATCTATCAACAACTTTGGCAAACTAGATTACAAGAAAAAAATATATCACTATCACATTCATAAATGTGCATTTAACAAATTTTCTGACTATAATGTAAATTAAATAAGATATGGAATTCAAATTATTTGATGCACCTTGTTCTGTTTGGTCCGTCTACTCTAAGAAGTCCGCTTTTTCCAGGTTCAGGGGCTTCACATACAACTGAGAATACTTTCTTAATCCCTTCTGTCCAATCTCCTCGCTGGCGAATGTGAATGCTGAGATAATCCTCTCGAGGGGAAGAAGTAATAGAAAATGGATGCCTGAAAATGGATTTGGGCCAATAAAATCTTTCAAAGTAAGAACACAGAATGTATATACTCTAACGAGAAAAAGGACTCACCACTCAAATTTTGATACTGCAGGACACTGAACAAATATATACTGTCCGCTCTTGTAATCGAATGATGTAGGCTTAGACATGTGTAGCACAACAACGTTTCCCGGATAAATTACGACCTGAAACCAAAACATTTGAGTTGGTACTAAGATAATGGGAAGATTATTTTCAATGTTTCTTTTGATGTGATTCTATTCAAATTGTAACCGTAAAAAAAAAAAAAATTCACCTTGCAAATTTCGACAGTGTGAAGCCAGCAACGAAAGAATCTTAGGATCCTTTCACCAGAGTAGAGTAAAACCGGCACAGCAAGATACATCCATGTCTGCAAGGAGACATCATCTGTTATTATTATCACTGTCAATTACTTAAGAACGCAACAAATTAAGTAAAATGTTAAAAAAAGTTTCAGAAATTTACATTTTTGCGGTACCATTTCTGTTCGAGATAGAGGGAAACACCGTGTACGATTAACAGGACGTAAACAGTCAGAAGTAAGTGATGTGAATACCAAAAGGCATTAAATCCGGTAAGCTTGTCAAATGGCTTTGGCCACTTTGTAAGGTTCCGCCTGCAGTTTCGACTGGCTAATGTAAATGCAATTACCATAAAAATAATTATTATAAATCCAGTGATTCCCACAGGATCCTTAACCAAGCCAAAGTATGTGGGTTTGGTCACACCAAAGTAATGAACCAAATATCTTTTGTAATCAGCTTCTGTAGATGTTACAATCCTCGGGAAATCACAAGCGAGGTGGCTTGACGCATGGACAACCCCTCCAATAATAATTGCAATAGAAATCGTCTGCGAGTAACCAAAAAAAATAAAGTAGGATTAAGTTGATATATAGCCTCTCAATCTATGAAAGTCAAGACATGATGGTTTTCACTGTTAAGTAACCTTGTGAAAGTTGATACTATCATCGAAAGGCACCGAGTAAGACAAAGCGGTGGATCTTAGATAAGTGATGGTGTTTCTACAAACCGGCAAAAGGATAAGAGCCATGTTGAATTTGAGTGTTTCAGCTGCTCCTTTTGCCACAACTAGGCAGTAACCCATTACATGGAACGCGTCTTTGCGTTTGTACTGAACGCACTTCCACATAAATAGCCCGGCCATGATCATAAACCACAATGTCAAAATCCATATCCTCTTCCAATTGTCTTGCAAAGAGTAAAGCAAGTTCCATCTTACTCCCCATCTTGTATCCTTTAGGTTTTGGCTTAAGGCTCGACTTGTCTGGCTATAACCACTATGAGATATGTCCTTCTGAAGTAGTAGCATCTCTAATTCCTTTAACTGCATAAATTTCAAATACGTAATCATCAAAATGTTAAAACAGAGTTTCTTGGTCTGATACTTAAAGTGTTCAAACAGTATTCTACTACACATCTTGTGTAAGTCTCAAACAAAGGAAAATATGCAGACAAGTAGTTTTGATAATCACTTAAGACTTTATTTGTGGACCTCTACTTTGTTTTTCTTGTTCAACTTTTTATACTATTAATGTCCATACCAAAAAAAACTTGCATACCACTTTGCTTTAAGCATTAGTTTTTTGACTCAGTCAGATGTCCCTATCAGAGACTTTGAAAGGTAAGAGCTCAGTGTCATCAATTACTAAGGTCAAACTAACTAAGAACCCTTCTACTCTGACCATCATATATCGATAACTTTGCGGTATTTAAGCATGTGTTATGGTCTTTAATGATATGGGATATAAAAGTGATAGTGAACCACCTCTATGTACTGAGAATGGTGTCCATCAGGAGCTAGTTCTTCCATAATCAGTGCTGCATATTCTTCTGCTCGTTCTCTCAACCTTGATAGATTATTTGCTGATGCACTTAGTATAATGATCTATAGGTTGTCACAATCAAGGAAAATCATACAATAAGTTAAAGAACCTTTGTATTAGAAAGATTCAACTTCAACTTAGTGGTTATAAGAAAAAATATTTTTTTGGTTGGTAGTTAGTTAAAAAATGCTTTTTTTTATTAAAAACAGCTTGCTTGCTACAAGGTCAATCAAACTTTGTGTAGAAAAAAAATTGCAAATCAAGTTTTCTATTCTAGAAGGGAGACATGGGAAATAATCAATGAATCATATCAAGATTGAAGACCAACCAAAATTAAGTTTTAAATAAATCAGCAACATGGATATATAATAATAACAGAAATATTCAACTGGAAAGAAATATAACGGGACACAAGTTATGAATCCTAAGACATTTACGTTTTTTTGTAAATGTCCCATGTTTTTAACGTAGTCAACGACTCAATAATGGTTATTAAGGAACTAAATAAGTTTTAATGGAACATTAGTCACCTCTAAAACCAAAAGAAGAAAACATAAGTCACCTCTTTTACTTCATTCTCTGTGATTCTACCATCTCCATTTTTGTTCACCCTGCAAAAGTATCAAAACATGAAAAAAATACATCCAAGGACTTAACTCATGGTGAAAAAGGTTATCAGTAATGTTTACATGTTGAAGAAGATTTGCAGCCGAGCATCGAAACTTTCGTCTGTAATTTGGTACCAAAACTCGTATAGTTCTTGGACACTAATCTTATCGACCATTATTCTTCTTCTCCTACACAATGCGTCGAACAACTCCTCTGCAAACTCTTTTGAATTACCATTTCCCATCCCTTATTGCAATACAAGCACACAAAATGGTCAACCAAACTTCACAATCGCAAGTCAAAAACTGTTATAGATTATCGGCTTCCAACTCAAAACTAATTGGCAATAAGTGGATTGGCCTAAGTTCCTTATATATTAGTTCAAATCGAACAAACCTATGCAATGAGCAAAATCACTTCGGGAAAGATGACCGTCTTTAGAAAGATTAGCGAATTTGTTTTGAACTTCTCTCCATCCGGCAATACCGTTTTCTTTACTGCTGATAAATCTCAAACCGTGAATCGCTCTCTGCGTAGACGACCGATTCCGATCAGGCCTGGTTAATCTCTGCGTTAACGACCGACAAAGAGTAGCCGGATCGGGAATTTCGCCTCCGTGTGGAACCACAGTCTCCGGTGCAGACCGAGACGAATAGCCGCCGTCTCGCCGTGAGATCCTTTGAAGCTTCCGTTTTAAATCTCTCGAGAACTGCATTGCGTTCTCCACCACCTGACTCTCCTGGATCCGGCGACTCGAGGACGCGCTCCAACCTAAGCTGCGTGACCTGGATCCTGAGCCGGAAGCAGAGCAAGAGGTGATTTCTAAATCGGAGTCGATGTTGAGTAGTACGCCGCTTGGATATTCGATCGTCACTTCTAGAAGCTCTTCGCCGGAGTTGGGTGAGTAAGTCACCGGCAACGATGGATTGCTTTGGGTGAATTCTCCAGCGGAAGCCAAATCGGAGCCGCACGGATCGTCGTGAGCTCCGGAGGAAAATGACATTGACATTTCAAAATCTGTTGGGGGAGAGAGGACGCGAGGGAGGGAGAGGAGTGAATAAATACGAATTTTGAAAGAAAAAAAAAAAAATTATGTAAGATTTTGTCTTTGGTACTAGGCTAGCCAAAGCAAAGAAAAATGAAATAAATATTACCGAAGAACTAGTAAACTACAATTTTTGTTTAACAGTTTTTCTTGATATTGATTTCATGATTTGAAATGGATTACATCATCTGACTTATAAAATAAAATAAAAACAACAATTTATGTAGTATGTATCTATGTACTGGTAATTTAGTGAGGACGGAGTTTTCAGTGACATATTGGCCATACAATAGTAGGCAATGGTGGATAAAAAATAGATTTCAAAATTGTTGGGAACAAGAATTTGGAACTAGAAAAATTTGTCTCCTTCATATCCCATATAAAATTTGGGACAGAACGGAAATAGAACACAGATGGGATGGGAATAGAACGTGAATCCCATAAAAGAGGAAAAAAACTAGAATCATAAGAAATCTAATAGATCAAAAGGGTGAATTTGCTCAATAACCAAAAAAAATTAATAATTAAGCATCTAACTAAAATTGAACTATGTGGCCAAATAATAGCCATTAGTTTTAGAGTATTTGGTTACATTTTGAGTTATAGTTTTTTTTATTGATTATCTATGCTAATTCCCCTACATCAAAATAACGTTCAAACTTCAAATTTATGGTAATAACACAAATCAATTGAATAAACTAAAGTCATAATGAAATCAAACAATCAAAATAACGTCTAAATAGACCAACACTCTCAAATCTCAACATGCCAAGTCATTCATTTATCTTTGGATCTTTCATAGCTCGCAAGTGACTTATATACAAAAGAAAAAACAACAAAAGCAATGCATAGGTAAGACAAATTATGAAATTAGAATTTTATGTATGATATATAATAATAATTGATAATTTTAATAGCATACTAGCATATATGAAAAAGTAAGAAACTGATATCTATAACAATATGATCTTATATAAGTAAATCTATAGTTCAGGCAAATGTAACTTCGGGAATCCCGTTCCCATCCTGTTCTGATTCCCAAACGGGAATTGATAGCTTGTACCGAATGAGAGTATGAAGCTATACGAAATTCAGATTCGAATGGGACGGATTAGGATGGAACGGGATGGGACAATAATTATGCCCACCCCTAGTAGGCATGTTTCTAATACTTTTGACCACAACCTAAGAACAATTCTCATAATTTTAATCTATGTCTTTCTTTGATTATCTTTGATAATTTTGTTATGTAAGAGTTTAGTTTGAGTGAAACACACTTTAAGCACCGTCAAACAAATTGGAACTGCAGAATGCAAATGAGATATACAGACATAATCGATTAAAATACCTAAGCATCTAAAGCAAACTATTGAAATTCTTATCAGTGTCTTTGGTGTAATATATTTCCATCGACGATTAGGATACAAGTAAATTCATGGGAAGTCTCATATTACTTGGGGCTTTAAATCAAATTTATTATTATTGAAATCGCAGGATGTGGAAGATGAATATGAATTCTCTGCAAAGAGACAAATGGGGACAATATTCTCTGCACCAATTAGCGTCGTCATAAACCCTTATTGTAATTGGTCATTGGATGAATGATAAGTTGAAGTTGAGCCAAAAAGAAAAGAACAGATCCAAAGAAAGTGTGAAATTGAGATGTCAAAGACGCCTTTTTCATTGACTTCATTTTAAAAAGCTTGGAAGGATATGGTCATTATCAACCACCAATCAATCACCATACCTTAAAGAAGTCTCTTTTCCAAAAAAAAAAAAAAAAAAAAAGCACAACTCTGAACAAAATCATAGATTTTTGGGTTTTCTTTTCAACTCGATTTTAAACACATAACAACATATAGATTAATGAAAATGGGCTATTAAAAATAAGAGAGAAATTAAACAGAAATTTTCAGACCAACTTAAATAAGGATTAATTAGGTGTATAATAGGTTAGGGGTCTTTAATTAGGTGTATAACATGCTTTAATTGAAAATTAGGTGTATAACACCCACTAAAAGAAAATGACTAAAATACTCTTAATGATCTTATTAGTTATAGATAGTTATTATGTTAATTAAAATAGTTGACTATATATTAATTAAAATAGTTGACTATTATGTTAATTAAAATAGTTGACTATATATTAATTAAAATAGTTAACTATGTAAAACATTGTCTATGTAAACGAGTGTTTCTTATTTAAGTTATAATATAATTTACTTTGTGCTAAATTCACAATGATTATAGTTGACTATTTATCCATGCATAGTCAACTATTCTTTTTTTTTTTACATTTATCTGCGAATAACCAACTATCATAGTTGACTATGTAACACATTTTCTATGTAAACGAGTGTTTGTTATTCTAATTATAATATAGTTTATTTTTTTATTAATTTACTATGATTATAGTTGATTACTTATGTATGTATAGTCAGCTATCCAATCTGCGAATAACTAGATTGGATATCAAAATATAGTTGACTATTGTAATTGAAAAATAAAATAAAGGCAAAACGGTCATTCTAGATATGATGCATGTTATTTACCTAAATATAATTTAGATCCTTACTTATTAGTGTAATAGATATTATTAATGCTAATTTCCCCTTAAATAAAGGAACCTTTGCCGTTTATATTCTAAACTAATGAAAAACGCACATGGATGATGGAAAAAGAATGAAACATGTCTTTTGTTTCTTACACCAAACACACATTACTACCTACACTAAGATACGTAATATGGGGAAGACCCATTGGGTTATTAACGCATAGATGATGAAATTGTCCATAATTTTTGGAGTGTTGTTATAAATAAAGAGGCTGACTAGAAAACTTCACTCATCAACCTCTGCTTTGATTTCTCTTTGGAGATCTTCTTGCCAACGCGTCTATACTCTGCATGTCTAAGTGATTTGTTGGCTCATCGAGAAGCAAAATGTGTGGCTTGGACATGGAGATTGAGCTGAACACAACCCTAGCCTTTTGTCCTCCAGACAATTTCGCAATCGGAGTTATGTGGTTGTGACTTGGTAGCCCAAACTTGCCAAGCTTCGCACGCATGGCTTCTTGCTTGCTAAATCCCGCTTCTTTTGTTCCTTACCAGTCACATGGATATCAAGATGCCTTTGTTCACTCTTGTGCTTTCTCCTTGCTTCCATCTGTCTCTGTTCTTCATCGGAAACGCCCTCGTCTTCTTCGTCGGAAGGAGGAAGATCTAAACCATCAGTATAGGAGGAAGCTTTTTTTGGAAGAGCTTTGGCTCTGGATGATGAACCCTGATCCAAGATTGATAAATTCTCGGTTTACCGCTTGGCTTCGCCTTCGTGGTAGCGGCACTCTTATCTGACTTCTTCTTACCCATTTAAGCCAGTATCTGACACGAGAAATCAACAACAACAACAACAACAAAAATGCCATTTGTTTAATTTACTTTAGATTCGAGACAAACATGAGAGACCCGAAAGCAGAGTTGGATTAGGGCTGAATATCGAGAAGAACTTTGCCTGGGAGAAATTGATCGAGGGGGGTTCCCACAAAATATTACATTTTAGGGAGATTTGGATTTAATGGATACTTTTAGTTAAAATTCATATAAATTCCATATATTCATTACAAATCATCAAGTCATGGAACGTTTTGATAAAGCTCACGAAAAAGAAGATTTTTTGCTAATACAAAATTTAAAGCATCAGACCGTTCTTTAGACAACAACGCAAGAATGGAGAGCCAAATTCAAGTAAAAACAAAAGAAACCTTTTAGTTCAAAGATTTGTCAGAACTTTTGACAAATTCAAAAAAAAAAAAAAAAAAAAAAAGCAGCAAAGAGGATTTTAAACATGATCATCAATACTCCCATTTCTTAAGCTCCATACCATCTGGTGGAGTGCTCTCCACTTTCTTAGTCCCAACCTCTTTCCAGTTCGTAGACAGCACCGTCCCGTTCGACTCTGCCTGTCAAATCGAAAAACCAACCAACAAGGTATACATATCATCAGTTAAAAGGACAAAGGTAAAAAACGTTCATAACTAAAATACCAAAAGAAGGAATAATTTGCTTACAAATGATTTGTTCATGGCTCGCCTCATGTCCTCATCCGCACTCTGGTATATATCGCTGAAAAACTTGTTCATAGCTGCATCTCCATCTAGCTTCTCATCCTTCTCCTGCAATATTCAAAAGTGTTTAGCAGAATATAATAATGTAAAGTAGAGTAAAGCCTCTGGAGTTGAGAGACAAACCTGTTTCTTCACTTCAGCTTCCAGCTTGTCCCAGTCTTTTCCCGGCTTAGAAGATGGGTACACTGGCCTCTGGGAAACCGCTGCATACGAACATAAAGTTAATAAGAAAACATATTACAATTGAGGTTTCCAGTAAACACTAAGATGGTATCTTCTGAGATGAACTGAAGCAGAAAGGGTTTCAGCTAAAATTACCTGAAGAGACATTAGGTTTAGGAAGAATAGCTTGTCCTTTGCCATATTCAAGGGAGGCCCAAGTGATAATCTCTGCTTTCGAGAGACGGATCTCAACTTTGGTTGACAATACTTCATATCTGCACTTCTCTGGTACAATCTGAATAACAATATCCATGAAGTAAGATTGAGTAAGTGTGTTTGAAAGGACCAAACAATAATTTGTCGAGAAAATATACCTTCCCGAACAACCTCGGCTGGAGATGATAATCTTCCTCTCCAGCAACTTGAATTACAACACTCAGCTGCACAAAAAGCCCAAGATAGACATCTCAAATTAATATACAATGACAGATTACAAAGCGAGATAGGTAATAGGTTCATAGATTTGGGATACTCACAATCTGCTCACCAAACTCGACAGTTACGTTCTCCTTTGGTATTCCTTTGGCGAAAATTGTCACCACCATTTCTTCTGGCTTCTGGTAAAATTCATGTCTGTTCAACCACCGAGATTTAGATATTCAGTGATTCAGAATATTAAAAAAGAAAGGTATATTTTCAATAACTAGAATACCTGAACAACGGTTTGGCAGGTGCTGCAGGACTTGGAACAGGAGGAACATCAGCTGCCGTTGCAAGAGGTGTTGTAGAGCTTGAAGGCATGGTCGGTGGCATTGGTTGAACCAAATCTTTCTCTTCTTCTGTACAGAGATAAAGAAAAGTTCATCATACATCAAAAGCCTAAGTGCAGATAATACATTAAGAATCTTTTCCTTAAGCTATGGAGTTTATATAATACCTGCAATGCGAAGAACACATTCATCTATCATCTTCTTAAATTTTGGTTCACTGGGTGCAACGGAGGCGCCCTTTTCTAGGGCTGTTTTAGCAGTACCATATTCTTCTAGCTTCATACATGCAATGCTGCAAATATAAACACCAAATATAAATAAATAATCAAACTGTTATTAAACTTAAGACACACCTATTATAATGGAAAATATCATACCCCTTTCTGAGGTACGCTTTTGCCAGTGTTGGTTCCAACTCAATGGCTTTGTTCGCATCTACAACAGCGTCTGCTCATGAAACCATAAAATGTCAGACACAAGAATCTAAGAGCAACTTCAATCCAAAATTGGGAAAGATGATACATAGAATTCTATCATAAGGAACCCACCAATTCAACCTTTATACTGATCACTTAACCAAGAATCACCTGAGTTACGAAGAATAACCAAAACCCTATATAGTTAACTATTTGTAGTCGTTAACATGAAAGAAGCAATTCCAAAGTTGAAACGATCCAATTAGGTCAATGAACAAGAATCAAGAAAAACCCTTATGAAGATTGAGATCAATTCGTTTCCCAGTTATATGAGCATCATATTAATGCAAAATTACAAATTGCGATTAAAGAAGAAATTGCAATAACACCAATCAGCTAAGTTTTGTTATCCGATTCAAAGCAACCCTAAAGGCTAAAACTAACTAAATCAAAATTTGGTTCCGTTATGAACAGATCGAATCCCAAACCCAGAACCCCAAACGTAAGAGAACGAAGTTATCGATTTTGATTTACCAGTGAAGTTATCGATTTTGATGTAGGCCTGAGCACGATCGGCGAAGAAGGCGGCGCAATTGGGATCCAAGTCAATGGCTTTGGAGTATAAGTCAATAGCAACATCGAAGTCGTCATCTAAATAAGCCTCTTTAGCTTTCTCCGCCAATTCCTTCGCCATTGATTTTTCTTATCAGGATTTGAGAAGACGGAGAAGAAGAAGACAGATTATAATGAAAAGAGACCGATTCTTCCTTGGCTTTTTGGCGTTTTTTAATTCCTGTATTAGGTCAATTTAGCAAAGGAAAAATAATTTAAGAAAAGGAAATTGATTTTTGTTTTTGGTAAAGTAATTTTAATTGAATCTTGATATATCCAGATTTTAACAAATACTACAGACAAAAAAAAATTTAATAAGGAAAGAAAAATAATGGTAAAGAGAACTACACAATTGGGTAAATAAATTTGGGAAAATTGGATTTTTAGGCCAAAATTTTTTGGATTTGGTGTTCTACACCTTTATTTTAGATTGGTGACATACACTTTAGTTGAAATTAAAATCCTCTAATACCCTTAAATTTATTAATTGTATGATTTGTTTTCAAAATATAAGTTTTTTTCCTTAATTGTAGGATTTGAAAATTGATTTTCATATTTAGTTCTGATTTTATTTAAATATTTTGGATTTATATTAATTTTATTCTGAAAATTCATTTACTTTATTTATTTGTTAATTACATTAATTGAAATTATATTCTTGTATTCTGAAAATTCATTTACTTTATTTATTTGTTAGTTACATTAATTGAAATTATACTCTGATTTTATTTTATATTTATATTAAATAAAAAAACACATATATATTCAAACACTCTTAATGATAAAAAGGGTTAGATTTAGGGTAATTGAAATCCTCAACTCAGTTTCTTCTTCTTCTTCATCGGATTTGAAAATTGTTTTTCAATTTTTATTTTGATTTATAATAAAATTTCGGATTTATTTTAATTTTATTCTGAAAATTCATTTATTTGTTAATAACATTAATTAAAACTTTTTAAGATTTATAATATAACTATTAATTTTTGGAAAATCTAAAATATAAATATTTTCAGAATATATAAATATTTCAAAAGATTTTAAATCTTATTTCTTTATTATGCAAAATCTAATCTAACTGAAGATTTGATTTATTTAACTGAAAGATTTGATTTTCTTAATTTTTGGAATTTGAAAATTAATTTTAGAATTGGTATTCTCAATTTTTCAGAACATAGAGCAAACTGAAGAATACATATTCTACAATTTGTAGAACGTAGAGCAAAGTAAAGATTACGCATTCTGAAATTTGATTTTAAAACTTTTAGAATATTAGTGTTTCTCTAAATTTTTTAGAACATAGACCAATGTACAGATGATGTATTCTGATATTTTGTTCTAAATTGTTTGGAATGTGCGTGTACTCTAAATTTTTAGAATAAAAAGCAAAGTTAACAATACAAATTCTAAAAGTTGCAGAACATATACAATCGGTAGATTACATTTTCTGAACTTTTTAGGAACATATATAGACACCAGAATGTACATTCTGTTCAAAATATATTGAATTTAGAAATCCAAATTTTAATCTATTGGTTAGAAATTAAAAATTTTACCTTTGATAAAAAGTCTTATTATTTCATTTGTTAAATGTTTGAAAAAAAATAGTTTGAAAAAACTAATTATTTATATTAAAAGGGTAATTGTGGCAAAATTTGGCAATGTCAAACAAATGTATAGATGGACAAATTTAAATTTAGAAGAACTTTTAATCCAATTTTCCCAATAAATTTTAGAAAATTTGAATTCGTAACACTTTAATTGTTATCTTCTCTAACTGGGTCAATAAATTTTATAAAATTTAAATCTGTCATACTTTAATTTTTATCTCGTCATTATTTATCATATGATACTTCTATAATAAGTTTCAATACATAAATTGTGATTATCATATACGAGAAATAAATAATTATTAAGTAAAATCAATAATATTAGTTGTTGGAGGAATCATTATACTAGCCTGATAGGTGTAGCCACATCGGTTACGGTTTTGGAAGTTTGCGGAAGCGGACGATTGCGGTTTCAAGTATTTCTGAACGATTTGAACGACTGGTGCAACAGTTAAAAATTGGTGCGTTTGCGGGATATTTACGACTGGTTGACAGAGAGCGCAATAGCAGTTAAATCATAAATTAACAATATAAACACATTAAATAATTATAAAAAATCAAAAATCATATTATTATAATAAAATATAAAAATTGTAGATTCTATAAATTTAAATACTAAAATCATGTATATGATACTTACGTTGTTTCTTCTTCTTCTTCTTCTTATTATTATTATTATTATTATTATTATTATTATTATTATTATTATTATTATTATTATTATTATTATTATTATTATTATTATTATTATTATTTTGGATTAAACTTATGAATTTAATGGAGAAATTGTTTCTTTTGTAGATTAATGTTACATTTTAAATTTTAGTTTGTTATATATATATATATATATATTTGTGATCGTAATTTATTAAGAGAATTTTGGTGTGAAGATTTTATAAATATAAAATTATAATACATTACTAATTAAAAATGTTAAATTATTTATATATTTAATAATTATAATATTCAAATATTGATTTTTTTAAAACTTATTATATATTTTCTGATTTTTAAGTAGATTTTATTTTATTTTTTAATAAAAAATAAATTCATTCGCAACCACCCGCAACCGCCCGCAACCGTAAACGCTCGAGGAAAACAACTTTTGGTTTTGAGCGATTTCGAGTGGTACGGAGCAGTTAAAGACGTTTTCTATGATTGTTGTCAAACGCTAGGAATCGCTACCACACGCAAACGCTGCGTTAGCGGGAGTACAAATCAAGCTCGTCTAACTTATTTTTATATATTCGAATTTGGTATTGTGTTTGTATGAAATTTTTTTTACTTAATTGAAAATAAATGATTTTAGTTTTTTAGTGAATTAAAAAAAAAACCCATATATATTGTAAGACCAATTATAATATGTGATGCATTGAAAATTTTCAAAATCTTTAATATCTTTATTTATAAAATACATAAACCAAATTGAACAAAACTAAAATTTACCAACTCGAGCCCGAATCATATTATAATAATCTGAATTTAGGAAAAAAGTTATACACTAACCTATGTTTTAAAATATAGAAGATTATAGATTTAGAGTAATTATAAAAATAATAATATTTTGATATCCAAATTTGAATACGCCTTAATTGAATGTTTAAATTATACTTGCTAATGAGTATATATTTATTTTGCCAATAAGGATAACCAAATAAAATAAATAAAAAAAAGAAAAGGATGAAAAGAATTATGGTGTTATCAACAAAATTTACTTTTAATGTTTGTTCTTTACCAAATAAAACGAGGTGAATTAGGAAAATAAACACCTTTTAAAAAGTTATTTGGAGAATAGGCAACTCACTATTTACATTTTGTAAAATACACTTTTTCACTATTAAACATGTTTTAACTATTTAGAATGAACACATATTGACGGTGTACGAATGATACAAAATTTACAATGGACGTCTTATACACTATTCACGACGTTAACTATTGACCGAAAACTATTTATGAGTCACGACATATACTATTCACGATTCACAACTGACTCTATTCACGGGGAGGATACTATTCACCATCGAGACTATTCACAATTCATGGTTGACATAGTTCACGTTGTATGTTATTCACGGCGACGCTATTGATACAATACATTGTGTTCAATCAATAATGTCTACGGTGAATAGATACACCGTGAACCTTGTTCATAGTGAATATTGTACACCATCCACCATGAACAATATTTACGGTGGAAGCAATTTACAGTGGAAACTATTCACATAGTAGATTTTGTTCAAGTGAATAGTGTCCATCGCGAATAGCATCAACCGTAAACATTGTTCACAGTGGATGGTGTACAATATTCATTTTGAACAGTGTTCACAGTGGATGCTATTCATGGCGGACGTTGTTCACGAACTACATTTTGATCAGTGAATAGTATCCACCATGAATAGCGTACACTGTAAATAGTGTTAATGGTGGATGTTAGTTATAGTAGATGTTAGTCACGGTGGACATTATTCACGCATTACGTTGTGGTCTATGAATAGTATCCATCGTGAATAACATCTTACCGTGAATAGTATCTACCATATACTATAAATAGTGTAAACGGTGAATATCATCCAACGTGAATAATGTTTCCACTATCATTTTGAATAGTACATTAGAAGGATATGAATTATTGTAATTATTAAACATATCTAATTTACCAATTATATATAGTGAACTACTGTGAAGTGACCTTAGTCTAGTGACAGTTTTAAGTCCATTGCGTATATGCACCATTACAGTCGGGATCGAGTCCCACCCCTGCAAGTGTAGGGATTAGGCTAATTGGTCAATCAGTTGTGGTCAATGTTGATAAAAAAATAGTGAACTACCTATTTGGTAAATTAGATAAATTAAAAGTGTATATTTGAAAAATTATTCCAATAAAATTTGGTAAATCATATATAACCAAACCAAATTTTACCACAACCAAACTGAACCAAGTTTTATCATTGTCGATTAAAACGAAACTATAATTTTATTATGTTCGCTACGGTAGTAGTAAAATTTAGTTCGATTATATGTGATTTTGTTGTTGTCGTATATAAACCGAACTCAATCAAATGCTAATATTACATTATAAAATATTATACGAAAAGATATTGAATTTGTATTATTCATTTAGAAGAGTGCTACAAATATTTATACAAAAATAATTAACTCTTATATAAAACCCTATCATTGTTATGAGGCTTATATCATTACCCCAATAATTTGTGTATTTTTCATTGGTCTAAAATTTTAGTAGAATTTGTGTATTTTTCATTGGTCTAAAATTTCTTTACATTGTTTATGGTAAGATACTATATAACCGGTACTATACTACTATGCCTTGGAAAATTCTTCACCATGGCTTGCTACTCCCTCCGTGCCATCTGCTGGTCCACCTGTTTTAGTTGCCTTTCTTGCCAATCTGGTAAGGGATGGATATGGATACTCAGTAAGACAGTCTTCACGTAATACTCCTAGACTACGTCTAACCCTTATGACCCTCACACGATGCCCTTAACACCCATGTGTCCATCTCACTTTATCGCCACTAAGTGACCATCTCAATTACCACATTTCAAGGTTTCCCTTGTTCCTCTTTATGTGCTTCATAGGACACTTGATTCCCCTTTCATCGCAACTTAGGTTAGTCAGCTTGCTAATCTTCCCTAGTTGCCCCTCTTTCTCGTTTATTTTCCTTATTCCATTTTATTTCCTTTTTCCACTTCAATCTGCCCATCGGCTAGACATTCTCTTTTTGACTCCCCGAGTCCTTCCAACAAAAATCTTGTGCGAGTTAGGTCTTCTACCGTATATTCGGCCAAACATAAATAAGGTGGAACTTATGCCGATACATACGTCCTATGCAATGACTATGGTGGCCATGTGAAATGCATATTCTAACAATTTATTATGTGTTCTATTCTACACACTTTTTTGGTTCACAAGCAATGTTTTGAAGCAATAGCCAAAGCATTTGAAACAATAAATTTGCCCTGTATGGTCGGCCCCAAGTTAGTATGGCAATCCTATTATGTTACCCATGATAATATCTATGGCCATACGGCAACCGTCCCTGCAGAATACATATATAATATTATCCATTAATTGTTAAAAGCTTATGATCCAAGCTGTTGTCTTCACATATCTTTCCTCTAGCCTTGGGTCGTATGTGGTCTAGGTATGAGTTTGCCAAACCATTTAAGTTGTTCATTTTAGACCTCACCAATAGATCTATTGTCAGGTAGACTAAGGACGGTCGAACAAATTATGAAATTACCCAAGCCTACCCGTATGGGTCTTGACTTGCCCTAATGGCTTGTTAGATCCACAAATCAAGCAAACTAGTGAATAAACTTGTTGCCTTTTGAGCGATACCTTGACCATAGCTCTATTTCATAATTTAATGATGAACGATCGCGACACTTCCTAGTTACCGCAATCTAATTTTTCATTTGACCCTTCGTAGCTCCTTGGATAGGGTATAGCTAAGCCAAAGCAAGACTCAATTAAATTAATGGTAAACCATTTCTCCTTACTCGCTATTTTTGCCCTAACAATTTGAGTAAAAGGTGATAGCAACCCATTATTGGTCACGACCTAGCTTTCAGTCTTACCAAGGAACGAGGTCACTCTTGGCCTAGCCTTAAATAAGTCAAACTTTCTTGAGGTTCAGAGATGAGTTCACGCGCGAATCAACATAAACACATGTGCTGTAACACTCGTACTTTCGATTAGAAGTCAACGACATATATTAGTTAACCTTACGTATCATTTCATTGCCCTTAAAAGTTTCTTTCATTGTTTGGTAAATTAAAACGTATTATACTACACTGTCTTGGGAAAGTCTTCACCATTGCCCGCTGCTCCATCTTTGCCATCCTTTGGTCCACCTCCTTGGTCACATTTCCTGCCATTTTGGTAAGGGGTGAGTATTAAATATTTAATAAAACTGTTTTCCCTGTTCTACAACCTAACACATCCTAACTACCCGTAACCATTACAACTTCCACATAATATCTTAGCACTTTGCGTCTCGTTATTTCACAAGTGACCTTCATCTTTATCACTTTCATACTTTAATTTAAATACCACGCTTAGTCCATAAACATGCCGAGTAAACAGGATCACTCATATCCTTTAACTGAATGGTAATACTTTAAACCATCAGTAATCCCATCGGGATTACCGTCATTAGGCCCGTCGGCAGAACGTTACTAAACCTTAGTCATCTAACAAGCTGCACTGGTCAAGTTAGGTCTTCATGTCCTCTTTCAGGCCAAACTGATATGCTAAAATTATCTCTAGAGCTACTCTCTCAAATTAAGAGATCGCGTGCAGTACTTAAGGTATGGAAATCCACATGGAATTCGATTAATGCAATAGATTTTCAACTTTAAATTATGCTAAGAGAATGATGTTAATTAAACTAATAAGAAAACAGTAAACAATGATGGTTGATGTGCTTTAACTTCAATAAAAGATAAACGCTAGGCCTTAGGAAATTCGCAGAAATTATTACAAATTTAAGAATAAACTTACTATCGGGATATTTATGAAGTGCAATTCTAGAACTCAAAACACTAATGTAAAATAAATCAACTGTCGTTGCAAATATTATCTATATCTAAACTCTAGAAAGTCAACTGTCATTGCGAATTAAGATTGATCTCAACAAGCATTAAAATCAGGTTCGATTTGTTCACAAATATCATAAACCAAATTTCTTGCGGATAGTCTCTTTGCTCACCAATGATTTGCTTCCAGTAATCTAATAATGCTGCCGCATCTATTAAACAACCTAATATTTCTAATCTGAGGTGATCAATCTTAAATCAAAGTTAATGCAATCAAGGTGAAGAATAAATATGATGCAATCCCAATAGTAAATAAATCCTAACAACTTTTCATCATTCTTTGAAAACCCTAAAACCTAACTAGGAAACTACGTAGACATGGTGAATGAAACAAACATCATGAATAAAATAGATTGCATAAAAGGGAAAAGAAAAGAGTTTAAAGGAGTTCAAAATCTCCTCTGAAGGAGTCTGATTCGTCTCTCCAAAGCTCTGCTACAAATCTTTCTCTAAGGTCTTATTAAAATAAAGCATAGCCTAAACAATGGATGCGAAAAACTATAAATAAGGTTTTTAAAACTGACTTGGAACACTTTTGTAAACTTCTGGAACTTCCTGGCAAAAACGGTAAATCTTCAAACTTGTTATTTTCTCTTCACGAACCGGTGTCGATCGACACCAAATTTGAATTTCGATTCTCGCTTGAACACTTCGACGTCTTCTTCCGCAATGCTCCAAAATGCTCCATAATCTTCAATTATGCTCCAAACGTCCATAAACTTGTAAAGACTTTAAAAGAATACAAAAAACACCAAAAGAACTCTAAAACAGACTTATATCATGGCTAAAAACCGGTAAAAACCATGATATATCACAAACATAAACAAGGCAGAACGCATGCCCATACATACGCCCTTATACAATCATATAATTATGGTGGCCTTGTGAACTGACTATCCTAACGTTTTAATATGCATTCTACTCTAGACTCATTCCTACGGTTCACAAATTTTTACTTCCAAATTACCCTAGTCTTTAATACCTCTACGTTCTCAAACAATAGCCAAAGCATTTCAAACAATACATTTGTCCCGTATGATCGGCCCCATGTAAGTATGGATATCCCAATACGTTACCCATGACAACATATGTGGTCATATAGTAGCCATCTCTGCAGAAATACATACATAAGATTATTCGTTAGTTGTAGAAAGCTCATGAACCTAATTGTAATTCGATCCATGTATTTTCTCTAATCCCTGGGTCGTATAAGACCTAGCTTGAGTTTGCTTGAACTTCTTAAGCGCTTCTCTAACTAATCTTACCAATAGACCTTTTGTCAGGTTGACTAAAGATTGATCCATATCCATGGTTCAAGTTTTATGATGGAGAGATTCATCGGAATGACCGGTTTTTTGGGCACGATAAAATCGTCGCTGCATGTAGTGTATCTACTGGTCAAAATCGGAGTTAGTTTGAATGATAAATGGGAGTCCAAAGTGGGTGACATGAAAAGCTTGTAAAGCTTTAAAATTGGCTAAGTATAAAAACTAGAAAATAGATCATTCTCCTCTGGGGAAACTATCCTTAAAGCGGTACAGGATGCACGAGAATGGAGCTCGGCTCAAACAGTGCCCAAGAAGATAAGAAGAGAGACAAGACAACCTCATAGTCCATCAATTTATAGAATTGGGACAATAACATGCTGCTCTGATGCAGCTTGGAACTCAGAGTTGATGTGGGCGGGATTAGGGTGGTCCTTCCAAGGATCATCTCTCAACACCGACCATTCTACTGTGACTCCTTTTGTCAGCTCTCCTTTGATGGAGAAGCCCTGGCAGTTCGAGAAGCAATACTAGCTGCAACTCGATTGAACCTTGATTGCATCATCTTCCAGTCGGATTCGCAGAATCTGATCAAGACAATAAATTCCAGATCGATGATTGCAGAGATCCTTGGAGTTTTAGCTGATATCTATATCTGTTTGGCAAAGTTTAATTTGGTTGAGTTTAAGTTTATCCCAAGGGAGAACAATAGTAAGGCCGATTTACTAGCCAAACAGGCCCTTATGGGCTTGAATGTAATGGATAATTAAGTTTAATATAAGCTGCTGTTAAAAAAAAAAAAAAAACTGGAAAATATCTCACATTGGAAATATTGATTAAAATTCTATTATGTATAAAGTGGAAGATCAATATATTTTGGTGAATTAGAAAAAAGGAGATATCTGGACCGGGCTTCGGCTTTGGATTTGGAATTTTATTGGTTCATTTGGTATATGAGTCTAAATTCTATTTGAATAAAGTGTTGGTTAAGTTAACAATATATCCTATATTTGACATGTTATTAATTTTAGTAATTAAGTGCAATATCAATTGTGATTTGATTTTGTAACTTAAAATAATATTAACACACATTCAAATGGTATTGATGATTAGATTAAATTCTAAAATCTCCCATTATTAACACACATACGTTGAGGTTAGGCCTGGGATTTCGGGTAAGTGGGTAGGGTCGGGTCGGGTATTTCGGGTTTTGGGTAGTTCGGGTTTAGGTGTTTAGAACCCATTAGGGTATTTGAATATTTCGGGTCGGGTTCGGGTAGGGTAGCTTCGGGTTCGGGTCGGGTTTGAGTTTTAAAATAGGATCCATTAGGGTAATTTTTACCCTAAATACTAAAAAAAATATAATATTTTTTAGATTTACCCTAATTTTTTTTGGATTTACTATGTTTTAGTCATTTTTATACAATTTTTTCCAAAAACCCCCAAAAAATGATTAAAACCCCTGATAAAATAAAAAACACGTTTTTCTTATCGGGTTTTCGGGTTGTGCATTCGGGTAACGGGTAAAACCCGACCCGAACCGTTACCTATTTCAATTATGTTTAAGATCCATTCGGGTATTTGAAAATTTCGGTTCGGGTTCGGGTAGGGTATTTTCGGGTCGGGTCGGGTCGGGTATGTCGGGTTCGGGTTTTAATCCCAGGCCTAGTTGAGGTCATGGGCTTTATATAAGACAAAGCTATCCTCCCCCCTTTTTTTTTTTGATAATCGAAAACATGATTATTAACATGATTATACGTTCAAGAACAACACAAAATCCTTCACATGTTTTTATTGTGTGTCTGAGAGTACACATAGATTATGGGTTCGTTAGCATCTATTTTCGAGTGTTGCGCAATAATCGACCGTGTAGTTATATCATGGGATTCTTAATTGTATCGAATAAAGAGATTCAATAACAAACTTAGCTTGTGAATAAAGAATAACTCTATTTATTAAGGTTTAGAAAAAGCTCAAAACTAAACACAAATCTCTAATGTTCTCTTATGATTCATCACAACTCAATGATCATATTTATATAGCTTACAATTTCCTTTTCTTAAACTAGTTTCCATTTATCCAAGAAATAAACACTTTCTATTTCTCTTAGGATTACATTAAGTGTATCTTGTCCTAACCCACTTGGTTAAGGATATCTTGGGCTCTAAGCTATTGTGAAGCTCATTCAACATTCACCCCCTTAAGCTTCAAGTCGATCTTCTTGGGGTCTTGAACACCGATTAGGTCTCTCATTGTCTTGAACTTGATTTTTGCTAAAGCCTTGGTTAGAATGTATGCACATTTCTTTTCTCCCGGTACATACTCCACTTCAATGTAATTTTCTTCAAAACATTCACGGATGAAATTATATCTCTTGTGAATGTGCTTACTCCTTCGATAAAAAACAGGATTTTTTGTCAAAGCTATGGCGCACTTGTTGTCTATCCGAGTGATTGTCTTCTCACACTCCTTGCCAATGATTTCTCTCAAGAGATCTTGAAGCCATATAGCTTGTTTAGCTGCTTCTGTTCCTTCCATGAACTCGGCTTCACAAGATGATAAAACAACACTCTCTTGCTTATGTGAACACCAAGTAATAGGTGTATCACCAAAGTAAAACACATGACCTGTTGCAAAATTAATTAGCCTAGACCTTTTTTGGTGAATTAGACGCAGCGTCTGGATGCAGTTATCAGATGCTGTTCGTTTTAGTTAAATTATGAAGTGCATCTAGAAGCGGAAAATGGATGAAAAATGAAACTCATCCAAAATATTCAGAATTTTTGGATGAGTTTTAAAGTAGAGTTTAGATTCACTTAAGTGCGTCTCAAATTACAAAAGTCAAAATTACCCTTATTTATAACCATTACAATAAATCAATTATATTTTTGCCAAAATCACAAAATCATGTTTTTTTAGCCAAAACCGCAAAATCACGTTTTTCCGCTAAAACCGCAAAATTACGTTTTCTCGCCAAAACCGCAAAATCACGTTTTTCGCCAAAACCGCAAAATCACGTTTTCTGCCAAAACCGCAAAATCGTGTTTTTCCACCAAAATCGCAAAATCGCGTTTTTCCGCCAAATCCGCAAAATCGCGTTTTCCGCCAAAACCGCAAAATTGCGCTTTCTGCCAAAACCGCAAAATTGCGCTTTCTTGCCAAAACCGCAAAATTGCGTTTTCCCGCCAAAACTGCAAAATGGCGTTTTCCCGCCAAAACCGCAAAATCGCGTTTTCTCGCCAAAACCGCAAAATCGCGTTTTCCCGCCAAAACCGCAAAATGGCGTTTTCCCGCCAAAACCGCAAAATCACGTTTTCCGCCAAAATCGCAAAATGATTTTATTTAGTAATTTAATTATTTGGTGTGATTATATATACTAGAAGTATATTAAAAAAATAATAATTTGGTCATTATTTAGCTATAAATAAATTTAAATAATAAATAATCACAAACATGAGTTTTTGGTCATTTTACATTAAATGCGTCCAGATGCAGATATCAAAACAACAAACGAACATAGGCGCATCTAGATGCAATTTCTAGACGCTTGAACCAAAAACACAAACGAAAAACATCTAGATGTTGCGTCTAGTTACTTCGTCCAACAGCTGTGTTCAGAAACTCAAACGAACAGGCCTTAATCAGCTCGGATTATTAATCCCATAAATTATTCCACAAAGCCAAATTAAACCAATTACACTACACCAGAGAAATCAACATAAACCAGCAGAAAACAAAACCATTGAAACCAAGCACTCAACAAATTCCAATAGTTCTAGCAACCTAAATCAGGTTCTAAACACAAAGGAGATAAACACATAACTGAGTCCCTAGATCATCTTCCACTTCATAGCCATGATTCCACGATCATAATCATTACTTGCAACACAGGAGAAAATGAGTTGCGTGAGTATTATCACAAATACTCAGTGAGACAGTCATACCATCTACGGCCTACCACTCAGGCTCAATAAGAACAATATAATACCAAACAACACACAATAACCAATCAACAAAAACTCACAACAAAAATCCACTTATGTCGATCGACACTGTGAGTGTGTCGATCGATACGACTAACAAAACTCGGTGTCGATCAACACGAAACGTGTGTCGATCGACACTCGGCTGCAGAACATCGGACTCGAACTTTCTCCTCTCTAGTCCAAATCTGATCAGCCACAATTCACAAATCCTGCATTAAAACATCAACATACACATTCCAAATCATAAAAACACATTGAGCAACAAGTTCCAATCAATCAATCCATATAATTTGCATCTATATCATCGTAAATCACCCAGAAGCCATGGCACGCACTCACCTTTGTAAAACGGAAAAGGAAACGAAAGGAATAACCCGAGACACGAACACAGAGCCTCTCTCAAGCCTAGAAGCTACTGATTCTCCTTCTCTATCACCTAGAACTCATAACTCAGAATCAAGATCGGAAACCCAATCTGAAATCTAGACAGAGGGATCTTTCTAGCGATATATAGATCCTCTCATGAATCCTTCTGAATCGCCGGCTAATGCTTCCCAAGTGGACTGATCGAAACACAAAAAAAGTTTCACACCAATAATATCTGTTTTGATCGTCTGTTGCTCCTCTCTACCGAACAGTCAGTTGTGTCCTATCCTTCCTCTTGATCTCAACGCACAAATCACCCTCAAGAACACTCTCAATCACCTCTTCTCTCTTTCAGACGTGTTTTCCCTTCCAAAATCACGGCTGCACCACGAGAATGAGCTTATATACACGCTCCAAGGATTTCCAACCCTAAACCGAGCAAAACCGAGCAATAAAAGCGAACTATCCGGTTCCGGCAAAATAGAGTGTCGATCGGCACCCCTTAGTGGTGTTGATCGACACCGCCCGAAACAACCAAAATAGGACAAATAATTGAACCAACCCAAACCAACAAAAGTGAGTATCGATCGACACAACCCCTGGTGTCGATTAGGCATGGCCAAAATACAACCGTAACCATATTTCGCACCGTAACCGTACCGTTTTAAACCATAACCGTATTCATAACCGTTTTAAACGGTTAAAAACCGTAACCGTTAACCGTAAAACTATAATAGTTAAGGTTAACCGGGTTATTTTAACCGTACACATTACTAACCGTAACCGAATAAAAATCGTCGATTAACCGTAAGGTTAAAACCTTAAAATTTTAACCCTAACCGTAAAATAGATTTAAATATACCTATGGTTTTAACTGTAACCATAATTGTATTGTAACTGCCTATAATTTATCTACTCGTGAGTTGCTTATACTTTTTTTTTTTATAAAAATAATCCTTCTAAATATAAATAGTTTATAAATCTTCACTTATAATATTTTTTTTGAAATTTAAAAATATTATAATTATAATAGTAATATTAACCGTATCATACTTATAATTGTATCTAACCGCAACCGTATTAACCGTACCGTATTTAACTGTAACCGTAACCGTAACCGCAATAACCATATTTTAAACCGTATTTTAAATGGTTAAGGTTAAGGTTAACAAAAAATATTAACCGTAACCGCAATAACCGTAACTGTGGTCATGCCTAGTGTCGATCGACACAACACTAAAACCAGAAAATTGGTTCACGGTCTTGCAATTCTCCCCCACTACAATTGGATTCATCCTCGAATCCTTACTTACTAGTCACCAAGATCCAAACTCACGACTCTCCAGTCGGTATCACTCAGAATTACACAACGGAACTCTGAGGTCTATATCCAGTCTCATGCTGATGCCACATTCATACATTGATTACCCATCCTCATCACGACACTTCTCACACTCTCAGGAACAGATCCCTTGAGCTATCGATGCCGGGACCACTCCGCTCTTAGGACGTCTCCCTCGAGCTCTGGATATATAGAGAATAACATTTCCCTTAGAGTAATCAATTCCTACACGTATAAGCATCTACTGACTAGAACAACCTCTCGTGATACTAACTTGCCAATCCATACTCCGGAATCACATCTCAACGTGACCAAAACACTGGTTACCTCTAACAACCCCAACACACATGGCGTTCCCCTAGAGTCTCTCGAATCCTTCAAAATCATCTACTATAAATCAACTTCTTACCTAACTCAGCCATCACCACTCGAGCTCTACTCGAATCCTCAACCCCATCTACCATAGACTAACTCATGACCCAACCTGGTCAGTACCACTCGAGATTATCTCCCTGATCCCTAAGGCCCATATCCAGTCTCATGCTTATAACCACGTTTAAACATTAATTACTCTTAACTCATCTCCTCAATCCTTATACTCGTATGAACACATCCTTTGAGCTATCGGTATATAGGGAAATACTCATCTCCTCGAGGTAAATCCTCAGCTCTCACTACTTATACTGAATTATTCTCATCCCAAATAAGTATACAGGAAAATCCTCATCCTTCTGGAGAAATCCTCATCTCCATAATGAGTTATCCGGAGAAATCCTCATTCCCTAGAGTAGTAAATTTTGAACCGTCTATAAACATATATCAACTAGAACTACCTTGTGTGGTTCCAAATATGATATTCCCAAACCCGAAATATCATCACATCATGACCGATCCTCAGGTCAACTCAAACAACCCAATCACATAGGGTGTTCCACTAGAGTCTTTAAAAAAATAGATAAGTTTTAACTTCTCATAGAACTTCTATTCTAGACTCTCCACAACACTCATCACCAATACACCACAAGGCAAAGATTGTAACATCCCAAAAACCAAATAGTGATTTTTGGTATAGGGTGTCGATCGACACCAGTGCTGGGCGTCGATCGACACCAGGTTTTGAGTTCAGTTTGGTTTAAAAGAATCGATTCTCGGTTTTTGCTCGGTTATGGGAATGACCTAGGGCTCGAGTATTTAAGCCTTGAGCGATTGTGGCCGCGTTTCTATCAGAAAAAACGCAGATTAGTTGAGAGAAAAAGAATCAGAGAGAATTGAGAGAGAACTAGGGTTCTCTTGAGTTTGAGAAGCTTTTCTGTCGGTTTTGGGGGGAGGCGACGGCGGTCGAGTCGTGATCGGATTGGAGCGAGATTTTAAGGGTAAGTTCTCTGATCCATGGTCTTGAGTCCGGTGAAAACCGTTTGTGGTTTGGTTGAGTATTCGCTGAGTTATCGTTGTTTTCGTGAGAGAGGTTTCTGCAGATTGGAAACTGCGATCATTCTGCTTCAAGGGAGGATTCCCATCGAACTCGTGAGAATCAGGAGATTATCCTTATACCGTTAGAAAGATAGTTCTCTCTAGTTTCTAGATCAGGTTTCAGGTCCTGATTCGGAGGTAAACTTCGTTCTCTGTGTTTGTTTGCTACCAGGGAGTCGGTTCTGAAATCTCTGTTTTTCCAGTTTTGTTTAGCAAGATTGCGGGCTGGTTTGCCGTCGATCTAGTGTGAGTTAGAAGGATTTCTATACACCGTTTGAAAGCTCTCGGTGTCTAGTTTCCATACCAGTTTTCAGAACTTGATTTGGTGAAGGGAGTCGCGAGTTATCCCCTTCTGTTTTGGTCGGGTTTTTCCTTGTTCAAACCGTTCCCGAGGTGAGTGCGCGACCGTTGGTTCGGATTTGTCGATTATCGAATAGGAATTAGTTTTGGATGTTTAAGAATGAATTTTGGATGTTTGTATGATGTTTGTGTGATGATTCTGTGTTAGAATCGGCTAGAAATTGTTGAAATCGTGACTTTTGTGTGTTTTGTGCCATTCGGTTTCGGAGAAGAAACCTAGTGTCGATCGACACCTTATGGTGTATCGATCGATACCAAGGTAAATCAAGCATCGATCGACACCGTGCGATGTGTTGATCAACACCCGTGTTGATATATTTGTAGACGAGAAGACCGTCTCACTAAGTATTTATGAAATACTTACGCAACTCGTTTTTCCCAATTGTGTTGCAGGTAAAGGAAAAGGAAAAGTGAGACCGCGGGATCATAGCTTTAGAGAGAGGATGATTAGGATTGTTTTCGTAGTAGGATTACCAGTTTCGCGGACGTTTGATGCTATCTGGGTGATCGTGGATTGGTTGTCTAAGTGAGCACACTTCTTGGCCATTAAGAAGACCGATGGAGCGACTATGTTGGCTAAGAAGTTTGTGCAGGAGATTGTGAGGCTGCATGGAGTGCCAGCCAGTATTATGTCGGATCGAGATCCCAGGGTTGCATCTGAGTTTTGGGGAGCATTTCAGGAAGAGATGGGCACTAAGGTGCATATGAGTACGGCTTATCATCCGCAGACTGATGGGCAGTCAGAGAGGACGACTCAGACTATGGAAGATTTGCTGAGGATGTGTGTTCTGGATTGGGGTGGTCATTGGTATGATCACTTGAGCTTAGTGGAATCTGCGTATAATAAAAGCTTTCAGGCGAGTATCGGGATGGCTCCTTTTGAGGCATTATATTGGAGGCCATGTAGGACGCCTTTATGCTGGACCCAAGTGGGGGAGCGCAGTGTTCTTGGAGCTACTTATGTTCAGGAAATAACGGAGAGGATCCGGTTCGTGAGATTGAACATGAAGGGAGCTCAGAATCGCCAGAAGAGCTACGCTGATAAGCGACAGCGTGAGCTTGAGTTTGAGGTTGGGGATTGCGTGTATCGCGAGATGGCTATGTTGAGAGGTCCTAGCAGATCCATTTTGGAGAATAAGCTGAGCCCGCGTTTTATGGATCCGTTTCCTGTGGTGGAGCGAGTGGGACCGGTAGCGTATCGGCTTGAGTTACCACCGATCATGAAGGCATTTCATGAGGTTTTCCATGTGTCGATGTTGAGGAAGTGCCTGCATGAGTCGGAGGTGTGAGTGCCTGAGTTTCCTGCGGATCTGCAGCCTGATTTGACGGTTCCGGTGGTTCCCATGAGGATTCTCGCGAGGAGAGTCAGGGAACTGCGCCGGAAGAGGATTCTGTTGTTGCGTATTTTGTGGGTTTGTGGCGGCTGCCAGGAGGAGACTTGGGAACCAGAGGCAAAGATGAAGCTGAAGTTCAGGAAATGGTTCGACGAGCATGTCGCCAATTGAGCTTAGCTTTCTTTGTGGTTCTAGTTTCTTTTGGCCTTTGGTGCCGGTGTTGTTGTTTTGATTCTTGTATTTTCGTTTCGTTGTAACGATATACGTTTTGGAAATTTATAAGATGAGTTTTCCATATATTTCTGGTGTATCAGATTGTGTTTCTGATGTTATGAGTGTGAGGACCAGTGTGGGTCGTATTTTTGTGGATATCCCGGTTAGGGAGTAGCGAGTGTAGACCACGTGAGGTGACCTAGTCGCTGATGTTTATAGGCATTTTAGCATTTATTACGGATGACTCATGTGATGGAGATGGTGGTTTCTAGGGTATTTATTCGAGATGGTGGTTTCCTGTATATATGCTGAGAGACGGTGGTCTCTCCAGGAGACGGTGGTTTCCTGAGTACTTATACCGAGACGGTGGTCTCCGTTATAGTACAGAGTGCCTATATTGGGACGGTGGTTCCTCTATAGTGCGGGGAGACGGTGGTTTCCCGAGGGGACGTTGGTTCCCTAGAGTGTGTGGATGAGTTAAACGTAATAAATGTCTGAGGAACGTGCGTATAAACATAGAATTAGTTCATGAGTCTCTGAGGTTATGTGAGAATCTCTTGTGGTATTGGCTGGTGCGGGCCAGAGTGTGGTCCAGTGTGGACGTATTGTAACATCCCAAAAACCAAATAGTGATTTTTGGTATAGGGTGTCGATCGACACCAGTGCTGGGCATCGATCGACACCAGGTTTTGAGTTCGGTTTGATTTAAAAGAATCGATTCTCGGTTTTTGCTCGGTTATAGGAATGACCTAGGGCTCGAGTATTTAAGCCTTGAGAAATTGTGGCCGCGTTTCTATCAGAGAAAAACGTAGATTAGTCGAGAGAAAAAGAATCAGAGAGAATTGAGAGAGAACTAGGGTTCTCTTGAGTTTGAGAAGCTTTTCTGTCGGTTTTGGGGGGAGGCGACGGCGGTCGAGTCGTGATCGGATTGGAGCGAAATTTTAAGGGTAAGTTCTCTGATCCATGGTCTTGAGTCCGGTGAAAACCGTTTGTGGTTTGGTTGAGTATTCGCTGAGTTATCGTTGTTTTCGTGAAAAAGTTTTCTGCAGATTCGAAACTGCGATCAGTCTGCTTCAAGGGAGGATTCCTGTCGAACCCATGAGAATCAGGAGATGGTTCTTATACCGTTGGAAAGATAGTTCTGTCTAGTTTCTAGATCAGGTTTCGGATCCTCATTCGGAGGTAAGCTTCGTTCTCTGTGTTTGTTTGATTAGGGAGTCGGTTTTAAATCTCTGTTTCCCAGTTTCGTTTAACAAGATTGCGGGCTGGTTTGCCGTCGATCTGGTGTGAGTTAGAAGAATTTCTATACACTGTTGGAAAGCTCTCGGTGTCTAGTTTCCAGATCAGTTTTCAGAACTTGATTTGGTGAATGGAGTCGCGAGTTATCCCCTTCTGTTTTAGTCGGGTTTTTCCTCGTTCAAACCGTTCCCAAGCTGAGTGCGCGACCATTGGTTCAGATTTGTCGATTATCGAATAGGAATTAGTTTTGGATGTTTAAGAATGAATTGTGGATGTTTGTATGATGTTTGTGTGATGATTCTGTGTTAGAATCGACTAGAAATTGTTGAAATCGTGACTTTTGTGTGTTTTGTGCCATTCGGTTTCGGAGAAGAAACCTAGTGTCGATCGACACCTTATGGTGTATCGATCGACACCAAGGTAAATCAACCATCGATCGACACCGTGCGATGTGTCGATTGACACCTATGTTTTCTGAATTAAATATTTTTAAATTAATTGTTATTTGATTGTTGATATATCTGTAGACGAGAAGACCGTCTCACTAAGTATTTGTGAAATACTTACGCAACTCGTTTTTCCCAATTGTGTTGCAGGTAAAGGAAAAGGAAAAGTGAGACCGCGGAATCATGGCTTTAGGGAGAGGATGATTAGGATCGTTTTGGTTTGCTGTTTTTGCTAAGTTTTAGTGAACCCGGATAGGTTGTTAGATTTTATTATTTCCCTGGAATTGGATTGAGTCGTTGGTTATTATTGACTGTTATTGGATTTATTTTATGGGAATTTCCGCATTAAAAAAAAAAAATAGACCGGGTTTTACAGTTTGGTATCAGAGCCTAGACTGTTTTAGGACTGCTAGGTTTGGATGAACTGAGACTATGTGCTTAATTGATTAATTGTGTTTAGTCAAACTTTTAGTCTTAGAAATCATCCTCTCCGGCCTTTAAAAAGATTCCGCGGTAAGTTATTGTTTGTGTTTTTGATTGTGAGTTCTAGTGTCTTAGTGTGTACTTGTGAAAAGTGAGTGTGAGATTGCTAGAGTTCCAAGAGGTCGTGGTGGCAGAGCCGGTGGCCGAAGAGGCCGGAGTCGTGGCTGTGGAGGCCGGGGTTGTGTGGCTAAGTCGTTCGAGTGGGAGACTCAGAGTGAGTCATCGGATCAGGTGGTTGGCTCACCTGCGTATCAGGAGTTATCAGAGGGCACTATCAGTGTGCCGGATAGTTCAGCTCGAGCTGGAGTTAGTGCCAGAGCTACGGGTGCGGCGAGAGACCTAAGTGCAGGTGATGCTTCAGGCGGAGTTCAAGATCCGGAGGATCATGTGTCTAAGATGCTAGCCTTGATTTTGGAGCGATTGCCAGGCGCAGTACCAGTGCAGAATCCAGTGGAGGCCCGGAGGGAGCAGTATCTTACGTGGTCTAGTGAGTTACTGCTCATGGGGGCTTTGTCCTTCTCGGGGAGAGGGAGGCCTGAGGAAGCCAATGAATGGAGATTGAAGGTCTTGCGAAGACTTCGTATTCTCCGATGTCCTGATGAGTTTTGTGTTGATCTAGCGGTGGAGTTCTTGGAAGGCGATGCTCGCCTTTGGTGGACAGGAGTCCAGGCCAAGAGAAGGCAAACCTTGTGGACTTGGGTTGACTTTTTGGGCGAGTTTAATGCCAGGTATTGTCCTCCAGAAGCGGTGGAGCAGTTAGAGTTGCAGTTCCAGAGTTTGGTTCAGGGCAACCGATTAGTGCGTGGATATGATGCTGAGTTCAGCAGGCTAGTGGTCTATGCGAGTAGCGGCATGGATGGGGAGCGAGCCCAGATGGGCAAGTTTATGGCAGGACTTTGGATCGGGCTGAAGAAGCCTGGCATGGTTTCCAGGTATGCCTCGAGGGCAGAGCTGGTGGAGGCACTTGTAGCGGTCGAGGGCCTTGAGGTGCAGTTCGAGGTTTAAGCTGGTTTTGTTTCTTTTTGGTTTTGTTTCCAGTTTCAGAGTTTGAGTTTTGGTGTTATTGTTTCTGGATTATTGTATTTTCGTTGGTGTAGAAAATGATATACATTTTGAAAATTTATAAGATGGCGTTCCTTATTTTTTTTTCTTATGAGTTATGAGGCGAGTGACACTTTTATGTGTTCTATATGTGTGGACCATGGTTGGTCATTCTATGAGGTTATTCCAGGATGGGAATGTTGTGACTGTACCACGTGAGGCGGCTCTAATCAGAGGAGATGTGTGTTCTCCTGTGTGCTTATTGGGAAGTGAGTTCCCAGTATAAGCAGCGAGGGATGTGAGGTCTCTTGCGGGGATGTGAGATTCCCAGATAGCGTTGGCTCGAGGGTTGTGTCCCGAGAGTGCAAGCGGTATGTTTCGTGTGTGGATTAGAGGGAGCCTCAGAGATCAGGGGAGGATCTCGTGTGGTATGGGCCAAGTCAGGCCGGGATTTTTGTCCATGTTGGACGAGTGTGGAACAAGTGGGAATCTCGTGTAGTGTTGGCTGGAGCAGTCAAGTTTTTGGTCTGTGATAGACGGTTCAGGGAACTCAAGTTGTGAGTCGAAGTATCGCTGGTAAGGCTGGGCCTATGTTTGAGTTCTGGTGATAAATGTAGCATTCGGGAAATCCAAATCTGGACTGGCAGATGGCGGTACATGTTCTTGTTTGATTGTGGTACAATCAACTGCCAGACCTAGTTTGGATTAGGTATAGTCTGGACCGACGGGAGATTGTACATGTTCTTGTTTGATTGTTGTACGATTGACCGCCAGACCTGGATGGATTAAGAATGCCGCATTGTGAGTACTGGATGGAACTAGGCAATTTTTGGGCATTTCGAGTTGTGGTTATGCTTTTTGTCTGGTTATTGTGCTTCTGGTAAGCACAAGAGGCTGCGTCGTGATCGAGGATTACCTGGACGCGTTGGTTATCATAGTGGATATCTCGGAGTATCCGAGGGATCCCGAGGGGCATGAGGCTCATTTGCGGTTGGTTCTTGAGAAGCTTCGGGAGCAGAAGCTGTATGCTAGTTGAGCAAGTGCAGTTTTTGGCAGCGAGGGATGGGTTCTGGGCCATTTTGTTTATGCAGAGGGAGTTTCTGTAGATCCGGCTAAGATTGAGGCCATTCGAGTTTGGCCTCGACCGAGCAGTGCGACCGAGGTCAGGAGTTTCTTGGGTCTGGCAGGTTATTATCAGAGATTCGTCAAGGGCTTTGCGAGTAAGGCGCAGCCGATGGCGAAGTTGACCGGTAAGGATGTTCCGTTTGTCTGGTTGCCGGAGTACGAGGAGAGTTTTGCGAGACTCAAGGAGATGTGGACTAGTACGCCGGTATTGGCATTACCCGAGCCGGGGAAGCTTTATACCGTGTATACTGATGCTTCAGGAATTGGTCTGGGTTGCGTTTTGATGCAGGAGGGTCGAGTTATTGCTCATGCTTCGAGGCAGTTGCAGAGCAGTGAGCGTAATCGGCTTACGCAGGATCTAGAGTTGGGAGCAGTCGTGTTCGCTCTGAAGATTTGGAGGTTTAATCTCTTCGGAGGGAGAGTGCAGATTTTCTCGGATCACAAAAATCTGCAGCATATCTTCACTCAGCCATTGCTGAATTTGAGGCAGAGGCACTAGGTTGAGCTGTTGGCGGATTATGATCTGGAGATCACCGATCATCCGGGCAAGGCTAATCAGGTAGCAGATGCGCTGAGTCATCGGCGTGTGGATTCGTCTCGAGAGCAGGATATCGAGTCGCTTTTGAGCGAGGTTAGCACTTTGCGGTTATGTGCTATTTCGGAGGAGCCTTTGGGCTTAGAGGCAGTTGATCAGGCAGATCTTCTCAGTAGGATAAAAGTGGCTCAGCAGAGTGATCAGGGTTTGGTTGGTGCGTCGCGAGCTGAGGATTCTGAGTTTATTGTCTCTCCGAATGGGCGATTCTGATTCGTGTTTGTTGGTCAAGGCCGAGCGCAAGGTTCCGAGCGTGCTTTTGCTGAGTTTTGCCCATTCTGGAGTGGGAGTGGGATATGATTACGATGGTTTTCGTAGTGGGATTACCAGTTTTGCGGATATTTGATGCTATTTGGGTGATCGTGGATTGGTTATTTGATTGTTGATATATCTGTAGACGAGAAGACCGTCTCACTAAGTATTTATGAAATACTTACGCAACTCGTTTTTCCCAATTGTGTTGCAGGTAAAGGAAAAGGAAAAGTGAGACCGCGGGATCATGGCTTTAGGGAGAGGATGATTAGGATTGTTTTCGTAGTAGGATTACCAGTTTCGCGGACGTTTGATGCTATCTGGGTGATCGTGGATTGGTTGTCTAAGTGAGCACACTTCTTGGCCATTAAGAAGACCGATGGAGCGGCTATGTTGGCTAAGAAGTTTGTGCAGGAGATTGTGAGGCTGCATGGAGTGCCAGCCAGTATTGTGTCGGATCGAGATCCCAGGGTTGCATCTGAGTTTTGGGGAGCATTTCAGGAAGAGATGGGCACTAAGGTGCATATGAGTACGGCTTATCATCCGCAGACTGATGGGCAGTCAGAGAGGACGACTCAGACTATGGAAGATTTGCTGAGGATGTGTGTTCTGGATTGGGGTGGTCATTGGTATGATCACTTGAGCTTAGTGGAATCTGCGTATAATAAAAGCTTTCAGGCGAGTATCGGGATGGCTCCTTTTGAGGCATTATATGGGAGGCCATGTAGGACGCCTTTATGCTGGACCCAAGTGGGGGAGCGCAGTGTTCTTGGAGCTACTTATGTTCAGGAAATAACGGAGAGGATCCGGGTCGTGAGATTGAACATGAAGGGAGCTCAGAATCGCCAGAAGAGCTACGCTGATAAGCGACAGCGTGAGCTTGAGTTTGAGGTTGTGGATTGCGTGTATCGCGAGATGGCTATGTTGAGGGGTCCTAGCAGATCCATTTCGGAGAACAAGCTGAGTCCGCGTTTTATGGGTCCGTTTCCTGTGGTGGAGCGATTGGGACCGGTAGCGTATCGGCTTGAGTTACCACCGATCATGAAGGCATTTCATGAGGTTTTCCATGTGTCGATGTTGAGGAAGTGCCTGCATGAGTCGGAGGTGTTAGTGCCTGAGTTTCCTGCGGATCTACAGCCTGATTTGATGGTTCCGGCGGTTCCCGTGAGGATTCTCGCGAGGAGAGTCAAGGAACTGCGCTGGAAGAGGATTCCGTTGTTGCGTATTTTGTGGGTTTGTGGCGGCTGCCAGGAGGAGACTTGGGAACCAGAGGCAAAGATGAAGCTGAAGTTCAGGAAATGGTTCGACGAGCATATCGCCGATTGAGCTTAGCTTTCTTTGTGGTTCTAGTTTCTTTTGGCCTTTGGTGCCGGTGTTGTTGTTTTGATTCTTGTATTTTCGTTTCGTTGTAACGATATACGTTTTGGAGATTTATAAGATGAGTTTTCCTTATATTTCTGGTGTATCAGATTGTGTTTCTGATGTTATGAGTGTGAGGACCAGTGTGGGCCGTATTTTTGTGGATATCCCGGTTAGGGAGTATCGAGTGTAGACCACGTGAGGTGACCTAGTCGTTGATGTTTATAGGCGTTTTAGCATTTATTACGGATGACTCATGTGCTGGAGACGGTGGTTTCCAGGGTATGTATTGGAGACGGTGGTTTCCTGTATATATGCTGAGAGACGGTGGTCTCTCCAGGAGACGGTGGTTTCCTGAGTACTTATACCGAGACGGTGGTCTCCGTTATAGTACAGAGTGCCTATATTGGGATGGTGGTTCCTCTATAGTGCGGGGAGACGGTGGTTTCCCGAGGGGACGTTGGTTCCCTAGAGTGTGTGGATGAGTTAAACGTAATAAATGTCTGAGGAACGTGCGTATAAACATAGGATTAGTTCATGAGTCTCTGAGGTTATGTGAGAATCTCTTGTGGTATTGGCCGGTGCGGGCCAGAGTGTGGTCCAGTGTGGACGTATTGTAACATCCCAAAAACCAAATAGTGATTTTTGGTATAGGGTGTCGATCGACACCAGTGCTGGGCATCGATCGACACCAGGTTTTGAGTTCGGTTTGGTTTAAAAGAATTGATTCTCGGTTTTTGCTCGGTTATAGGAATGACCTAGGGCTCGAGTATTTAAGCCTTGAGCAATTGTGGCCGCGTTTCTATCAGAGAAAAACATAGATTAGTCGAGAGAAAAAGAATCAGAGAGAATTAAGAGAGAACTAGGGTTCTCTTGAGTTTGAGAAGCTTTTCTGTTGGTTTTGGGGGGAGGCGACGACGGTCGAGTCGTGATCGGATTGGAGCGAGATTTTAAGGGTAAGTTCTCTGATCTATGGTCTTGAGTTCGGTGAAAACCGTTTGTGGTTTGGTTGAGTATTCGCTGAGTTATCGTTGTTTTCGTGAGAGAGGTTTCTGCAGATTCGAAACTGCGATCAGTCTGCTTCAAGGGAGGATTCCCGTCGAACCCATGAGAATCAGGAGATGATCCTTATACCGTTGGAAAGATAGTTTTGTCTAGTTTCTAGATCAGGTTTCGGATCCTTATTCGGAGGTAAGCTTCGTTCTCTGTGTTTGTTTGATTCCAGGGAGTCGGTTCTGAAATCTCTGTTTTTCCAGTTTCGTTTATTAAGATTGCGGGCTGGTTTGCCGTCGATCTGGTGTGAGTTAGAAGGATTTCTATACACCGTTGGAAAGATTTCGGTGTCTAGTTTGCAGATCAGTTTTCAGAACTTGATTTGGTGAAGGGAGTCGCTAGTTATCCCCTTCTGTTTTGGTCGGGTTTTTCCTTGTTCAAATTGTTCCCGAGGTGAGTGCGGGACCGTTGGTTCGGATTTGTCGATTATCGAATAGGAATTAGTTTTGGATGTTTAAGAATGAATTGTGGATGTTTGTATGATGTTTGTGTGATGATTCTGTGTTAGAATCGGCTAGAAATTGTTGAAATCGTGACTTTTGTGTGTTTTGTGCCATTCGGTTTCGGAGAAGAAACCTAGTGTCGATCAACACCGTGCGATGTGTCGATCGACACCCATGTTTTCTGAATTAAATATTTTTAAATTAATTTTTATTTGATTGTTGATACATCTGTAGACGGGAAGACCGTCTCACTAAGTATTTATGAAATACTTACGCAACTCGTTTTTCCCAATTGTGTTGCAGGTAAAGGAAAATGAAAAGTGAGACCGCGGGATCTTGGCTTTAGGGAGAGGATGATTAGGATCGTTTTGGTTTGCTGTTTTTGCTAAGTTTTAGTGAACCCGGATAGGTTGTTAGATTTTATTATTTCCCTGTAATTGGATTGAGTCGTTGGTTATTATTGACTGTTATTGGATTTATTTTATGGGAATTTCCGCATTAAAAAAAAAAAAATAGACCGGGTTTTACAAAGATAATCATTTCAAATTGTAATAATCGTTTCAACACGAAACAAAAATACAAAATCAAAAAACATCGTAGTAAAAGATAAAACTCTGAAACTTGTAAAATAAAAGAAAACGAGTTTAAACCTCGACTTTTTCTCTCAGGTCCTTCACGTTCGCTCCACTGATGCAATTTGCGCCACCAGCTGCACTGCCCCCGGCTGCGCTGCCCCAGCTGCACTACCACCGGTTGAACCGCCGCCACTGCAATCTGTTGTAACTTGGGACACATCGACCTTATATGCCCCGAATCTCTGCAATGATAGCACAATCGAATGTCCCAAGCCTCGTCTTTCCTAGGAAAACTCCCCAGCTGTGATCCATGCTCCCGCACGCGAAGCATTCACGACCACTCAGACTCGCTCTGGAAAAATCATCCCATTTCCCCTTTTGTCCTTGCGCAGGCTTACCACCCTTGCATGATTCAGAACCACCATGTTGTTGCTGCCTCCTCGGCTGAAAAGCAGGAGCAGCAACTGCTGGAACCAGCGCAACTGCCTGACCCTGCAGATCCCCCTCGACAGCTACAACAACTTCCACCAGCTTCGCCCTTGAGACGTACTCTTACACCTCTGCAACGTGTCCTCAACTCACCCTGAAACCTCTTCACCTGCGTCTGCTCATTCTCCATACCACGATCAGCATACACAAGCAACCTACTGAACTCTACATCGTACTCACGCATTCTCCGACCACCCTGAACCAGCTCTATAAACCTCGTCTCGAGGTGATCTAAAGCCTCTTGATGGAAAAACGTAGCATTAAATTCTGCTAAGAATTCGCCCCAGATCCACACAGCATGCGGCCTCCTGACCTCCATACCTCTCTACCAGAGATGGGCATCACCACCAATGTGACACTCCAGGGCATATGTGGTATATGCGGAGATGCTTAAAGAATTGATTTGGCTACCTATATCACCAAAGTTCATTTATCTTTTCGGTCACAGGTCTTGAGAGAACTCTAGAGTTAGAGTTAAGCGTGCTTGAGTTGGAGAAATCTCATGATGGGTGACCTACTAGGAAGTCATTTCCAATATCATGAGAGTGAGGACAAAATACAGGGAAAGGTCGCGTGGTGATTTGCAGAAAAGTAAATAAGACTTCCCGGATAAACGCACCGACCGTCGAACATGGTGGGCCAACGAGCCTGAGAGTGGACGGGGCCCATGGGAGAGGCGGTCGGGGCGTAACAAGTGGTATCAGAGTGAACCTTCATAACTGTGTGAGTCAGATTGTTGGGGGTAACAATCTAGGTTTGCGCAACGAGAACGTTGCGATCTGTTAGTGGGGGTGATTGTAACACCCCAGATTCAGAGCATATGTGGTATATGCGGAGAAACTCAACATAATTGATTTGGCTACCTATATCAGCAAAGTGCACATATTTTTTCGGTGACAGGTTTTGACAGAACTCTAGAGTTAAGCGTACTAAAGTTGGAGCAATCTCATGATGGGTGACCTACTCGGAAGTCATTTCAAAAATCGTGTGAGTGAGGATAAAATACGGGGAAAGATCGCGTGGTGATTTACAGGGTCAGTAAACAATACTTTCAAGACTCCCGAACTAATGCACCGACCGTTGAACATGGTAGGCCCACGCGCCCAAGAGACGAGGGCCCATGGGAGGGGCGTCGGGGCAGATCAACCAAGGTAATGCACTGCCAGCTCTACCTAATACTCGGCAGGACATCTGATAGAACGAAAGTTACACTTCAACCTCATGCACCACTCTTCAGCCTCTTCAGGCCCAACACCGCCTGGAAATAAAACTGTATCGATCCTTCGCATCTGTCCCATCATCTCTAGATCGGACAGACGCTGCTCAACAACGACAACCCTCAGTTGTACCTCTGCCACTTGAGCCAAAGTTGGCGCCTACACCGGAGCCACTGCTGGAAACCGCTCAGCAACTGCGTCACCAAACCCACGAACAATCATGCTGGCCCTGAGCTCTTCCTGCAGCAGCATCCACACCTGGGCCTATTGTAGCACCAGTCCCTCCGGCTCCCGCCCCGGCACCGCCAACACTTACGCTGACACTCGCACTGGTCTCACTCATGGATCCTACCTACTCTTGCATAGCACTCTGCGCAACACTCGCATCCACACTATCGGATGACTCAATCACACGCCCCCGGCCATGACTCCAGCCCCTACCATGGCCTTTACCTCTACCACGACCTCGAGCTCCAGTATCCATCTCTTTGCACTTCCTAAAAGCACATACTAAGATACTAGAATTCAACATAGAAGTCAAACAACACTTACCGTGGAATCTCATTGAAGGCTCGAAGAGGATGATCTAAGACTTCAACTCATAAAATTGACTAACTATTCAAAATCAATTTTTACTCAATAATCTCAAATCATCATTTAACCTACTGCCCTAAAACCTTAAGAGCTCTGATACCAAAATGAAACACCGAGACGTTTTTAAAAATAAATTAATTAATTAGCTCGGATTATTATTCCAATAAATAATAATCATCAAAGCCAAATTAAACCAATTACACTACATCATATTAATCAACATAAACCAGCGGAAAAACCCCATTTAAAGCAAGCATTCAACCAATTCTAATAGTCTAGCAACCTATACCAGGTTCTAAACACAAAGAAAATAAACACACAACCGATTTCGTAGATTATCCTCTTCTTCATAGCCATGACTCCACAGTCACAATCTTTACCTGCAACACATGGGAAAACGAGTTGCATGAGTATTATCACAAATACTCAGTGAGATGCTCATACCATCTACGACTTATCACTCATGCTCAATAAGAACAATATGATACCAAACAACATACAATAACCAATCAACATAAATTCAAAGCAAAAATCCACTTGTGTCGATCGACACACACAATATCGGTCGACACGATCAATAAAACTTGGTGTCGATCGACACAAAACATGTGTCGATCGACTGCAGAACATTGGACTCAAACTTTCTCCTCTCTAGTTCGAATCCGATCAACCACAATTCACAAATCATGCATTAAAACGTCAACATACATATTCCAAATCGCAATAACACATAGAACAACAAGTTCCAACCAATCAATCCATAGAATTTGCATCTATATCATCCTAAATCACCCAGAAGCCATGGTCACGCACACACCTTGATAAAACATGAAAGGAATAACACGATACACGTAGCCTAAAAGCTACTGATTCTCTATCACGTAGAACTCACAGCTTAGGATCAAGATTGGAAACCCAATCTGAAATCTAGACAGAGAGATCTTTCCAACGATATATAGACCCTCCCTGACTCCTTCAGAACCGCCAGGAAAACGCTTTCCAAGTGGACTAATCGAAACACGAAAAAAGTTTTGTACCAATCAGATCTGTTTTGATCGTTTGTTGCTCCTCTCTACCAAATAGTCAGTTGTATCCTCTCCTTCCTCTTGATCTCAACTCACAAATCACCCTCAAGAACACTCTCAATTTCCTTTTCTTTCTTTCACACGTGTTTTCCCTTCCAAAAACACGGTTGCACCACGAGAATAAGCTTATATACACGCTCCAAGGGTTTCCAACCCTAAATCGAGCAAAATCGAGCAATAAAATCGAACCATCCGGTTCCTCCAAAAATAGAGTGTCGATCGACACCTCCAAGTTGTATCGATCGACACCACCCGATACCACTAAAACATGATAAATAATTGAACTAACCCGAACCAACACAAGTGAGTGTCGATTGACACAACCAAACACCACACTAAAACCAGAAAATTGGTTCGCAGTTGTTCTTCTTCCATCGTCTATGTCCACATTATGACTGCTATCATTGTAACCAACACGTTTCTTTGTTCCTCCACGTCTAAAAGATAAACCAAAGCTTAGTGTACCTTGAAGATATCTGAAAACGTGTTTCAATGTCGTCCCATGTGATTCTTTTGGTGAGTGCATATAACGACTTAAAATTCCAACTGAGAACGTCAAATCTGGTCTTGAATGCAAAAGGTACCTAACACAACCAATTCTTCTTTAATATAATATAGCATCAATCTCCGGTTATTCTTGAACTTTAGAAAACTTTAAACCAAACTCTATGGGTATTTGAGTTGGATTACAAGTATCTAAACCTGCTTCTTTCAACATCTGGCGTGCATAAGCTTCTTGTTTAATCTCGATGCCATCTTGGTTTTATTTCACTTCTATACCCAAGTAATAGGTAAGCTTACCAAGATCAGACATCTCGAATTTTGAAGCCATTCCAGCTTAGAACTCTTTGATGATCTCAATTGAATATTTGGTAACAAAGAGATCATCCACATACACAACCACAATGAGTAACTTAGCTCCTTCTTCCTTGAAATATACAGAACTTTCTTTTGAACACTTCTTAAACCTCATACTCTTCAAGATCTGATCAAGCTTAGTGTTCCATGCTCTTGGAGCTTGTCTTAATCCGTATAAGGCCTTTGTGAGTTTGAAAACCTTATGGTCTTCTCACTTCTTTTCAAATCCTTCTGGTTGAGAGACATAAACATCTTTAGTTAACTCTCCATGCAAGTAAGCTGTTTTGACATCTAGATGATGAATTTCCCATCCTTCAAAAGTTGTTAAACCACTCAATAATCTAAAAGTCTCTATACGAGCTACATGAGCAAAGACTTCATCAAAATCAATTCCAGATTGTTACAGATAACCTTTTGTAACTAGTCTTGCTTTGAACTTGTTAATTGATTAATCTTCGTTTCGCTTAATCTTAAATATCCATTTAAGAGCAATCACCTTGACTCCAGTCGGCTTGTCAATCAAGACCCAAGTCTTATTCTTATTGATTGAATCAATTTCTTCTAGACAAGCATTTGTCCACTCCACTGAGTCTTTAGCTTCTTGATAGTTCAATGGTTCATCATTGAGTGATAAGAGAAGTATCTCACATTCCAAATCTGCTAATAGAACGTAATCTTCAAGATAGCTTTGTAGATGAGTTTCACGTGTTGATCTCCTAGGTTGAGATTGAACTGAAGTGTGAGTAGCTGAAACTTCTACTTCTCCTATGTCACCACTAGAGGTGTCAAAATGGGTAAACCAAACCAAACATACCCATACCCAAATGACTTGAATACTAAATGGGAAATGGATCAATCCAATTCAATAAGCAAATGAGTTGAGTTTATCCACTAACTCATTTAAATTAATGGGTTAGTGGTTAAATGAGTTTAACCCATTAAATAATTTTTTTTAATTAAAGTAATATTAAAATAAATGCAAATGATTAGGTAATGGTCTGAATTTGGGTTTGGGTTTGACCCGTCACTAAGTAGCCTATTGCCTATCATAATCTGATAAAATTGATTTCAATAAAAATATTGTTATAGTCTAAGCAAAATGATTTGATAAGTAACAAAAAACACAATAATCACAAGATAATTTATAATCGTAATTCTTTACTAGATGGGGTAATCTAGATAAGAATCAACAGCCAAAAGAAGAATCTTGTAGCATGAACTGGATTTTCTCCTTGAGCCTGGAATGAATTAGCAACACCTCATGTAGCATCATAAAAGACCGAACCTGAACAACTTAACAAACCAAAACTTTTACACATACCTCAAGCAATACATGTCTGAATTTGAACAATACAACTTGCATAAACTTAAATCCTTAACCTCATCAAGAGTGATCTTCTATAGAGTGTTCTTCCACATAATTAGGATTCGGTCGAATAATAACCATCTCACCTTCTTCTACAATTTATAAAAAAAAATACTAAAAATTACTGAACTAGATCATAGAAGAGTGATACAACTATAAAAAATGACACGTTTGCACCTTCATCATCAACCGTGTAACCATGTATCCAAGATCGCGTACATAGTAAAGCTTGAACATTACTAGGAAGAAGACGACTTCAGTATTTATTTATCAAATGAGATCCAATACTGAATGAAGATTCAGAAGCCACAGTGGTAATGGGAATACTTAGCACATCCATAGCCATATATGTTAGCGCACCATAACGGTGTCTTTCAGATGAGTTTTCATTTTTAACTTTTGATCCTTGATATACCGCTTCAAAGAAGGCTTTTTCTTTTCCATATGGTCTTGAATATCATCCAAGTCAAATAGATCCTGTAAATTTAGAACTCAACCATGTTACAATCTAGAACTTTTCAAATTTGTAAAATCAAAAGTCAAATGAGAAATCTTACATCTTGCACGCCTAACTTTTCTCTTGCTTGTTCAGAAGCACGAGAGCAAGCTCTTGTAGAGCTCACAATTGGAGTCAAAGGAAACATTTTTGTATATTCTTTGAACAACTTTTTAAGCTCACTCTTAAGATGTAGTATCTTTTCTTCTGAAGTGTATGAATTAAGCTCATCATAACAACATCTCATAAGTCTCAGTTTCATCCTAGGAACAGCCTCCATTGCAAGGATCACACTATATTGCTCCCAATATTTATCGAATTTCATCCTCATGTTAGAAATCATCTCTCAAATATCACCATCTTCGTGGTACTTATGCACTTCTAGCAAACATTAAATCTTCTATATATGTCCAAAGTATAAATTCGATGTCGAATAACTCCTCCCTGACATCAAAGTAGTAATACTATAGAAATGCATCAAAATCTCTTGGATAATCTTTGCCCTATTCCATTCTACATTCGAGAGACAATGCTTATAGTTTTTGTCCACCACTTTAAACCTATTTAAAGTTCAAAGCTTTCTGAAGCATCAAGTAAGTTGAATTCCACCTATTTTGAAAATCTAAAGACATAACAACTTCACCATCACCTTCTACACATTCTTCTACATATAGAACCCTTGACGTACTTTACAGTCGCTCTGATCTTAGACAATGAACTACTAATAACAGCTAAACCATCTTGCACAATAAGGTTCAATATGTGAGCAGAACACCGAACATGAAAGAATTTCCCTTTGCACAACAAATTATCATCTAAGGAGGGGTTATTGGATTGATGTTTTTAATGTATTTTAAAATCAGAGTGAAATCTTTGTTATTCAACTGTGTATTCCATAGAAATACATTAAAAACCTCTGTTATTAGATTAATCGTTTGTTTGATGTATTTCAAAATACAATAAAAATAACTATTATTCAATTTGTCCTTGATTCTAGGAGATTTTTGTTCTAATGGATTTTAATGTATTTTTTCCTTTAAAACATGAGCAAAAAGAATCCGTGCCTTTTACCTAGTATTTTGGTGGATTGAGATACAAAAATTAAAATCAAGAAAAGATTTCCAAAATCTTCTAACTCTCACCAAAACCATCCTCTGAACCATTCTTCCTCATGAGAAATTGCAGGTGCTATGATCAATTTTAAGTCGACCCAACAACTAAATCTGAAAATTTTAAAGACCCTAATTTATAAAAAGCCAAGTAAAATCACGTCAATTTCTATAAACAAAGAAAAAAAAATTCTCAATCCATAATTTTAAACTGGAAAAAAAAAACAGTTTCACCTTGGAAATAAAAATGCCCCCCAAATCATGTTTCGTGTGCTAACGAAAAAAATCATGTTTTATCTTTGTATCTTTAACACAACTGAGTAAGATAGAACAAAGACAAATGTACAACTTTCAAAGTTTGGACATTACACACCAAAGTTCTATATATATATTTTTTTGGCTGGGCATATTTCATAACTTTTTCTCAATAAAATATATGCAAATCAATCATTGATCATTAAAAATTCATCAAAACCCAATAAAATACTACTAAATGCAAATACACCAAAATACATAGAAATGCAATACAATCGATGTGGGTTATTGGAAATTCATCAAAAGCCAATAAAGTACTTCTAAATACAAATGCAGTAAAATACATTAAAAACATCAATCCAATAACCCTCCTAAATTAAGCCGATCTCTTAAGATGTCTTGCATACAGTTATTGGCTATATCATTATCTTGTAGCATTATCTAACGTTAAATTAAACACTTTTTCTCAATTCCCCACTCTTTTATGAATTCATGGAGTTTACTAGCTAAAGCTTCACCACTATGAGGAGGAGGCATATCACAGAATGACAAAATCTTACTATTTAATACCCATTTAGTATCAATATAATGTGCAGTCAAAACCACATATTCTACACCAGAGAGTTCAGCAGTCCAACAATCAGAAGTCAAGCAGATCCTACTAGGAATATTCTGTAACTCAATCTTTAACTTTTGTTTTTCCTTCTTCCAAGTATCAAGCACATCAGCTACAACAGTGTTTCCAGTATAACATTGATACTTTGGATTCAAATAAATATGATAATCTCTAAGCTCTTCGTATTCAAGCGACAGGAAAGAAAGATTATGTCGAATAATAACACGACTAAACTTCTCTCTAGCAACTTTATCATCAAACTTCACTACTTCTCTTCCTGAATATGAATTTTCGAAACATTTCTCATAATGATGTTTCAAATTAGTTGTTCCACTATTTCGCAATCACAAATAGTTTTTTGGACATTTATTACAGTAGACTCTCTCTTCACCATTCTTATTTCTTTTAACTGTCCAATAATTCCATATTTTACTTCTATTCGCATAATCAGAAGAACTTACTAGAATTCCAGATTGTGAGGCACTAGTTAATGATTGTTCTCCACCACCACCACTACTTGGAGGATGTTCTTCATTGTCCATGATTTTAGATGAAATCCAGTAACTGCATATGAATAATTTAGCAGAATAGTTTGGTTAGCAAAATAATTTAGTTTAGATTCTAAACTAAAGAGATCTTTACACAAACTAAAGAGAGTCTAAGAAAATTGAATAAGTAAGAATTCTTCTTCTTAAGAGATATTTACACAAACGAAAGAGAGTCTAATAAGCATTCTTCTTCTTAATCTAATCAAACCATACGTCTTCTTCTTAATCAATTGGAATAAGAAACAAACCATCTTCCCAGGATTTTACTGAAAGCTACAAAACAAACCATACGTCTTCTTCATAACCTAATCAACTTTGGATATTTTTGAATTTCGAAGAAGAAAATCTCCTGGAGAATTAGCTTAATGTGGCAAGGAAACAATCTGAAAAAAATCAATATCCAAATCCGTCTTCTTCCTAAAACCTACATGAAATTTAACAAAATACATCAAAATGTAAAGTTCCAAAACACATCATACCCTAGATACAAAGATCAATCAGACATACTTGAAGATCTCTAAAACATGGAAGTCATAAAACTCACCGATTCGAGCTCTGGAAATAGAAGTAATCATAAATCGAAGAGAGAAGACGATTCAAAATCCAGATACTAGACAAATCAAAGAGAGAATGCGATTCAAAGAGAGAAGATGATTCAAATCAATACCCAAATCGCAAATCCAGAAGTTGGACAAATCAAAGGGAAAAAATGATTCGAATCAATTCGAAGAGAGAGAAGACGATCTCAACATCAATCGCAAACTCAGATCAGAGGAAAAATCTTCATAGAGAAAGAGAGAGATCGTCTTGTCCAGGTCGTGAGATGAGAGAGACTGATGATAAAATTAATTTTGGTTTATTAAAATTGGTTTAGACATACGATTCGGTTATCTCCAGTTCATACATTTGATTTAGGTTATTAAATTTATGTTAGTTTGGTTATGGGTAACCCATCAACCAATTTGAATTTAATCCATTTCAAACCAACTCAATAAATTCAATAACTCATTAAATCCATTAATCCATTAAGACCCCAAATTCTTGATTGGTTTGGATCAACTAATTAATTTTAACCTATTTTGACACCCCTAGTCACCACCATCATTCTCGGTCTGCTCTATTTTAGAAACAGAGTCACTCTCCTCTTGTAAGTTGTTAATCATGAAAGGTCTTTGTCCATCGTTAGTAACTTCTCCCCATGTTAACTAATACATACCAGGTTCACCTTGCTCCTTTTATCTGCTCCCTTCCAATTCCAACTAGCCTTCTCATTGAAAACCACATCTCGACTTACAATGACCTTCTTTGTTGTTGGATTATAGAGTCTATAAGCCTTAAAACCCGGTTCTATTTCTAAATGAATTAGAGTTTGAGATCGATCACCTAGCTTCATAAGATGAGTAGAATCAACCTTTGCGTGAGCTAAGCAACCAAAAACTCTAATATGTTCAATGTTTGGCTTTTTGCTCTTTAGCTTTCGTATGGAGTTTGATTCTTTAGAGCTCTTGTGGGAACTCGATTGATCAAATAAGTAGCATGACGAATTGCTTCACCCCATAAGTATTTAGGAACACTCATTGCCTTGAGAATGCTTCTAGTCATCTCCATCAAGGTTCGATTTCTCCTCTCTACCACGCCGTTTTGTTGAGGAGTGTATGGAGCTGTCAAGTGTCGTTTGATTCCATGTTTGTTGCAAAAATTTTGAAACTCTAATGATGTAAATTCTCCTCCTCTATCCGTACGCAATGTTAAAATCTTTTTGTCAAAGTCCTTCTCAACAAGAGTTTTGAATTCCTTAAACTTTCCAGACACTTCACTCTTCTCTTTTAACAAAATCGACCACATATATCTTGTATGATCATCAATTATCACAAAGATATATCTGTTCCTAGCAAGTGTGGCTGGAGTAATGGGACCACACAAGTCGGCGTGCAAAAACCCTAAAGGTTTAGAGGCTCAATATTGTGAAGCCTTTGGAAAGGATTGTCTTGCTTGTTTTCCAACCAAACAAGATTCACAAATCTATTTTTCTCCATTGATTTTAGACAAACCATGAACCATCTCGTGAGTTTCCATAGATTTCAAGGTTCCAAAACTTATGTGACCAAGTCTTGCATGCCACTTCCAAGACACTTCATTTATCTTTGTATGTAAACACACCGGTTTACCAACCTTAAGACGAATCTTGTAAAGTCTATTATGAGATCTTAATACGTTTACTAGTAACCTACCATTGGGATCTCTTAGTGTTAGATAGTCTTTTCTCATTCTAACATCACATCCTTGCTCGTGGCTTGACCTAGACTAAGTATATTGCTTCTCAAATCTGGATTGTAGTAAATATCTTTTAGAAGCTTTTGTTCTCCGGTTGTTGCTTCAAAAAGAATCGATCCTTTGCCTTTGATGTCAACACAAGATCCATCACCAATCTTGACCTTGCCTATAATCTTCTCATTCAATTCTGAAAAATAAGAGACTTCACCTGGCATGTGATTACTAGCACCATTATCTAAATACCAAAAACCTTCTTTTTTGTATTTTTCTGGTATCACCTTTTCATCATTCAAGAATATACTCTCGTGCATATACAATGCAACATTTGCTTCCTCTGTTTTAGTCTTATTAAGCTCTTGAAGCTTATGTCTTCTTTCGGGACATACGAAGGCAAAGTGCCCTATTTTATCACATCTGAAACAGATTATGTGAGATCTATCCTTCCTCTCCTTGTTCTTATCTTGAGAGTTGAATCTTCCTCTACCTCTTCCTCGATATCCTTGTCCTCTTCCACAACAATCTTATATTCTACCTCTGCCTTTACCACGAAATTCTTTTGAATTCTTATATGACTCCAATTTTGAGAATAACATATTTCCTTGAGTTTTGGGTTGATGTTCTTCCTCAAGTATACGTTCTTCATAAGCTTTAAGTCTCCCAACAATATCTTCAAAACCAGTCTTGTTTAAATGAAGAACTTGTTCAAGAGAAGCTATAATGTATATATACTTGCTTCAAGGTAAACTGTTTAAATTTTTTTTGACAAGTTTTGGTTCTTCAAGAGCTTGACTTAAGGCTGCAGATTTTGATGCTAGCTCAGATAACCTCCCTGCAAATAAATCAATAGATTATGTATCCTTCATCTTCAATCTATCAAACTCTGACATAAGAGTTTGAAGTCGGGCTTCCATGACTCGGTCTGCTCCTAAGTGTCTCGATCTGATTGCGTCCCAAAGTTTTCTTGGTGAGTCTTGATCACCGACTTGTAGTATATGACTCTATGGTATTGACTGGAACAACAACGCCATCGCTATATTGTTCTTCTCGGCTTCTTTTGTTCCTGGTTCAATAGTTTCCCAAACTTTGTGAAAACACAACCCCACCTTCATCCTCATCGACCACACGGTGTAGTTTGATGAGTTGAGCATCGGACAGAGTACTGCGGAAGGTACATGGTCCTTTGCTTTCGTGGTTTTAGTATCCTTCGTAACTCGGATATACTATGTAACACCCAAATTTTTTATTTTTTTTTATAATTAAACAGTTGCGGAAATTCTCATATAATAAACGAAACAATAATCCAAAGCTCCATAGTTCAATTCCAGATTAATAAAAGAAATCTAGCACCCTAAACACCAGGTTCTACTAGACTAAACAGAAGCAAATAAACAAATCCTATCATCCCCTCCGCCGGCCTTGATTCCGCGACCACGCATTTCTGTTACCTGCAACTCAAAGGGAAAAACAGAGCTGCGTAAGTATTTAATAAATACTTAGTGGAGCGGTCATCCCGTCTACTAGATATTTAATTGGAATTAGACTATCAGTTCTACGCGATCAAACAACAGTTCACATCGTTTAAACAATTAAACACTTAAACACATTAAACATTTAAACAGAGGTGTCGATCGACACCACCACTTGGTGTCGATCGACGCTCAACTCGAGCAACCGATCCTCATAATCAGAACTCCCGTGTCGATCGATACTACCACTAGGTGTCGATCGACACCTCTCGCAGAACCGGAACCGAGCCAAAATCCTCACACGGCTCGAGTCCTGTTCTATCTCGCGAGATCATCACGATTCATCAACACGTAAATCACACAGATTATCACAGGAAACAATTCAATTCCACACAATCAACAATCAAAAATCCCTAATAACCTAATTCCATATCACGATCACGCACTCACCTCGAATCCGCGAAAAGAGGAGGAACGGCTAATAATCTGACACGGAACAGACCCGGGAACCACTGAATCCTTGCTGGAATTCACCGGAAAGATGCCACAAACGATCACACGAGGCCTAGAGACGAAAAACGGCAAAGAAAACTTCTCGATTCACCCCAAAACTCCCAAAAACTCAATCTCTCGATCCTTTTTCTGTCTCTGCCTCAGAAAACACGATCGTCATGTTTTATAATCGCCACTTAGGGTTTCCACATTAAACCGCAACAAACCTGCGATTTAAATCAAACCGATTCTGACCAAAAATTAATGGTGTCGATCGACAGACACACTGTGTCGATCGACAGGGACCTCTCTGCCCAAAACCTTCGCAAGGCAAACACCCGTGTCGATCGACAGACACCCGTTCCTGTCGATCGACAGGCGTTACATACTAAAGATGTCCCAAACCTATAACTCAGGCTCTGATACCAAATAAAGAGATTCATGAACAAACTTAGCTTGTAAAATAAAGAATAACTCTCTTTATTATAGAAAATAGCTTAAAACTAAACACAAAACTCTATTGTTCTCTTATGATTCATCACAACTCAATGATCATATTTATATCGCTTAGAATTTCTTTTTCTTAAACTAGTTTCCATTTATCCTAGAAATAAACACTTTATGTTTCTCTTAGGATTACATTAAGCCTATCTTGTCCTAACCCACTTGGTTCAGAATATCTTGGGCTCTAAGCTATTGTGAAGCCAAATCTCTATAAGATTCGACTTGGTTACAATCATATTTTTATAGAATTCTAATTATAATTAGTATATTATCATTTATCAGTTGCCCTAGTCCATCAATAATTACATGAGTAGCAAGTAGCAACGTGGCATATTTGGATTAAAGTGTATAAGAGAAAAGGTGAAATGATATATATCAATGACTTTGAAGATCTATAAAATAATCAAAAAACACTTTGAAGTTTTTCTGTTATCTAATTTGGCGGGATTTAAAAATGTGTTATTTGAGTTTTCTGATTTTATTTTGTCCTCAAAACATATGCTAAATGTGATAAATACGAATGTCAAATTTGGCGTATTTAGTCTACAAGGAAAATGAGGCATTTTTCTGCATATTCTCCTTTTCCAAGAAGGTTTATTTTCCACTAATAAAATAATGAATCTCTCCACAGTTAGATGTTTTTGTAACGTTGGTCAGTTGATCAAAATGACCGAAATGAAAAAGAATGTTCAATATGTATTAATTCTCCACAAAAATGTAATAATAACTTCTTATCCCCAAGAAAATTCCACAAGTGGGAAATCTATTTTATTAAATATGAAGTAAAAAAGGTGACGTGTCAGCTTCATATTTAATTTGAGGTGGTTAATTATAATTATGTCCTCGCCCAAATCAATATATTTACGCCATCTGTCATCGGTGTTATAAACCGTTGATTTCGTGGGATTAGATCTCGATCGTCGATTTATATTTCGCGTGTATGTAGGTCTATCTTTGATCGTGGGCTTGAGGTTTATATTTCGCGTGTATGTAGGCCTATCTCGATCGTCTATTTATATTTCGCGTGTATGTAGAATAATTATATCAATTTGACAGATTTATTGTTGTGTGTTTGGGCCTAATTATTATTTGATTTGTATTAATTTCGTTTTGGCCCATATGTTTTAGAAGGAAATACATATATCTTCGGATATACACGAAATTTAATAGCAATCTTCCATTATTATTTTACCGTATCTAGAAAATATTTTTATTATACTATTGTTGTATATGGAATATTTTGGAATAAGTGAAGCCCTAAAATTTTTGTATATATATATATATATATATATATATATATATATATATATATTGTTCCTCTATCTATTGCAAATCACAATTTATAACCTTTGTCTTTTTTAGGGTTGACGTTCGCATAATTTCCCATGCCTCATATTACGTTCAGAAATTTTTATGTTATCAATTTTTGTTCTACACAATTTTCGTGTTTAGTTATGCAGTTTCACGATAGTTTTTTTCCCTCTTAACTACGGATTTTATTGGTTTATGTTTCAAATCGTTTGATAAGCTCCTTGCGTATGTATCATAATTTATAATTTAATTGTTTATAATATTAATGATGATTGCTAATTATTTTGTTACTGGTTCGTTTTGTTTTGTTTTTGGATTCATCGTGGTATCTGGTATGTTGTTTATTCTTCTATCTATTACTATAGTTTGTTAAATATATGTATATTTATGTGCTGATTTTAAATCTTCATGTGTAGATCTTTTCTTTTATATTCAAGCGACCGGACAAGATAACAAATTTATATTACGAGTAAGAAGTTAGTTTTATGGTTCCTTTTCTTTTGGAGTTTTGTTATTAGTATATTGACTTTTTAATGATCGTTAGCTTCCTCTTCATTTTTTTCTTTTTTGACTTTGCTTCAAATCTTCAATGTATGATTTATATCTTTTGATTGTTTATTTGTTTATCAATGATATGGTTTGTGTTTATATATGTTTTGTAGGGCTTTTTGCGATTTTGCGTATTGGTTCTTCATTTAACGAGGTATGTAATATCTAATTTTTATTAATTTTTTGAATCTTATTATTTTTGTTATAAACTGATAATTTTATTTTATTTTTAATTGATTATTGATTTAATTTTGGTTATGTTCTTTATATCATTTGATTGATCTATATTATAACAAATCATTAGCTTCATGTATCTTCATAACAAATCCTATAATTTCTACGCTATTGGTCATCTATTTTTTTTTATTTGTTCCGTTATTGATATAATTTTTGTTCTTATGTTTTTTAAGTTTCGCATATTAACTCTCCAATGTTTTCAGTCAAAATCGGTTTGATTTAAAATCATTCGGTTTGTTGCGCGGTTTAGGGACGCAGCCCTAGGTCGGGTTTTATAAAGTCCCAGCCACAGAGCACGAGTTTGGGGAGAGAAAAACAAAAGGAGGAATCGTGTTTTGAGAATTTAAGAGTGATTCGAGAGGATTTGTGATCCGTTCTTCGCCGTTTTTCGTATTTAAGGCTCGTGTGACTAGTTGTTCGGGTTTGGCGTATTGATCCAGCGTTTTTCAGCGAGAGAAGTCGCTGTTCGTTCCTGTTTTCCGAAGCGTTTGTGTTCATTCCCTTTCCGTCGCGAAATCGAAGTGAGTGCGCGACCGTAGACTCGAATAGGTTAGGATTCGATTGATAAATGGTTAGGATTGTTCATGGTGGTTGAACTGGTTGTTGATTGTGTGTGATTATGAGTTTTGTGTGATTTCTGTGATGAATTGTGTGATTTTGTGTTTTGGATCGAATGTTTTAATCTGTTCTTGGTGGTAGAACAAGGTGTCGATCGACACCTAGAGGTAGTGTCGATCGACACCACGATGGAACGACATCAAAATTGTCGAGGTGTCGATCGACACCTAGAGGTAGTGTCGATCGAAACCCACTTCAATCATGTGTGCATTTTTAATTTTTTATTATTTGGTTTTGATTTATCCGTACTTATCCTCTTGACGGGAAAACCGTCTCACTAAGTATTTATTAAATACTTATGCAACTCTTATTACCATGTCTTGTAGGTAACAGAAATGCGTGATCGCGGAATCAAGATCAGAGAAGAGGATGATTAGGGTGTTTGAGTTATCTTTTAGTTTGTCTAGTGAACCTGGTTTTTAGGTTGCTAGTATTTGTTGAATTCTGGAATTGTTTTGTTGAACTTGGATTTGGTTTAATAATTTATTGAATGATTTTTATGAGAACTTCCGCAATTTGTTGAATAGCTGTAGAGAATTTAATATTTATGGGAATATTAATTCGGGCTATTAAAAAAAAATATGTTGGTTGTTTCAATTTGGTATCAGAGCCTAGACGTTTTTAGGACTTGGTAATTGGATGAATTGAGACTATGTGGTTTAATTGTTTATTGGTGGTTAGACGATTAGTAGTCTTAGATTATCCTCTTCGGCCTTTAAAGAGATTCCGCGGTAAGTTGTGTTTTATTTGTTTGTGACTTCTTGTTTGCTATGGTAGAGGCCGTGGTCGTGGTCGTGGCCAAGTGCCAGAGTCGTCTAGCAGTGTGGCTGCATCCCAGACACATCAGGTGGAGACCGCGAGTGAGACCAGTGCCAGTACCAGTGTGGCTGTAAGTACCGGGAAGGGCGCCAGGATAGGTGCTCGTGGTGGTGCTAGTGGTGCCGGGGGGGGACGAGAGAGGTCCTGGTGGTGGAGCAGGCCCGGGTGGGGGTGCTGCTCTAGCTCAGGGTCGTGATGATGTAATTGTTGAAGCGGTTTCCGGCGGCGGTTCTGCCACCGGCTCCAGCAGGACCTCCGGTGGTGGAGGCGCAGCAGGGAGCTGCAATGGTTGAGCAGCCGAGGGCTGTAGTTGCCCAGCATCCTCCCTATCTTGTAATGATGGGACAGATGCAAAAGATTGGTACACCTTTCTTCACTGGCAAAGTTGGGCCAGAGGGGGCCGATGAGTAGCGCTTGCGAGTGGAGCGCAATTTTTGATCGATTCGATGTCCTACAGAGTATCGAGTAGAGTTGGATGTGCACTATCTGAGCGAGGATGTGCATAGTTGGTGGAGATCGTTTGAGACCCAGAGGACTGTGTGGACTTGGGAGGAGTTTGTGAGCGAGTTCAATGCCAAGTTCTTTCCTCGGGAGGCATTGGATCGCCTACAGATGAGATTCATGGAGCTGACTCAGGGAGCGAGTTCAGTACGGGAGTATGATACCGAGTTTAACATACTTCTATTTTATGCTAGCCGTAGCATGGAGGACGAGCGGATCCTTATGGAGAGACTCCTGCAGGGACTTCGTTTTAGCATTAGGACTTCGTGTTGTGGTTCTATGTACGCCTCGAGGGCGGAGCTGGTTGAGCTTGCTGCTTCCATAGAAGAGGATCAGCGTGAACATGCTGGTTCAATGGTTCTTCCACCCGTGGCGGTTCCATATGTGGCTGCTCCTGCTGTTCAGCCGAGGAGACAGTAGTAGCAGCAGCATTCTCGGAGTTTTGGAGGGTGGCAAGTCTGCGCAGGGTCAGAAGAGGAGGTTTCACGAGGTTTCAAGAGGCGGCTAGAATGGTCATGGTTGTTTTGGATGCGGGAGCACCGAGCCTAGAGCGGCAAGCTGCCCTAAGAGGGAGGCATCTCGGGATGCCAAGGTGTGTTTCCATTGTAACGAGCCAGGACATATCAAGCCAATGTATCTCAAGCTTCATCAGATGACAGTGGCGGCAGTTCAGCCGGTAGCAGTTCAGCCTAGGGCTCAGTTGGCAGCAGTGCAGTCTTTGGGCCAGATTGGGCTAGCACCGCGTGTTTATGGGCCGACAGATGCGGGACAGCAGGGCAACACGCAGATCACAAGGACCTTATTAGTGGGAGGTTTCGAGTCCTACATTCTTTTTGATTCTGGAGCATCGAACTGCTTCATTACTCTAGAGCATGCCAAGTGCAGTGGCATCCGGAGCAGTGCTGGTGAGTTGTCAGGCTTGGTTAAAGTGGCTGGAGGTGGATTCCTGGCTACTTCCGGTCGGGCTAGAGCAGTGGATGGTCAGATTGCTGCGGATTTTATGCCAGCAGATTTGGTCAATAGTTTGGTGGACCTTTATGACGTGATTCTCGGAATGGATTGAATGTCGTTTTATAAGGTTCATCAGGACTGCTTCCGAGGCAGGGTCGTTTTTGAATGAGATGCGGGGAGGTTAGTGTTTCAAGGTATAAGACCTACTTCCGAGAGTCTTGTGATCTCGGCTATTCAGAGCAGATAATAGCGCAGAGGTTGCGAGGCTTATTTGGCTACTATTTCGATGCCGGAGTCTAGTGGTAAGGTGGCTATTGGGGAGATCCGAGTTGTTTGGGGTTTTGTGGATGTTTTTCAGTCGCTGCAGGGATTATCGCCGTCTTAGCCAGATCCTTTCACGATTGAGTTAGAGCCCAGAACAGCTCCGATTTCTAAGGCTCCTTACAGGATGGCTCCAGCAGAGTTACCAGACATGAAGAAGCAGTTGGAGGAGTTGTTAGTAAGGGTTTCGTGCGTCTGAGTGTGTCACCGTGGGGAGCACCGTTTTTTTTTGTGAAGAAGAAGGATGGCAGTTTTCATTTGTGTATCGATTATCGAGGTCTGAACTAGGTCAATGTGAAGAACAAGTACCCTCTACCAAGAATTGATGAGCTTTTGGATCAGCTGAGGGGTGTTACTTGGTTCTCCAAGATAAACTTGGCATCGGGTTATCATCAGATCCTGATAGATGAGGCAGATATTTGTAAGACAGCGTTCAAGACGAGATACGAACATTTCGAGTTTGTAGTCATGCTTTTTGGTTTGACGAATGCGCCGCCGGCTTTCATGAGATAAATGAACGATGTGTTCAAGAAGTATATGGATGTATTCGTTATCATCTTTATTGACGACATTCTGGTGTACTCTAAGAGTCCCAAGGAGCAAGAGGCTCATTTGATATTTGTTCTGGAGAAGCTTCGAGAACAGAAGCTGTATGCTAAGTTAAGCAAGTACAGTTTTTGGTAGAGGTAGATGGGGTTCCTTGGTCATATCGTGTCTGCAGAGGGTGTTTCGATAGATCCAGCAAAGATAGAGGCTGTCAGGGATTGGCCTAGACCGAGTAGTGCTACCGAGATCAAGAGTTTCTTGGGTCTGACAGGTTATTACCTGAGATTTGTCAAGGGTTTTGCGAGTATGGCTCAGCCAATGACGAAGCAAATCGGGAAGGATATTCCGTTTATTTTGTCGCCGGAGTGCGAGGAGAGCTTTGCGAGGCTCAAGGAGATGTTGACTAGTATGCAGTACTAGCATTATCTGAGCCGGGGAAGCCTTATACCATGTACATTGATGCTTCAGGAGTTGGTCTGGGTTGTGTTCTAATGCATGAGGGTAAGGTTATAGCGTATGCTTCGAGGCAGTAGCAGGGTATCGAGCATAACCGCCCTACATATGATCTTGAGTTGGGAGCGGTGGTATTCGCTCTGAAGATTTGGAGATCTTACCTTTACGGTGGGAAGGTGCAGATCTATACGGACCATCAGAATTGCATATCTTCACTCAGTCGTTGCTAAATATGAGGCAGAGGCGCTGGGTTGAGTTTTTGGCGGATTTTGAGCTGGAGATTCTTTTCCATCTGGGTAAGGCCAACCAGGTGGCTGATGCTCTGAGTCGGAGGAGAGTTGATTCGATTCGGGAGCAGGAGGTTGAGGCCTTAGTGGACGAGACTAGTACCTTGCGGTTATGTGCTATTTTGCAGGAGCCTTTGGGATTAGAGGTTGTGGATCAGGTAGACCTATTGAGTAGGATCCGAGTAGCTCATGAGAGCGATCATGTTTTGGTTGAGGCGTCGAGGACCAAGGGTTCTGAGTATCATGTCTCTTCGAATAGGATTATTCTGGTTCGCGGGCGGGTTTGTGTGCCCAAGGACGAGATTTTGAGGCAGGAGATTCTGTGAGAGGCTAATGCAAGAAAGTTCTCTATTCATCTGGGTGCGACCAAGATGTACCTAAATCTTAAACTGTATTATCATTGGGTCGGGATGAAGAGAGATGTAGCTGACTGGGTCGCGAAGTGCGATACGTGCCAGTTAGTGAAGGTAGAGCATCAGGTTCTAGGAGGGAAATTGCAAAGTTTACCCATTCCTGAGTGGAAGTAGGATATGATCACTATGGATTTTGTGGGCGGTTTACCTATTTCGAGGACCTATGATGCGATTTGGTTGATTGTGGACCGATTGAACAGATGAAGCTGCGGTTTTGGCAAAGAAGTTTGTGCGAGAGATTGTGAGGCTGCATGGAACACCAGCCAGTATTGTGTCAGACCGAGATCCTAAGTTTGCGTCTGAGTTTTTGGGAGCTTTTCATACAGAGATAGGCACTAGAGTGCATATGAGTACAGCGTATCATCCGCACATCGATGGTAAGTCGGAGAGGACTGTTCAGACCTTGGAGGATCTGCTCAGGATGTGTATACTGAATTGGGGTGGTCAAAGGTTTGATCATATGTGTCTGGCTGAGTTTGCGTATAACAACATCTTTCAGGCGAGCATTGGTATGGCTCCTTATGAGGCGCTTTATGGGAGGCCGTGCATGACACCGTTATGCTAGACCCAAGTGGGGGAGAGTAGCATTCTGGGTGGGAGTATCATTCAGGAAATGACAGAGACGATCCGTGTTCTAAAGCTGAACATGAAGAAAGCTCAGGACCGACAGAGGAGTTATGCCGACAAGCGGCGAAGAGAGCTTGAATTTTCAGTGGGAGATCGTGTGTATCTCAAGATGGCTATGTTGTGGGGTCCTAACAGATCCATAGCAGAAAATAAGCTGAGTCCGCGTTTTATGGGACCGTTCCTGGTGGTGGAGCGAGTTGGACCGGTGGCGTACCGGTTGGAGTTACCTCCGATCATGAAGGCATTTCACAAGGTATTTCATATGTTTATGCTGAGGAAGTGCATCCATGAGTCAGAGGAGTTGGTGGTTAAGATCCCGGAGGATCTATATCCAGATTTGACAGTTCCAGCAGTTCCTGTGAGGATTCTCGAGAGGAGAGAGAAGGTCCTGCGTTGGAAGAGGATACCGTTGCTGAGAGTCATGTGGGACTGTAGCCATACAGAGGATGAGACGTGGGAGCCAGACGCAAAGATGAAGTTGAAGTTCAGGAAGTGGTTCGACAAGCAGGTGGCAGCATGAGCTTACTTTTATCTTTGCGGTTCAGGTTTCGTTAGCTGGTTGGCTATTGTCGTTTGGTTCATGCAATTTTCGTTTTTGTTGTAACGATATACATTTTTCTGGAATTTAAAAGATGGAGTTCCTTTATTTATTTCAAGTGTTATTATAAGATAAGTGGTTCTTATAAACGTGTTTGGTTGACCAGTATGGGTCGTGTTTTGGAGGATATTTCCGGTGGAAATATCGAGTTTGGCCATGTGGGGCAGATCTAGTCATAGATGTTTATAGTCTTTTTGGAATTTATTACTCTAGGGACAGTGGCGTTCCCGAATAACTCATTACAGTTGGTCTTCGGTGGTTTTACCTGGGATGGTGGGTCTCAGTGTAGTAACATCTTTATACGTACCGGGATGGTGGTTCCCGGTGCGGTATTTTGGGATGCTTATTTATCTTGGACAGGTGGATCTCAGTATAAATATCAAGGGACGGGTAGGTCTCTTGAAGGGAGTAGAGTTCCCTGCATTCTTTTGGAGTGAGTGGCCTCCAAGGACTTGATTGAAAAAGGTGGATCTCAATATAAGTCTAACGAGAAAGGTGGATTCCCGGTAAACCATGAGTGGCTAATATGTTTGTTGCTAAAGATGCGTCCTGAGAGTAAGGTAATGAGTTAGGAGTAGTAGATGTCTGGGAAAACGTGTGTATAAACATAGGATTAGATACGAGTACAGGGATTGGGGGAGGATCCCTGATGTTGTTGACCAAGTGGGGTCAAGTTTTCGGTCTTTGGATAGACGGTTTACGGGATTCGAAGTCGAATCCAAATTAGTGGGGGGAGTTGTAACATCCCGAAACCAAAATATGGATTTTGGTCAGGGGTGACTATCGACACCTAGGCAGGGTTTCGACCAACACCAATATTTTCGGTCAAAATCGGTTTGATTTAAAATCATTCAGTTTGTTGCGCGGTTTAGAGACGTAGCCCTAGGTTGGGTTTTATAAAGTTTCAGCCGCAGAGCACGAGTTTGGGGAGAGAAAAACAAACGGAGGAATCGTGTTTTGATAATTTAAGAGTGATTCGAGAGGATTTTTGATCCGTTCTTTGCCGTTCTTCGTCTCTAAGGCTCGTGTGACTGGTTGTTCGGGTTTGGCGTATTGATCCGGCGTTTTCCAGCGAGAGAAGTCGCTGTTCGTTCCTGTTTTTCGAAGTGTTTGTGTTCATTCCCTTTCCTTCGCGAAATAAAGGTGAGTGCGCGACCGTAGGATTGGATAGGTTAGGATTCGATTGATAAATGGTTAGGATTGTTCATGGTGATGAACTAGTTGTTGATTGCGTGTGATTATGAGTTTTGTGTGATTTCTGTGATGAATTGTGTGGTTTCGTGTTTTGGATCGAATGTTTTAATCTATTCTTGGTGGTAGAACAGGGTGTCGATCGACACCTAGAGGTAGTGTCGATCGACACCTAGAGGTAGTGTCGATCAACACTACGGTGAAACGACATGTTGAATCATGTGTGCATTTTTAATTGTTTATTATTCGGTTTTGATTTATCCGTGCTTAGCCTGTTGACGGGAAAACCGTCTCACTAAGTATTTATTAAATACTTACGCAACTCTTATTACCATGTGTTGCAGGTAACAGAAATGCGTGATCGCGGAATCAAGGCCAGAGAAGAGGATGATTAGGGTGTTTGAGTTATCTTTTAGTTTGTCTAGTAAACATGGTTTTTAGGTTGCTAGTATCTGTTGAATTCTGGAATTGTTTTGTTGAACTTGGATTTGGTTTAATAATTTATTGAATGATTTTTAGGAGAACTTCAGCAAATTGTTGAATAGCTGTAGATAATTTAATATTTATGAGAATATTAATTCGGGCTATTAAAAAAAAAATTGTGTTAGGTTGTTTCACCTTGGATGATGATGATTCTCCCGAAGAAACCTCAGGGTTATTGATAATAATTTTTGTTCATTTTTTTTTGGTTGTGATTGTTAGTAGTCTTGATTTGTATTTAAATAATGGCTATATCCTACTGATATTTTTATTTGTATTAGCTTATATAAAAATAACAATCGAATATATCGTTGTAACATCCTAACTTGAAAATCTATCTCACTTATATTGTAATACTTAAAAATTTTGTTTCTTGGTGATCATGTTATCTCATTTTACATATAAAATTTTCGTTTACCATAACTTTTTTATAATTTCTTTTCATTTACATAATTATATATGTTTCGTTTCACACGTTTGTTGAATTGATTATAGATTCTAAGAATTATAATCGCATAAATTTTGTGTAGATAATATAATTAGATCTATCAATATCTAAGAGATTAATTGAGAAGATTAGTTGAGAAATTTCAAGAAATGCCACTTTTTAAAAATGCCACAATCATTATTTCCAAATTTTAAATTATTTATGTTTGTGTTAACCATGTTATATTAGGAATATACACATTTGTTAGGGATCAACACATTTAAAAATGATATATTTGTAAAATTGTATGTAAAAAGTGGCATTTTTGTAATTGTTCCATATATTTTTTTGCGACTATATTTGATCTAAGATTGTGATATGATGTTCGTGGAAGCAAGTCCGAGGTTAGAAAAAGAAAGGGTTCAGTGAATTTTCTGCCAATTAATTCTACTGGTAGCTTGACATAAATGTAAAAGGCATAGATATAATATAACTAAAAAGTGACGACAAAATCAAAAAAAATATAACTAAAAAGTATTAATTTACATCAAAAAAAGGAAAAATCGAAAATCTCTATTATATATTGTAATGCATTTAGTGATAGAAGTATGTTTTTTCCAGAATTCATTTAGTGACTTTTAAAGCAAGTCTCATATTGTTGATGGTGTAAAAGGGCATCATCAAAGGGGTATATAAAAGGGTCTCTTGAAGGGATACAACAATTAAAAGAACAAAAAGAAATAAAAAGTTGAAGTGAGAGGGAAGAGACGTCTCTTGAACAAGAGACGGAAGAGACGTATGCAGAGCTCTTCTTGAATTTTAACTGGTTGATTTCTTTTCTAATAATTTAATTTTCAAATAAATAATCAAAGGAAAACTAAAACTATTAAATAATGAACTTAGAGACTTATTTGGGTTTGCAACCGTTGATCATGGTACAACTTGTGTGGTTCTCTTTAACACTAAAAAAAGGATGCTCTTTAGCAATATAAAACAAAAAGAGGCTCTTGAAGAGAGAGAGAGGAACATAAACAAAAATCAAGAACACATTATTAATTCAGATTAAATAACATGAATATATAAGAGAAGAAAGATAAAAAAGGACAAAGATCATATTAAATAGTATTTTCTTATGTGTTTAAAATCAATTTGTAATCGATGGTTCTTAATATAACAATTCTACATTGATCTTTGTTTGTTCTTGTTATTCTTTTGATCGATAACATTTTGAATCTATATGTGTTTGTGTGTTTATCAAACAAGTTTGCTTTACGAACGAATCCCTAAAGATCTAGAACGATAGATATGCAAAGATAGAGATAGAGATTTGCACACAGAGATTGTTACCCAGTTCGCGCCTCGATGGGAAGTCGCTACGTCTCGGGCTTGACGACACAAGCAAAGATTTCACTAAGAACAAGAGATTACAAAGACCTAGTTACAAGAGAACTCAACGATGTATTAAGGACTCTACTAGATCTATCTTCTCTTCAATCTCTCTTGCCGTTCTAGTGCTCTCTTTTGAGGGTCAGTTGACGAACTCCTTTCTTCCTCATATATATATTAGAAGCCGGATATAACCTGATTAACCAGATCCAATAACCACTCCGGTTATCTCCAATTAATGCATGCACCACTAGAATTGAACCAAGCCTGGCCCAATTCTAACAATAAGTGGATTGTCATAAAACGATTTCAACAAATCTCCACCTTGACAATCACACTATGAGTTCGTCCATTTGTCACCGTCAAGCATAGACAACGCCTTAGCATTTAGCTATCCTGAGCATAGCCAATGCATGCTCAAACTTCTTCACTGGAATCGCTTTAGTAAGCATGTTTGCGGGATTCTTCGAAGTATGAATCTTTTTCACTGCAATCTCTCCATCTCAACCAAGTCCCTGATGAAGTTGAACCGTACAGCCATATGGTTTGTCCTACCATGAAACATGTTGTTCTTTGTGAGACAGATCGCACTCTGTGAATCACAATGCAATCATATCATCCCCTGCTTAAATCCCAGCTCTTCAGCTAATCCTTTCAGCCATATACCTTCCTTTGCAGCTTCTGTCAAGGCAATGTAATCAGGCTCTGTCGTAGATAAAGTCACAATACCCTGTAGACTTGACTTCCAACTGACTGTATTACCTTCTGTACTAAACACATACCCATAAATTGATCTTCTTCTATCCAAGTATGTTGCATAGTCTTAATCAGAGTATCCTTCAACTCTGAAATCCTCATTCTTCTTGAATACCAGCCCTCTGTCCTGAGTGCCTTTTAAGTACCTAAGAATCCATTGTACAACAAACCAGTGTACCAGTCCTGGATTACTCATAAACCTGCTAACCATACCAACAACATATGCTAGATCAGGCCTTGTACCAATCATAGCGTACATGAGACTGCCCACCGCATTTGAATACGGAAACTCACTTGTACCAGCTGTTTCATCATTTGTAGTAGCTGCCAATTTGAAATGACTGCCTAGTGGTGTTGTTACAGACTTAGCATTGTCCTTCCGGAATACCTGTAACACCTTTCTGATGTAGCTAGTCTGAGACAGTGTAAGCGTACCAGCGATCATGTCTCGTACAATCTCCATTCCCAAGATTTTCCTAGCTGCTCCTAAGTCCTTCATCTCAAATTCACTACTCAACAGCCTCTTGACCTTGTCTATTTCTGAACTACTCTTGCAAGCAATCAACATATCATCCACATAAAGAAGCAAGTAGATACATACCTTTTTTTTGTACTCCTTGCAGTAGAAAAAGTGATCATATCCACTCCTGATGAAATTGTGCTTAATCATGACCTGATCAAAACACTTGTTCTACTATCTCGGCGCTTGCTTTAACCCATACAAAGACTTCTCCAGATAACAAACCTTGTCCTCCTTGCCTTTCACTACATAACCTTCTGGTTGTTCTACGTAGATGTCTTCACATCGAGCTGTTCCAGCTCTAGGTCTAGGTTCACTACAACAGACAGTATGAACCTGATTGATACATATTTTATAATAGGTGAAAACACTTCTTGATAATCAATGCCCTCTCTTTGAGCATAACCTTTTATAACCAACATTGCCTTGTATCTAGGTTGCTCAACTCCAGCAATACTGGATTTTAATTTGTAAACCCATTTGCAACCAATGGTCTTCTGTCCCTTTGGTAAATCCACCAAAATCCAAGTACCATTCTTCATGAGAGAATCCATCTCTTTATCCATATCGGAGTTCCACTTCTTCCAGTCTGTACAGTCCAAAGCTTCCGTGTAGTCACTTGGTTCCTTTGAATCCAATACCTCGCCCACACTTAGTGCAAACGCAACTACCTCTTCTTCATCTTCATTATCACGGTACCTTATAGGTTTTCAAATTTCTCTCCTAATTCTGTCCCGAGCTAACCGGAAATTGTCCAGGCTTTCTCCTTGCCTGCTTGTACCAGCTTCACTGTCTGATATAGCTTCACTGTTAGGAACTGCTGCAGCAGCTCCACCTTCATGTGAAATCTCTTCAGCTTCATCTTCTGAGTCACTCAGAACCGTGATATCCTTGTCACAACCCGAAGCTTCCATCAACATCATACCAGTTACTTTTTGTTTCACACCAGCCAGACCTGTACTAGACTGTTTGTCCTGTACCAGATCCTTGTAAACAGTTTCTTCCTGAAACACTGCGTTTCTACTGATTACAACCTTATTATCCTGTATCAGCCAAATCTTATAACCTTTGACTCCTTGAGGATATCCGATAAACACTCCTTTGAGTGCTCTTGGCTTCAACTTTCCTTGGTCTACATGGATATAAACCAGCGAGCCAAACCTCTTCATATGTGCATACCCTGGTGTCTTCTTCAACCAAATCTCTTCTGGAATGTTGAAGTCATTTGCTGATGATGGTGTCCTATTGATGATGTATACAGCTGTTGATACAGCCTCAGTCCAGTACTTTTCTTCCAGTCATGTCTCATTCAGCAAACATCTAACCTTTTTCATGATTGTCCTGTTCATTCTCTCTGCGTCTCCATTATGCTGAGGTGTATAAACATAAGTCATGTGCCTTTCAATACCCTGCTTCCTGCAGAACTCATCAAACTCCTTGTTGCAGAACTCCAGACCATTATCTGTCCTAAGGCACTTCACCTTCTGATTCACCTGATTCTCCACCAGTGTTTTCCATTCTACAAACTTCTCAAAAGCTTCATTCTTTTTCGCCAAGAATTGAACCCACACTTTCCTTGAGCAGTCATCTATAATAGACATGAAGTACTGCTTTTTCCCATTGAAAGCGTAACATTAGGTGATCCCCATAAATCAACGTGAACATACTTGAGTACCTCTTCACTATTTTGCCTCCCAATACTGAAACTTAACCTCATGTTCTTGCCCATGATACAACTCTCACAAAAGCACATATCACTAATCTTCTTCTTGTCTAGAATCCCTTTCTCAACCAAAACCTTCAGATTCCTCATGCTTCTTCCTAGAGAAACAGTCCCTTTTTAGGTGACCCTCCTTCTTGCAGTACCAGCAAGTTACTCTTGACCCTGAACTAGATCTTGACCTAGAGTTTCCCTTGTACTTCTTGTTGTACAGCTCTCTTTTCTCAGGTCTTCCTCGAACTATAAAGGCTTCCCTACTTCTTTGTGAGCTAGGGTTCTCCCTTATCTCTCTCTCCTTTGATTTAGCATCTGATATAACCTCCTCCAAAGTTAACGTTTTCCTCCCGTACTTCAGAGTCTCCTTCAGACTGTTGTACGACTCAGGCAGCGAGTTCAACAGCAGGATAGCCTCCACCTCCTCTGATACAGAGACCTTTATAGAGACCAACTCCGATACAACCTTCAAGAAATCATCAGTGTTTTCATCAATAGTCTTTTGTTGATTCATCTTAAACGTATAAAACTTATGTTGCAAGTACATAAGATTAGGAAGTTACTTAGAGAGATACAACCTTTCTAATGTTGACCATGTAAATGCAGCGGATGTGTACTCATCGAGCTTGCGCAAGACTCGATCACCAACATTCAAAAAAATCATATTCATTGCCTTCTCCGACCTTTCGAACCAGTCTGTCTCAACCTTCTGTACTCGTGCCTTCGCTGCAACAGGATCCTCATCATTCTGAACTGCTACAGCCTGTGGGGCTGTCTCAAGCAGAACGTCCTTCAGCCCTAGTACAAACAGATGGGCGAGCATACGTTTCTTCCACGGCGAGAAATCGCCTTCTCCATCGAATTGCTCCACCTCGATTCGAACGTTTGTCATAGATTAACCAACCCGAAGGCTCTGATACTACTTTGTTATGCTTTTGATAAATAACATTTTGAATCTATATGTGTTTGTGTGTTTATCAAGCAAATTTGCTTCACGAACGAATCTTTAAAGATCTAGAACGATAGATATGCAAATATAGAGATAGAGATTTGCAGACAGAGATTGTTACCCAGTTCACGCCTCGATGGGAAGTCGCTACGTTTGGGGCTTGACGGCACAAGCAAAGATTTCACTAAGAACAAGAGATTACAAAGACCAAATTACTAGAGAACTCAACGATGTATTAAGGACTCTACTAGGTCTATCTTCTCTTCAATCTCTCTTGCCGTTCTAGTGCTCTCTTTTTAGGGTTAGGGTTGACGAACTCGCTTCTTCCTCATATATATATTAGAAGCTGGATATAGCTTGATTAACCAGATCCAATAACCACTAGAATTGCACCAAGCCCGACCCAATTCTAACAATAAGTGGATTGTCATAAACCGATTTCATCAGTTCTCCGTAACTTTTGTTTTGTTTTTTTTGACAAACAAACATTATATTATATAAAACTTCCTCGATTGGTAACCCAATGAGTAGGTAAATTTCTTACATAAGAAAAAGAAAAAGACCTAGATCTAGCAGATCGGGCCAAAGAATCCGCTTTGAGATTAAATGCCCGGGGAATCAATGATAGTGTGAATAGAGGAAAATGTTCACATATGTCTTCAAATCGGTTGGCGAGAATGGCAAGCGCTGGCCAGTCCTCCGGTGTCTGTGTAAATTTGAGCAGGTCGGTACAATCCATCTCAAAACTCTGAGAAGGCACCCCGTTCTCCAACATGCTGGTCATTGCCCACAAAAGCGCTTCTATCTCTGAATGTAGAGGGGAACGCAGTTGTCCAAGTCCCTTTGCTCCGAGTAAAACTGTTTGATTTCCTTGATGACAAAACCACCCAATCCCAGCTCCGTAACTTTTGTTTATGCGTTTATTTGTTCGCTTATTTGAAGTTGTTTGGTTGATCGTGCTATAAATAAAGTTTGGTGAAAACAGAAGTCATGAAGTCATGTGTTTCTTTTCTAAAAAGGAAAAAGAATATGATGGAAACAAGGAGATTTATTTCCAAATATTTTGAAATCAAATAGAATAAAATTTCTGTCATGAATAAAATATTAATAGTGTCGAATACTTTTCGGTACCTGAAAGCCGCATCGGGCGGAAGTAGCTTTTTGATCTTTGTGTTTTTTAAACCTAATTATTTTAATTTTTGACAGACTTTAACGTTCATTGCGGTATAATATATCACATTTGTTTTGCATATTTTGGCAGACCACGTTTGTTTTGCAGTTGTTAGGGTGTTTATCAACCGTTATTTTGAACGTAGTTTTTCTTATGTATTTGTTCTTTTGTTAAGAAGCTTATGTGTATGTTGCGTCGTCGTTAGCTAATGGTTTCTTTTGTCGTTGTTTTTTTTTGCAAATTCGTAGGTACCGGGTACATAATAGTTTGTTTTTCAGATTCGTAGGTACCGAGTTCATAATTTAGAGGAGCTATCGTAGTAATCAATTATGTTAGGGTTGATGCATGAGTGATAATGCATACATTTTTTCTTATTATTTTGGCCATTAACTAAATTTTAATATGACCTATGTTTTGCATATTTTATCTTTGGTAATGAGGTGTGATTCTTTTATTCGATTTGGTTGTTGTTCGGTGTTTTCTTTATTAATCTTTTGTTTTTGAAGTTGGTTCGTTTTTTATTTTTTTTTCCATGTGATGATTTTATAGCGTTTTGGGATTTTATTTTTGTAAACTTCGGTTAGTAGTATGTGTCAATGTTAGTTACATTTGTGATACATTTTCGTGCGTCACTTCGTAAGACTCCGTTCATGCTAAAGTTATATTATGGGAAGGTGGGAACGAAGAGAGTTTGTTCCATGATGACATTGTGGCTATGAAATAGACATAAACAGAGGCGGAAAAAAATGAGGTGGGAAGTGAAGTATAATGAGACACGAGATGCTTCCGTAACTATGGAGTCGAACAGTTTAATTAAAAAGATGTCGGTTTTTAAAAAATGGGGCATGGTAAAGGAAAAATAAATGTGTTATTCATATTTTAGCACATCTTGCAAAAGTTACGGTTCTGATCACATCTAATGAAACGTCTCTTCACATTCTCTTATGATGGAGCAATAATCAACATTGGTGTGTCAACACTTGAGGCAATACAAGACTGTTTACGACAAAGTATTCCAAAAATTTTAGTTTTAAAATTTAGCGTCCTATAAGGTAAATGGGATTAATGCAAGTAGAAAACTATGGCTTTGATTGGTAGCATGAGTTACCATGAGTTAAGATTGAGTTATGGGTGTAACTCATGGTTAAGTAAAAAATGTTACCAATCATGAATTAAAATGTTTTTTTTGAATTGGAGTTTGAATTATGATGTGTTATTGTTGATGTACAAATTTGAGTTATCTCCTTTGTAAAATTGGTAACTCAAAAAATAACTCTACATCATGGAAATTCTCAAGTATTAGAGATGAGTTACTATTTTTTTTTTTTTCTAATTCAATCAACGTGAGTTTTTGTTTTTTTATTTTCTTTTAATATATTTTTTTATGACACAAATTTTTTTCAAAATTCCAACGGCACAGTTTAATTAATAGTCAAAGTTTATAAATTATAAATTCTATTTGAATAATTCAAACAAAGTTGTTCCTATAAATCTTAATTGTTGTTTGTATTTGATTTGATTTTTTTTTTTTTACAAAAACACAATTTAAAATTTGAACTTACAAAGAATTATATATATATACATGTTGTGAATCAAGAGAACGAATGGGGAAGATTGTATTTATTCATTAATCATAAGATCCTTTATATAGGATTATTACAAGAGAGAAAAGGAAAATTCCTTTTCCTAATGGGAAAAGGAAAGTACATAAAAGGAAAATCCTAATTCAACTAGGATTCATTAAACCGGCCTAAAGACTAAGTGTTAATGGGCCGTAAACGGACCAGAACTAGTTATGACAATCCACTATGATTTATAACACTCCCCCTTGGATGTCATAACTCTAATGGGCTTGTAATACGCTTTGGATGTTGCCTCATTAAAACCTTACCAAGTAAAACCCATTTTGGGACAAAACCGTGGTGAAGGAAAAAGAGTACAACACGTATTACTCCCCCTGTTCTGAACCTCACTGCAAGTCTTTCAAACGACACATTCCAATCTGATAAGTAAGTTTCTTGAACGTTGAGGTTGGAAGTGACTTGGTGAATAGGTCTGCTGAATTCTCACTTGATCGTACTTGCTGCACTTGAATTTCTCCATCTTTCTGTAGATCGGATGTGAAGAAGAATTTTGGCAGAATGTGCTTCGTCCTATCACCTTTGATGTATCCATCCTTAAGTTGAGCTATACACGCTGCATTGTCCTCGAACAAGACCGTCGATTCCTGCTTACCTTCGGCCATTCCACAATCCACTCTTATGTGCTGGGTCATCAGCCTTAACTAAACACACTCACGACTAGCCTCATGAATTGCCAATATCTCTGAATGATTAGAAGATGTAGCTGCAATGGCCTGCTTCATTGACCGCCAAGATATTGCAGTTCCTCCATGAGTAAACACATAACCTGTCTGGGACCGTGCATTATGAGGATCTGAAAGATAACCTGCATCAGCAAAACCAACTAAACCGTCCTTAGATTGGTTAGTATAAAATAGACCCAAGTCTTTCGTTCCTTGTAGGTAACGAAGAATATGTTTTATCCCGTCCCAGTGCCTTTGGGTCGGACATGAGCTAAATCTTGATAATAAATTCACGGCAAAACATATATCTGGCCTAGTGTGGCTTGCCAGATACATTAAAGCTCCTATGGCACTGAGAGGACCAAGGACTTCTTCAGAGTCTCTCTTAGGACCAAACGGATCCTTTTCTAGATCAAGAGATCTCACCACCATTGGGCTGGACAATGGGTGACATTGATCCATATTAAAACGCTTGAGTACCTTTTCAGTATATGCCATTTGATGCACAAGGATTCCATCATTTATGTACTCAAGTTGCAATCCCAAACAGAACTTAGTTTTGCCTAGGTCTTTCATCTCAAATTCTTTCTTGAGGCATTCAACTGTTTGGACGATTTCACCAGGGGTTCCAAGGATGTTCAAATCATCCACGTAAACTGCTATGATAACAAACCCTTTGTTTGCAAACTTTTTTATAAAAATACATGGACTGATGGGATCATTCTTATAGCCTTCTTTGACTAAGTACTCACTCAATCTATTGTACCACATACGCCCACTTTGCTTCAGTCCATAAAGGGATTTGTTCAGCCTTATGCAGTGTTGTTCTCGAGAACCTTTCTTATCTTTGAGCTCAATACCCTCTGGTAATCTCATATAAATCTCATTATCCAGTGGACCATATAAGTATGCAGTTACAACGTCCATTAACCGCATATCCAACTTTTCTCTTATAGCCAGACTTATCAAAAATCTAAAAGTTGTAGCATCCACCACAGGGGAGTATGTCTCCTCATAATCTATTCCTGGTCTCTGTGAGAATCCTTGTGCAACAAGCCGTGCTTTATATCTCACGATTTCACCATGTTCATTTCTTTTCCTCACAAAGACCCATTTATGTCCAACTGGTTTAATCTCATAGGGTGTCCGAATTATTGGACCAAAGACATCCCTTTTCCTTAAAGAATTCAACTCCACGTTTATAGCTTCTTTCCATTTAGTCCAATTTTCACTCTGAGTGCACTCATATATCGACGTGGGTTCTAGATCCTCCATAAGTTCAAGTGCTACCTTAAAAGCAAATATATCATCGATTTCCACACACTTTCTATTCCATTGTATTCCAGACATAACATAATTCATTGAGATCTCATTATTTTCAGGAACGTCAGAACCATGAAACTCGGCGTCCCGAGTCTCATTGCTTGGAACTATCGGTTCAGTTATGTCTGGGGTTCCATCAGATTCCTCAACCACGATTTCAGCACCTTTCTTTCTTTTCCGAGGATTCTTATCTTTGGAACCTATTGGCCGGCCACGTTTTGAGTGTGGTTTAGATTCTGTAGCAACTTGATTGTGTCCCTCTTGAACATCAATTCTAATCGGTGCATTAACAGCTGGTATGTAAGACTTAGTTACTCTTTTCGGGTCAGCAAAGGAATCTGGCAATTGATTAGCTAGCTTTTGTAAATGTATAATCTTTTGGACTTCTAATTCACATTCTTGAGTCCGAGGATCTTGCCATTTTAAGGACGTTTGATTCCATATAATTTCCTTTACCAGTCTGTTATCTCCTCCTAATGTTGGATAGACAGATTCGTCAAAATGACAATCTGCGTACCTGGCCTTAAACAAATCACCCGTGGTTGGCTCAAGGTACTTAATGATAGTAGGAGAATCATATCCAACATATATCCCCATCCTCCTTTGAGGTCCCATCTTTGTTCTCTGTGGTGGTGCAATAGGCACATAAACGGAACATCCGAATGTTTTAAGATGGGATATGTCTGGCTCTTGACCCGTTATTAACTGTGATGGGGAATATTTATGTTCACTAGATGGCCTGATACGAATTAGCTCTGCTGCATGTAAAACTGCATGTCCCCAAGCTGAGACCGGGAGTTTTGATCTCATTAGCAACGGTCTAGCAATCAACTGTATGCGTTTAATAAACGATTCAGCCAAACCGTTTTGTGTATGTACATGTGCCACAGAATATTCAACACTTACCCCCATGGACATACAATAATCGTTAAACGCTTGGGACGTAAATTCACCAGCATTGTCAAGACGTATAGTCTTTAAAGGAAAATCTGGAAAGTGTGCTCTTAAACGTATGAGCTGGGCAAGCAATCTTGCAAATGCCACATTTCTAGTTGATAATAGGAAGACATGTGACCATCTCGTGGATGCATCAATAAGGACCATAAAATATCTAAACGTCCCACAAGGTGGGTGTATTGGTCCGCATATGTCTCCTTGAATTCTTTCCAGAAAATTTATCGTTTCCTTAGTTACTTTGATTGGTGATGGCCTAGTAATGAGTTTCCCTAGTGAACATGCTTCACACGTGAGATTCTTTGGGATAACTCTCCTTTCTTTCAAGGTGTGCCCATTAGTACTTGCTAATATCTTTCGCATCATGTTAGCACCGGGATGGCCAAGCCGGTTATGCCAAAAAGTGAAATTCTCAGTAAACTCTTTGTTTACCATAGCATTTGCTTCTATCATTCCGATCTTAGCACAATAAAGGCCCACAGAAATGGCAGGTATAGTCTCTAGGACTTTCTTATAGCCATGGACGGTTTCAAAGATTTGAAGGAATTCTTTGTTATTCTCGTCCTTAGTTTCAACATGAAGACCATTCATTCGAATGTCTTTAAAGCTCAATAGACTTCTCTTTGAACTAGGTGAATATAACGCATTAGAAATTTCTAGATGCGTGCCCTTAGGTAATAAAATATGGGCTTGACCGGGGCCTTCAATTAAATTTGCTATACCCGCAATTGTGGTTACATTTGCCTTTTTAAGTGTAAGATCAATGAAGTATCTCTTATCTCTTAATATCGAGTGGCTTGATCCACTATCTACAATGAACACATCCATATCGTTCATACTTCAAAAGAGATAACAATAGATACTTTTAAATAACACTCTTTCATTCCATAAAGTTTAATAGAAAGCAATAACACAAAACCAAAGTATAAAGTGTAAAACGTAAAACAAGCAAAACACAAAACACCAAAACAGAAAATCAAAATCAATCACTTAAGTATATCTGAGGTTTCAAAATTCATCAAGTCATCTTGCTCATGATCGAAATCTCCTTCATTATCATGCTGGATCATATGAGTTTCTAGATTCTTCCCTTTAAGGCTCTCTTGATAGAGTTCAACCAGATGCTTGGGAGTCCTACATGTCTTAGCCCAATGATTACTCATTCCACATCGATGGCAAACTGATTTTGGGTTTGATTCTCGTGGTTGAGAAGTAATACCACGGTTATTACGATCATAGTCAGTTCGGTATCCGCGTCCTCGTCCTCGCCCGCAGTTAGAATGATCGTTATGGAATCCGTGGCCTCGGCCCTGACCTCGGCCGTATGGATTAAAATGGCCACGGCCACGTCCTTGCCATCTACCCCCACGTCCACGACCACGATGTCTATAATCACTTTGGACGTGGTTAATTTCTTTCTTTTCATCTGTGGCCACATTCGCTTCAGGAAGTGGGGCTGATCCAGGAGGTCTCATCTCACTGTTTCTCATTAGCAGTGTATTATTCTCCTCGGCTAGTAATAGACATGCTATAAGCTTTGAGTATGTCTCAAAACCTCTTTCACGGTATTGCTGTTGAAGCAACACGTTATTAGTGTGAAAGGTGGAGAAGGTCTTTTCCAACATGTCTTTCTCAGTTACCTTCTCACCACATAGTCTCAATTGAGAAACTATTCTGAACATAGCCGAGTTATATTCTTCCACGGACTTGAAGTCCTGGAACCTGAGATTCCTCCAATCATAATTGGCCTTTGGTAACAACACCGTTCTATGGTGGTCATATCTTATCTTTAATTCTTTCCAAAGGTCCAAAGGGTTCTCAATGATTAGGTATTGATCCTTGAGACCCTCAACAAGATGATGACGAATGATCGATATCGTTCTGTATCGATTCCTTTCATTCTCATTATTATCCTCAATGATACATTCGCCAAGTCCTTTAGACTTTAGATTTATCTTAGTATCCAACGCCCACTGTAAGTAATTGTCTCCAGAGAGATTGAGGGCAGCATAATCCAAATTGTTGATTTTCGACATCTTAACCTCTGTGAGTCTTCTAGTTCGCCGTAACCGTTGATAGGCTGTATGAACTTTCTTCTAGTTCGCCGTAACCTTAAAGGCTGTATGAACTATGATTTGAACAGTAACGCCGGATGAACAGTAATCGTCGATGAACAGTAATCGTCGATGAACAGTGCGCGATGAATAGTGCGCGATGAACAGTACGCGATGAACAGTACGATGAATAGTAACGATGAACAGTAATCGCGTTTTTTGTGTTTTTAGGGTTTAGGGAGCAACTCGTGCTGATAACGTGTTGTGAATCAAGAGAACGAATGGGGAAGATTGTATTTATTCATTAATCATAAGATCCTTTATATAGGATTATTACAAGAGAGAAAAGGAAAATTCCTTTTCCTAATGGGAAAAGGAAAGTACATAAAAGGAAAATCCTAATTCAACTAGGATTCATTAAACCGGCCTAAAGACTAAGTGTTAATGGGCCGTAAACGGACCAGAACTAGTTATGACAATCCACTATGATTTATAACAATACACAAGTGGTTTTGATATATATTTTTTTTCCTACATACATTCTTGTAACTTTATACTATTTTAAGCTATTAGTGTATATTTTCACATTTTACTATAAACTGATTTTACTCTTTTTTTCTATGAAGGCGTCTAATGATGATGGTGTCGATGATAGTGGTGCTGATGCTATGGGTGGAAATGGTGGACGTACACGTCGTAAGGTAATTTCATGTCTCACATGTTAAATTTTGATAATTAGAAATATAGTACTTAATTTTGCCAACGTTAACTTTAGAAACAAATTGTTTGGGAAGAAGACCATATTGGGTTATTTTTGGAGCTTCTCGATGCTGAATTGGCTAAAATTAGATACAAACAAAAAATACCTAAAGAAATTGGAAGAGAACGTATATGCAAAAGTTTTTCGGAGAAAACTGGTATAAATCTTCAATGGGATTCTTTCAAAAGTAAGTACGACAATTTGAGAAATCGATGGGGATCATATTAGCGCTTGGTGAACTTTTCCGGAGTGGCAGCAGACCACAACACTGGTTTAATTGTTATGGATCCGGGGTTGTGGAACGATCGTGAAAAGGTAGTGATTTTATAATTTTTATTAATAATAATAATAATTTATATATGTTCTAGGTTTATATATTTTAAATATAAAAATTTTATGTTTATTAAATTATTTCTCGATTTTTAAAATCATCATAAATCTTTTCTACAAATGATGAGCCATGATTTTTATCTTGTTTAACTAAGTGAATTTAGGTAAAGAAATCATATTATACTATACTATACGTGATTTAATTAATATGATTGGAAATATTATTCAAAACATTTGTAATTATTTATTGTGTAGGAAATACAATTTGCTGGACAAATTCGTGAAGATGGGATTCCGCATATGGAGCTAATGAGACGTATATTTGGTCGCCAAGGGAGTAGACCAGAAGCTATGTATTCAACTCATATGCAAGATGCAAAGAATGGTGATGAGGTTGAGAGGGATTTAATGGGTACATTTGTTCCAGCAACCCAAGATAATGATGGAGACGACTCAAACCTTGTTCCTTCAAATGATTTGCGTCTACAATCACAAACCATCTCACTAGAATCTCCTCCATTGTCACGCATTGGTCCATCAAAGCGTCCAACCAGAAAACAATCACGAGTGACTCCATATGAAAAAAGTCGAGGGAAAGATGTATTACAAAGTCGGGAGAAACCCATACCACGAAGAAGAAATTCATTTGAGACAGAGATTAGTGGGAACTGCAAAGAAATGATGGAATTTCGTCGTGTTCAAGTAGCGGAAGCAAAAGAGCGTAGAGAAAAGAATGAAGCTCAGCCGTACAAGGAGGCATATGGAATCCTTCAATCAATTGAAGGTCTGACAAGGTGGAATGATTTTTGGTGGGCTTGTGTCAAAGTCTTGAAAGAAGATCCGTTTGCCCGAGAAATGATTGTCCACAATGAAAGTGATAATGACAGAATCACATTTTTGGAGGGCTACACGGGATATGATCGCAATGGAAATTTTATCGGAAATCGGTTCAATAAATTCCAAAGTCTCAATGGTGATCCTACAAGTGTCAGCGTAGAGCAAAACATCGGGAAAACAAACATGGACAACAACAACCACCAAGAATTCAATACTCCATCTCATACAGAGCTAATGTCATTATTCAGAGAAATAGGATATAGAGGTGAAGCCGGAAAAACGGGTGATGGTGGAGAATCAAGTCAGCCGAAGATTAATCTAGAACTTTAAAAATATTTTAATAATTTTGCATTTTTAAGTCATTTAAAAGTTATGTGTTTGATTATTGTTTTTTTTGGGTTATGAGCTAATAAATTATTATTTTCGTTATGGTTAAATTTTTAATGATTTTAAAATATGTTATAATAATTTTTATTTTTATTTTCAGGGGATACGATTGAAGGAGTTGTATTCTCGAGGTTTAGACAATCTTACGGAAGAAGAGTTGCTAGAATTGTATGATCTAGAAGACGAAGAATATATGGATATGATAGTGCGACCCCTAATGGAGTACTACCAACGTTACTTTTCCAAACAGTTAATGGCGACAGAACGAGGTTTGGGTTGGCGAAATTTCCAAAATCAGATTCATAATAATCCAGTTCATTGTATGAATATGCTAAGGATGCATCCAGAAGCCTTCCAGAGTTTGTGCACAACATTGGAGCAACATTTCAACTTACAAAGTACTGATCATATCAGCATTGATGAGATGGTGGCCATATTCCTACATGCTCCCAAAATGATACACAACGCTATGTTGGATTGTCATTTGGTCGTTCTCAGGAGACTATTTATAGAAAGTTTCATGCGGTATTAGATGCAGTAAAGAGTTTGGCAAGCGAATACTTAAAAACTCCAACAAAGGCGTCACTCCAACAATATCCTCGTAAGTTACGTGATTCAAAATATTGGTCCTTTTTTCCTGGATTTATTGGAGCACTTGACGGGACACATGTCAAAGTGATGGTTGGAGGTCATGATACAGTTGGATATTGGGATAGACATGGACAAACAAGCCTAAACATAATGGCTATATGTGATTTAAACATGATCTTCAAGTATGCATGGCTAGGTGCATCGGGGTCTACACATGATTCATTGGTGTTACAGTACGCAATAGATGGAGATCCTATATTTCTAGAACCTCCTCCAGGTAAATATTATCTTGTTGACTCTGGATATGCAAATAAGCAAGGATTTTTGGCTCCGTATAGAGGAAACAGGAGAGAAAAAATTAGATATCATCTTTCAGAATTTGATGCCGGTCCTCCAAGGAACAAGAAAGAATTGTTCAGTAGGTGGCATGCATCAATGCGTTCTGTAATTGAAAGAACTTTTGGAGTTTGGAAGAAAAAATGGAGGATTTTAGACAATTTGCCTCGCTATGATGTCAAGACCCAAAATAGAATTGTGCATGCTACTATGGTTCTTCACAATTTTATTAGACTTCACAAAATTCTAGATGTTGATTTTGAAGAAGAATCATCTATCAGTCGAGATCATTGTAGGCGACGATTTGAAGAAGAAGAACTTAACCGACTTGAGGAAGAAGAGGTGTAACACCTGCATTTTTTTTTAATAAATAATTAGTCCGGATTAAATGATCCCATAATCATTTAATCCTCAATGACTAATTCAGGGTGAAAGACACACGGAAACACACTACAAGAAAACAGCGCGATTCCTACGGAAATATCCGTCGGAAGTCTGTCGGAATAAGAGTTTTCCGATAGATTTCCGACGGATATGTCTGTCGTTTCTATCTTGTCGGAAATGGAAATTCCGTCGGAAAGCTGTCGGAAATAAAACCGACAGCTTTCCGATGGGTTCCGACTACTAGTAAACCGACAGACTTCCGACGTCATTATTTCCGACATATTTCCGACGGATTTATTTCCGACAGCTTTCCGACGGATTTCCGACGTATTCGTAGAAATAATTAAATATAATAATAAATTAAATAATAATTAATTTAATATAAATTTAAATTTTAAAATTTGAATTATTTAAATTAACATAAAATTAAAAGTAGAAATTAAAATAAAATTAAAAGTACAAATAAAAAGTAATATTGTTTTACAAAACGTTAATAATAAAAATCTAAGTGGTGGGCCCCGGCGGAAAATCCGGGTTGCGCCCCAAGTACGCCATCATCCGTTGCATCATCTCCCTGTCCTTGTCCCGCTCGGCTCTCTCCTTCACCCGCTCGGCTTCTAGGACGGCTTGTGCATCTCGTATCTCTTGGACCGTCGTCTTCAAACCTTCAATTTCGACGTCCTTTTCCTTCATCTGGGCTCTCAGGTCGGATGTCTGGCTGTAGTAACAAGAAGACTCCGATGATCCCGCATCGTCGGGAAGACCATAAAGCCGCCCTTTGCTCTGCGGAGCAACCTGCGAAACAAATTAAATTGTAAATGAAAAAGACTTGAAAACTAATTTAAATTTTACATACCTTTAAGACGAATTGGTTGATGATGTCGTCCGGGGCTTGGGTGAGGGGAGGGGTTCCTTCGACGTCTGGCTGAGAGAGAATGTACTCCTCTTCCATTCTTTGGACGCTCTCATGAATCTCCCGAGCTACCTGATCCTGGACAACACCATTCTTGTCGGTGTGTGTCGCTAGCAGAAGTTCCAAGTTGTTGGGATCCCGACCCAACTCCTTAGCCTGCAGTTGTTAGATATTTATTTAATAATATAAATGTATAAAAAAAAAATTTAATAAAAATCAAGACGTTCAATGAAAAACTTACCATATCCCTAGCCTTTGTCTTCTTGCTGGTAGCTCCAATGTTGTGGGTGGCAGGTCCCGTGCCGTTGCGCTGGCTGTTCCTGTTGCTAGAGTGATATGTAGAGCTCTCCTTGGTCGCCTCTAGTTGCCAATAGGCGATGAACCCGTTCCACAACTCCGCCTTTTCCACCATCTCCTTTGGCACCTGACCGTGTAGCCACTTATCCTTCCACTCGAACACCTTCTTCGAGTAGTGCAGTGCTGCATAAGAGTCGAATTCTCTCCTAACCAGAGCGGTCATGTGTGGGTCCCACCTAAATTCTTGCTGCAAATACAAAAATTAAATATAAATAATAATAATTTAAATGAAAGTAAAAATTGTGAAAAAGATGACTTACCGCAAATTGGCGAAACCACATACTTGATCCTCTAGTGGCATGGCGGTGTACGTCGCATAAGGACGGCTGAGCATAGAGTTTTCCATCTTGTTCAGGAACTTCAAAATCCCGCTGCGAGAATCACCAAACCTACGGAAAAAAATGCAACATTAGTCGCAATTAAATTAATTTTGTTAAAAAAAAACAGAAATGAAACAAAAAACTTACCATCTATCTCTACCGAGCTGATCTGGATGGAGTCTAGTCAACCTCTCTCGTCCAGGAAGACCCATGAACTCCTCGACGCTAATCTGCGACGGTGCTGTGGTGGCTGCTGGTGTCACCGGCGTCTCTACAGGTATAGACGACGGTGTAGGTGTAGACGTCGAAGTCGAATGAGCTCTACTCACACGACGACGACGATGTTGGCCGCTGCCAGATGCAGTGGCGAAACCACCGTCATCCCTAGATTTATATGATAATATATTTTAAATATATGAAAAATCTATAATTATAAAAATATAATGGTTTAAAAAAACATTGCTTTAAATTTCCAAAATTCTAAAATTTAAATTTCCAAAATTGTAAAATTTAAAATTCTGTGGTGGAATTTAAAATTTAAATTTGCAAAATTCTAAAATTTAAAATTTAAAGTTTTATAAGGTTTTTAAATAGTGTTATAAGGTTTTTGTAAAGTTTTATAAGGTTTTTAAATAGTTTTATAAGGTTTTTAAATATTTTTATAAGGTTTTGTAAACAATCTTATAAACCTTTTAAAAACTTTCCTAAATCTAATTGTTTAAAATTCTTTAAAATATAGATATAAATTTAAAAATTAAGTCATTATCTTTAAATTTACAATTATTTCGATATTCTAAAATTCTTAAGTAATTGTTACATAATTTAAAATTCTAAAAAATTAAAATTCTAAAATTTTAAATTAATCGTTATAATTGTTTAAAAATTAGTAAAACTTGCTAACAATATTCTAAAAATTTATGGAAAAAATAATTTCCCTAAATCAATTTCTCTAAATCGATTTCCCTCATTTTTCCTAATCATAAATCTAATTTTTCATAACAATTTAAAAACCCTAACAATTTCATAACAATTTAAAAACCCTAACAATTTAGTAAAAATTAGTAAAAATAGCAATTTACTAACAATTTCATAAAATTAGTAACAATTTCCAAATTTCATTTTATAAAATACTAACAATTTCCAAACCCTAATCCTAATCCTAAATCTAGCAAAAATCAATTCACAAACTCATTTATATAAAATCTAACCAATATCAACATGAAATTTGAGGATACTTACAAATGAGAAGGAAGATCCGCCATGGGTAATCCGGCGAGGAGGTGACGGCGGCGAATTCCGGCGAGGAAGAGGGGATTCTCGGTGGCGGCTAAGGGGAGAGGAGGAGGCGGTTGGGGCGAGTCTCGGAGGAGGAGAGGCTCGGAGGCGGAGAGGATAGGCGGAAGGGCGATTCCGGAGAGGAGGAGGAGATTAATCGGCGAATTCCGGCGAGGAGGAGCGGTGGTGGCGAAGAAGAAGAAGTGATTTCAACCCGTGGAGAAGAAGAAGAAGAAGAGTCGGTTCTGTTATTAAATTAGAATTTCCGACGGAATTAAATCTGTCGGAAATCCGTCGGAAATTCTAATTTAATAATTTTCATTCCGCGGTATTTATTTTTCATTTCGCGGGTTAAATTTGGCACATCTGTCGGAAATCCGTCGGAAATATAAATTGTGGTTTTAGGGTATGGGAAATTTAAGAAATGTTTTTTTGTTGTTTTAGGGTTAAGGAATTGAAGAAATTGAAGAAATGTTTATTAAATTTAAGAAATTTAAGCAATGTTTATTAAATTTAATAAATTTAAGAAATGTTTATTAAATTTAAGAAATGTTTTTTTTGGAAATTTAAGCATTGTATATTTTTAAACAATATATAGCAAAATAAGAATTTTAAACCAAAATGCTTATTTTGGAAAAGTTGTTAGCATAAGTTTTAAATTCTAAACATTTAGTATTTGGAAGAAAAAATACTTGATAATGGTCATTGTTACTTTCAAATTCTAAACATTTAGTATTTTCCGTAAACATCTACTGTTTTGTATATGTAACTGTATGAAAGGTTTTTGGTTGAAACATGACAAAATCGAAAAACATGTTCGGTATAACATCGAGAATGTTATTTACTCAATTATCTTTTAGTTGTCAGAATTGTATGCCGAGACTTTGTCTTCTCAAAATTCAGGAATTTGGCCTCAAAACCCTAAATCTGTCGGAAATCAGTCGGAAATATATATATATTTCCGACAGATTTCCGACAGATATATCATTTTTATATAAATAAACTTTTTTTTAATTTTATCCGTCGGAAATCTGTCGGAAATATATATATATTTCCGACAGATTTCCGACGCAATATTCATTTCATGCTAACCTTAAAAGACGACACGTGTTACCCTTACATCTGTCGGAAATCAGTCGGAAAAATATATTTCCGACTGATTTCCGACAGATTTAGGGTTTTGATATATTTCCGACAGATTTCCGACGCAATATTCATTTCATGCTAACCTTAAAAGACGACACGTGTTACCCTTACATCTGTCGGAAATCAGTCGGAAAAATATATTTCCGACTGATTTCCGACAGATTTAGGGTTTTGAGGCCAAATTCTTGAATTTTGAGAAGACAAAGTCTCGGCATACAATTCTGACAACTAAAGTGAAAGATAATTGAGTAAATAACATTCTCGATGTTATACCGAACATGTTTTTCGATTTTGTCATGTTTCAACCAAAAGCCTTTCATATAGTTACATATACAAAACAGTAGATGTTTACGGAAAATACTAAATGTTTAGAATTTGAAAGTAACAATGACCATTATCAAGTATTTTTTCTTCCAAATATTGCTTCAACCATACTATTAACTTGTAACTACGAAAACGGATTATAAACAAGCTTAAAACCCCAAATCTGTCGGAAATCTGTCGGAAATATATATATATTTCCGACAGATTTCCGACGGATAAAATAAAAAAGCTTATTTATATAAAAATGATTAACTGTCGGAAATCTGTCGGAAATATATATATGTTTCCGACTGATTTCCGACCGATATATCATTTTTTAAAAATATATATATATATATAAATCATTTTATATTAAATATATATATATATATATAAATAAATATACAGATAAGTCGAAATTATATATATATATCATTTAAAATATATATATATATATATATATATATATATATATATAAATTATCCAACTTCTTCGTCATCAAATTCTCCAACTTCTTCTTCTTCATCAGATCCTTCCGAAGGAATTGTGTCTTCGTCTTCATCAAATTCTCCAACTTCTTCTTCTGATTCTGAATGTACGATATTATCACCAAATTCAGTGAAATCAACAAAAAGGTCCACCGCTGAAGAATGATCAACTGGAGCCATCGGAGTAATTCTAGTTGGTTGCATAGCATCTTGCTCAGCAACTCCATATAGTCTCCCTCTTGGATTAATTGGAGTCACTGTAATCCAAGGATCTCCTCGATGTGTCACCCTAGGATAAGAAATGTAGCATACCTGAAACAAACATATTTAGTTTAGGCAATTACAATATCATTATTTATCTATAAGGCACGTATTATAAAATTTTAAAATCAAACCTGGTCTGCCTGTGATGCTAGGGTGAATGGGTCATACTTTTGCAGTCTCCTAGAAGAATTTACTGAAGTGACGCCAAATTGGCTCACCTGGACACCTTCTGGATATGACGGATCATACCACTCACACAAGAAAACAATGCACCTCATGCCCAACATTCCTGGATAGCGCACTTGCAATATTTCTTTCAGAATCCCGTAGTAGACTACATCACCACTTGTAGCTGAAATACCGTAATCTGCAGTTGCCCTCGGCCTTTCTTCATGAATCCTAAATGCAAATCCCCTAGTGCAATACCGAGCGTATGAAGTTGCTTCAAAGCTTGGGCCTGAAACTATCTCTTGTAACCATGTCGGAAACCTTTCTCCATTCTTCATTCCTTCAGAAACCTGAGATAATAATTTAGACAAATTAATAAACAAACATTTAATTAAGTAATAATTAATTCAGTAATTTTAAGAAATGTAAGCGTTTTTTTAAAACTTACGTAATATTGCAGCCAATTTGGAAACTCGTTTTCCGTAGATTCTCCAAGTTCGTCTTCTGTCATTTCTGGATAATAGCGACGTATTGATGCAATGTAAATCCTGAAAGCAAACAAAAAATATATAACATATGAAACCTATATATTACTTAGGTATTAAAAACAAGATGTATTTAAATAAGTTCTGTTTTTACCTTTCGTACTCCGCCATCTCCTCACAATTCGTTAGGATATACATATGTAAGTGACTCCACTCTGCTTGTGATAGGAAGCGTCTCTTCCCTCTCCCAATCACTCGGCCAACTTGCGAAAACATCTCAGGGACAATCGCGGCATATGTGACTCTCTCACCTTTATCATCATAACGTGCAGGACGTCTACTCTTCGTACTAACTTCCCGCGGAAAGTAATATTCCGCAAACTGTGATGATTCTTCATTGATACTCTGTGCGACAATAGAACCTTCAACTCGGCCAAATTTTTGACCTTCTTCTTTAGATGGAACATGTACCGCTCAAAAGGATACATCCAACGAAATTGAACGGGACCACCTAGTTCAGCTTCGCGGGGGAGGTGTAGGGGAAGATGTTCCATAACATCAAAAAAAGACGGCGGAAAGATCTTCTCAAGATTGCAAAGGATCACTGGTATATTGGCATCTAAATTGCGGATCCCCTCAACTGTAAGTGTCCTCGTGCATAAATCCCTAAAGAAAGCACCAACTGCTGCAATAGCTTCGTGGACAGTTTGAGGAAGGAGATGGGTAAAAGCAAATGGAAGAAGCCTCTGCATCAGTACATGACAATCATGACTCTTCAGTCCCAAAAACTTTAGGTATCGCGAGTCTACGCAGTTACCCAGATTAGCTGCATATCCATCAGTGAATTTAACTTCGTGTTCAATCCACCGGAAAAATTCTCTTATCTTTTGTATTTGCAATCGGTACGGAGGAAAAGGATATGTACCATCGGGAATACGATCAAGATAAGCACGGTAGCAAATCTTTGAAACATCCATCCTAGACTTCGCATTGTCTTTTGTCTTTCCCGGGATGTTTAACACCGTATTCATGATGTTGTCAAAGAAGTTCTTTTCAATATGCATCACATCGAGGTTGTGCCTTAATAAATGATCCTTCCAATACGGCAAATCCCAAAATATACTCTTCTTACACCACAAAGCGGTTCATGCCCATTACCCCCACAATCAGGAGTCCTCTCAGCACCAAAATCTCTCAACTGCTCCAATATAGTACGACCGTCTATCTCATCAATTGGAGCATCAAACACTTGTTTATTTTTCTTAAATAATCTTTTAGACCGACGATAGGGATGGCCGTCCGGTAGAAACCTTCTATGGCAATCAAACCAACATGGCTTTCTTCCATTCCTCAATTGGAAAGCGTCAGTGTTGTCTTGGCAAAACGGGCACGATAATGTTCCATGAGTAGTCCATCCAGATAGCATACCATATGCTGGGAAATCGCTAATAGTCCACATAAGGACCGCACGCATCAGAAAATTCTGCTTCCGTGAAACATCAAATGCTTCGACACCGTGACTCCATAGCATTTGTAACTCATAAATCAATGGCTGGAGGAATACATCAAGTGATCTCTTCGGATGCTCAGGGCCAGGAATAAGAACGGAGAGGAATAAAAACTCTCGACGCATGCACATACCAGGGGGCAAATTATACGGTGTTACGATTACGGGCCACAAAGAATACTGCCTTCCATGCTTCCCAAATGGATTGAAACCATCTGTACTTAACCCGAGGTACACATTTCTTGACTCGTATGCAAAATCCGGATACAACATTTGAAAATGTTTCCACGCTTTTGCATCTGAAGGATGTGTAATCTCTCCATCTTAACGATGCTCTGCATGCCATCTCATTTGTTCTGCCGTTCGCACAGATTGATATAACCTCTTTAACCTCGCTGTCAATGGTAAGTACCACATACGTTTATATGGAATTGGAACTCTCCCACCAGTTTCCTGATACCGCGGTTTACGACAAAATTTACATCTTCTCCGGTCTTCGTCTTCTCTCCAATATAGCATACAGTTGTCGATGCATACATCTATCACCTGATACGGCATACCAAGACCAGCTACAAGTTTCTGTATCTCGTAGTATGATGCAGGTGCCTGATTATCTTCAGGCAAAATATCTTTCACAAAATCTGCTATCGCATCAACACACTCTTCCGCCAAATTGAAGTCTGTCTTAAGGGTCATCAGTCTACTAGCAGTTGATAAAGGGGAATGTCCGTCTCTACACCCATCATATAATGGTTGCTTCCCTGCGTCTAACATATCAAAAAATCTTCTAGCTTCTTCATTTGGTTCTTCTAGTCTATCCTCCCTTATTACGATCGATGGCAAATTCTCTCTAAACGCATCATGAACCATCTCAGCGGTACCTACACCAAAATCTACTTCCATTCTATGTTCGCCTAAGCTATCCGTTCTATGTTCACCTAAGTTATCCATTCTATGTTCGCCTAAGCTATCCGCAACATATGGTGCACTGCTACTACTAGCACCATCATTATTAGTTTCTCCATGAAAAAACCAAATTTTGTATCCCGGCATAAAACCAACGGTATACAAGTGATGCCAAACTTGTTCTACATTAACATTACGAGAATTGCAACAATTTAAACATGGACATTTTATCACCTTTCGATTCCCGACAACCGCCATGAACTCGCATATACCTCGTGCATAACTTGGATTTAATGTATTCGACTCCGGATCATACATCTCTTCATCCATCCACGATCTATAATATCTAGAAGATGACATCTCACTCTCTTAACGATTTTTTTCTAACAAATATTTGGTTGGAAGTTGTTGTTGTTTTGTGAGTGAATGAAGATGTGTGGAATCATATATATAAATACGCCGACCGTCGGAAATCTGTCGGCAAAGCGTCGGAAAAACAACGGATATAATAACGGCTAGATAACGGTTATATAACGGCTATTTTTTCCTACAGATTTCCGACAAACTAGTTAGGATTCTGTCGGAAATCTGTCGGAAATTGATATTTTCCGACGGATTTCCGACAACTGACCGGAATCTCCTCCGGCGTCGGCAACGGCTAGTTACACGGTCCAATAATCCGACCGATTTCCGACGGTCTGTGGTCCGTCGGAAATAATTCCGACAGATTTTTGACGGAATTGAGAAATTTCCATTCCGCCGGAAATCGGTCGGATTACCGTCGGAAAATTTCCGACGGAATTACTTCTGTCGGAATTTCCGTCGGATTTGCGGCTGTTTTCTTGTAGTGACATAACCAATATAAACCAAATAAAATTCCAATAAAATATTAAATCAATTGTTCCAGAATTCCATATTCAAACTAACCATTCTAGCAACCTAACCTGGTTCTAATAACACAACACCACGACACATAGTTTAGAGATCCTAATCACCCCCTCATCCCAGCCATGATTCCACGATCTCGAACTTTTACCTGCAACACATGGATAAAAGAGTTGCGTGAGTATTATCACAAATACTCAGTAAGGTGGTCATCCCGCCTACCGGTTACATAATAAGGATAACAATGCCAATTACTACAATTCATTCAACAGTTCATAATATTGTCATTTATCACAAGATTAATCAACAAACGATTCTCTACGTTCGAATTACCAACACAAGAATAAACGATACAAAAACGAGCATTTACTGACTCGGTGTCGATCGACACACCAAAAGTCAAAACGACAATATCAACATGGTGTCGATCGACACAACCTCTAGGTGTCGATCGATACTCCACTCGCAGCCAAACTATCACAAACACAAAAACGTGGTGTCGATCGACACATCCTCTAGGTGTCGATCGACGCCTCGTTACAGAGACAAGAATTGACCTAAATCTCACATGGTTCGATTCCGATCAACGCATAACCAAACTACTACAATCATCATGATTTACATACAATTAACACACAACATCCGTGAAATCAATAATCATTCCGCTACAACTAATTAACCGATAACCTAACATTGATTACCCATAACCACGATCACGCACTCACCTTGATACAACGAAAGAAACGGCTAAAAACACGAAATCAGCAACTACACGGCCTCTGATCTCCCCTGAAAAACACCGAGGAACACTTTCTCGAATACCTAGAACACACAAATAGGATTTTCCCAAAATCCTAACTAAGATTTCCAGAAATCAGAACAACGCATTGAATTAAAACAATCATAGAGATCGGAGCTTACCTTTGAATTCAAATCGGAACCCTAATTTGAAAACTAGATCGACAAAGCTTTCCGACAGTACTAAGATTGTCTCATGATTCCACGATCTCAAACTTTTACCTGCAACACATGGATAAAAGAGTTGCGTGAGTATTATCACAAATACTCAGTGAGGCGGTCATCCCGCCTACCGGTTACATAATAAGGACAACAATGCCAATTACTACAATTCATTCAATAGTTCATAATATTGTAATTTATCACAAGATTAATCAACAAATGATTCTCTACGTTCGAATTACCAACACAAGAATAAACGATACAAAAACCAGCATTTACTGACTCGGTGTCGATCGACACACCAAAAATCAAAACGACAATATCAACAGGGTGTCGATCGACACAACCTCTAGGTGTCGATCGATACTCCACTCGCAGCCAAACTATCACAAACACAAAAACGTGGTGTCGATCGACACATCCTCTAGGTGTCGATCGACGCCTCGTTACAGAGACAAGAATCGACCTAAACCTCACATGGTTCGATTTCGATCAACGCATAACCAAACTACTACAATCATCACGATTTTCATACAATTAACACACAACATCCGTGAAATCAATAATCATTCCGCTACAACTAATTACCGATAACCTAACATTGATTACCCATAACCACGATCACGCACTCACCTTGATACAACGAAAGACACGGCTAAAAACACAAAATCAGCGACTACGCGGCCTCTGATCTCACCTGAAAAACACCGAGGAACACTTTCTCGAAAACCTAGAACACACAAATAGGATTTTCCCAAAATCCTAACTCAGATTTCCAGAAATCAGAACAACGCACTGAATTAAAATGATCATAGAGATCAGAGCTTACCTTCGAATTCAAATTAGAACCCTAATTTGAAAACTAGATCGACAGAGCTTTCCGACGGTACTAAGATTGCTCCTGATTCCTTCCCAAACGATGGGAAAACGCTTCCCAAGGTGACTGATCGAAATTCGGAACAAGGATCGCACTGATCAGAGACGGTATGCTCGACCGTTCCTCCTCTCTACCGTTCCTCCTCTCTACCGAGACAGGCGAAACAGACCTCTTCTTCTCTCAATTTCCTCGCACAAACTCTTTCTCTCTCTTTCTCTTTGATATCTCTGCATTTTTCTGACTCAAGCAACGCGGCCACGACCTTCTAAGGCTTTTATATACGCAGCCCTAGGTCGTTCCCATAACCGAGCCAAAACCGATGATCGGTTTTTAAAACTAACCGAACATTAGAACACGGTGTCGCTCGACATCTCCCTATGGTGTCGATCGACACCCCTTACCAAATTATAAAATTTGGTTTCGGGATGTTACAATTCTCCCCCACTACTCGGGATTTATCCTCGAATCACGATACAACTGACCCCTAAGACCATCACACTGACCCTACCTGGTCAAACACACTCTGAGATCCATACCCGATCTCCGAGATCCAAACACGATCTCCGAGGTCCATATCTAGTCTTATGCTCACCCACGTTAACAGACATTGATTACTTTTAGCTCATAACATAATGCTCACACTCTTAGGACGCATCCTTCGATTCAACGATATCTGTAACACACCCCCGCGAAAGAACACGAAACGATCGCGCAAAACTGGGAAACTCGCACTCCCGCGAAAGATCACAAGGCAATCGCTCTACCCTGGAGGACTCGCACCTCCGCGAAAGATCACAAAGCAATCGCTCTCGACTGAGCTGTTCGGGACCAACATCCTCAAAGTAATTGATCTTTAAACGTCTCAGAGCATCCATTGGCTAGAAATACCTCACATGGACTAAGGTACAATATTCCCAACCCGAATATCCATAATAATAAGAAATCACATCTTATTAGACACGGGAAATAAATACGGAAACTCCATCTTATTAATTCCCAAGATGTCAATTGTTACGACGAACGAAAACACAAGCTCGACACAAAACAATACTGGCACATGAGCCAAACTGAACTAGGACCACAAAGAAAGCTAAGCTCAACGGCGACCTGCTTGTCAAACCACTCCCTGAACTTCAGCTTCATCTTGGCCCCTTGCTCCCAAGTCTCCTTCTGGCAATCGCCACAATCACTCAAAATCCGCAACAACTGAATCTTCTTCCGATGCAAAACCTTGATACTCCTCTAGAGAATCTTTACAGGAAATACCAGAACCGATAAGTCAAGCTTCAGATCCACAAGAATCTTAGTCGCCGACTCCTCCGAGTCATGCATGCCCTTCCTCAACCATGAACTCAAAACGCCTCATGAAATTCCCTCATAAATCAGAGGTAACTCAAGCCGATAACACAGAAATAGGAGGCAATCCATCTCATAAGTCTTCAAATGTATAATCGTTACACGAACGAAAATACAATAATCAAGCAACAACATCTGCACAAGGCCCAAACTGAAAATTCAACTTCACACCTACTCTAAAGAGCTTAAAAACGCATAGTTCCTAACCCAGAATATACATAACGCAACGTTTCCTAATCCTGACCAGGTCTGACCAATTGATCGCGCAACAATCAAACAAGAACATGCACTACCAGCTGTAGGCCCGGAATTGGATTGATCGATTGTACGCCACTCAAATGTGAACATACACAACCAAGCTGCAACACCCGTTAACCCAGTCATCAGAACCAAATGAAAAATAAATACCCTTAAGATCTGTATCCCACCTCATGCTTATATCACGATCAATCATTGATTACTCATACTTATACCGTCATCATCACACTCTCAGGACGTCTCCTTCGAGGTAACGATGTCGATGCCACTCCACTTTTGGGATGTCTCCCTCAAGCTCTGGATCTAAATAAAGGAAAAAAAATGTTTCCTTTAGAGTAATCAGCTCATACGTATACAAGCACCCGAAGACTAGGATCACTTTCCTTGCTATTACCCCCACCATATCTTACTCCAGCAAGACATTTCTTCCAACTGAACCCTTGGCTAACAAAACTGACCATCACAAGGTCCATGCCTAACTCCGAAGCACATCACTAACCCAATACCTCAATGCACGTCACGTATATTTATACCTCTTAACTCATCCTACATCGTGACACTCACAGGACGCATCCTGGACGCTGTCAGATCCACATCATGACACTCGCAAGATGCATCCTGGGAGCTATCAGGCGAGATTCCGCTCGCACTCTCGGGACGCATCCCTCGAGCCAACGATAACTGGAGGACGCATCTCCCAAAAATAAGCTATTCGATATTGCAGCCCCTAGAGCAATAAATACCAATGCTAAAACATGGAGATTAGAATTGTCTTACAGGGTCCAAAATCACTCCTGACGCCTCAACGTACACCTTCCTCGGCACAAATACTCGCCTATGAACCTGAATGTCCCCTTCAAAGAGACTTGACAAACATAACCAACTGCCACGGTGCATTCACCATACCTGATCCCTCTTGAAAGCCATAAAAAAGGTTTACCCAGATGATCTACCTGATCAGCTGCCCCACACAGGAACTTCAGCAAAAGTATCATAGACAACGACGTGCTAGACCGCTTACTAACTTAGATCAAGACTCTGAAACTTCAATTGCAGCAATACGTGACTAGGAAAAAAGAAATCACCTCCCACTGCTACAATTTACTCTTGCTCAAAAACAAAACACACACCTTTGTTCCAGAAACCTTTCCAGAACCAATCTCCGCTACGTGCCTGATCCTCAGGACCTCCCAAACACACTAAGACATCGTCAAAACCCCAAAACCACCAAGACATCAAAGTACTCATGTGATACACCGCTTCTCAGCCTCACGAACTCCATTGATGTCTTGGCTAACTCAATCAACCCCTCTAGGTTAAATGCCCACCTAGTGATCTGTCAAAAACCAACACTTGATCAACAACACACAAGATCTTTTCTCATTCTTAGAGGCTCACCTCTAATTTTTACGTGACCCAAGCCCGAGTCACTTCCCATAATTCTGATACACCAATGTCAACTGAGAGTTCTTCCACTCTCTCTCTGCTATCAAGTTCAACCTCTGGCCTAGCCTGACCAGCGCTACTTCGGCTCACTACTCGAGCCTCTCGAACCGTCTATCGTAAACTATACTCTTGACCTATCCGGTCTACCCTGCTCGAGATCTCTACTCAATTCTCATAATCTGCCCATCCTGGGCCAAAGAAATCCTGACACCTCCCGGTCAGCCTCACCCAGAACCAATACCCGAGTCTCACACAAGTGTCTACTCAAGACCACAACAACACCCGTAACCTGACCCGAACCGGTCAAAATATCCGAGATCATAACACTCGATCTCCGAGGCTCTAGTTTAGTCTCATGTTTATACGCCTGTTTCTAGACATCTATTACTCTTAACTCATTCCACACCACTCCCACTCGCAGGACGCATCCCTTAAGCTATTGGTGTCTCGTGTCCCTTCCACTCGCAGGACGCATCCCTTGAGCTCCGGGTACACAGGGGAATTAATTATCCCCTCGAGAGAACTAATCATCCCTCGATACTCGCAATGGAAACTAATCATCCCAAAGAGTATACAGGAGAACTAATCATCTCCTCTGAGGAACTAATCATCCTCGCTGAAGAACTAATCATCTCCAGATAAAATGAATGAGTTATTCGGGACCGCAGCCCCTAGAGTAATAAATTCTAAAATGCCTATAAACATCTATCGACCAAAACTACCTCGCGTGGCCAACTCGATACTCCCTACCCCCGGAATATCACCACGTAACACATATAAGAAAACTCATCTTATAACAACACATAGATAAATAAGGAACACTCCATCTTATTAATCTCAAAGCGTATAATCGTTACAACACAAACGAAAATACAACGACACAAAAGCATCAACATGCGGAATATTCGTAACTGGAACTGCTAAGAGCAGTAAAGCTCACACCGTTCAACATGATGCACAGTCATATAACCACAATATAAGAACCACAAGTCTTATAAGTCATATGAAAACAAATAAGGAACATCCTCTTATAAATTTTCAAAATGAATAACGTTCAACACCGACAAAAATACTAACAAAAATCCAAAACACCATAGTCAAAAACCAAAATCATAAACTGAAACAAAACCCAATAGAAAGAACTCTGCTTAATCTTAGACCTGCTCGCCAAGGTCCTCAATTGCAGCAAGTGCCTCCACCAACTCCGCCCTCGAGGTGTACCTGGAAGCTCTGCTGGGCTTCTTCAGCCCAATCAAAAGTCCTGCCATGAACTTGCCCATATGGGCCCGCTCCTCATCCATGCCACTACTCGCATAGACCACTAGCCTGCTGAACTCAGCATCGTACTCACGCACAGATCGGTTGCCCTGAACCAGACTCTGGAACTGCAACTCCAACTGATCCACCACTTCTTGAGGAAAATACTTTGCATTAAACTCACCCAAAAATTCTCCCCAAGTCCACAATGTTTGCCTTCTCCTGGCCTGGACACCGGCCAACCAGAGACGAGCATTACCTTCCAAGAACTCAACCGCCAGATCAACACGGCACTCATCAGGACATCTGAGAGAACGAAGTCTTCGTTCCACCTTCAGTCTCCACTCATTGGCTTCCTCTGATCCCCTTCCACCCGAGAAGGACAAGGGCCCCATGTACTGCAACTCATTGGACATCGCCAGATACTACTCCCTCAGAGTCTTCACTGGAGCATGCACTGGTACCGCACCCGGTAACCGCTCCAAAATCAGCGCAAGCGTCTTCGCCAAACGATCCTCCGGATCCTGAGCTCCGCCTGTAGCAATACCTGCATCTGGGCCTCCTGCCTCACCAGTACCTCCGGCACTAACTCCGGCACCGGTAGTACTATCCGACACGCTGACATAGACCACAAAATCCTCATGATACGTTGGCGAATCAGCCACCTGCTCCGACGACTCACTCTGAGTTACCCACTCGAATGACGTAGTCACACGACCCCGACCACGACCTCGGCCTCTAGCTCTGCCTCTACGGCCACCAACTCTACCACGACCTCTTGGAACTCTAGCCATCGCACACTGTACTTACCAAACGCTTATCTAAGATACTAGAATTCACCGAATAAAGATCATACAATCACATACCGTGGAATCTCTTTGAAGGCTCGGAGAGGATGATCTATGACTCTACAACTCACAGAATTAACTAACTACTCATAGTCAATTCAACAACAATCTCAAATCAACTAATTCTAACAGCCCTAGAACTGTAAGGGCTCTGATACCAAAATTGTAACACCCGCATTTTTTTTTAATAAATAATTAGTGCAGATTAAATGATCCCATAATCATTTAATCCTCAACGACTAATTCAGGGTGAAAGACACGCGGAAACACAACCAATATAAACCAAATAAAATTCCAATAAAATATTAAATCAATTGTTCCAGAATTCCATATTCAAACTAACCATTCTAGCAACCTAACCTGGTTCTAATAACACAACACCACGACACATAGTTTAGAGATCCTAATCACCCCCTCATCCCAGCCATGATTCCACGATCTCGAACTTTTACCAGCAACACATGGATAAAAGAGTTGCGTGAGTATTATCACAAATACTCAGTGAGGTGGTCATCCCGCCTACCGGTTACATAATAAGGATAACAATGCCAATTACTACAATTCATTCAACAATTCATAATATTGTCATTTATCACAAGATTAATCAACAAACGATTCTCTACGTTCGAATTACCAACCATGAATAAACGATACAAAAACGAGCATTTACTGACTCGGTGTCGATCGACACACCAAAAGTCAAAACGACAATATCAACATGGTGTCGATCGACACAACCTCTAGGTGTCGATCGATACTCCACTCGCAGCCAAACTATCACAAACACAAAAACGTGGTGTCGATCGACACATCCTCTAGGTGTCGATCGACGCCTCGTTACAGAGACAAGAATTGACCTAAATCTCACATGGTTCGATTCCGATCAACGCATAACCAAACTACTACAATCATCATGATTTACATACAATTAACACACAACATCCGTGAAATCAATAATCATTCCGCTACAACTAATTAACCGATAACCTAACATTGATTACCCATAACCACGATCACGCACTCACCTTGATACAACGAAACAAACGGCTAAAAACACGAAATCAGCAACTACGCGGCCTCTGATCTCCCCTGAAAAACACCGAGGAACACTTTCTCGAATACCTAGAACACACAAATAGGATTTTCCCAAAATCCTAACTCAGATTTCCAGAAATCAGAACAACGCATTGAATTAAAACAATCATAGAGATCGGAGCTTACCTTTGAATTCAAATCGGAACCCTAATTTGAAAACTAGATCGACAAAGCTTTCCGACAGTACTAAGATTGTCTCATGATTCCTTCGCAAACGCCAGGAAAACGCTTCCTAAGGTGACTGATCGAAATTCAAAACAAGGATTGCACTGATCAGAGACGGTATGGTCGACCGTTCCTCCTCTCTATTGAGACAGGCGAAACATACCTCTTCTTCTCTCAATTTCCTCGCACAAACTCTTTCTCTCTCTTTCTCTTTGATATCTCTGCATTTTTCTGACTCAAGCAACGCGGCCACGACCTTCTAAGGCCTTTATTTACGCAGCCCTAGATCGTTCCCATAATCGAGCAAAAACCGATGATCGATTTTTAAAACAAACCGAACATTAGAATACGGTGTCGATCGACACCCCTTACTAAATTATAAAATTTGGTTTCGGGATGTTACAAGAGGCAACAACTGATGGACAATATATGAATAACATTAGAGATGAGGTTGCAAATATGATATGGATTGTATCCAATTAGTTTTTCTTTTTATTTTATGAGAAAATTATTTATTTCTTAAATATACAATATATAAGTTATTTTTATTTCATTTGATCTATTTGATTATTTAATTATAATCTATTTTATTCTTTAATTTATAATAAAAATATTAATGTTACTTATTTTAAATTTAATTGTTTTTAACAACACATACTGCAACTTATAAATCAAAAAAGTTACCAGTCAGTTGTATCAGTAAAACGTTAACTCAGATTTTCAAAGCAAACTCACCACATAAATCTGCAGTTTCTACCACATTATTTTACTGCAAGTATACATCAAATTACAATACTTACTGCAACTCAACTTTGGTAACTCATGCTACCAATCGGAGCCTATGTTGATGGAACCAAGACAAGAATTGCATAACTTATAACAACCGGAAAAGAATGGATCACTACGAATGGTACATATGGTAGAGATAAATGTAAGAGAAGAAATCAATACAAACAAAAAAATATAACAAAAGAAAAAAAATAACTACGAATATTATGGTAGATACGGTAATATTGTAAGTGGCACAAACGAGGATACAAAGAAGTGGGATCTCAAAAATCAGCAAATCTATGTGAATATCTCTCATATAAGAAGAGAAGACTCAAGACGGAAAGAAGAAGCGCCTTAAAAGAGAAAGCTCTTATTCTACAAACTGAATTGTAAAAAAAAATCCAAAAAACAAAAACAAAAAACATCTTACAATCGTTGTTGGATGACAAGTACATAGCTAAATCTCCAAATGGAATTCAAAGACTTAGGCTGAGTTTTTGGCAAGGAAGAAGAAAGTAACGAAGGCAAAAAAGAAAGAAAATAGCGACAATAGCTAATAAAGGAATTGGACCAATATAAAAGATTTAATGCATCCAAAGGCTACTTATCAAACTCATTTGGTCTACAATGGAAAACTAAATCATGTGTGTCCAAGAAGACTTCAAGAAGACGCGAATTGGAGATTAGTTAAGCTACAAGTCTATGCTCATGATAATCGTGGCATCACTAAATTTAACTAATATGGTTATTTTTATAAAATGAGGTTAAACTCGCATGGGCAGGCATTCAAATCATATGATAAAATGACATATGCTTTAATACTCTCCAAATTCTTATAAGAAAATGGAGAGGGGACAATCTGTCGGGGAAAATGAAGATGCAATAGTTTTGAACAGAAATTCAACCTTTTGGGTTATTGAGCTGGATAATAACATGATTTACTATTTTCTAAGTTCTTTTAATTTGTGTGTTGTATCCCTATATCGTTTTAATGGATCGAGGTATGTATTGTCAATTCGTTGCATTTGTTGATTGAGATATGTATTGCTATTCTGTTTGTATTCTTTTTTTTGTTGGTTTTTGATCTGAGTATTCTTCTTTATTTTACTTTTTCATAATTTGGTTCTTCACGATAAGGTAATACAAACACATATACTCTCTGAATGAATAAGGTAATTCTTTATCATATACTCTCTAAATCTTTTTGCTTGTGTTTGTTTTAGGTTTTGTCTCTTTAGCAAGATATTGCTTCATATTATTTCTACTTATTTAGTTTGAAATGAATTTGTCATCTAACTCCTACTTTTTTTTTCGTTCTTCTTTCTTCTTTCGTGGACTTCTCCTTTGTTTTTAATGTTTGTATCTTCAACAAGGTAAATCTCTAAATCAGAAGTTTGTTCGATATTTTCTTTGTTTGTGTCGCTTCTTATTTATGGTCTTTGTAATTGTCTATTTTCTTTACATAGTGTTTGTATATAACAAAAAATTAGCCAAGTATTATGCATTGCGGCTACTCCACTTACAATGGTTTTTAATTTGTATTTTTATACATTTGTAGGTTTGTTTCTTCTAGGTCGAGAAGAAGAAGAAAAATAACAACAAAAAAGACTATAAAGGAGACTAAGAAGATGGAGACAAAAAAGAAAAAAGGACAAGCAAAAGCAAGATTTCTAAATAAGAGTTTGTCATGATTTTTGATTATCATCCGTAATCCAAAAACGAATGCAAGAATATGGCTTGGAACTCTCAAGACATTGAGAAATAAAATCTTTTATATATAATGTATATATTCCTTTATAAGGTTTAGCTGCGTTAATTAACATTGTTTTCTTTTTCAGTTTAACACAAGAATAGAAATTTTTTTTGAGTTATTGGCAAAAAAGTCTACAATTTTTCCTTTATACGGTCTACAATTTTTGGTTTGCCTAATCACAATTTGCAATTAGAGCACTCATTAGAGATAAAAAAAACAATGAACCAATAACTATCACAATGTTATTTAGGAACATTGATCCTAAATGCAGTACCGCTCTATAGCTACTGTAAGAAAAGACAAAATACAATATTATTGTTTATATTCGAACAATACCTTCATAATCTCAAATACTTTATGTAGAGACAAGAACAATCAGATCAAGGAGAAAGGATCAAGTTATTCAAGAATCGGATCAGATAATGTGGTGTAGATCTTATTTTTGAAAGAGGAAATGCCACGACGAAATAATGACATTTTTACTTCTAGCACATTTTTATAAGCCATCAAATGTGCATGGTTAAGGTTTTTACGTTTATGTTGGGGTTTAACAATTAAAGAATTTGATGGCATAAGGTTACTTAAAAATATCAAAATTTACTTAATTGTATTTGGATTTAGACTTCATGCAAGAATTTAGGGTTTAAGATCTATGTATTGTTTTCAATATTTACATGTACTATGAGGGTTTAAGCTTCCATGTTAGAGTTTAATAGTATTTATTTCTAACAGACTATGCTAGCTTTATAACAATATGCCGCCAACATAAAACACTAACCCCTCTACGAAAGATATGGAGGGTGTGACTAGAAAAAATGTATTGGCCGAGTTAGAGACCAAGATCTGTGTCATTCTTTTTATAAATGCTCAAAAAAAAAAAAAGGACTCCAAGACAGAGAAGGAAAAAATGAGAGACGAACACAAAAATCAAGAAGCATCACTTTGTAGAAAAAGACAACAATGGGGATACTCGAGTAACATAATACCTAAGAAAAGAGTTCCGACCCCACGATTTTTAGGTACTCTACCCTTCTTCTCATCCATTCTATAAGTATTGAACATAAACCATGATTTGCATTCATGGTCCCAAACACAATACACACTCACCTCTCGCATGTCGACTCCCTTGAGTATCCCCATACTCCAAAAAGATGGACTTTTTATCCAAGTTTTACGAGTATTCATGTATGACACTTCATGGTTTATCTAAAATATTTTTTTATCCATGTGGAGGACCCAAATGTTTTATCCATACAATTAACGCTAAAGAGAAGAATAGCATACGCTCGGCGAAAGAAAATACATTTCATATTAAAGACAAGTATATGTTGTTCAATTTCGAAATGTATATAACTAATCTAAAAATAATGGAAGTTAATTAACCTAATATTTAATGATTATAGATTGTATCAGTTCTTTTTAACTTTTTGCTTGCATCAGTATTGAACTTATGCTTGAGAATGTCTTTCTGCTTACTTTGAGTAACCTTGGAGTGATTGGTTAAGATGATTTAGTTTTGTTCTTTTGAATCTACCGCGTTAGTTGATTTCTTAGCATACCTGGTGGTTTCCCGCGCAAGGTAACTATAGAATTTCATATCTATGTATAGCACCGGATAATTACTATATGAATTCTTCATTATATAAATAATTTTTTCATAATTTATGATGCACTCGCGATAAGTTTTAAATCGATTATCCCTGCACAAAATAATTAACACTCACGATAAGATTTTGTAGAAAATGGCTAAGCTCGATATAGAGCAAAAATGATAAAAAAGATAAAACGTCTCAAAGCATATAATTCGTAATGGAAGAAAATTAGGTTCAAGTATGTAGACTACTTCCGGAAATTACAGGACATTCTTTATTGTGTTGATAACAAATAAAAAAAATTATCATATTAGATAATTATTATATGTCTATTATTATATGGATAATTTATATTAATTCTGTTTTTTTTTTGTAAAGTTAAATATTGATTTTCTCAATAAAATTTCTTCTCACTCTTATTAAGGTAAAGAGAATGAGAATAAAAAGAAGAACGAAGAGGGTGGTGAAGGAGAATAAGAAGAGAGAAATGAAAACACAAATAAAATATTTTAAGAATAAAGAAACGTAAAAGCAAGATTTGCAAGCATCATTTTTCATTAAAAGATTATGGTGCCGAAGAAATTAAAATTTTGCATAAAACAAAGAAACTTAAAATTTGGGAAAGGAAGAGCATAAGACAAAAATTGACAAAGAAATGTGAGAGTAAAAGAAGAGGGACAAGATTTATATGGAAAAAGCCTTAAGTGGGTGAGAAAATTTTGTAAAAATCCAAGAGTAATTAGTCAGAGATTGGTAGACTTAAGAATGTGTTTAAGAAATAGTTTTGATATAATCTTTTGAATTGTTTCTTTCCTCTGTTTTGCATTTGATATGTGACGAATTAGTTGCGAAAAAATGATGAGAGAAGTTGCAAGAGTAGATAATATTTATTCTCAACCGGGAAGTTAACTAATAAATAAAAATGGCGAGGTTTGACAATAGTTTCTTACTATTTGGCCTCTCATGATCATCTAAATCACTTGAATGGTCGCGTATGTTTGAAAACAAAATCGATTGTAAAGAGAAAGACTCGAGTTTGAAAATAATTATTGAGCATAAATTAAAGCGTCTAAAGTGACCTTTTACGGAGTGAGAGAGGCTTGGATTTTATAGAAGCCTAAATATTAAATATGTTTTTACGATACTAAATATGTAAATTGTAATAATGATGATAATGAATAAGTGGTTCAATATGTGAAAAAATCAAATATGTATGTTTTAAATAAAATTTTCTATAGGAAATTTGATGGTGATGTATTTTTTTTAATTTATTGTTTATGTTAATGCAATCCTTCCAGTTTTTAATAGAGAGAAAATATAACATAGTATAAATAAGATAGCTTGTTTTAACAAATATTACTTTTTGGGGAACAATTAGTGTAACAACATATTTAATTAGGAATGTCCCGCGCAGTTGCATATTTTCAACTTAACAAAATGTGTAGAGGACAAAGAGGGGTATAAGCACAATTTGTAAACGAAGTTGTCATTAATTATGAACAATCGTCCATAACGTTCGGGTGACTCAGCCATTCTTCATAATTGGTTGATTTGGGTTAACAATTCCAAATTAGGGTATAGTTTTAGGGGGTAAGGTTTGGTGTAACATCCGCAAACCAGAAATCGGGTTTCTGGTGGTTCTGTCGAGCGACACGAGGTGTGTGTCGATCGACACGATGGTTTCTATTGGTGTCGCTCGACACGTTCATTTTCTGAACCGGGTTAATTAGATTTTTAATCGCGGTTTTATCTCGGGTTATCATATATAAGTGCCTAGGGCTGCGTGCAGTTCTGGTAGCCGTCGAAAACAGAGAAAAAGAGGAGACTTTGAGAGGAGAATTGTGAGTTTGGGGTTTTTGGATTCGATTGTTGCAAAGAAATCAATCTAAAACCTCTCCTTAGCGTGTTCCTCGGGTGATCGTGCGGTTTTCGAGTCTAGAGGGTCAGAATCGCATAGTTCCTTCGTTCCAAATCCGAATCCTTTCATTCCTATTAAGCCAAGGTGAGTTGTGACCGCGGTTTCTAGGCAATGAGGATATTCAGTGTTGTTTTGTGATTTGATTGGTATTGTGGATTGTTTGATGATGATTTTTGTGTTGTTTGTGGATTGGATACTCGGATATGTTGTGTTTTACTGCAGGGAAGCGACTCATGTTCGCCGGATTCGTGAAACGTGAGGATTTCCACGATTCTGGTGCAACACAGAGGCATGTCTAGGGGTGGGCGAAAAATCTGAAACCGAAAAACCAAACCGAAACCTACCCGAAATTATCCAAACCGAACCGAACCCGATTTTTAAAAATAACCGAATGGGTTCTAAATATCTAAAACCGAAAACCTGAACCCGAACCCGAACCGAACCGAAAAATAAATGGGTACCCGAAATACCCGAAACATAAAATTAACCTACATATATTTAGATATAAGATTGAATATGTTCATATACTTTAGCCAAATTTTATAGTTTTTATAGTTATTTTTAGTCAACTCGAAAATTATAGGTATATTTTACTAAAAATAACCAATTTAGTGAGGTATATTATTTGAAATTTTCAATTTCATTTTATTATTTTTGGATAACTCGAGTTAAAAATAATTAAATCGAACCAAAATCGGGAAAATTTTACGTAATTATGAGTATCTCGGATAACCGAAACCGAACCCGAAACCGACACTAACCGAACCGAAACCGAACCAAAATTTTAAAATACCCGAATGGGTATTATATTCCTAAAACCGAAAACCCGATAACCGAATTAACCGAACCGAAACCCGAATGGTTTCCCGAACGCCCAGGCCTAGGCATGTCGATCGACACCAGGAGGGTGTCGAGCGACACGAGTGTTGTTGTCGTGTCGATCAACACATTGATTGTGTCACTTGACACGAGTTGATCTGTCTTGGGAATTGTTGATTCTTGAGCTGTTTTGTTTTGGTTTGGTTGATTCTTTTGTTTGATCGTTTATCTGAGCCTGCTTGTTACGCCGGTAGGCGGGATGAGCAACTCACTAAGTATTTATGAAATACTTACGCAACTCTTATTCCCATGTGTTGCAGGTAAAGGAAAAATGTGATCGCGGAATCGAGGCCTTAGGGAGAGGATGATAGGGTCTCATGTTGTTGTTATTAGTCTAGTAAACCGGATGTTTAGGTTGCTAGATTATTTACTGATCATTCCTGAACTTGTTATTTGAATTTAATGTTGGTTAAAGGTTATATTTATTTTATGGATTTATTGGAGTATTATATTTGGTTATTTGATTATGTTTTCCGCATTAGAATTGTTTAGTAAAAAAAAAAAGCTTGGTTTTTTCATTTGGGTTTGGGGTTTAGGGTTTAGGGTGAAAAAACATTTTTGAACTAAAAGTTTGATCCAAATAATTAACAGTAAGGAGAGGATTATCATACACTCTACCAAAACAAAAGATAAATCATACTAAGAAAATTCATTATTGAAAATTTCAACAATTATGAGCCCATTCCTTTTAAATATTTGAAACATTCTTGGGTTCACCCCCTACGGTGAATCCTCTCATTTATCCCATTTTTATTAGCCAATCAAAATTAAGTTGTGGGCCATCAATCTATTTAAAAAATACTACAAATACAAAAATTAATTTCTAATAGATTTGTAGTTTAAATTTTTTGGGTTGGGTTAATAATTCCAAATTAGGATATAGTTTTAGGGGGTAGGGTTTGGGTTTGGAGTTTAGGGTTTTGGGTTTAGGGTTTGATTTTGCATGCTGAAATTTCATTTAATTTTTGGGTTTGGATTAATTATTCCCAAATTAAAGTATTGTTTAGGGGTAGGGTTTGGGTTGGGGTTTAGGGTTTAATTTCAAATTTAAAAATATTTGATTTGAATAATTTAGTGTTAAACTTCTATATTAATTTATTTATTTTGGTCCCTATAATTAATTCAATTTAGGTACATAGTAAATGATTTAATTAAACTAATTAGATTGATGACCCACAACTTAATTTTGATTAGTTAATAAAAAATTGGTGAATGAAAAGATTCACCCCTAGGGGTGAGTCGAAGAATTATTCCAAATATTTTACGTAGAGATAAGAACGAGAAAATAAATAATTAGAAGCTCATGGATCATGTTTTTCTATGAAGTGATGTAATGGGGAGATCTTATTGCTACATTCTGAGAAATGAAAGGTCACAATGACTTGAATCCTTTACTTATGGTCTCTGCATTTTCTTTAACCCGGTTATCGCCGATATGTCACTACGGTTTTATAAGTTTATTACCAACTTTGCTTAATGATTGAATCCGAACTACTTATTTGTTATTAGTTTATATTTGAAATTTCTCAAGATTCTTACGCTTCGAGCATTTTGAATCTTGATTTCAAGTCAACATGATTGAACATACCATTGGTTTTGACAACGGTTGTTAAGCGTTGTCAATCCACTAAGAAATTATTTAGTAAATGTGTTTATATACAAACCAATTTTACAATTTTTAATAAATTATGCTAAGATTATATAGTATGATTTTGATACTATTATTTCTTACGAACGCATGTTTTGTTTGTGTGTAATAAGTACTACAAAGCATGCTAGATCCATAAAACACTTACACAAAAAACAAATGGTTCCAATTGAAGAAAAAAAAAACTCAAGTTTAAGCTAATTGTTGATGCGCATAAAATATGGTGTCTAGAATCTTTTTACACGAAGTGGTAAAGACTTGAGTTTGATAGAATAACACCACTATCAAATTTTATCAACATCATGTCTTTTAATTACGAGGGTGATAGTGTATATCACTATGCTATAATTATCACGATATTTAATTAATATTTTCGATTCTATGTATCTTTTAACATCATTTTTGATGCCAAATTAAATAATCTTTGTTATCAAATTATTAAGAGTTAGCTGAATATCCATGTTCTAAACTCACCTTTTATAATAAACAATTTTGGTTTGTTTTTAACAAACAATATATAGTTGTTAGAATATAAATTTTATCGAATAACCTGTACACGTTGTTTATCCTGTGCTTGGCGCGGGTCCTTACGTAATCATTAATATCAATAACCAAAAAAATGTTTTCTGGATTATTTACTGGAATATAGATAGTAGATACACCCATATATGGCTATACGATATTAAACATGTGATATGCATGCACGATTTTATTTATATTTTAAACACTAATTTAATGTTTTTCTCAATTTTGGTTTGAACAAAGACTAGAAAATACACGCTACAAATAATATTATTGACTGACAAATGTCGTTCAATTTCAGATTGTTTGGTTAGTCTTTTTATTTTCTTTTTAGCTGGATCAAATAATAAGATTGGATGGTTGTAATCTTAAGTTCTTAATTGAAAATTCCTTTAAAAGAATTCAATTAAAAAAATTTTGTATTGGCAAAAGATAACTTTATGGGGCCTTAAGTCATATATACTAGAAAATTACCCGCGTTATACGCGGGATAAAATGATTGTCGAATAAAATCAATAATTTTAGTTTAAAAAATAATCATGGTGAATTATTATACATAATCTAAGACTCATTTTATATATTTGAATTTTGCGATTATTTTGTATACAAATGTGTTTTATCCGTGAAATAATTAAACCAACAAATTTCATTAATAATTATTTTAATTTTAGAAAGGTGTATTTATGAAAAATTAAAAACATGTACTTGTCCAGCAAAACAACGTTGTTTTGCTTGACAAGTACATGTTTTTAATTTTTCATAAATACACCTTTCTAAAATTAAAATATATATGGGTGTTAACACATGTAAAAATATATATGAAAAATTGTTTTACATGCTCATATATTTTCAAAAGATATTAAATTGTTTTTTTCTATTTAAAATCAATTCTTTTTGGTGTACTTGTTAAATTTTTGTTCACATTTAATTCTATGATTTAAATCTTTAATTTTCAAAATATTTTAATTTTGGCAAGTTTAAGATTTCCAAATATTTTAATTTTGGTAAGTTTAGGAAGATTCAAATGTGTTTGACAATTAGAATTATAGTAATCAAAATAAGTATATTTGGAAATAAATGTATTTGGTAATAAGTATAAGAGAATTAATATAAATAAATAAATATAAAATTGAGAAAAATTATGGTGATGATACCTAAGCAAAGTGCTCCCAAAATGCTTCTCAAATAATATATAGGATATGTTGTTAAAATAAATACTATCCTAATGATTTAAAATACATCTTGGAGAAAAAATCCTCTCTCTCTCTCTCTCTCCAAAGTCGCCCTAGCCGCCGTCTCTCAAAATTTCAGATCTCATTTCCGGCCGACGAGTGTGGGCTTCCTTAGCCATGGCATCGGTCCGGCTTAGTTTCTTATGTGTGTGTAGTAGTTCTTGCGGTGTAGATCAAGAAGCTAATATCTTTAGATCTAGTTGAGGTTTTAGAGATCTTAGATCTAATCTCTCACGGTGGTTTCCGGCTTTAGATTTACTCAGTTCGAGTTTCCCATCCAATCGTCTTGTGGGTTGTTGGTGTTGGTGAAGAAGAGGTTGTGGTTTGTGCGGTGGTGGTTTTGGGAACGGTGGACCTGAGTCGGGGTAACGGTTTGTGGAAGCCATAGTGGTTTGGCTAGTCTTCGTCTCTGCTTTAGTTTAGATCTTTTTGGCTTTGTTGTTTCGTTTTAAGCTAGTTCTTGTTCTGTTATTATGGTATCTCTTAAGTATGGAATTTGGAATAGGATGTAGGTTCTGGTCTTTGTCTCTTCTGCTTGGTACTTTTTGATCCAGGTTCGTTGCTTAGAGTTGGGCTAGTTTGTGTCGATTGGGTTTTTTAATCGGATGGCAATTCGCTGTGGAGGCATCTACTAGTCATCTCTATCAGGTTTGGTTATTCGACGAAGCAGTGGGTTCATTCTTCATTTCTTCTCTTACGAGGAGGTGATCGATCTTTTGTCTGTAGACGACGGAGACGAGTTTGCAAGTATCCGCGTGTAAGTGTTGTGGTTCCTCTTTAATGTTTTCCTAATTGGCTATCAAGAAATTCTTGGTTCTAGTTTTTTTCGACGGTCATGTTTCCTTGGAGAAGTGGTATTGGTGTAGTTTATGTGCTCTGTTCGTTGCTTGTCCAGCTTTTGTTTCTGCTAGTGTTGTTTGCCGGAAGAGTTTTGTGTATCATCATGTATTTATCTGATCAAAGCTCTTGATAGTTGGCTCAGCTACATCTCCCCTGGTCCTTTGGAAAGTTGTGGGATTTGTTCGAATCAGTGGTTTAGTTTTAGCGACAAGATCTCCTTTTCTTTTTTTATTGTGTCCATTTCTCTTTTTTTTAAAGTTAGTTTCATATCACTTGCTTCCCTTGTTTGGGCTAATGTCCCTGGATGGGTTTGTTCCCATGCCGGCACTTGTCTCTGGTTGGGTTTGTTCCCATGCCGGCTTATGATTTCGTGTAATTCCGACTTCTAATCAATATAATCCGCCGAGATGACAAAAAAAATGATTCAAAAGACATCTAAAAATTACATATAAATTATATGGGCGAATAGAAGAAAAGAATATTGTAAGAAAACAAGAAATCACACATTTTACGATTCGTCTAAAGTCTCTTTAAGTCTAAACACGATTTTGCATGCGTCCGTTTCAATACTTAATCAAGAGAGACAATATGATAGGATGCGTATTTCACAAAGCGCGGCCACTGACTCTCTCTCTTAAAATACTCTCTCGCTTCTCTTGTGATTTTGGCTTTATTTTCCTTTTATGATGGGTTCTCTCATCCGGTAAGGGGATGAAGTTTACGGTGGTTTGATCGGTTTAGGCTCGGTTTCTATTCCTCCTCGCTGCATATCTGGTTCTTTCGCCGGTTTTGGTTTAGGGTTTGTGGGTTAATTTTGGAGTCTCTTTAGTTCCTTTTATCATGAGGTTGTTGCTCCTGTGTGTGCTCGTGTCTCAGTTGTTGTTTCAGATCTGGCCGGCTCTGTTCGGTAAAAGCGGATTCAAAAAGGTTTCTCTCGCCGTTTTGGTCATGGAGGTCTCCACCACCGTAGATTACTCCATCCTTGCAATCTTCTCAAGGAATTCGGTTGAGTCCCAGGTTTTGTTCGTGTTTGCCACCTCTGATGGCTCGGCCTTGCCGGAGCTGGTAAAAGAGGGATAGGTAGCGACGGATCCGTATTTTTAACCTTGGCAAGGAGGAGTTTTAATTGTTATTCGTTTAGGTGGTTATTCTAGACCCAGATTTGTTTGGTTTTTAAAAGGATTTGCTTCAATCTTAGCTCATGAGCTTTATGCTATTTCTTTGCTAACTTATCGATTTGTTCGAAGTGGAGTAGTTTTTTTCGTTTGTGTATTTCCTTGCTTTAGTCTTCAAGATTACTGGAACTGGGCTTTGTTTGCCCCTTGTGGTGCCGATGTCGTTTGACAGTCGTTCTTTGTATCCTACCCTTGTATTCTACCAACGAATCTCACCCATGTTTACGGGCTATAATAAAATAAGATGACCAAAAAAAAAGATAGGATGCATATTTTATTATTTTTTTGTTTCTTTTCCAAACTCTCTGTTTTGGTGAAAACAGACAATATGATAGGATGCATATTTTATTAATCTTTTTTTTTTCATTATTTTCTTTTAAAATGGTTAAAAAAAAGATTAGAGTAAATTACCATATAGCTTTTGGGCTAGTTCCAAATCAAACTCTAAAAAAAATGATCTCTAGTTATTGAATTTGAAAATGCTAAGAAAAATATGACAATTCATTAGGAATGATAGTTCAACTACTGTCCCAAGACTCCAAACTGAAAGAGATGTACTGGTCCAAAAAACCGAAACTTTCATGCTATAAAGAAAAGATTAGGCTGATAAAAAAACGCCATAAGGTTTCAATATCATATCGAAGACATTGTTGAGATTTGACGTTACAAGAAATGTTACACCCATGCGTCGAACGACTCACCATTGCGTAAGGAACCCTCTTGGCTCATTTTGGAACACACCAATTCTTTAGAAATTTGAACGCATTTTACAGAAGCCAAATTCTAATTTCATTGGGAAAATAGTCTAAAATTCTTATTTGACTTAGACTAGAAATCATGATGACAGTTGTGCAAGTGTGAGCTAAGTAAAAACTTTAAATCGTCGGTCAAATAACATTTTTTGTCAACAAAAATAAAACAATTATTCAAAGGAAAAAAAGAGATGACTTAACCAGATCATCGACCCATAGATTACTTTGTCAAATTTCTAAATTGACACTATCAAAAACAATTATGATTTTTTTAGTTATGACGTAGCTGTCATAGGTATGTTGACAAAACACTCTATTTCGAGCCTTATTGAAAGTCGAGAGAAAAATACTTTACTAATTTACAATGACAATAATATTATTTTTCTTTGCTTAGATCACTCCAAAAAATACATTGCTTACATACGGGTCCCGACATTAATCACAATTTAATTTTCTGTTAATAATCAATTTGTAAACTTAAAATAACCCATATATTTTTAGTTGTCATATTCATATTGGGACGTGGAAACGTAAACCATGATTTGAGAAGAGGAAAAAAGAAAGAAACGAGTCTAGAAGACAAAAGCCGTAGAGATTATTGGTCAACTTGAAGGCTTTCAAAATGATCCTTTTGTTGTTTTTGATTTTGACTGAAAAAATCTATGTGGAATGTTACACAACTTACACTGGTCTTTGAGGCTGCCAAAATTGCATTTGATTTCAGGACACTCGTGTGGTCCAATTGTCTGCCACTATCATATAAATACTGATTCTAGCTTTCATGCAATACGATTTTGAGCCATATAATAGTCCATTACATACACTTAAAATGTATTAAAAAGGGAAATCTATACAATTATTCGTTTAAACCAAAAGCTTAACACTTTTCATTTTTAGCTTTTTTCTAAGCTGTCATGTGAACAGCATTATATCGTTAATGAAAATATTAAAGAACAATGTATAGAAGAAAAACAAGTGAATAGAATTGATACATCAATACGTGTTTGTGTTCATTATTGAGGAGAAGGTGGAGATCTCTCAACCTTCTTTAGTGAGTGACAATTTTCTTATAATTTGAATTTCATTTTATTAAAGAGTCCTATAATTAGTTTTAAAAATCAAAAGCAAGAACAATCCTACTATTTATGTGCAATGAACGGAACACACTTCAACGGTTCCAACCTTTAATTCTTGTGTTATGCCGACCTGATATTTGTTGCAAAATAACGTCAGTCTTAGCAAACTCTAATTCTCTTAAGTGTCATCGATAATATACAAAAATGATGTCCCATTTGGGCAAGATGAATAAAGAGAAAATTAAATTAAAATTTTTTTTTGTAAAATTCTTCGGACGAACATTTCTTTTTTTGTCAACAGCTTAATAAAAGATTATACTAGCATATTCGTTTTTCAACAGCCTAAACTATTTTTTTTAATGATAACAACATTGCCATATTTTCAAAACGTGATTAAGTAATTTATCATTTTATCAGAATGTATAATATGTTGGTTTGTTGGTTAAGATTGTGTATTTGTTGAAACATTTTACTATGTTTTCAGAAGACCGAATATGTTGTTTTGGGTCCGTTCATTGTCCAATTTATATGAGTTCCATAACAAATAACATTAAAATGAAAATAAAATTGGAACTAAATTTTCCGTTCACAAGTCCCTAATGCCGACACAATCTCGTTCTCGTCTCCCAAATTGTCTGTCCACTCCTTTTCAGTTCACAAATTTGGTTTATTCCACCAAAGAAAAAAAAATATTCAAAGAAGTCAAACATAATTACAAGAAACATTGAGGACTTTTCTGTAATTTCTATTTTTATGGTTCCTTCTTAGAAATTTCATTGAAATCTGCTGCATAGTCCGTGTTCAATATCTGTAACTTATTAATCCCAAGACCTCTATATATAGATAGATAGTCACAAACTCACTTCACATCAAACCGTAACTTGAAAATCCCAACAGAACAAAAACAAAACAAAGAGAAAAAACACTATTAAATCTCCTTTGAATAAACAAGAGAATCTAAACAGATAAAGAAAAAACAAAAAATGGTGGCTTTTGCAGCAGAGAAGCAAGATCAGAATCTATTGTCGAAAATCGCCTCCGGTGACGGTCACGGCGAGAATTCATCTTATTTCGATGGTTGGAAAGCTTATGACGAAAACCCATTTCACCCAATTGATCGACCCGACGGAGTAATCCAAATGGGTCTCGCTGAAAATCAGGTAATTTCTCAATAAAAATCCAAACTGTTCTTCTTTCTCTAATCAATTAACCTAAAAATCTAAACTTTTTTGGGTTTTCTTCTTAAATTATGTAGCTTTGTGGAGATTTGATGCGTAAATGGGTACTGGAACATCCAGAAGCTTCGATTTGTACATCAGAAGGTGTTAATCCGTTCAGCAACATTGCGATTTTCCAGGATTATCATGGCTTGCCCGAATTCAGACAAGTAAGTGTATTAAACAGCTCATACAAATTCTTCACTTTTGGTTTGATTTGATTTCAATATTTCTAATTGCTTTCTCTAATTCTTCTTTAGGCTGTAGCGAAATTTATGGAGAAGACAAGAAATAACAAAGTCAAGTTTGATCCTGACCGGATCGTCATGAGCGGCGGCGCAACCGGCGCACACGAAACGGTGGCGTTCTGTTTAGCTAATCCAGGCGAGGGGTTCTTAGTCCCAACTCCTTATTATCCAGGGTATGTTGAAAGATTAAAATTTTGGTTACCGAATCAGCATTAGAATTTGGTTTGGATTGGTTTGACTAAATTTGATTTGGTTTTGGTTTTCAGGTTTGATAGAGATTTGAGATGGAGAACCGGAGTGAATCTTGTACCGGTTACTTGTCATAGCTCAAATGGGTTTAAGATCACGGTGGAAGCTTTGGAAGCTGCGTACCAAACCGCGAGGGAATCGAATATTTCGGTTAAGGCTTTACTCATAACCAATCCTTCGAATCCGCTCGGTACGTCTTTAGACCGGGAATGTTTGATATCTTTGGTTAACTTCACTAATGACAAAGGGATTCACCTTATTGCTGATGAGATCTATGCTGCAACTACTTTTGGTCAATCCGAGTTTATTAGCCTTGCGGAAGTAATCGAGGAGATTCCGAATTGCAACTGCGATTTGATCCATATTGTGTATAGTTTATCCAAAGATATGGGTTTGCCCGGTTTCAGAGTCGGTATAGTATACTCGTATAATAACCGGGTGGTTAACATTGCAAGGAAAATGTCGAGTTTCGGTCTGGTCTCGTCCCAAACGCAGCATCTGATCGCTAAAATGCTATCTGACGAAGACTTTGTTGACGAGTTTATCAGTGAGAGCAAGCTACGGTTAGCTGCAAGGCATGCCGAGTTAACCACCGGTTTAGACGGTTTAGGTATCGGTTGGTTAAAGGCCAAAGCCGGTTTGTTCCTTTGGATGGATTTAAGAAATCTCTTGAAGACCCCTACATTTGATTCAGAGACCGAGCTATGGCGCGTGATCGTCCACAAGGTGAAGCTTAACGTGTCGCCAGGCGGTTCATTCCATTGCCACGAACCGGGTTGGTTTAGAGTATGTTTTGCGAACATGGACCACAAGACAATGGAGACGGCGCTAGAGAGGATTAGAGTGTTCACTAGACAACTCGAGGAGGAGAGCCTAGACCAGGCTAAACCGATGGTTGCAACGACTATGATGGCTAAGAAGAAGAAGAAGTGTTGGCAGAGTAGCCTCCGGTTAAGCTTCAATGACACGAGGCGATTCGAGGATGGCTTCTTCTCGCCTCATTCGCCGGTGCCGCCTTCTCCGCTCGTACATGCACAGACTTAAGACCGTTTCAAGTTTTGACTAGACATTGATTGTGGCATTTGTCTGATTAAATGTATAGCTATCAAGTTGAATTTTTTCTTTATAAAGTATCTTATGTAATTTTAACAGATTTAATAATATAAATGAAAAGTCATAATTTGTTAAACTGTGATTGTGAGTCAACCAAAGACATTGATATTGTCATATGATTAACGAACAACTAATTGTGGACACATTCGTCTGGCGAAAAGAATTTTGTAACCAATAATCTCAATTTCTTTAATACTAGAGTTAGGGTCCAACGATTTTACTATTTACTTCGTCGGATTTCAAGTGTGAGGACGAGAGATTGATGATAGTTATTAAGCAATGCAGAAATGATCAAGTAGCACTTCTCAGTTACGAATGAGATTTTGACACCCGTTTTTATTTTAAATTTGATTATAGTTTGTTGGTTTTTTTATGTTTTTCGTTCTGTTTGTGTGTTTGGTTTATGAATCAGGTATGAAGAGTAATGTCATGAAGTAAGTGATGGTTTTTGGTTTTGTTTGTGTTCATGATTGATATTGGTGTTTTAAGAACTTGAATCATGTTTGAATCATGAATATGTCCTGTTTGTTGTAAGTTTGATTCATGGTTTGTCAACTGTTATATTTTTCTATTTTTCAGGGTGCTTCATCATCTCAAAGACCGGATATGATCTCGCTCACACAACTAACTCAAACTAGCCAATGAATATTTTTATATTTTTGTATTTTGTTGCAGACTACGTATTTTGATTCATTGGATTATATCTTGTTTCAGACTAAGAGTATGTACTTTGTTTCAGACTAAGTTATGGATACAACTTGTTTTAACAACAAAAGCATTCTTTTTTTGTAAGAGACCACCAATCTAAACACAAAACATTATCACAATTTTTCAAAACAGTATTCAAGCTAAAACATGTCCAATCAATACATTAACACAAATTACACAAAAAAAATTTCAAACATAACACCATCACTAATTTTTGAGAGCTTGACACCATCTTTTCTCAACTGCAACATTCAACATCGTGAGTCTTGAGAGTTTCAGAGCTTCATCTGCTACTTCTTTCGATGAGATCACGAACACATCAACGAAACCGAAACGGAGAAGCATCACTACTCCGTACTTTTTGATGGAAAATACATGTGTTAGAAAGGAGATTAGAGATGCTATCTGATATTCTCATATTTTACCGAGTTTTGATATGTTTTTGGCACGTCATTATCATGCATTTGCATATCATTTAGACATTTTTAGGTGCATTTGCATTTGTTTTTGTATTTATATAGGTTTGGAGATGGTAACTTTATATTGAGGTGATTTGGAGACCAAATGGATGCAAAAATATGGAAAATTGAAAGGAAGCAAGAGTGATTCATTTGGGTGCAAGAAGAAGTCAAGTTAATTTCCAAAAATGAAGAAATGAGAAAAATGACAGTCTACATACCGTGACCTGATACCGAGGGTCGACCCTCGGTATGGCTGGAAGAAGGAAAATAAAGTCAAATTGGCAGACTGTATACCGTGGGTTGATACCGAGGGTTGACCCTCGGGATGGGCATTCCAAAAATAAAACTTTTGTGACCCGATCCGGATCAAGATGGGTCAACCGAATTCCGTTTCTACACGATATAAATGTGTTTTTAGTCATAGAAAAACCTAGTTTTGGCCAAGTTTGATAAGACCTTTTTCTCTTATGTGCTAAAACTCTTTCTTATGATACTTTGCTTGAATCTTTGCACTTTTTCTCTAATCTAGTGAAGTTTTATTTATCATTCTCTCTTTCTTTTATGATTATGTTTTCATCCATGATTATGATTGTGTTTTGCATCATGATTAGTGAGTAGTCTTTCAATGGGTCTTTGGGCTTAGTAGATTAGGGATGTTTGATGGATGATTAATGATGTGTAGGCTTAGATTCTTATGATTTCTAAAGATTAGGATGTGCTTAATGCTAGATTAGACTTAGTTAATCATAATCTAGATCATGGATATTTTATGCCCGGAAGGTGTTCGATAAAATGTCTAGAAGAATCCTAATCTTGCTTTTCATTCTTAACTAATGGAAATTGATGCTTAAGGTGTTTAGTTGGCTCTATGAACTTGTTCTTAATAATTATTGATCATTTAATTGCAATTGGGAAATTATCTTACTTAAATGGTTAATAAATGGATTATTGTCATGGGAATGGATTAGTCTACTATATGTGATACATGTCATGGAATTGAGTTTGAATTGTTGATTTTAACATCATTAGTTAGTCATTAATCATCCCAAGTCAAGTCCTTTGCCCAAAGCCCATGTTTTCCCATACTTGATCAATCTTTTAGTTGTTAGTCTTGTTTATCTTCTTTTAGCATTCACATTTCACTTAGTTGCATAATTAGGATTATAAAAGCACAAAAATATTATCTAGCTTAGATTAATCAATTGCTTGCATTCCTAGTGTATTTTATTCTAATCTCTCTTGGTTCGACCATATGCTATGCTACAACAACTAGAGTGTGTTGATAGTTTAGTTTAGGTACAAATATAATTTGACTCGCATCAAATTTGGCGCCATTGCCGGTGAGTTTAGCAATAGCCATTAGGATTTGGTATTTGATTAAGACTAACTTCTTTATTTTTCTTTAGATATTATCTTGTCTTGTTTTTGTTTACCTTTCTTGATACTTGTAGGTGTATGAACTTTAGAAGTAGAGGACCAACAAACCTTCAACCTCTTGTTTTGGATATTAGAGCCTTTGGAAAGAGAGACAAGAAAAGAAAAAGAGCGACAAGATCATTTGAGTAGGTTTGCCATGGATCTACCAAGGAATAATCAAGAGCAAGAGGCTAATGGGGTTGGAAAACAAAGGAATGTGGAAGCTAGAGAGCCTATTCACCAACCTAGAGAGCCAAGAAGGATAGGTGATTATGATGAGCCCATCACCAATAGTACAAGGATGGGTATTAGACCTCCACCTTGTGGTAACAACAATTGGGAGATCAAGTCAAGCTTGACATCTATAGTGCAAAATAATAGGTTCTTTGGTTTACCCATGGAGCACCCAATTGAGCATTTGGATAATATTGACCGTCTTTGTGCTACGGTTAAGATGAATGGAATGCCCCAGGATGTCATTAAATTGACTCTCTTTCCATTTTCCCTTGGAGATAAAGCTTCACAATGGGAGAAGAGTGTTGTCACATCCTTGATTACTACTTGGGAAGAGTGTAAAAAAAAGTTCATTGCCAAGTTTTCTCTAACCAAAAGACGGCTAAGATAAGAAATGACATTGCAACCTTCATGCAAGGAGGAAATGAGTCGTTAGATGAAGTTTGGGAACGTTTTAAGGGCTATGCAAGATCTTGTCCATACCATGGGGTGCCTAAGGAAGCTCATTGGGGATATTCCATTGGGGAGTGCACCAAAAACACTATGATTCATTGAATACGGCGAGCAATGGAAGTTTCTCGAACATCTCCGTTATGGAAGGGGAACAATTGATCGAGAACCTAGCGCAAAGTGACCAATGAATTATGTTGGAGAGTTTGATGGGAGGCAAAGAGGATGTGTTAAGGTTTTTCAAGAAGGTCAAGAGGAGATCAACTATTTGCAAGGAGGATATAACAACCAACAACAAGGGTACTACTAACCCAAAGCTCAAATTGTTCCTAACCAACAAGGTTTCCAACCTCAAGGGAATCAAAACTGTCAAGGACAAGGTAGTTCTTCTCAATCACAATCAAAAAGTGATGAGAATATTCTTCTACTCAAGCAATTTTTAGAAGGACAAAGAAAGGGAGCTATTGAGTTTAGCAAAAGGATGATAGAGATACACAACACGGTAGATGGTGCTTATAATGATCTCAATATCAAGTTTGAACACCTTTCTACACACATGAAGACTTTGGACAGCTAAATAGCTCAAATAGCTTCGACTTCCAAGAGACCCATCGAAACACTTCCTTTTGTAATATGTTCTTTTTGAAGGAGGAGAAAGTATTGGAGACTCACCAAAGAGTCAATGGAGAACTACAATTGGATGAGGATGAACAATATTTGGAGGAGTTAGCCAAGTTACTTGAGTTTTCCAATGATGAAAAAATTGTTGAGGTTGATGCGCTTTTTTGTAGAAAATGCTAAAGGAGAAGAGTTTGTGACTAAGAAGAAGGAAAGGGAAGGAACCCTTTGAGTCGAACCTCCTCCCTATGTACCAATACTTCCATTTCCAAAACCAGTCTATGTTGGGGTCGGTTTTCACCCACTCAACATTAACGTTCAAAGTCAAACGTTCGAAGAAGTGACCCCCGGACTCTCGACGAACGAGGCAGAATAGCACCTAAGCCTTCCTGCGAAGAGAAGCAAAGCAAATGATCATGGAGTGAGGCAAAGCAGGAAGGTCCGGGACTAGGCAGGACCGACCACGGGCTCGGTATGGACAAAAGGCCGACCACGAGCTCGACTTGCCAGGGGACCGACCACGGGTTCGACGCGGACAAGAGGCCGACCACGGGCTCAGCTTGGCGACGCTGCGATGGGCCGACTGCGTCGTCGGCCCAATAGAGTCCCCGGTCTGACAACATCCTCGGCCCAGCAACTCAGCAACATGAAGGTGGTCCGAAGCCTAAGTACCACGGCCCAGTCCAGACGCGAAGCCCACTTTGACGCAACTGACCTAGGCGAGGAAGGAATCTGCGAAGACTTAGGAAGCTTAGCCGCCTTAGAGATAGTATATATACTTGATGAAAATGCCCTTGAGAAGGCATTGGCAACTTTGTACACAAATTCATTCAGAGCAATAACAAAGCACTTTCTCATCTCTTGTGATCTTAGCTGACCCTAGAAATCTCTACCTCCTCACGAAACCCTAACAAATATAATTTTGCTAGCTTAGGCTCCCACAATTTGGCACCGTCTAAGGGGATCAGAGAGTTTCTGACACGAGAAAGCTAGGTTTCGCAACACCATCAAGATGTCTGGCAGCAATAGCATGAGCAGCGAACGATCCTCGTCTCACAGGAATGACGAGGCAAAGGAGAAATTTGTGGAGAACATCGCGCCTCGTGCCGTTAACAACCCAGCGGATATCACAGAGATCAAGCAGATGCTTGAGACGCTCGTGAAGAAATCACAGGATCAGGAGAAGTACAACGAGACTACGACGAGCGAGCTGCAAGCGCTCAAGAGAAAGAAGCGCAGGAGGTCCCGTGTCCGTCCAACACGCCTCAAACCAATCGAAGGGATCGGAACGAGGAGCTGCCGCCTCGGAACGATCACACGGGTTCAGAAAACTTGCCTCCACCACCGCCTCGTCGGGAATCTGACAAAACTCCCGAACGTGTGGTAGAGGAATCGGACGAGGACTAACCCCCTCGAAGACAAGCCCGAACCGACACAGCTATAGAGAACATTAGGGCCCGTGAAGATCAACCTCTTCCTCGGAGACACGCCTGAGAGGACGCTGCTGACAATACTAGGGCTTATAGAGGAGGGGATCCCTCCATCGCTGAGCTCTATAGAAGGGAGCAGGAGCGCAGAGCCCCCCGAAGCTCCCACGATGAAGAAGTGGCTATGCTGAAAGCCTAGTTAGACCAGGTCGTCTCTGACCTGAGGACTACCAAGCTGCAGATGTACCGAAGCACAGGAAAGGCTCCTGGGGTCGCTTACGTGCTGGAGAAGGCACGAAACACCCCTTTTTCTGAAAGCATCTCGGGGGCCAAAATCTCCGATCCAAGAAAAATCAAGCTTCTAAGCTATAAAGGAACCTCTGACCCCGCTGATCATCTAATGGAGTTCGAGGTAGCCCTAGGGAGGGTAAATTTCAAGGAAGTCGAGAAGGATGTCGGCTACTGTAAGCTGTTCGTGGAAAGCCTCAAAAGGGTCTGCCCTCTAGTGGTTCTACAAGCTGGAGAAGAATTCGATCCACAACTTCCACCAACTTTCTGAGATGTTTGTACAACACTACAACATCTTTGCTGAACGAAGGATTTACGATGCAGAGCTGTGGACCAACAAGAAAGGAAAGAGCGAAAGCTTGCGGTCTTTCATGACAAGGTTCAGGCATACCCTGTCAAAGGTAGATGGAATCAGCAATACGTCTGCGCTGGAAGCCTTAAGAGGAGCAATTAGGTGCCCGTCTCCGTTCTGGCAAGAACTCACCGTCAACCCGCCGACAACGATTCAAGATGCTCTTCACCGTGTAGCTGATTTTGCCCAAAGTGAAGAAGAACTCTGCACCAAGAGGGGCAGAAAGGCTAAGCATACAAGCGGACCTTCTCAGGTTCCAACCCCAGCTGCGCCGAAGAGAGGCAATCCCGCCTTTGTCCAGTTTGATGGGGGAGCAGGTGGAGCTCATAATTACCAAATTGAGTCACCTGGCTATGGCTGAGGTCAAGGCCGCAGTCGTGGATGCGGCAGAGGAAGCTTTACATGGGTTAGAGACCCGAAGGAATACGACGAAAAGTTATACTGTGAATTCCACAAAGCAACTGGGCATTCGACTGCGAAGTCCCGCGAGTTGGGACGACAACTGGCTGCTAAAATGGTCGAGGGCACTCTCAAAGGTAACATCAGCCTGTCAGATTTCAAGCCAGAAGAAAAGGCTCAAGATGCTACCGAGGTTCAGACGGAAAATCCCAGGCGACAACGTTGTGGTGACAACTCCGAGAGCGGGAACCCGCAAGGCACCATCTGTATGATCATGGGAAGATCGCAGTACTGTGCTGACAACATAATTGTGATCAAGGCTTACCAGAGATGCGCCGAAGTCTGCGCCAACATCTCCACATCCCCGAGGACGAAGCGTGCCAGCGATCCTATCACTTTTGACGAGGAGGATGCCGAAGGTATTGACCATCCGCATAACGATCCTTTGGTGATCAACCTGACTGTCTTCGAATTCAATGTTGCTCGAGTCCTCATCAACACTGGAAGCTCGATGGACGTTATCTTCAAAGACACGCTCGAAAAGATGAAGATCGACCTATCACTCATCAGAGGGCAACCAAAGCCTATAACAGGCTTCTCTGGCGAGACAACTTTGACAATGGGAACGATTCGCCTGCCAATCTAAGCTGGAGGTGTCAAGAAGATAGTGAACTTCACGGTGTCTGATCATCCCGCCATCTACAATGTGATCATGGAACACCATGGCTCAATCAGATGCGAGCTGTACCGTCAACCTACCACTTATACTTAAAGTTCCCAACCAGTGACGGCGTGAAGACAATCTTTGGCAAACAAAAGGATTCCCGCATGTGTTTCTTAGCAGAGCACAAGCTGCGCAATCGTGAAGAGAACAAGGACTCGAACCCAGGAACTCATGAAGAGAAGAAGGACGACTCGACCTCACAGGGGCCACGAAAGAAAGCAAAAACCAATTCTAATCAGGTAAAAGACCTGGCTAACCTCTTATAGCAATTACAGATTATAGACGGTCGTGCAGAAGAAGAGCGACCTACCTGCAAACCCGTAATCTCTGTGTGTATCGACGAGGAACACCCAGAGAGATGCGTCGAGATCAGAGTTGTCCTTGACGAAGTGCTCAAAACAAAGCTTGTGGCGTTTCTCCAGAAGAACGTCAACACCTTTGCCTGGACCGCTGAAGACATGCCTGGGATAGACATCAATGTCGCCAGCCACGAACTCAATGTTGATCCTACATTCAAACCAGTCAAGCAAAAAGGAAGAAAGTTGGGTCCTGAACGGGCAAAGGCTGTTAATGACGAAGTCAAAAGGCTTCTGCGAGTTGGGTCGATAACCGAAGTCAAGTATCCCGACTGGCTCGCCAACCCAGTCGTGGAAAAGAAGAAGAAGAATGGGAAGTGGTGCGTCTGCGTCAACTTCACGGACCTTAACAAAGCCTGCCCGAAAGACAGCTTCCCCTTACCTCACATTGACCGCTTGGTGGAAGCAACAACGGGTAACAAGCTTCTTAGCTTCATGGACGCTTTCTCCGGCTACAACCAGATTCTGATGCACCCTGAAGATTTTGAAAAGACAGCTTTCATCACAGACCGAGGTACCTACTGCTACAAGGTGATGCCCTTTGGCCTGAAGAACGCCGGTGCAACATATCAGAGACTGGTGAACAAGATGTTCCAGGACCAGTTAGGAAAGACTATGGAGGTCTACATCGATGATATGCTCGTCAAGTCACTCGAGGAAGAAGACCACATCGCCCACCTGGAAGAATGCTTCAATTAACTGAACCTCCACAACATGAATCTGAACCCAACGAAGTGCAGATTTGCTCTAACTTCTGGCGAGTTCCTTGGATACCTAGTCACTCGCCGGGGCATTGAAGCCAACCTGAAATAGATCGATGCACTGATCCAGATGGCTTCACCAAGGAATAAACTTGAAGTACAGAGATTAACTGGGAGAGTGGCTACACTCAATCGGTTCATCTCACGCTCCAGTGATAAGTGTCTTCCCTTCTACAACACCCTGCGAGGAAACAAACAGTTCGAATGGTCAGAAAAATGTGAAGACGCCTTCAAGCAGCTTAAGGAATATCTGGCAACGCCACCTATCCTTGCTAAGCAAGTGACTGGAGAACCTCTCTTCCTCTACATTGCTGTCTCAGAGACAGCAGTCAGCGCTGTCCTTGTGCGGGAGGAAAGATGCGAGCAGAAGCCTATCTTCTATGTGAGCAAAACACTCACGGACGCTAAGACAAGATACCCCCACCTGGAACAGATGGCAGTGTCCGTCCTCATGGCATCAAGAAAGCTAAGGCCTTACTTTCAATCTCACTCAATTATTATCCTTAGTACTTTCCCGCTACGTTCAGTTTTACATAGCCCAAGTCAATCTGGCAGGCTGGCCAAGTGGGCTGTGGAGCTCAGCGAGTATGACATCGAGTATAAAGGGCGAACATGTAACAAGTCATGAGTGCTGGCGGATTTCCTCATAGAATTCCCAGAAGACAAAGACTCCAAGGAGGTACAGCCCGGGATCTGGCAGCTGTACGTGGACGGCTCATCCTCAAAGAATGATTTTGGGGTTAGGATACGATTAGTGTCGCCAACCGGAGAGGTCTTTGAGCAATCGTTTCGACTTGGATTCAAAGCTTCTAACAACGAAGCAGAGTATGAGGCCTTCGTCGCTGGCATGAGGCTCGCCTAAAGACTACGGATCGAACACATTCACGCGTTCTCCGATTCACAGCTGGTAACCAGTCAGTTCAGCGGTGAGTACATCGCATAGGATGATCGCATGGAGGCTTATCTGAAGACAGTGAAGAACCTTGCTTCTTCATTCCAGGAGTTCACCCTGACAAGGATTCCCAAAGGTGGGAATATGGACGCCGACATGTTGGCCAACCTTGCCTCTGCCACTGCTACGCCAGAAGATCCGGCTTTGAAGCGGATCATTCCAGTCGAGTTCATTGAATTCACAAGCATTCAAGAAGATGTGACACTCACCATCTCAACACCCTCTCAAGCAGCAAAACAAGCATGCGCCCTTGCTGAGGTAACCAACGAAGACATAGAGATGGCAGAACCTCCCAAAGTCCCTATCGCTGATATTTCTGCTGTTAGCAGCTCTCATCACCCCGAAGCGATCCCAATGGACGAGGATGCTGAAGAGCCAGAGTATGGTTGTGACAAGTTATGGATGGACAAGGTACGAGAGTACATTGCCGATGGCAAATTGTCCAGTAGCAAGTGGGCAGCCCACAAGTTACTGAAGCAAGCCGCTCGTTATGTTCTACTTGATGGTAACCTTTTCAGATGGGGATTCTCCGGTCCTATGCTCACTTGTGTGGAAGGAGAAGAAGCAAGACGAATAATGGAAGAAGTCCATAGTGGGTCTTGCGGCAATCATTCAAGAGGCAAAGCGTTTGCGATCAAAATCAAGAGACATGGTCACTTCTGGCCTACTATAGTAGGCGATTGCATGAAGTTCTCATCCAAGTGTGAGAAGTGCCAGCGATACGCTCCAAAGATCCATCAACCAACTGAGATGCTCTCTTCTGTCACTTCGCCTTACCCATTCATGAGATGGGCCATGGACATTGTTGGACCATTGCACCCATCAATGCAGAAGCGGTTCTTACTTGTTCTAACAGACTACTTCTCAAAGTGGGTAGAAACTGAAGCCTATGCCAACATCAAGGATGTCCAAGTGGAAAGCTTTGTCTGGAGAAACATCATATGTCGTCACGGAGTTCCATATGAGATCGTTACAGACAATGGTTCACAGTTCATATCCAACTGGTTCGAGACATTCTGTGCAAAATGGAATATCCGACTTAGCAAGTCTACGCCTCGCTACCCTCAGGGCAATGGTCAAGCAGAAGCTATGAACAAGAAGATCATTGATGGCCTTAGAAAGCGCTTAGAGGCAAAAAAAGGGTCGCTGGGCCGACGAGCTAAAGGGAGTTTTGTGGTCCCACCACACCACTCCCCGTCAAGCAATAGGCGAGACTCCTTTCGCCCTTGTCTATGGAACCAAATGCATCATCCCGTCCAAAATCTGCTCGCCTGGAGTACGACGTCAGCTTTTACCTAGCAACAAACCAATCAACCGGTCAATGCTGCTTGATGCGTTGGACTTCCTTGATGAGCGACGCGACCAAGCTCTTGTCAGGATTGCCAACTATCGGAGCGCAACCTCGAGGTATTTCAACTCCAAAGTCAGAGAAAGACATTTCTACAAAGGTGACTTAGTCCTGCGTGAGGTGTTCCAGAACACAGCAGACCCAAACGCAGACAAGCTCGGAGCCAACTGAGAAGGCCCTTACAAGATCACAATAGTCATTTGTCCTGGCGTCTACGAGCTCTCCACCATGACCGGCACTCAAATCCTCCACTCTTGGAATGCCCCGCACTTGAAGAAATACTATCACTAGTTAGGTTCAGTTGCCCCCCTTCGAAAAAAGAAGGGGAGTTAGTGCTTCAACTAACTACGGGGCGACTTGATCCCTGCAAAAGGGTACGTAGGCAGCTTGTTTCTGGACAAGTTCAGTTGGCCCCCCCTCCGTCCAAAAGGGGGGGGGGGGGATTACGCTCTTCATAAACCTTATTTCCGGACGAGCTCACTTGATCTCCTCCTCCTTTGGGGGGGGGGGGGGGGGGGGGGAGTGAGTGTTTTACTTAAGCCTCATTTCCGAACAAGCTCACTTGATCTCCTCCGCCTTGGGGGGGAGTGAGTGTTTTACTTAAGCCTCGTTTCCGGACAAGCTCACTTAACCTCCTCCGCCTTAAAGGGGGGGGAGTGAGTGTTTTCACCACCAGTCTGTAGACAAATTCAGTTCCCTCCTTCGTTTACAAGGGGGGGGGGAGTGGGGTACCCGTACTCCGCTCTTCCACAACAGCGTCACCAGAAACGCCAAGTACTTGACACAAGCCTCAGCATGAGAATAGCTACATCATTCATGGGCTTCTCAAGGCTTCAATCAGAGTCGTTCCGCATTCATTGATGCTGGCCACAGTGATGATGCGGGAATACGAACACAATGACATCTAGCATCAGATTCAAAGCGCGCTATATAAGTATTAGTGTTCAGTATTTGGGCGGACGAACCCAACTGATCACTCAGAAACCCAACAAGCGTCGTTGGTAAGAAGCAGCTGCCAATGATTTTGTTCGGCATGTACCCTGAACGAGTCATTCGGAAAACCCAGGATGCACGCTGGTAAAACTTAGGGTGTACTTGTTCTCGGACAGACGTGTCCAGAAGAGCAGCACCAACTCATAAAGCCCAACAGCGGCGTTGGCAAACGCATGGCAAAAACACATTACAGCCTAAAGCGCTCCTAAGTGTAGGAAGACATCTAAAGCGAGTACATTACTCCAAAACCATAAAGGTTCATCATAAGAAACAAAAAGCTACACTCAGAGCCATCCAGTATTTGCCACAACGCAAGGATCCAAAATGGTAGCAAGGATACAAACCATCCAATACTACAACCAAGAGTCATCAAATCCGATAAAAGTCATAAAAGGACTAAAAATAAACTAAGTCATGAACGGAGAAAGGTGGTCACTCATCGGCCTCCTCATCCTCATCGGCCACATCGTCATGCTCTGAGATCTCTAAAGTTTGCCTCACGCCAGAGACAAGCTCACCAAACACGTCACGAGCATCATAAATCGGGATCTTCCTCTCAACCAAGAGCTTCTCCACGGCGTCTAGAGTCGGTTTGTCAGGCTTGCGGAGACGTTCGATGAACTCCAGGTTTGCATCAATTTCAGCGAGGTCCAGCATGTTGTCGTTCGCTATCCCCCCAATCTTATCAAGCAACCTGGCGACCATTCTAGCTCTGCTAGCAGAGCTACGAGCCGCCTTGTCCTTGGCCTCAGTGACGGCTTCTTCAATCTTGGCGTCCTTGAGGTCCTTAGCATCCAATAGCTTACTCCTGAGCAAAGCAATCTCCTCCTTGTCCTTCGCATGCCTCAAAGACGCCCTCGACAGCTTGCCACTCAACTCTTCCTCCCTCTTCTTCACAAAAGCAACGTCGTCCTCAAGAGCTCGGTTCCTTTCAGCAAACTTGATGTTGGCCTTCTTGGCCTTGTTGAGCTCCTTGTCACGAGAGCGAGAGTCCTCTTCGAAGCAAAAGGCCAGTTGGTCCAGCTGAGCGGAAAGCTGCATACAGAGAAAAGCAAAGGGAATGGTATTAGACCAAAAGAAGTTAAGTAACAATAACAAGCACAAGGAGGGAAAGAAACCGAACCTCAGAAACTTTGGCCTTCGCCAGCGCAAAAGCCCTCCCGCTGGAGCCGGGAGTCGGAAAGGGCGGAACTGTAGCACCTTGGCTCGTCAACCCGAAAACAAAGGCAGGAGAGGAGTTCGTCTTCTGTCGCTTCAGAGGTGCCCCATCGGGAGTACTTCTCACCTTGCCCTCTGGCATAAGAGCTCTCTTCCGCGACTGCTCACGCCGTGTCGCAATCTCGTCGGGGGTAAGGTCAAGAGCGTGAGAGCACTGGACCGGTGTAGCAGGAGTCTTTGGCGTTGTAGTCGACGGAGCCTGAGTCTGCGAGCACGTCTTCGCTGGGACCACGACGCTCGTCGACACCGCCATTGCCTTCTCCGCTCGCTGGTAGGCCGAAACCCTAGGAGCACCCCGTCCGAGAACCTTCCCTGGGAAGATCCTAGTGGAAAGCGCCTTCTAGATCCTCTGACGAGTAAAAGACATCACCCAGTCACCGTTCCCAGAGGCAAGAACGTTGTGCATGGCCGCTGCGTCACTCCGGCTGACTGTCTGAGATGCTGGCTTCACTGCAAAAAGGAACAATCTAGAAATTAGTACACGAAACGTGAACACGCTACGAAAAATATTTCTAAGTATAGAATTACCTCTCTTCTCACAGCTCGTCCTGACGAGGGAGATGCAATCCGCCTCAACGGTCTTCTCCAAAATCTTGACAAAGAAGAATCGGTCCTCAAAGTGGTCGTCCTTGCTCGGGAACCCATCATTAAGCGTGCGACCCTGAACCGGAGAAACTAGATACCTAAGCTCCTCTGCGCGGCCACGAGGCCTGATGTCCAGTAGGCAGGACAACTGCTCGGTGCTAATCTCCGCATTACACTCCTTACTCAATACGTAGATGCCAATGACATGCCTCAACCCCCTGGGGTTGATCTGAGCAAGGGAGATATCATTCGCTTCTAAGAAACGAAGAAGGAAGCTGGGCACCGGAAACCACAGCAAGCAGTGCTCGATGAAGTTCTCGTACAAGGTGAAGTACCTCGGAGGCGGAGCATTAGCTCGCTGAGTGCGATCGGGAACAACCAGCCTGATCTCGTCCGAAATCTCGCACCTCTCTCGGAGAAGCTATAAAGACTCCTCATCGGAAAGAGTGGATCTCGGAGGGTCTGGACGCGCCTTCTTCTTCTTGGCAACCGTGGGTTGGTCAACCTCTGCAAGGCTGTCATCATCACCATCCTCAGCATCGGAAGGGAGTGACCTGAAAGTAGAGGAAAAGTCTGACGACAGAACGGCGTCGACTGCACCAGCTGGGAGTCCCGAGTCCTCATCGTTAAGGGGGAAAGAGAGTTTAATCCCCCCGCTACGAGCCATCAAGTCCTCATCGCCGCTAGGCATCCTTTCTTCCTTAACCTCCGCTAAGCCATCAAAAACGTCCTCATTACCCTCATCGGGTCCACCAAGACAAAGCCGTGGAACAGTAAGCTTGCTACGGAGATGAATCCCGATGCCAGCATTCTCATGACACGCCCTTACGCCTGCCACCGACTCCTGGGCTGCCATGGACGCCATCGCAACCACCGGCGAGGACGGTGTCGGGACCACGTCCTCGGTTTGGCTTGACGATGCGATCACGGGGTCGGTTCGGCTTGACGATGCGACTACGGGGTCGGCTTGGCTTGGCAACGCGACCACGCGGTCGGTCCGGTCGGGCAATGCGACCACGGGGTTAGTTTGGCTTGGCGATGCAACCACACAATCGGTCCGGGTAGGCAATGCCGAGACATCTTTGGCTTGGGTCGGAAACACGGCGGTACCCTCGGTTAGGTTCGATGGCGCGACGACGGTGGTGTCCCAAGCGACGGCGCGATGGTGTCCTCGGTTTGACACGGCGGCACCACCAATTCACCATGGTCAACCGAACCAAATGTGGCTTGTTCCATAACAACAAATCTACCTACACACAAGTCAACAAGATATATCAAAAGTCAAGAATTTTCATCCTTCACCAAGAACACACCTCAAGAACAAACCTCTTTTATGGATAGTCTTCAAAGAGAATTCTTAAAATTAAAGGCTATTCTTCCTAGAAACTAGGCCTAAGAGCTTGAGTTCCTCAACCAAAACTCATGGGAACCGAGAGAAACGAAGGTTGTGCTTAGCAACTAGCTACAATCAAGGATTGTTCCTCCTAAAGAGCTTAGCTTCTCAACTAAAAGCTGATAGAGACTAAAGAAAATAGCTTGAGAAGGCAATGAGAAAACTCACCAAAGGAGAAAGGTGAACTGTGGCGGCGCGAGCTCACGGTCGGCGATGGCGCGAACCTCCGGTCGGCGGCGGCGTGAAGCTCCGGTGGTGTCAGCGTGTAGCTCCGGCGGCGGCGCTAGATGGTAATGGAGGAAGATGAGTAAAACCCTAGCAAACAAGTGGAGAAGAAAGGAAGGGAGGAGAGAGAAGCTCGGTTCAAAAATACTCTTCCCTCCAGAAATCATTTGGCTGTCGCCCGGAGACGTCGTTGACACTGGCGATCGTAACGCGGAGTCTTAAAACCTCCATAGGAAATACGAAGTCTTAAAACCTTCGAAGAAAAAAAAAAAATCCTTTCTTCAGAAAACGCAGCAGCTTCAGCAAACGAAGCAGGAAGTCTTGAAACCTTCATAATGCTTACGGAGTCTTAAAACCTCCAATATAAGGTCACTCTCTATTACTGGGAGAAAGGATAGGCGGACACATTGACTTTAAACGGTAACGCTGATATCCAACGCATCTTTAACTCGGCAGTATTTTCTCTAACACTACCGAGCTGGGGGGCTAACTGTTGGGGTCGGTTTTCACCCACTCAACATTAACGTTCAAAGTCAAACGTTCGAAGAAGTGACCCCCCGGACTCTCGACGAACGAGGCAGAGTAGCACCTAAGCCTTCTTGTGAAGAGAAACAAAGCAAATGATCATGGAGTGAGGCGAAGCAGGAAGGTCCGGGACTAGGCAGGACTGACCACGGGCTCGGCATGGACAAGAGGCTGACCACAGGCTCGGCTTGCCAAGGGACCGACCACGGGTTTGGCATGGATAAGAGGCCGACCACGGGCTCGACTTGACGACGCTGCGACGGGCCGACCGCGTCTTCGGCCTAGTAGAGTCCCCGGTCCGACAGCATCCTCGGCCCAGCAACTCAGCAACATGAAGGTGGTCCGAAGCCTAAGTACCACGGCCCAGTCCAGACGCGAAGCCTACTTTGACGCAACCGACCTAGGCGAGGAAGGAATTCGTGAAGACTTAGGAAGGAATCCGTGAAGACTTAGGAAGCTTAGCCGCCTTAGAGATAGTATATATACTTGATGTAAAAGCCCTTGAGAAGGCATTGGCAACTTTGTACACAAATTCATTCAGAGCAATAACAAAGCACTTTCTCATCTCTTGTGATCTTAGCTTACCCTAGAAATCTCTACCTCCTCACGAAACCCTAACAAATCTAATTGTGCTAGCTTAGGCTCCCACAGTCTATACTTAGGATCAAAAGAAGGTCTTCTCTAAGTTTAAGAAGGAAATTAGTGATGTTGGAGTGTCGTCTCCAAAGAATGATGACTTGAGTCAAGTACCAAAGCACATGAAGTTCATCAAAGACATCTTACACAATCATTCAAGGGTCATGGATGTAATGAAGACTTATGAGAAATATGAGGAAACTCTTGAACTAATGTTGATCCATAAGAAGAATGATCCCGATAAATTCATAACCCCTTGCTCTCTTGGTGAGTTGAAATTAGATGATGCTTTGTGCGATTCGGGTTCTTCTGTCAATTTGATCTCTCATGAGATGGTCAAGTGCCTTGGTATAAAAGAATTGAAAGAAATCACGAGGTCAATCTTGTTTGCGGATACATCTTCAAAGTGCCCCATTGGTGTGCTTGAAGATTACCCACTAAAAATTGGAAATCATGTTGTTCCAACGGATTTTATGGTGGTTGAGATGGAAAACACGCGGAAGCTACCTCTCATACTTGGAACCCCATTCTTGGCAACCGCGGGAGCAAGCATAGACTTTGTGAATGAGAGAGTCATACTCTTCAATGTGGACTCTAAGGTATACTATCCTATTAATCCCAAGACCACCAATATGTGTGGCACAATTACTTGCACCAATGAAGATGATTTGGTGAGGATTAAAGTGAAGGATGAAGCTTCTCAAGTGGTGAATGGGTCTTTAAGTCTTGATGGTGATAGTTTTGATGAAGAAATCTTTGATGGGAGTTGCTTGCTTACTTTTTGAAAAACCATTGAAGTTGGATTTGGAAGTAAAAGCACCTAAAATCACAAGAGATAAGCCCAAGGAAGACAAGCATTCAACCCTCTTCTTGTATCCAATGAAGTTTATTGATGGTGGTATAGAGTGCAAAGTGAAAAGCACAAGCGGTTCTAAACCTTTCTCAAAGGCGAAAGTTATTTTAACTCCTGGTTTAAGTAAAGAAGAGATAGTCGTCATCAAAGAGACAATGGCAAAGGTGTTGAAGATTGAGCTCACCGATTGGGGACCATCCTTTGAAGATGGATCCTATTATTCCCATTCCACCGGCTAAACACTCTAAGGTACCCTTTTCTAACCATTGTAAATACTATATTTCCCTTTATTTTCATTTTGGTTTCTTTTGATCAACTCTTTCGGGTCTTTTCTTTCACCGAGACGGTGAAATTTAAGTCTGGGGGAGTAGGATAGTGGCTAACCACGTTTTTAGTTATTTTGTTTTTCTTTTGCTTTGAGTCTTTGCATTGTGCATACTTTTATAACCGGGAAAAAAACCAAAAAATTGAAATATTTCAAGAAAAACCAAAATATACATGTAGTTTCTCATAGCATTAGCATTTTTATTTTATTTTTCATGCTAGGATTGAGTCTAGAACATTTTAGAGATGCATTTGCATATTGTATAGGGAGCAATGATGAAATTTCCTTGTAAAATCTCATTTTAGGATTCAATACTATGCCCTCGTTAGAACTCTTTCGATGCATTAACATTCATGAAGTAGAGGCTCATCCATACTTGGATCTCATTTCTTTGAAATTCTTTACTCATTAGAAACTTGCATGATCTAGATTCAACTCTATCAACTTGAACTTAATTTTGATTAATCTCTCTCACTTTTGGATTTTGAATCATAACTATGGATAAACACGTCACATTCAAATCATGTTTGCCTTATTTTTACCACTCTTATCTTGATTTCAATGGCTATCCCGATCTAATTTCATCTTTTAGATGAGGATGGTACCACACCTTTTAAACCCGAGACCATTTTGTTCAAACCCTTGCATATGTTCTTTGGGTGAGGCATTTTTCTTTTTGTTGCATTGGCAAAATCTTGCAAGCATTAGAGATGACAAGGCAAAGTTTCCAATAGACTAGTTTCTTGTGTCTTAGACTAGTCTTAGGTGGGGAATGAAACCAAAATGGTTAAGTGTTTTATTGAATATCTTTGTGTTTGTGGTTGAGTGTGAAAAGAAACAATAAAGGAAAGAAGAAGAAAAAATAAGTTCTAGGGAATGAAATTTAGAAGAAACTATATAGCTCTAAGTGTTTAAAAGAAAAATGATAGTTAGCATTCTCTTAGAATATAAAAATATATATCTATATATATATATATATGTTAGGGAATGCTAAGATAGAAAGAGCTAGTGCAAAGAAAAGAGAATTCTCTAGAACTTAGAAAACAAAAGAAAAGAAAAGAGTAAGGTTGAGAATGATTTGAAAGAAAGATTTAGCCAAAAAGGCTAGTGGTTAAACACGGAATAGTGAGAAAACAGTGATGAGAGAGTGCAACAAGGGGATAATGGGTAGAACATTGGATTCCTAGCCTTGTATGCATAAATTGTCTCTTTTCTTTCTTGCTTTTGCTAAATGTGACACTTGTATTTGAGAGTTAACCATAAAAAAAAGAATATGAACTTTCTCTTAATATCATTTTCAAGCCTTCTTCAACCTAGCCAAATGGTATTGATTCAATTTCCAATTGTGAGACCGCACCAAATACAATAATGAATGTTAAAGAGTTGAATATTAGTTGATTGCGAGAGTTCTTTTGAGTCTTGGGACTTAGAGTAAAAGTTGATAAGTGAAGAGTATGGCGAAAGCTTCTTGAGTAGAGTTTGTTGTGCCTTGAGTTAGTTCTTTTTAGGACATCTTGTTGAACCCTTTTATGCTTCTTTTGGATTTGAGCTCCCATCTTTAAACTTCTTTCTCGGGTTTGTGTTTTGTTGTTTGCTTGCGGAAAAGCAAATGGTAAGTCTGGGGGAGTTGATATTCTCATATTTTACCGACTTTTGATATGTTTTTGGCACGTCATTATCATGCATTTGCATATCATTTAGATATTTTTAGGTGCATTTGCATTTGCTTTTGTATTTATATAGGTTTGGAGATGGTGACATTATATTGAGGTGATTTGGAGACCAAATGGATGCAAAAAGATGGAAAATTGAAAGGAAGCAAGAGTGATTCATTTGGGTGCAAGAAGAAGTCAAGTTAATTTCCAGAAATGAAGAAATGAGAAAAATAGCAGTCTACATACCGTGACCTGATACGAGGGTCGACCCTCGGTATTGCTGGAAGAAGGAAAATAAAGCTTTTGGAGTCAAATTGGCAGACTGTATACCCGTGGTTGATACCAAGGGTTGACCCTCGGGATGGGCATTCCGAAAACCAAACTTTCGTGACCCGACCCGGATCAAGATGGGTCGACTCAATTATGTTTCTACATGATATAAATGTGTTTTTAGTCATAGAAAAACCTAGTTTTGGCCAAGTTTGATAAGACATTTTCCTCTTATGTGCTAAAACTCTTTTTTATGATATTTTTCTTGAATCTTTTCACTTTTTCTCTAATCTAGTGAAGTTTTATTTATCATTCTCTCTTTCTTTTATGATTGTGTTTTCATCCATGATTATGACTCTGTTTTGCATCATGATTAGTGAGTAGTTTTTCAATGGGTCTTTGGGCTTAGCAGATTAGGGATGTTTGATGGATGATGTCTAGGCTTAGATTCTTATGATTTTTAAAGATTATGATGTGCTTAATGCTAGATTAGACTTAGCTAATCATAATCTAGATAATGGATAATTTATGCCCGGAAGGTGTTCGATAAAATATCTAGAAGAATCCTAATCTTGTTTTTCATTCTTAACCAATGGGAATTGATGCTTAAGGTGTTTAGTTGGCTCTATGAACTTGTTCTTAATGATTATTGATCATTTAATTGCAATTGAGAAATTAGCTTAATTAAATGGTTAATAAATGGATTATTGTCATGGGAATAGATTAGTCTACTATATGTGATTCATGTCATGGAATTGGGTTTGAATTGTTAGTTTTAACATCAACTAGGTGAGTACCCACGTTACACGCGAGTTTTTTTGTAAATTATAAAACTATGTATTCCTAAACTGAATTCATCGATATGAATTTATTCATACAAAAGCTTATTTGTTTTGATGATTTTCTTTGTTAAATAAGAAATTATTAAGTTTTATGTTTTCTATCACAAAGAGTTTGTAAAAATGATATATGAAACCAATTCGTTCAATTGATTTGTTAGATTGGGATATATTTACTGTTATAGCAATATTTACGGATGAAGAAGTTAACTTAAAGCTTTGCTTCTTGACTTCATTCCTTTGTTCACCACCGCCAGATGTGCATATATTTTCTTTGCTTTGGAAAACTTTTTCCTTTGTTTGGTCAGATACAGTGTGATAGATTTGAACATAAGGAACGTCTAATAACAGGACCTCTAGTAACAAAATAAACTTTCTCAAATCCATAACCATAAATCTAATAGTAGACATAAATAGATTTATAGGATGTGGACGATATGTATATAGAGAAAACAAAATTAGTCACACTAATGAAATTAAAATGAACTACCGTTAACATTTAGGTTTTTTCCCCCAGCAACCACATTAACAATGTTTCATTCACAAAACAACCAGTCATGAACTAATATTCTTCTAGTCTCAGATGTTTGACTAAGCTATTATATGGCCTAAAGACAATGAATTATAATTAAAAAATGTTGGACATTTAGGTCCTCATTTCACTTCATGGCCGCTTTTACAGAACACATTGCATGGGCGAGAATATGATCACATCCACGATCTATTGAACGAAGATGAAGAATAAGACCACCCTTGTCATCCTAGAGCAGTAGTCTTTACCAAAATCCCCAAAATATGCATGACTTCCATCTTTTTATTTACTGCCCTCTATTAGTCCTCTTACCTCCTCTTCTTCAAGGCACAAACATATCTAAAACAATACATGGAAGTGCTTTGAGGTCAAATCATACAACAATGCAATGAATTAACATTCATGTCGAGCGTTGATTGTTCTACAAAAGAGTTATAACAAATCAAAATCATACTGACCTGATCTTCTCTAGCTAGGTAGACCTGATTCATATTACTTCTTTCAATGTCAAGATCACTGACATTTCATCTCTTTTATGCAGCTGCAGGATCACTTGAAGCCTCTTTATCACAATTTCCAGCCAACAGAATGGAAACCATTTCAAGTTATTACCTTTATGACATGGCACTGAAACACAAGAAACAAATTTCTTTGAAACTAAGCAGTTTATAATCCAAGAACCTTTGTTTATCCGGTATATTAAACCTAATTTCAATGTTATTTGTGGTCCCTAACCAGCCAAGAATTTGTAATTTACGGAAACGAAGATTTACTCTTTCACTACTAAAATTTTTCATCAAACCAAACATAAATGGAGTCCAAAATGTGTGTACATCAGTATGAAAAATATGAACATCGGACAAAAGAGTCCTCAAATTGAACAGCTTAACCTTGTAGATTGGAGGAACTAAGCCAAGGAGGTGGTGAATATAGATTTAGTCAGAAAAATTTAATGGCTGGGAATTTAGAAAAAACAGCATAGTTGGGGAAGACTTACATGGATTAGACTAATCAAACTTGTTTGTTTGAAGACATACAACGCACAGATTCAGTCTGTAACCCTTTGATGCTGTGCATATCTATCGCTTCCAAGTGACAGGCCTCCGAGCAAGAAACCCAACAAATAATCACAGAAAATGGCAAACCCAAAACTTTAAAAAAGCAAGAACATAAGATAGAAAATGTTAAGGTAAATGCAAATAATAAAGCAGAGAGACAATGGCAATAAATTAACCAGGGTTTGTGTGAAGATAAGAGTAAGAGCATAAAGGTTTAGTATATAACCAACTTTGAAGAGAACCTCTTTTGTTGGTTGGCATACGATGCAAACACTAAGTTCAACAAAACCAGACACTATCTCTTTGGTAGCTCGTTTGATTGCAAGTGGCACTATCCTGACAATGGAAAGAGGTTAGAGATGAAGAAGAAAACCAACATTGTGGTACAAACTTAATGTATTCGCTAATAGAACATTAGTCGCAACCCCTCTGAAAGGAAATATGTATTTTTAAAGCGCTTAACTTCTGATTAATAATATAGCAAAATTTTCAATGTTGGGATATGGAGCTAGGAGGTACTCGCTATGATATTCAAAACAAGTTTGAGCCAATCAGATCCAAAGTTATGAGACAAAAGCATACCTGACTGGTTGAAAATGTCCACTTCACCATCAATTTATCGGCAATGAATTAGAGGACAGAATAAACTTGTAACACTGAACTTGATATGCAATACTGCTTTGGCATGGTTCCAAAACCTGAATAGAGAACATGATAGTGACAACAAGTGGAGATGAACCTAAAATCAATATACAGAGCTTTACAGCGAATATCATATCCTTTGCAATTTTAAATCACACCAACAATTATATTTATGTAATCATTTTATGTTTCCATAGGCCAACATTCAAAATTAAAATTTAAAAATGTATATATATTACACACATGGATCGAATCGACCAACCAGTTGCAATGGAAAGAACGTTCCACACTAAATCAAGAAGCAATAAACAAGATTTGTCAACGTAGCTCAAAATCTGTTACGTACCTATGATGGATCTAATTTGTCGAGGAATAAGCAAGTAGTATAGGAGACTGAAAGCCGTAAAACCAATCACTTTATCTACATTCACAAAGACTATTTAGATGCTACATATTACTTACCATCTTTCTTGCAGTAAAAACACTTGCACACATTGTTTGGGTCGAAAAAGTTCATTATCTACAAGGAAATATAGATTAAAAATGAGATTGAGAAATCAAAACACCAAAATTTCATTTGATGCACAATAAGCAAAAAGCGAATTGATTCAGTTTGAACATGAAACTAAATCAAAGTTAATTCTAGAAAAATACATGAGCAAATCAGGGCATTACTTGCTTTGTTTGCTGAGAAACGACCTATTTCATTCCAATCTTGAAGAGAACACAAAAGCTCTAAAACCAACTCGTTGAATTTTGAAGAATATTAAGAAATCACCTGAGTTGGAAGATTAGCATGAAATGCTTTGTTATGTGCCCCCAGTAATCATGCATTTTGACTCTTTGTTCGCTTGTTGCAATTTTTTTCTCAAACTAACGAAAGACATGACGATTGACCAACGGGAGTTGATCGATGATTCGAAATTATGAATGACTTCGGTAGTTATATCACTTGCGAAAATTTGGACGTCGTGTGATTCTCTCAGGAAACCCTTCTCCCCTCACAAGCTTTCATTGGCCCAAGTGAACAGTCGGCTTCCATTGGCGTTGGATGTGAGATGGGAGTTATGAACCATAACCTAAAAGAGCTGAATCTCTATTAAGAAAATTAAGCAAATTGTTGGTTTAGGCTTATAGATCTAGGGCTTGATATTTGTAACGAATCTCTAATGTTGAAGCTTTTAAATAAAAGAGAAGAAGCATTTTTTTTTTTTTTTTGCTAAAAAAAGAGAAGAAGCATTAAGAGGCAAGAGTAAACGTTTTGGAAGCTTAAGAGATTGAACCCATGTCGTCTTTTTAGTGCTGATTCTTTAGAAAAATCAGAATTCATATAGACAATGTTGAGTATTAGTGGAGAAGGGGAGAGGAGGAGACGGGGAGTCCGAGATGTTAAAGCCAACGCTTCGGTTTTTATTTTTTTTATTATTGAATTATTTTTAATCGTTTGTATATGTGTACACTTGGCAAGATGGGAGGGGAAAAAGGTGGTGACGTGACAGGCTCACGGAGAGAACATTGTGCTTTTATATAGTAGATAGTTAGTCATTAATCATCTCAAGTCAAGTGTTTTGCCTAAAACCCATGTTTTACCATATTTGATCAATTTTTTAGTTGTTAGTCTTGTTTATCTTCTTTTAGCATTTACATTTCACTTAGTTGCATAATTAGGATTATAAAAGCATAAAAATATCATTTAGCTTAGATTAATCAATTGCTTGTTGTAGTTTATTCTAATCTCCCTTGGTTCGACCCTATGCTATGCTACAACAACTAGAGTGTGTTGATAGTTTAATTTAGGTACAAATATAATTTGACACGCATCACTATCCCTAAGATTTTATGGTTTATATGGAAGAATCGCAATGCAATCCTATGCTCTGAAACAATTGGCTTTGAGTTGTGTGATACAAAACGCTTCCGAGGAGGCTGCCTTGTGGCACACGGTTAACAACAAGGTGGAGGAGGAAACCATGAACCCGGTGAGGATCAAGACTCTTGATGCTAGATGATATCCTCGTTACAAGGCACTATGAAGTGTAATCTTATTCAACATGGAGGAATGCTATGTTACATAATGGAGGGGCTTGGATTGCGAGAGATCATATGCGATCAGTTTTGTTTCATGTTAGAGAAGCATTTACTTGTTCACTGAATCGTATCGTCTCTTAGCTTTGCTGTGTGGGGTGGACATTACAGAGCTTACGGGAATTACGCCTTAAGGATATAGTACTTGCATACTTGGTTTAGATTGTACCGCTGCTTTTGAGGCTTTGCATAAAGTGTCGGAGTGGCCAAGATACCGAGTCCTACTCTCTCAGATAAGTGATTTACGAGCTAGTTTTGAGTAGTGTTGATTCGAACTTGAATCGATAAATGCCAACTCCATAGTTCTTGTTATTGCAACGAGTGTAACTCGGAACGGAAGGTTTAATTCATATTTAACACTTGGTGGGCCGGCTTGGTTACATGAGATGATTGCTCGAGAAGCTACGTTATAATTTTCCTCTTGATGGCCTGCTATGGCAAATGAGAGAAATGGTGGGATTTCATGGTGATACTTTTTTTTAACTCATGTGTTTTTGGTTTTTTGGTTTCTCCATTATTCTGTTTTTTGGTTTGTTTTGGTTTCATGAGGAAGATGCTCTGTTTTGTACCTCAACCTATTTGCTCTATTCTTTATTGAATTCTACAGACGATTAAACAAAAAACTAAAATTAATATGATATTGATTTTACAGGATAATTATGTTATCTCGCGTATAACACGGATAAATACCTAGTTTTTGATAGTAAACACAGAAATTTGAAGTTTTGAAAACTAATAAAAAAGAAGTGGACCTTTTATTCTCTTAACCAAATCAAATTTTTTTTTTTTTTACGAAATACATTTATTAGTAGTTTTTCTTTTCACTTATAAATATAATTAATTCTACGGTCTATACAACATGGAAAAATCTATATAATATGTTAAGGTTTACCAAAAAGTGAAGCTTTGAAAGAAAGACACGTGTCATTTTTTTTTTACAACCTTGTATTTCTTTTAGTTTTAACATTTGTCCTCCTAATTTTCTTTTTGGCAGAAATTTTCCCCCTTAAATTTGCGATTTATATATTGATTCTTTAAAATAAAAGTGGGATAGTAATATTAATTTTGAAGTAAACAATTAAAATTAATTATTTTCATAAATTAGTTAAAAATATGTAAAACTATATTCTCATATATAGTTTTTTTATTTGTTTATTCATGAGGTTGCCTCGACGAAGATATTTAGTAGTAGACTATTAAAAAAATATTTAAAAAGAAGAAGATTTTAAATTTTAGAACACATTTGAATGGTGTTCAAATAAAACACATATGTATATATTATCATATGGTTTATTTCATATTATGATTAAAAAAATATTACTTGTGAGAATATTTCTTAAATATCACTTACGTATACTAAATAATTTAAAAATCTATCTAAATAGTTTTTCCACGCAACGCATGGATTTTTTCTAGTATATATCAATATTATAAACATTTCAACCGCCTAAATCGCCTAGATTTCATGAAGTGTTCTACGCGGTAGGTTGCTAACTTGCTACCGGACGTCTGCACCGGAGACAACCCGGTGTACACATTTAAATGAGAATGGTATATTCAAAAATGAGAATGGTATATTCAAAAAATAACGTACATTATTTTTTCAGAAAATTATGCTCTAGACCATTAAATGAGAATGGTATATTCAAAAATACCACTTTCCCAAACTTCTTTCAAAAATATACCACATTTTGTCTTCTTCATCTCTTTCTCTCTTAGTCAAAATGACTATATTACCCTTCTTTTCATTTGGATCTCACTTTCTCTCATCTCTTTCTTTCTTCTTCAATGGTGAAAAGGTGGTGGTGGATGGTCATGTCGACGCCGGAAAAGACAGCAATAACGTCGGAGGACAAGCCGAGCCGACGTCAGAGACGACGGCGGTGAACGGACGTCTGCACCGGAGACAAACCGATGTCAGAGATAACGCCGGTGAACAGACGTCTACATCGGAGACAAGCCGACGTCGGAGACAACGGCGGTGAACAAATGTCTGCACCGGAGACAAGTCGATGTCGGAGACTACGATGGTGAACAAGATGTCTGCACCGGAGACGACATAGGCGGTGAACAGACGTCTGCATCGGAAACAAGTCGGAGACAACGGCGGTGAACGGACGTCTGCGTCAGAGACAAGCTGATGTCGGAAACAATGGCGGTAAACAGACGTCTGCATCTGAAACAAACCGACGTCGGAGACAACGGCGGTGAACAACAAACATCTGCATCGGAGACGACGTCGGAGACAATGGTGGTGAACAACAAACGTCTGCATCGGAGACGACGTCGGAGACAACGGCGGTGAACCAGACGTTTGCATCGGAAACGGCGACAATGACGGTGATTGATAAGACGTCCACACCGGAGACAAGACAACGTCAGAGACAATGGCGGTGGACAAGTCGGAGACGGCAATGGTTACAGTGCTGGACAACAGTCGGCGGTGGACAATATTATCTACGAAATCAGCTCAGTTATAAGCAAGGTTAAATTTGTCTTTTTCCATTAACCCAATAGTGAAAAGTGGTAGAAAATGAAAGAGTTAACGTGAAGTGGTAGAAATGAGAAACCTATTTCGAGAAAATGGTATATACGACGATAATCCTTTTTTTCAGAAAATTATGCTCTATCAGTGATATTAGCTCTTTTTTAATGCTTTAAGTGGATATATTTGTTTTCAACTCTTTTTGTTTTGTTTTGTTAGTAGAATAGTAGACAATTGGGCACAATATCTTATTAATTATCATGCTAGTTTAGCTGTCAAAAATCTGTAACAATGTACTTATCTTCAATCGGATAGAAGCAAGAATCTATTTCACTTCTTTTAAAAAAGTATAACTGCAAAAATAATGTTCTATATAGACTACAGTGACGGGTAGGAATATGCCCGTAGGGGGGGAAATGCATTAGCCTTAAAGCCTCGAAGAATATATAATGTTTTGGGGTCTCAAATATTTGAAAGTTAGTCTTAGTCTAGTGGTTAAAGATGCTCAAATTAGTTCCACTCAAGAATATCCATCCGAGTTCGAAACTAAATGTCATTTATTTGGAATGTTTTTTACCTTTTTATTTATCAAAAACCCTAAGATCCTAATTTGACACTAATGAACGACGACAAACTGCAATCGAGATTTTTTCTTCTCCTACAGCTTCTCCGTTGTTCATCTTTTTTTTTCCCGGCGGTAAACAGTCTCACGTGCTCCTGCATGACTGGATCAAACTCCGCAAACGTGTTACGAATATACGAAGCTCATTTTGTATATTCTCTTATTAATACGTAGTTATCTTATTAGGCAAATTTCCTTTTGTATAAATGTTAAACCTAGGAGACCTATGACGGTTTATAGTTTGTATATATAGATGCCTTTGGCCGATCAAATAAAGACACAGAAAACCTTTATACGTTTGAGTTTTCTGACATGGTATCAGAGCTTCTACGCACTCTATTACCTCTTTTTTTATTCTTTCTTTCTTTTGTTTGACCTTCTTCGTCGATTTCTTCTCTAATCGCTCGAAGCTTTCTTGTATTTAGCTCTTTGCATCATGACCGAAGAAGGTTCCTCCATAAAACCTGAAATCGTAAAAGCAAAAAGCATTGAGATTCGCCGCACAATCTCACCCTATGACCTTACTTCCAGTGATAATCCTGGTTCGGTGATTTCTCAACCGTTGCTAAAAGGCTGGAATTATGATGAGTGGTCCACCAACATGCGTGTTTCTCTCTCGGCTCGAAAGAAGTTCGGTTTCGTCGATGGAACGATTCCAAAACCGAGTGAATAATCCGGTGATATTGAAGATTGGTGGACTAACAACGCTCTCGTTGTGTCGTGGATCAAACTAACCATCGATCCTCCGCTGCGTACCTCAATCTCACATCGAGACGTTGCTTGTGACTTATGGAATCACATTAAGAAGCGCTTCTCTGTAAGAATGGACAGAGAATCCAACGACTTAAAGTTGAATTGGTGACTTGTTGACAACGTGGATCGACAATTGAAGAATATTATGGCAAGATGATGAGTCTTTGGACATCTTTGGCGGATCATCGTCAAGCAAAGAACTGTGGATGCCCAATTGATTACGATTTGGAGAGAGAACGTGAAGAAGATAAACTTCATGAATTTTTGATGGGTATTGATGACTCTGTTTATGGCTCTGTCAAATCTAATCTTCTCTCTCGGGATCCACTTCCTTCACTTGATGAGGCATATAGTATTCTGATTCAAGATGAAGACTCTAAGAAAGTCGCTAAAGCATTTGATAATCATAACGATACTATGGCGTTTGCGGTTCAACATCATTCACGTTCTAATGACATGACTCGTGAAGAACGTGTTGCTCTTCTTTGCTCTAGTTGTGGTCGCAATGGACATCTAGCCGAGAATTGTTTTCGAACTCTTGGATATCCTGAATGGTAGGGAGATCGTCCTCGAAATATGCTTGATTCTAGTCGTGGTCGTGGGCGTGGTCGTGGATCTTCGGCAGGTCGTGGCACCCAAGGTCGTGGCGGTAGTAGTGCTCAAGCTTCTCCGGCTCGAGTTAATGCCGTTGCTACATCCTCTGACCATCATGGTCTTAGTGGGCTGAGCAATGATCAATGGCAATCTCTCATTCAGTTTCTAGATCAACGTAAAAAGCCTCCGACCAATGAACGGTTAACCGGTACGTATTTTCTATCTTCTTGGATTATTGATACAGGGGCCACGAATCACATGACTGGTTCCCTTGATTATCTTATGAATTCTACGGATATGACTCCTATGTCTGTTAAGTTACCTGATGGACGTTTCACAGTTGCTACTAGTCAGGGTTTAGTACGTTTAGGATCCAACCATACTCTTCAGAATGTTCTGTTTGTTGATGGCTTGCAATGCCATTTGATTTCCGTGTCACAATTGACTAGAGAACGGACTTGTGTCTTTCAAATCACTGATGAGCTTTGCATTATTCATGACCGCATTATGAAGACCCTGATTGGTGCGGGTGAGCAAGCTCATGGCTTATATTTTTTTCGAGAGATGGAGACAGTAGCGGCAGCTTATCGAACGGAGCTTGCTTCTTACGATATCTGGCACAAGCCTTTAGGACACCCCTCGACGAAAGTAGCTGATTTTTTATCGCTTTCTGGTTTTGGTTTTGATAAGAATAGTAGTTTATCTAAGACGTGTGAGACTTGTTTACGCGCCAAGCAAACACAAGATGTTTTTCCCAATAGTTGCAATAAAACAACCTATTTGTTTCAACTAGTTCATTTTGATTTATGGGGACCTTATCGCACTACAACTTTATGTGGATCTCGCTATTTTCTTACTATCTTAGATGACTATTCACGTGGTCTTTGGCTCTACCTGCTTCCGTCCAAGCAAGACGTTGCCAAAACCATTCGAAACTTCATTGCCTTGGTTGAAAAGCAATTTGAAAAATCTGTTAAAACAGTTCGAAGCGATAACGGAACAGAATTTCTTTGTTTATCTGAGTATTTTCGTGAGCGTGGTATAGTTCACGAAACTTCTTGCGTTGGCACACCACAACAGAACGGTCGCGTCGAACGCAAGCATAGACATATCCTAAACGTTGCTAGAGCTTTACGATTTCAATCTAAGTTACCGATTAAATTTTGGGGAGAGTGTGTTTTAACGGCGACTTATCTTATCAATCGCACTCCCACTCCGTTACTTCAAGGCAAAACCCCTTTCGAAATGATTCACAAGAGACCTCCTCCGCTTAATCATTTGCGAGTTTTTGGTTGTCTTGCTTACGCTCATAATCAAAAACATAATGGCGATAAGTTTGCATCTCAAAGCACTCGTTGTATTTTTATTGGTTACCCTTATGGCAAAAAGGGTTGGAGACTTTATGATACTACCTCGGGAAAAATTATCTCTTCACGGGATGTTGTTTTTTGTGAAGATAATTTTCCTTACCTCACAGATGTTAAGTTACCTCACAATTTACCTCAGCCTGATTCGTTGATTACACCTTCTTCTTTGATACCAGATGAAGACTTCTTTGATTCACATCCCTTGGTTGAAATCTCTACTCCTTCCAACGACACACAAGTAGTTTCACCAGAGGTCAATGTTGACACTACCAATTTGATTTGTCATTATCTACACCTCAGATATTGTCTTCTCCGGTTCCGACGCCAACCTCTCCGGATCTTACTCCAACGACATCATTATCTGACTTACTCGATACATCATCATCACCTCTTGCTCATATTTCTAAAGACAGGGAGGGTAATGATGTTATTACACCTACTGATGTTCCTTCTTCTCCGAATCAGTCTGAACGACTTGGTCGCGGTCATCGAAAGCACACTAAACCAGTGAAGCTTGCCAATTATGTTCTCAACACAGTTACGTTTTCTCCGCCAGTAGTCGTTGTTGATTCACCGCTCACGTTTGAAGATGCAAGCTATGCTATTACCAATTATATCGATTGTGGCCAATTCTTGGACGCTCACCGCATCTTCTTAGCTGCTATAACTGCAGGTATCGAACCGGTTTATTATTCTGATGCTATTAAAGATGAAAATTGGCGTGAAGCAATGCGTTCTGAAATTGAAGCTTTAGAAGATAATCAAACGTGGACTATTGAAACTTTACCAAAAGGGAAAAAGGCCATTGGAACTAAATGGGTTTATCGACTCAAATTTAACTCTGATGGTAGTCTTGAAAGACATAAGGCTCGTTTGGTTGTTTTGGGTAATAATCAAGTTGAAGGAGCAGATTTTACAGAGACTTTTGCTCCCGTTGCAAAAATGACATCTATACGCTCGTTTCTTCAAGTTGTTGTTTCACGCAATTGGGAAATTCATCAAATGGACGTGCATAATGCCTTTTTACATGGCGATTTAGAAGAAGAGGTTTACATACGACTTCCTCCTGGTTTTCGCGGATCCGATAAGTCTAAAGTTTGTCGTCTTCGTAAATCTCTTTACGGGTTGCGTCAAGCTCCTCGTTGTTGGTTTGCAAAGTTATTGACGGCTTTAGTTGACTACGGTTTTACACAGTCTATGTCTGATTACTCATTATATACAATGGAGACTTCCGCATCAAGACTCCACGTTCTCGTCTATGTCGACGACCTTATCATCTCTGGTAGCTCTCCGCAAGTGATTTCCAAATTTAAAGATTATCTAAGTTCTTGTTTTCACATGAAAGACTTAGGGATTCTTAAATATTTTCTTGGTTTGGAAGTTGCTCGAAGCCCGACGGGGATTTATCTATCTCAACGAAAATATACACTTGATATCATTACGGAAGCTGGTTTGCTTGGTGCCAAACCGCTTGCATTTCCAATGGACCAAAATCATCGGCTTACTCTTGCAAAAGGACCCTTACTTGATGATCCGACCGCTTATCGCAGACTTGTCGGTCGTTTTATTTACTTGGCAGTGACAAGACCCGATCTTGCCTACTCCGTTCACATTCTTAGCCAATTTATGGCAGCCCCGACGCAAGATCATTGGGACGCAGCTCTCCGTGTTGTCCGTTATTTGAAAGGAACTCCAGGCCAAGGTATTCTTTTACGAGCCGATTCTCCGTTATCACTTAATGCGTGGTGCAACTCGGACTATGCAGGATGTCCGCGTACTCGTCGTTCCCTTACTGGTTGGTTCATTCAACTTGGTCAGTCTCCGATTTCATGGAGGACGATAAAGCAATGAGTAGTTTCTCGGTCTTCCGCGGAGGCTGAATATAGGTGTCTTTCTGATACCGTTCAAGAACTTTTATGGTTAAAGGGGTTATTAGAAGATCTCGGTGTTGAACAGACCAAACCAATACCGCTTTATTGTGATAGTCTTGCCGCTATTCATCTTGCTGCAAATCCTGTTTTTCACGAACGTACGAAGCATGTGGAAAAAGATTGTCATTTTGTTCGTGATGAGATTTTTCGAGGTACTATTGCCACAAAGCACGTCACGACTAATCAACAATTGGCCGATATTTTTACTAAAGCTCTTGGGAAGAAAGAGTTTACTTCATTTCTTGGCAAGTTGGGCATTTGCGATCTTCATGCTCCAACTTGAGGGAGGGTATTACGAATATACGAAGCTCATTTTGTATATTCTCTTATTAATACGTAGTTATCTTATTAGGCAAATTTCCTTTTGTATAAATGTTAAACCTTGGAGACCTATGACGGTTTATAGTTTGTATATATAGATGCCTTTGGTCGATCAAATAAAGACACAGAAAACCTTTATACATTTGAGTTTTCTGACAAAACGTTTCAATAAAGCTCAAAAAATTCCCATTGTTTTTTTGACCAATCTTGGCATTAGTTCCACGAAACGCCAAATTCTGTTTTGCAAGATTTTTAACCAATGCAAATAATCTCAACAATACATCTCTCCAATGTTTTCTCTCTTTGTTGACTTCTTCTTGAAGAGACTTATCAATGGTCTGCTTCTTCCGTAACCTCATTGTTAATTCCATCCATTGACTCATACAAACTATGTGATAGTGGCTGATTTCGTGTTCACAAAGTCTTCTCGAGATATTACTCCAATCATCAAATCCGATGCTTGACAATTGATAAGCATCAGGTCTCCGACCGAACAACTTACAACAGAAGCAATAGACTTTGTCTGATAATTTTGAATATATTAGCCAATTCCTATCTTGTTTATCTCCATTTTTCATCACTCTTTTGTAATAAAAATGAGAAAAATGTCTCTTAGTAATAGGATGCTTCCGAAAAACATAGTCTTCATGTACTCTTGCCATAGGACCTCTTTCTACCATAGAATACTTTAGATTTTGATCAATCTTTTGCCAATTTGCAGGATCACAAATATCCAAAGGCAAAGCGTTGTCTTCCTCTATGAAATCTTCTGGGATTTTATTCAAATCAACATTATCTTCTTCGGATATCTTCTTTGTTTCATCTTTATCCTCATCGTTTGTAGTTTCTCCTAAAACATAATTCTCATCATCAACTCTATCACAATCATTCTCAAAACCAACTCGATTCTCATCATCAACTTTATCACAATCATTCTCAAAACCACCATGATTCTCATCATGACAATAATTCTCAAAATCAACCTGATTCTCATCATCAACTCTATCACAATCATTAGTTTTGGAGGGTTTTGTTCTCTTAACAAACCTCAACATAGAACCAGCCATAGATCTCTTAATTTCTTCATCTTTTCTCTTTTTTTCCCTTTTTTCGGATCCAGTTTGACACTTTGTTTTCCTTGTTGAAATTGAAATTCCTAAATTTTCATAATAAAATTAATTTTTTCATTAATTTCAACTATAAACTAATCACAAACATAAACTATCATCAAAAAAAAAAAATACCTGTCATGTGATGTTCGTAGAAGAAACTGAATGAAAGATGTAAATATTAGAGAGAAAGAGTAACAGAGAAAGCAAACGTGATAGAGAAGTAGGCGAAGAAGAAGTTAAAGAGTCTGTAAAAAAAAATAGGGTAAAAAGAAAAGGAAATTGTTTTTCTATTTTAATTAAATGGGTTTCAGTTTCACATAACAAATTCCTTCTCTATTACGTTGAAATATTTTGACGTTTTGGGTTTTAGTAGGCCTTTTTATGTTGGTAAAATTATTTTCTATAACTATATATATAAATTTAAGAATTTGGGGCCTTAAAAAATGGTTAAAAAACGGGGGCCCAAGGCCTATACGTTGTTCGCCTGTGTTCAGGCACGCTACTGAAACTCTTCTTCCTTATTCTTTTCACGACACCACTTCTCTGCTAATTTTCTTCATATAATGTTTTTTCAATTTTGTTTACACGTTTTTTTCTTCCAACTTTCAAGTCTTGTAACATCTGTATTTTATAATATTTTTTTTTAATTCTTTTTTTTAATTTTGTTTCCAATTCTTCTACTAATTTTGATATTGATTTTGTTTATACCCACTAACATTGATGTTTGTTTTAGACCCTTTTCCTAACGTTTTAAACTTTTTTTTGGTTGCTTTTAGACTTTTTTTCATTTAATAATTCACTATTTAAAATTATTGTTACAAAAATTTTGAAAAATGTCCCATTTTTAAACTCGCCTCTGGCCTCTAAAAGTTTTGGCACGACATTGGGTAGGAACTACGATATGGTTGTAGAAACAAAATCAGCAGGCCTTGGCTGGATTTTCCTCAATTGCGATGGTGTCGAAATTTGTAGACAATAGAAGCAGCTAATTAATTTCAAGTCAATTATCATTTTTTTGTTTACAAAAAATTGGTTGTTTTTGTCAAATATAAATAATAAGGTAAACCATATGGTTTGTCTATATATTTAATAAAATTTTAAAACAAAACTCGCTCATCATATTCTAGTATACTAATATTAAAAACATTTCAACCGCGTAAATTGCCTAGATTTCATGAAGTGTTCTACGCGGTAGGTTGCTAACTTGCTTTATCGACTTAACGTTTACATTATTATTTTTACATCATTGATGTTAGCTCTTTTTTAATGCTTTAAGTGGATGTAGTATTAGTTTTCAACTCTTTTTGTTTTATTTTGTTAGTAGAATAGTAGACTATTGGGCACAATATCTTATTAATTATCATGCTAGTTTAGCTGTCAAATATCTGTAATAATGTACTAATCTTCAATTAGATAGAAGCAAGAATCTATTTCACTTCTTTTAAAAAAGTATAACTGCAAAAATAATGTGCTATAGACTATAGTGACGGGTAGGAACTACGATATGGTTGTAGAAACAAAATCAGCAGGTTTTGGCTGGATTTTCCTCAACAGCGAAGGTGTGGAAATTTGTAGAAACTACGACGTTGATACGTATGTGTTGTCCCCCCTAATGACTGAAGCGTATGCTATCCGAGCAGCGTTATCAAATGCATATGTGAGAAGAGATACACAAAACTCTGTGTAAAATCGGATGCTTAGGACCTTGTCCGAGCCATTAACATTCGGGAACCGATCAAGGAGCTACACAGACTCTTTTTCTATATCAATTCCCTCGCAACTTCGTTTATTTCATTATCTTTTTCATTTTATTTCTCGCATTGACAATCATTTGGCTGATAAATTAGAAAGCAAAAGAGTCCCTTGGGAACTCTTGTGAATCATTTGGGGATTCACATCCTCTGCTTCATCACTCTTGTAATCGGCTTATTTTTTATGAAAGTGTGTGTTGTCCAAAAAATAGACTATAGTGACGGGTATATCTATTTTCCGTTGGTATATGTAAAATTTATCATTAATTTGAATCGAAACAATTTAGAGTTGTCTCTATTTTCAATTTCAGTCGTTGTTGATAACAAAAACAGCAGTTGAATCGGCATTTCAAACTTTTATTAATACAAGTTAATTCCTCAAACCTCTCTTCTAGATTTCCATGGTTTGTTTGTTAAATTTGTAAGGGTAATTATACATATGATGAGATTGTTTTCTCTTGGAAATGACAGCGTAATTCAACTTAATGTCAAAGAAATTATTATTTCATGCTCATAACCCTTCATGTATTTTGTTTTCGAAAATAAGTTAGATTGAATTTTCACTAGAAATATGGGCAAAACCAGAAAGAAAAAAAACTATAAATAACAACATAAGCTTTTTAGTGATTTATACGATAATTTACTAAACATATTTTTCAGTGATAACACTTTTTTCTTAGACATTCGGATCATGCTATGATGCATGAATCCCGATATTTCAGAACTTGAAAATGAATTTGCTGGAAAAGGAGCAACAAGGAAAGAATAAGACGAACAGAACCGCACATTAGCCACTTGTTTGTTTAGATCCAAAAACATAATTTTCAAAGATGCATCCAAACAAGACATATATCTCCACGAAGGAGACTTCTAAAGGCAGTAGAAATCAACCATTGAACAGAAGATAAATATCTTGTAGTTTTCTTGAAAATAATAATTTAGCGAGAAAGTCATGGCTGCGCTACGGATCCGTATACATTCATGAATTCATTCTTGGACATATGTAAATTGATAACTAACTCTAATGTCGTTATGTTCTTGAATCCATTTAGAATAATGTTAGAAAATCTCAGTAACGTTGAAGGTCTCGTCTATGGTGGCTATCAATTGTGGGAGTAGGTCTCCAGGTAACATACATTAATACCATAAGACAGTTTAAGGATTTTTTATTATATTTTGAAAAGTTATGTAAGGATTATATTTTATTGCATGTGTATATATAAAGTACAAATGCACACATGACTCTATAACTAGTCGCATATAGTTAAAAGAAAAGTCTATGAATTGTTAAATAAGTTTAAGGATATGTACTAAATTGCATTTATGAATCAACAAAGAATATTAATCTTATAAAACGATAATTAAACCGGCTATACGTATATATTTTACAGAAGGAATGGTATAGTTTTACACATATATAAATGTTTACATTTGATTACTGTAAAAACTATATCAAGTTTTGTGTTCGAGGTATTATAGAGTCTACAACATTTACACATTTATGAGCCACAAAATACGTAATGATGATAACCCTATATTGTTACATGCCAGTTGAAATATGATATGAAAACTACGTAGATCAACAACATTAACAAAAGAAAGAAGAACTTCAAGATTAAAAAAATTGCATTAAAAAAAAAACAACAGCAACATTCGTCAAAATTAGTTGTTGTTTGTTAATTGGGTAGTTAATCAACAACTATTATTACTTTCTCTCAAGTTTTTTTGTAGGATAATGGTTAGATACATTGCAAATAACAGAAAAGTTATTTAAATCATTGTCACATGCAATAATTTGTGTACCAAATACAATTACTTTACTTATCGAATTTCTCGGAAAAAACAAAAATTATCGAAATTCTCATTTATGGAACCTTTACTTCCATGAGCTACTTATCTAGATTGACTAGCAATGGCAGCAGCCATCATCCGTAATAACGTAACATCAAGCAAAAAGAATTATATATTTATACATTGTTGTGGAATTTTTGTAGTGTCCTCGCATGCCAAGTTGAATAAATACGAGCAATACAAAGAGAAGTCAAATATTAGCTCAAATCACATTTTTGGGGTTAAATAATCACACACTGGCCGGCGAAACTAAACTCCGAATCATAAACAAAGATATATTATAAATATATTGATGATTCTTATTGGAATGCTCGGCTTGAATTACATGAAACTATAGGTTTAAATTCTTGTTTAATCCAATTTGGCAATATAAGCACCGTAACTAACCTTGTTTTCTTAGAAATATCAATAAGAAAATTAGTGATAAACAAAAGGAAAAGACAAGGCCATATTAATTATATGATAATAATTGGAATTCAACATGAACAGGAATAGAAAGAACATGTTAGTTAGCTTTTTCTTTCTTGTTCTCTTCTTCTCATTACTTTATCCCCTCACGACCAACACCATATATAATCCTAACTTGGGAAATCTTTTTCTCCAAACATTTTCAAGTCAAATATTTCTCTAAGTGTCTCGTAAAAGAAAATGGCGAAATTCGGGATAGTTCTTGTAGTGATTCTTGTTATTCTAGGGTTTATGAGCTTTTCAGAAGCTCAAATGAAGATGGGCTTCTACGACAAAACTTGCCCTGACGCAGAGAAGATTGTACAAAATGTTGTAAACCAACATATCCAGAATGTACCCTCTTTGGCTGCTGGCCTTATTAGGATGCATTTCCATGATTGCTTTGTTCGGGTATTCTTCATAAAACTTTATATCAAAATTTATAAATTATATATATTAGCTTATCAAATTGATGGCATATTTCATACAGACTCAATATATAGTCCGAACTAACCCACTCAGTCTCTTAGCTACATAAGTTACAATATTTGTGTCATTGTGTCTTAGTATCACCAATTATTTTAGAGAAAAAAAACTAGGCATGCATTAATCATATAGTATATGCAAAAACATATAATATCTCTTTTATATATAGTATCTCTTGTTTTGGTAGGGTTGTGATGGTTCGATCTTGATCAATGCAACATCAAGGAACCAACAAGTCGAGAAGCTTGCTCCTCCGAATCTAACTGTTAGAGGTTTCGATTTCATCGATGTAGTGAAGTCTACATTGGAATCCAAGTGTCCTGGAATCGTCTCTTGCGCCGATATCATCACTCTCGCTACTAGAGACTCTATTGCTGCGATTGTGAGTATTCTTGTACTAATTTATTACCGCGTATTATCTAAACTCGGTACCAAAAAACAAACCGGTTTGGTTAATTCTGATTTAGGGTGGACCAACATGGAGTGTTCCAACTGGACGAAGAGATGGACGGATCTCGAACGCTACCGAGGCTAGGAACAACATCCCTCCTCCTTTTGGAAACTTCACGACTCTTATAACCCTTTTTGGAAACCAAGGACTAGATGTTAAAGATCTCGTCTTGTTATCCGGTAAGAGAGACATTTAGGCCGATTGATACCAACTGAATTTTTTTGTACGATTTGATTCGGTTTAGCAACTTTGGATAAAATTGTTGTCTGGCCAACTCTGTCCAAAGTTATAGAACCAAACTGTTCAAAATGAGTTAATATCGTTCCATGTTTTTAATTCTTTTCTGGCATGGAACCAAAACATTTGTTAATCATTTTGTAAACCTAAACATTTCTTTTTTATTGTATTTACCTTTTTTCGCAAAAATAAAATTAAGAAGAGCTAATTAGACGTTATTGTTATAGATTATGTTAATTTTTTTGTTGTCTACAATTCACACATACATAGTTGTGACACTACATACAAACCATTAGGTTATGCATGGTATTAACCATTTTTGTTTTAAACGTTCTAGGTGCACACACAATCGGAGTGTCTCATTGCTCCTCCTTCTCCAACCGTCTTTTCAACTTTACCGGTGTGGGAGACCAAGACCCGTCGCTCGATAGCGAATATGCGGCAAATCTCAAAACACGAAGATGTTTGTCACTCGCTGACAATACCACTAAGGTTGAAATGGATCCTGGTAGTAGAAACACCTTCGACCTTAGCTACTTCAGGCTCGTCTTGAAACGTCGTGGACTTTTTGAGTCTGATGCAGCGTTGACTATGAACTCCGAGGCGTTGACTCAGGTTAGACGTTTTGCCGAAGGATCGGAGCAACAGTTCTTTGATGAATTTGCCAACTCCATGGAGAAAATGGGAAGGATCGGAGTTAAAACCGGGTCAGATGGGGAAATCCGAAGAACTTGTTCAGTGGTTAATTGAAAAATGTTTGTTCATTTTGTAGTTTTCAAACCTTTTATTTTGGTTTCGTTATTTTAAGTGTTTTTTTTTGTCGACTATTTTGAGTGTTTACCATCTCGAAATGTCTATCTGTATGTGCTTTGAATAACTTTTACGTTTGTGAAATCGCTGTAATAAGATAAGTTTTCCGGCGATCTTTTTCAATAAAATTTGTTGTTTTTTTAACTTTGGACATTTGGTAACTATTTATAATTTGTTAAAGCTAGTTAAAACTATTTTATGTCACATGAAAATAGATTTTTTGTGGTACTATTTCATCTTAATATGATGTAAAAATGGTAAAAGAAAAAATGGTTAATTAGGTGAATATTATGTTTTGGAAATGTAATTGGGTGAGTAACATCCAATAATTAGAAAATAATTAGAAATCAAGTGAGTAGCAAATTTTGTTCCTACAAACAAAAATATCCTTAATGAATTTATAATGGAAAGTGGTTAAAACAAAATTATACGGTAAATCTAAAGCCCCTAAAATCTCTTGTCAATTGAAGTATTCTATTATTTTATTTGTGGAAAAATGCCTATATAATCTCTTGTCAATTAAAATCTCTTGTCATCTACTATCTTCCAAACTACACGTTTTATTGATCTCATAAGATAGATAATAATCTCACACTATTTTATTACTATCTAAAATATTAAACATAGATAACTATTTTTAAAGCATAGTTATCTAGTCTACCGATTTCATAAAATAGTTGACTATTTAATAATTGTTTTAACTACATATATGTATCTACACAAAAGCATAGTGAACTATTTAAAAATAGTTACCAATTTGAAAATATAGTTAACTATTTTCAGAGCATAACATAATATAGTTGACTATATAGTTACTTATTATAAAAAAACACGGTTACATTTATAATGAAAAACAATACATACATAGTTAACTATTATCATAGTTACCTATCATATTGATTTTCAAACATAATTTACTATATTGATTCTTAGCGGTGGTTCATCTCAAAATCTACGATTGAAAGTTTCGATCCATAGGACAAAGTAATTGAGAGAGGAGAAGAGAAGAAAGAGAATTGCATCATTGAATAAGAAGAAGAAGAAGAAATAGAAGGAGAAGGATAAGGAGAAGGAGGAGGCGGAGAAGAAGAACGAGAACAGGGAAAAATAGAGATTTGCATGTTTGTTTGAAGACGGCAGTGAAGGGTTTGTATAGTAGATTAGGGTAAACTTTTATCTTATGTCAAAGTAAAATCTTTTGTTTTAATTTGTTTCTTTTTTTTTTTTTTTTTAAAGTAAAAACTGAGTAATTCAATAAAAATATACTCGGAAGTGTATGTAGGCTAAAAATTAGATACTGTTAATTATAGGATTAGCTGCGTATTTCACTTCCTACTAATGCCACTAAACATATTCCACCTCCCCCTGACTTTTTACCTCTTTATTTTATTACACAAACTTTATAAACTCTTCATAAAACTACACAAACTTTTTATCTCTTTAAAATTGACCATATGGATTTGGTTAAGGTAAAACTGTAGCCACGGTTAAGTAAACCCAATCATATTATGAAATTTTAGCTTATGATTATTTATAATTAAAATTATATCATTTAAATATTTATTATAATAAATAAATTATAAAAAGAAAGGTTTAAAAAAGAGTTCTCGGCCATTGAAGTTGCAGAAGAAGAAGAAAAAAAAGAAAGAAGAAAAAAGAAGAAGATCCATAAAGTTTGTGTAGTAAAATAGAGAGGAAAAGGTTTGGGGGGAAATATGTTTAGTGGCATTACTAAGAGGAGTGAAATAAGCAGCCAACCCTTATTTATAATTTACAAATTGTTCGATACTTATTGATAGATGCAACACATAATATACATGCTAATTACCTAAGAAAAAATAGTGTTTACAAACTTTTATAGTTTTTCTAAACTAATTTAGGGCCATGAAACAAAAAAGGTAAGCTCATACAGGTGGAATCAAAAAGTTTTATTGGGCTAAGTAACGCCCATTTTGATCCACATGTAAATATCAGGTACATGTTTATTTATCATCGGAATATTTCAACCACTCTGGCCCGAGAAGCCAATTTGGATTTTTTTTTTCTTTTTCTCAACATCAATTTGGATATCCAATATTTCAAATATTTCCAAATTCTCCATTGATATGCTTCGACTTGGCCACTCCTAATTGTTAAAGCTCCCGATTCAAAATCAATTAACAATGTAGATTAGTTTATGTCTTTAATATACTACTTAGTCTTCTCGTACTTAGTCTTCTCGTAAACTTTGATTGTGAAATTTCCAACACTAATAGAATTGGAGCAACTATTACGCGTTTTGTATTTGCAAATTCTACAAAGCCAAAACTATTTTAAAGTAAAACCATGTTTAGAAAAGTTTTTACTTTAGTAAGTTACAACTTAATTATCTCCACTAGAGTTGGTTTTGGGTCTAATACGTGTGAGAAAAAGAAATATTTAATTTATTTATCTGCGAAGTTTGATCTCATTGATGAAAAAGGTTTAGAAACATCAAGATGTCTAGGTGTAATCACACTTGAGTTTTGTAGTCTCGGAATATATATAGAAAAAGAACATGGTGTATACATACAAATCTGTAATTACGAATTGTAGACTATCATTACCTTTCTTTTTTCATTAAAAAAATAATCAAAACCTTCATATTTCATCAAAGATTAAATTTTCACAACATAATTAAAAAACCCCCCCTATCTTCAAAGTTTTTAGATATTATTACACTTGACCTATCATTTCAAGAATCTCACTTCTGCTTTTCACTAACCTATGAAACACTTCTCTAACTCCTCTTTGTAACCCTTCAAGCCCATCTTCCATTTTCTGGCATATCTCCTCCATCTCCGCCACTTCCGCCACCACTTCCTCCTCCCCATCAAACCTAAACCCTTCACAGAATTCCATTAGCTTTAACCCAACCCTCTCCATCCTCTGCATCTCCTCCATCAATCCACCACCACCACATCGCTTCTCTTTCCGTTTCATCTCTTCTCCGATCATCTCGTGGATGCTCAAGGCGGCGTTAGCCCATATTTGATGCTTCGGTAACGGCAAATGAACCATTAGACCATTACTTGCCTGACAAGGAACCGCCACAACTAGCGTCCACATTACCATTACCATCAAACTACTCAATATATATATCGGTGAGGACTCTGTACCACGTGGCGCTACGAGATTCGTCGTCATTGCTTGAATCTGCTTTGCCGCTGACCAGTTCTTGCTCACACACCCTCCTCCTCCACTACGCCGACCAAACGACGACCACTGTTCCGTTGATGTTGACCTCCTACCGCTTCCGCCACTGCTACCGCTGTATTTATCGGCGTTTAAAGCGGTTAAGAGGCTTGTGAGCGCTCGTTTAGCTCTCCTAACGCTACCGTCACTTAACGGGCGTTGTTTTAACGCCGTTACGGCAATTTCAGCTAAACGCTGGCTTTGCCTGACTGAGTCAACGCCGTTGACTACGGCGGTACAGATATCAAGCGCCTTAACGATCCGATCAAGCATCTCCGGTACAAGCTTATCCAACGGCGGTTTCGAGATCTGAGCCGGATTCGTGGTTAAGACAGCTTGAAACTCCGATTCGCAAGACATGAAAGCATCGAGAAGCTTTCTTAGCCACTGAATCGAGAGAATCGGATCAGATTCCGGCGAATCTGCGGCGGTGGTGGTCGACGGAGGTAGTAACTCGGTGAAACGGTCAGACATGTGTTTCTGAAAATCTTCGAGTTCTTCGAGCTCTTGCTCGTGATTAACGTCCATGGAAACGATTTGATTGCGACGGCTGATTCGACTTAGGAACGACCCTTGATGCTCCGTCACCGGCGCCATTTAAAACAGAAACAAGAAAATTTGTGAATCTTTGAGAGAGAAAGAGAGGATTTTGGAGGAGAGATTAAGAAATTGAGTAAAAGCAGAGAAGGGTTTTGGGAATTTTGACCAGAGAGCAAAAGTCATTTTATAAGAGGACGGAATAAGATTGGGAAGCCATGTTCTTGTCTGGTAGTGAGACCAGAGACTTGTTCTTCTCTCTTGTCTTTTTTTTTTCTTTCTTTCTTAAATTTAATTTCTTTCACTATGATTACCCTACTAATATACTTTCCACAAGAACACATATTGAGGAAGTCTTTTTAGTGAACCATCTATACATTAAAATAAAAAAGAGAATCTTTATAATATTTTAAGATTTACAAAACTTTTTTTCTAGGTTTTGAAAGCAAACTTCGGTAATTTAAATAGAGAATAACCACTAGACTACTAAAGACAATTGTATATATCACGGATAGAAACATATATAACCCGCTACTAAAAGTTTTTCTAAAAGTTATTCACAAAAATAAGAAATATTCTGAAATGCCAAATATTTTAATTTTTTTGTAATGTAGAATCTATTTAATTAAATAAATTTATATACCTCTAATAATAATCATTAGTGATTGGTATTAATTCCTAAACTTCCAAAATTAATCTTTCCTTTTATTTATCAATTATAATTCAACATTTAATTTTTAAACGCCTATATAACGTTTTGATTATTTAAATTCAACTAATTATTAATTATTTTACCATCAAATTGATCACATCTAAATTTAACTTCCACATTTACTTGCTACAATAAATTTACAAAATCTAGGGGCAATTGCAAATATGCCACACATGGCAAAAATTTAATCAAATATGCCACTGTTCACAAAATCATTACGAGCGTGCCACTGTTCAGTGACTTAATGAAAAGAAAAAAAAAATCTCACTTTCTCACGCCCATATCCAAATCGTTAATGGCAGATTGATTTCACTGCTTTTACTTTTAGCATTTCGTATTCATCGATCTGTTTAGATTCCTCGTTAATGGTACACGATTACATTTCTCATATTGAAACGAGGATTTGAATTCATTCGATTCAGTTTCTAGATCCGATTTTTGTATGATTCCATAGCTAGATCTAGGAAGAAGAAGAAGACGACGACGAAGAAGAAGAAGACGAAGAAGGAAGAAGAAGAACAGGTTTAATCCATTAATTTTGTTTTCTTAAATTCGATTTTGGTTACAAATTTGAGTTTTTGATTGGGTTTTGGTTACGAATCTAAGCTTTTTATTCGATTTGGGTTACAAATTTGAGCTTTTGATTCAATTTTTGTTCAGATCTGGGTTTTGGTTATTTTTTTGTCAGATCTGGGTTTTGGTTGTTTTTTTTGTCAAATCTGGGTTTTGGTTATTTTTAGGATTTTTCCCTTTTTTATAAAGTTTTTAAACAGTTTTATAGGACTTTTTTACATGTCATTAAAAACTAAACAATTTAATAATTTATAAGGTTTTTAAAAGGTTTATAAGGTTTGTAAAGTTTTTAAAAGGTTTATAAGATTGTTTAAAAACCTTATAAAACTGTTTAAAAACATTATAAAACTTTACAAAAACCTTATAAACAGTTTTACACGGTTTTTAAATAGTTTTATAAGGTTTTTTAACAGTTTTACTAAACCTTTTAAAAACTTTATAATTTTTTTTAACAGTTTAATTGTAACATCCCTTAACAAAATTTCGGGAATTTGCATGGGGTGTCGATCGACACCAGTGGTGGATGTCGATCGACACCAGTGGTGGATGTCGATCGACACCAATGTTTTGAATAGAGACCGGTTTGATTTAACTCATTCGGTTTGTGGCGCGGTTTAGGGACACAACCCTAGGTCAGTTTTATAAAGGTTCCAGCCGCAGAACACGTTTTTGCAGAGAAAGGTGAGGGAGGAAATTGTGTTTGAGAATTCGAGAGTGATTCGAGAGGAATTGTGATCCGTTTCTCATCGTTCTCCATTCGTGATCCTTAAGGGTTCATTTGTGTGGTGTTGAGGGCGATTTCTCGGTGATTTCCTGCGAGTTTCATCGCTGATTCGTCGCTGTTCCGTTCAGTTCTTCGTGTTCTTCGTGATTATTCACTTTTCCTCCACGAAATCGAGGTAAAGGAAAAGAGAAAGTGTGATCGCGGAATCACGGCTTTAGGGAGAGGATGATTAGGAGGGGGTTTAGGTTGCTAGATTTTAATATTGTTTCTGGAATTTGGATTATGGAATTGAATTGTTGGTTAATGATTTAATATTTATGGATTCATTTTTATGACAATTTCCGCAATTGAAAAAAAAAATTGGGTGTTACATTTTGGTATCATAGCCTATACGTTTTTAGGACTGTTAGGTTTAGATGAACTGAGACTATGTGTTTAAATTGATTAATTGTGTTTAGTCAAATTTTAGTCTTAGAAATCATCCTCTCCAGCCTTTAATGAGATTCCGCGGGAAGTCTTGTTTGTGTTTGATTGTGACTTTTGGAGTTCTTATCTATTGATCTGTGTTGCAGTGAGATGGATACCAGAGGTAGAGGTCGTGACAGAGCTGGTGCCCGTGGGGGCAGAGCAGTAGCCCGTGGTGGCAGAGTTGGTGGTCGTGGAGGCCGGGGCCGTGGTCGTGGACCAGTTACTGAGTCAGTAGAAAGCGCGGAGCAGAGTGCATCTCAGATTGTAGCGACCGCGTCAGAGTCCCAGTCGCTTAGTGCCAGTGTGTTGGCCGGTGCCGGTAGAGACATGGGAGTTCTAGTGGGCCCTGGTGGGGGTGCTGCTGTAGCTCCAGGTCGTGATGACCAGGTTGTGGGATTGCTGACGCAGTTGTTGGCACGTTTTCCGCCGGTGGTTCCTAAACAGGCTCCGGGTGTTTTTCCAGTGGCCGGGTTGCAGCAGAGGGCTGCAGTTGCTGAACAGTCGAGGGCTGCAGATGCAGCGCATGTTCCGTCTTATCTTGAGATGATGGGACATATGCAGAGGATAGCTACGCCGTTCTTCGAGATCAGAGTTGGTCCTGAGGCGGCTGATGAGTGGCGTCTGAGGTTAGTATCTTCAGATCGATCAGGTGTCCTACCGAGTATCAGGTCGAGTTGGGTGTCCACTGTCTGAGTGGTGATGCCCATTGTTGGTGGCGCGCTATTGAGGCTAGGCGTGCGGAGTGGACTTGGGGAGAATTCTTGGCTGAGTTTAACACCAAGTATTTCCCACTGGAGGCTCGAGACCGTCTGTAGATGAGGTTTATGCCGTTGACACAGAAAGAGTTGTCAGTGCGTGAGTATGACGCCGAGTTCAGCAGTCTGGTTGTTCATACTGGGCACGGTTTGGATGACGAGCAGGCTCTGGTTCAGAGGTTCATGCAAGGACTTCGTTTGAGCATCATGACTCAATGCAGGGGTGGTAGATATGTCTCGAGGGCGGATCTAGTGGAGCTAGCGGCTTCTATTAAGGAGGATCAGCATGAGCAGTTTGTTCCGGTTATCGTGCAGCCTGCTGTTGTTCCTGCCGTTCAGCCGAGGAGTCATCAGCAGCAGCAACATAGAGGTTCTGGTTTGGGCAAAGGCGGTAAGCCTGCGCAGGGCCAGAAGAGGAGGTGGGATGATCCTTCTAGGGCGAGTTCAGGTAGCCACGATACCCATGGTTGTTTCGGGTGCGGTAGTTCAGAGAATCGGGTGGCGAATTGCCCTAAGGTCTCTTGGGGGGCTAAGATTTGCTTCCAGTGCAGAGAGCCGGGGCATTTCAGGCCGATGTGTCCCCAGTTGCCGCAGCCGGGTGTAGCAGCGATCCAGCCAGCTGGAGTTCAGCCCTTGGGTCAGATTGCGGCAGTGCAGCAGCCGATTGGTTAGATTGGTCCAGTACCGCATGTTTATCCTCCGACACATTTTGGTCAACATGGTGGCGCCAGGCAGATCACAGGTAAAATTCTAGACTTAACTTCGTAAATTTTTTCTAGTCGTAGAATTTGTTGTCGAGGTTATGTGTTGTTCTTTTATTTTATTTGTGGTCGGGATATCAGGGTTCTCAACGCGTGTGAATTGTGTAGGGACCTTGGTAGTGGGAGGTTTTGAGTCCCACATTCTGTTTGATTCTGGAGCATCGAACTGCTACATTACTCCGGAGCGTGCCAAAAGCAGTGGCATTCGGAGCAGCGCTGGTGAGCGTGCAGGCATGGTCAAGGTGGCAGTAGATGTTCAGATTGCAGGGTATTCGATGCCGGCGAACTTGGTAATTAGTCCAGTGGCGCTTTATGATGTGATTCTGGGGATGGACTGGTTATCGTTTTACCGGGTTCATCTAGATTGTTTCAGAGGCAGAGTGAGCTTCGAGCGTGATGGTGGAAAGTTGATGTTTCAGGGGTTGAGACCGACTTCCAGTAGTCTTGTGATCTCGGCTATTCAGGCAGAGCATATGTTAGAGCGAGGTTACGAGATATTTTTGGCGACGATTGTGATGACGGAGTACAGTGGTAAGGTTGCTTTTGAGGATATTCGAGTTGTTCGGGAATTAGAGGATGTTTTTAGTTCGTTGAAGGGATTACCACCATCTCGGTCTAATCCTTTTACGATTGAATTGGAGCCTGGAACAACTCCAATATCTAAAGCTCCTTACAGGATGGCTCCAGCAGAGCTAGCGGAGCTGAAGAAGCAGCTAGAGGACCTTTTGGGTAAGGGTTTTATTTGTCCAAGTGTTTCGCCGTGGGGAGCACCGGTTCTATTTGTAAAGAAGAAGGATGGGAGTTTCCGATTGTGCATCGGTTACCGGGAACTTAACCGAGTCACTGTAAAGAACAGGTACCCTCTTCCAAGGATAAATGAGTTGCTGGATCAGCTGAGGGGTTCTACCTTGTTCTCCAAGATTGACTTGGCTTCAGGATATCATCAGATTCCGATTGTTGAGGCCGATGTTCGCAAGACGGCATTCAGGACGCGTTATTGGCATTTTGAGTTCTTGGTCATGCCTTTTGGGTTGACGAATGCGCCTGCGGGATTCATGAGATTGATGAACAACGTGTTCAAGGAGTATCTGGACGTGTTCGTTATCATTTTCATCAATGATATTCTGGTATATTCGAGGAGTCCTAAGGAGCATGAGACTCATTTGCGGTTGGTTCTTGAGAGGCTTCGGGAACAGAAGTTATATGCTAAGTTGAGCAAGTGCAGTTTTTGGCAGCGAGAGATGGGTTTTCTTGGTCATATTGTTTCTGCAGAGGGAGTTTCTGTGGATCCGGCTAAGATTGAGGCTAGTCGAGATTGGCCTAGACCGAGCAGTGCGACTGAGATCAGGAGTTTCTTGGGTTTGGCAGGTTATTATCGGAGGTTCATCAAGGGCTTTGCGAGTATGGCGCAGCCGATGACGAAGCTGACCGGTAAGGATGTTCTGTTTGTATGGTCGCCGGAGTGCGAGGAGAGCTTTGCGAAGCTCAAGGAGATGTTGACTAGTACGTCGGTATTGGCATTACCCGACCCGGGGAAGCCTTATACCGTGTATACTGATGCTTCAGGAGTAGGTCTGGGTTATGTTTTGATGCAGGAGGGTCGAGTTATCGCGTATGCTTCGAGGCAGTTGCAGGGTAACGAGCGTAATCGGCCTACGCATGATCTAGAGTTGGGAGCAGTAGTGTTTGCTCTGAAGATCTGGAGGTCTTATCTCTATGGAGGAAGAGTGCAGATTTTTACGGATCACAAGAATCTGCAGCATATCTTCACTCAGCCATTGATGAATATGAGACAGAGGCGCTGCGTTGAGCTGCTGGCAGATTATGATCTAGAGATCACCTATCATCCTGGCAAGGCTAATCAGGTAGCAGATGCCTTGAGTCAACAGAGGTTCAATTCAGCCCATAAGCAGGATATCGAGGATTTGGTAGGCCTATGTTTCTAAGTGTAATATGTGTTCGTTGGTCACGGCCGAGCACAAGGTTCCGAGTGATCTTCTGCAGAGTTTGTCCATTCCTGAGTGGAAGTAGGATATGATTACGATGGATTTCGTAGTAGGATTACCTAATTCGCGGACGTATAATGCTATCTGGGTGATTGTGGATTGGTTGACTAAGTCAGCACACTTTTTGGCCATTAAAAAGACCGATGAAGCGGCTAAGTTGGCTAAGAAGTTTGTGAAAGAGATTGTGAGGCTGCATAGAGTGCCAGCCAGTATTGGGTCTGATCGGGATCCCAGGTTTGCATCTGAGTTTTGGGGAACGTTTCAGGCAGAGATGGGCACTAAGGTGCATATGAGTACGGCTTATCATCCGCAGACTGATGAGCAGTCAAAGAGGACTATTCAGACTATGGAGGATTTGCTGAGGATGTGTGTTTTGGATTGGGGTGGTCATTGGTATGATCACTTGAGCTTAGTGGAGTTTGCGTATGATAACGGTTTTTAGGCGAGTATCGGGATGGCTCCTTTCGAGGCATTGTATGGGAGGCCATGTAGGACGCTTTTATGCTGGACCCAAGTGGGGGAGCGCAGTATTCATGGAGCTACCTATATTCAAGAAACGACGGAAAGATCCGAGTCGTGAGATTGAACATAAAGGAAGCTCAGGATCGTCAGAGGAGCTACGCTGATAAGCAAAGACGAGAGCTTGAGTTTGAGGTTGGAGATGGCGTGTATCTCAAGATGGCTATGTTGAGGGGTTCTAACAGATCCATTTCGAAGAACAAGCTGAGTCCGCGTTTTATGGGTCTGTTTCCTGTGGTGGAGCGAGTTGGACCGGTTGCGTATCGGCTTGAGTTACCACAGATCATGAAGGCATTTCATAAGGTTTTCCATGTGTCGATGTTGAGGAAGTGTCTGCATGAGTCGGAGGAGTTAGTGCATGAGATTCCTGCAGATCTTCAGCCTGATTTGACGGTTCCAGCGGTTCCTTTGAGGATTCTCGAGAGGAGAGTCAAGGAGCTGCGTCGGAAGAAGATCCTGTTGTTGCGTATTTTGTGGGATTGTGGCGGTTTCCAGGATGAGACTTGGGAGCCAGAGGCAAAGAAGAAGCTGAAGTTCGGGAAGTAGTTCGACAAGCAGGTCGCCGTTTGAGCTTAGCTTTCTTTGTGGTTTTAGTTTCGTTTGGCCTTTGTGTCGGTGTTGTTGTTTCGATTCTTTTATTTTCGTTTCGTTGTAACGATATACGTTTTTGGAGATTTATAAGATGAGTTTTCCTTATATTTCTATTGCACCAGATTGTATAATCCGGATTTTGTGGTTGTGTTGACCAGTGTGGGGCATGTTCGGTGGATATTCCGGTTAGGGAATGTCAAGTTTAGACCACGTGGGGTGGCCTAGTCGCTGATGTTTATGGGCGTTTTAGAATTTATTACGGAGGACTCATGTGCTGGAGACGGTGGTTTCCAGGGTATGTATCAGGGACGGTGGATTCTTGTATACATGTTGAGAGACGGTGGTTCTCTCTAGGAGACAGTGGTTTTCCTGAGTACTTATACTGGGATGGTGGTTTCCGTTATAGTACGGGGAGACAGTGGCTTCCTCCTCTATAGTGCGGGGAGACAGTGGATCTCTCGAGGAGACGGTGGTTTCCCTAAAGTGTGTTGTGTGTGGATGAGTTAAACGTAATAAATGTCTGAGAAACGTGCGTATAAACATAGGATTGTTTCGGGAGTCTTGGAGATTATGTGAGAATCTCTTGTGGTATTGGCCATTGCGGGCTAGTGGGTAGTCCAGTATGGAAGTGTTTTGCGGGAATCGAGTTCTTATCCAGTTTAGTGGGGGAGAATTGTAACATTCCTTAACCAAATTTCGGGAATTTGGATGGGGTGCCGAACGACACCAGTGGTGGGTGTCGATCGACACCAATGTTTTGAATAGAGACCGATTTGATTTAACTCATTCGGTTTGTGGCACGGTTTAGGGACTCAACCCTAGGTCGGTTTTATAAAGGTTCCAGCCGCAGAACACATTTTTGCAGAGAAAGGAGAGGGAGGAAATTATGTTTGAGAATTTGAGAGTGATTCGAGAGGAATTGTGATCCGTTTCTCATCGTTCTCCGTTCGTGATCCTTAAGGGTTCATTTGTGTGGTGTTGAGGGCGATTTCTCGATGATTTCCTTCGAGTTTCATCGCTGATTCGTCGCTGTTCCGTTCAGTTCTTCGTGTTCTTCGCGATTATTCACTTTTCCTCCGCGAAATCGAGGTAAAGGAAAAGGGAAAGTGTGATCGCGGAATCACGGCTTTAGGGAGAGGATGATTAGGAGGGTGTTTAGGTTGCTAGATTTTAATATTGTTTCTGGAATTTGGATTATGGAATTGAATTGTTGGTTAATGATTTAATATTTATGGATTCATTTTTATGAGAATTTCCGCAATTGAAAAAAACAAAATTGGGTGTTACATTTATAAGATTTTTTTACAGTTTTATAAAGTAAAGGCAAAACCCTACCCCATCCCCCCAAATCTATACCCTAAATGCATAATAGTTAACCCAAACTCAAAAATTTACAGTCGTTTGTGTTTGAATTTGCTTCTTCTTCTTCTTCTTCTTCTTCTTCTTCTTCTTCTTCTTCTTCTTCTTCTCCTCCTCCTCCTCCTCCTCCTCCTCCTCCTCCTCCTCCTCCTCCTCCTCCTCCTCCTCCTCCTCCTCCTCCTCCTCAATCTGCTCGAATCTTAGTAGGAATCTTCTCAAATCTTCTAGTCTTCTCAAATCTTCAGAGCAGAAATCGAGATAGAGATCAGAGATAGTGAAATTAGAGATGACGAGAATCGAATTCAGTGATAGAAAAACGAAATTTTGATGAGAAAAAAAAATTTGGATCTGGGAGATGAACGTGAGAGAGATGAGAGAGAAAAATAGATTTTTTTTTTTCATTTAACTGAACAGTGGCACGCTGGTAATAATTTTTAAAACAGTGGCATAATTGAAAAGTGACATGCCAATAGTGGCATAACTTAAAATTTCTCCAAAATCTAATCAATTTATCTTATTTATTATTGAAGATAATTAGGAAATCTGGACATTTTACCTTGATAGGAATCAATTTATTTATAATATATCAATATTAAAATAGTTTAAAATCACTTTATCTTTATATGTTTATGCAATATAAATAAAAAAATTCACTAATTTAGTTTCAAGTCAATTACAAAATTGGCTTTTTTGTCAAATATAAATAATAAGACAAAACATATTGTTTGTCTTTACATCTAATAAAATTTTCAAACATATTATCATATAGTTTTATATTTTGATTTTTATAAATATAATTTCTGAGAATATTTTTAAGTATCACTTATATACAGTAAAATAATTTTAAAATTTAGATAAATAGTTTTCCCACGCAACGCGTGGACTTTTTCTAGTTATATATATGCCACTCTTCAAAAGTTTGTTTTCAAAAATGTCACCCTTGAAAAGAATACCAATATGGCACATTTTACAGAAGAAACAAAATTAATTATAAATATATATATATATATATATATATATCTCTTACGCAAAAATTGCTTCCTTTTCCTTTTTTTTTCTTTCGTCTTCTCTCTCTCTTTCTCTCAAAAATGGTAGTGATGAAACTGTTGAAAAATCTCTATCTCCCTCTCTCATATTCAAATCTAGATCTATATCTAGATTAATTTCATTATTTGTTTTTGTTATAGATCTAGCTTTTTTCAGAATCTCGTGAGATGGAAGCACACTTTTTAAAGTCTCGAATAAATAGGTCACATAATTAAAGCTCTCTGGTGCGATTATCGAGAAACCTATTTTACCATCTATCTCCAACGGCGGCGGCCTTGAAGCTCGCCGGTGTCGCCTCCTCCGTTCATTTTTTATGCTCTTCTCCACTATGTGTTTTTCTTCTAATATTCAGTATGGATACTCTCCGGTTTCGCCGACGTCCGAGATGCGAGCTTCGACGCAACGAGGTAAAGAGAGATCGGGCGATCTCAATTCCTATCCTTCGCATCTGACTTCGTCGGTTTCAGAGGAGAGTCTTGTCAAATCTACTCATCTCTCAGTTGAGTCTCGTAAAGTTCCCTCGAGCACACTCAATTTTTGCCACCGCCACCGCGCTCCACTCTTATTGGATAAGTGGTCGATTGGCTCCTCTACTGACACCATATCTTTCACTCTGCCGCGATGGTAATTATCCTCTCTTCAACTCCAAATCAAGCAGCCATTACCACCGGATTCAACTATCCTCGCTCTTCACAGCTTCCGGGGTGGCGAGAGAATCAACCCTTGATGTCTTCCTCTGTTCAACAGACTCTTCCATATTTTCACCTGTACGACTACTCAAAGATGCATCCCGAAGTCAATCCTTCATTTACGGTGCAATTCACCACAGTCGGTACAAGACTCTCCGCTATTTTCAACGTTTGGTCGGAGGCGGCGGCTCCTTCCTCCTTCCTGTAATAGAGGAACATGCATGACCTAGCTGCATCAAATCTTCAATGGACCAAACATGGCACATTTTATAGAAGAAACAAAATTCATTAAATATATATATATATATATATATATATATATATATATATATATCTCTTACGCAAAAATTGCTTCTTTTTCCTTTTTCTTTTCTTTCTTCTTCTCTCTCTCTTTCTCTCAAAAATGGTAGTGATGAAACTGTTGAAAAATCTCTCTCTCCCTCTCTCATATTCAAATCTAGATCTATATCTAGATTAATTTCATTATTTGTTTTTGTTATAGATCTAGCTTTTTTCAGAATCTCGTGAGATGGAAGCACACTTTTTAAAGTCTCGAATAAATAGGTCACATAATTAAAGCTCTCTGGTGCGATTATCGAGAAACCTATTTTACCATCTATCTCCAACGGCGGCGGCCTTGAAGCTCGCCGGTGTCGCCTCCTCCGTTCATTTTTTATGCTCTTCTCCACTATGTGTTTTTCTTCTAATATTCAGTATGTATACTCTCCGGTTTCGCCGACGTCCGAGATGCGAGCTTCGACGCAACGAGGTAAAGAGAGATCGGGCGATCTCAATTCCTATCCTTCGGATCTGACTTCGTCGGTTTCAGAGGAGAGTCTTGTCAAATCTACTCATCTCTCAGTTGAGTCTCGTAAAGTTCCCTCGAGCACACTCAATTTTCGCCACCGCCACCGCGCTCCAGTCTTATTTGATAAGTGGTCGATTGGCTCCTCTACTGACACCATACTTCTCCCTCTGCCGCGATGGTAATTATCCTCTCTTCAACTCCAAATCAAGCAACCATTACCACCGGATTCAACTATCCTCGCTCTTCACCGCTTCCGGGGTGGCGAGAGAATCAACCCTTGATGTCTTCCTCCGTTCAACAGACTCTTCCATATTTTCACCTGTACGACTACTCGAAGATGCATCCCAAAGTCAATCCTTCATTTACGGTGCAATTCACCACAGTCGGTACAAGACTCTCCGCGATTTTCAACGTTTGGTCGGAGGCGGCGGCTCCTTCCTCCTTCCTGCGACAGAGGAACATGCATGACCTAGTTGCATCAAATCTTCAATGGACCAAAAATGGCACATTTTATAGAAGAAACAAAAGTAATGAAATATATATATATATATACATATATATCTCTTACGCCAAAATTGCTTCTTTTTCCTTTTTCTTTTCTTTCTTCTTCTCTCTCTCTTTCTCTCAAAAATGGTAGTGATGAAACTGTTGAAAAATCTCTATCTCCCTCTCTCATATTCAAATCTAGATCTATATCTAGATTAATTTCATTATTTGTTTTTGTTATAGATCTAGCTTTTTTCAGAATCTCGTGAGATGGAAGCACACTTTTTAAAGTCTCGAATAAATAGGTCACATAATTAAAGCTCTCTGGTGCGATTATCGAGAAACCTATTTTACCATCTATCTCCAACGGCGGCGGCCTTGAAGCTCGCCGGTGTCGCCTCCTCCGTTCATTTTTTATGCTCTTCTCCACTATGTGTTTTTCTTCTAATATTCAGTATGGATACTCTCCGGTTTCGCCGACGTCCGAGATGCGAGCTTCGACGCAACGAGGTAAAGAGAGATCAGGCGATCTCAATTCCTATCCTTCGGATCTGACTTCGTCGGTTTCAGAGGAGAGTCTTGTCAAATCTACTCATCTCTCAGTTGAGTCTCGTAAAGTTCCCTCAAGCACACTCAATTTTCGCCACCGCCACCGCGCTCCAGTCTTATTTGATAAGTGGTCGATTGGCTCCTCTACTGACACCATACTTCTCCCTCTGCCGCGATGGTAATTATTCTCTCTTCAACTCCAAATCAAGCAACCATTACCACCGGATTCAACTATCCTCGCTCTTCACCGCTTCCGGGGTGGCGAGAGAATCAACCCTTGATGTCTTCCTCCGTTCAACAGACTCTTCCATATTTTCACCTGTACGACTACTCGAAGATGCATCCCAAAGTCAATCCTTCATTTACGGTGCAATTCACCACAGTCGGTACAAGACTCTCCGCGATTTTCAACGTTTGGTCGGAGGCGGCGGCTCCTTCCTCCTTCCTGCGACAGAGGAACATGCATGACCTAGTTGCATCAAATCTTCAATGGACCAAAAATGGCACATTTTATAGAAGAAACAAAAGTCATTAAATATATATATATATATATATATATATATATATATATATCTTACGCCAAAATTGCTTCTTTTTCCTTTTTCTTTTCTTTCTTCTTCTCTCTCTCTTTCTCTCAAAAATGGTAGTGATGAAACTGTTGAAAAATCTCTATCTCCCTCTCTCATATTCAAATCTAGATCTATATCTAGATTAATTTCATTATTTGTTTTTGTTATAGATCTAGCTTTTTTCAGAATCTCGTGAGATGGAAGCACACTTTTTAAAGTCTCGAATAAATAGGTCACATAATTAAAGCTCTCTGGTGCGATTATCGAGAAACCTATTTTACCATCTATCTCCAACGGCGGCGGCCTTGAAGCTCGCCGGTGTCGCCTCCTCCGTTCATTTTTTATGCTCTTCTCCACTATGTGTTTTTCTTCTAATATTCAGTATGGATACTCTCCGGTTTCGCCGACGTCCGAGATGCGAGCTTCGACGCAACGAGGTAAAGAGAGATCGGGCGATCTCAATTCCTATCCTTCGGATCTGACTTCGTCGGTTTCAGAGGAGAGTCTTGTCAAATCTACTCATCTCTCAGTTGAGTCTCGTAAAGTTCCCTCAAGCACACTCAATTTTCGCCACCGCCACCGCGCTCCAGTCTTATTTGATAAGTGGTCGATTGGCTCCTCTACTGACACCATACTTCTCCCTTTGCCGCGATGGTAATTATCCTCTCTTCAACTCCAAATCAAGCAACCATTACCACCGGATTCAACTATCCTCGCTCTTCACCGCTTCCGGGGTGGCGAGAGAATCAACCCTTGATGTCTTCCTCCGTTCAACAGACTCTTCCATATTTTCACCCGTACGACTACTCGAAGATGCATCCCAAAGTCAATCCTTCATTTACGGTGCAATTCACCACAGTCGGTACAAGACTCTCCGCGATTTTCAACGTTTGGTCGGAGGCGGCGGCTCCTTCCTCCTTCCTGCGACAGAGGAACATGCATGACCTAGTTGCATCAAATCTTCAATGGACCATTTAGTTGTATTCTCATATGGGCCTTGGACCAATACACAGCCCAACACAGCATGGACCTCAAAGTTCTCATCTAAGCCATGTTTTAATTTACATATTATTTTGGGCTTGGACTAAATATTCTTGTGTGGGCAATTAAGGTCTTCTACTATTGATGTTGCTTACGGCTCTCGAGTCTCTTTATCGTTACTCATGCCGGTCAACAATCTCTTACAATCAAAGACGGTCATTGTAAGCCGATGTTCAACTCTTTCATTAGAGTGTATCAACGACGGTACAACATTCGACTATATGGTGCTCCTTCGAGCATCCGGTTTAGGGTTCCTAGTGAAGCTTCTCCATGGATTTCTTCACGACGCCGAGCAAGCCTCGCCCCTTAACGTCTCTATCCTTTGCATTTATGTAATGCTTGTGATAATTATCTCGCCATCGAGCACGTCTCCGGTTGTAATTGTGAGCTTCTAGTTTAATATAATGAGTTTGACCAACAAAAAAAAGATCTAGTTTTTGATTCTTTCAAATCTAGTTGAGTTTTGATTCGATTTGGCTACAAATCTCAGTTTTTTTATTCGATTTGGGTTGCCAATCTTAGTTTTTGATTCGATTTGGGCTGATTTCAATTTAAAATCTAGGTTTTGTTTCGTTTTTGTTTATTTTGTTCTTAAGTTTGATAAAATATCTGGGTTAGTTTTTAAAGAAGATTATAAGGTTTTAAAGAAGACTATAAGGGTTATTATCTCCTTTAAAATCTTATAATCTGCTTTAAAAACCAACCCATATTTTTTCTATAAAACAAATGATAAGGTTTTTAAAGCATACTATAAGGTTTTACAAAGTATTACAAGACTTTTAAAACCTTTTAAAAAACTTATAATTTGATTAAAACCCATATAATTTGATTAAAAATCTTATAATTTCATTAAAAATTTATAATATTTTTTAAAAACCTTATAATCTGTTTTAAAAACTTTATAACCATTTAAAAACCTTATAATTTGATTAAAAACCTTAGAATTTCATTTTAAAAACTTTACAATCTATTTTTAAAACCTTATAATCTGTTTTAAAAATGTTATTATCTCTTTTATTTTTCGTAAATTCATTTTTTTAATCTTGTTATGTGAGAGAGATGCGGATTGGTGCAGAGAGAAAAAGAGGGAGACGAGAAAAAGTTAAGTTAAAAAATAAAAGGTGGCATGGCTTACAAATATTTTTTAAATGATGATATTTGTGTAAAGTGGCATGTCAAAAGTAGTGTTTCATGAAAATTTTCAAATTAGAAACATCAAAAATTATTTTTGTTTAGATGTCGCCTTCATAATTTGTTTCAGTAGCTAATTTCTAAATTTCTTATCATTTTATATACTCAATACCAAACTTATTAAATTTTAAATAATTTATATTGGTTTACTAATATTTCAATTGCAAAACACATTTTAATATTCATAAAATTATTTAAAAAAATTATTCAAAAAATATTAAACCATAACTTTAAAATTGAACAAAAAATGAAAAATGATTTCGAGAAACATATATATTCAAAGAAATTTCAATATTCAAAAACTTGCCTTAACAATTACTATTGGTCGAATTTGAATACTTTTTCTTGGCTACTTTAGTTCAAACTTTTTGCTGGCTACTTAGCTTTATTTTATTTTTAAAAAAATATATTTTGAGCGAAATAAACATAATACTGATTAATATTAGAAGATTGACACGCTATTTTCATAAAAATTCGCAATATTTAGATAAATTTTTTCCTCTTTAAGAAAATCTAAGTTTTAGGGCTTTTTTTTTAAATAAAAAAGATGTGAAAATTGAAAAGGATATTAATCGGACCGCTTCGTCTGGAAAATTGACTCTTCTTGTGGAAAGTCTCCATCAGGTTGAATATATCGTCGTTGTTAGAAGAAAAAAGATAAGATAATAAACAAAAATTATTATAATAGTGGCCAATAAAAATAATAAAATGCTAAAAACAAAAGTGATGATAAATAATACATGCTTGACCGAGTCACGCCCACCTATTGGTTTTCGTGCGCTTTTGATACCTTCCATATTTCCTATATAGATAATAGGTTAATCTCTCTTTTCAAGGGCAATCTTCATGATGTAACTGATTGAAAACTGTAACATAATTTCAGTGTGTATTCTTTATTTATACACTATATAGATACCTATATAGATACCTTTAGAGCATGTTTATCATAAGGTCTTAGTGTTAAAAAATGGGTTGCTAGTGATTTTAAAACAAGTAAATATTAATCCGAGCTTCTTAAATTCATAATACCGGTGCTAATTTTAGCATCTATAGCACCTCAAATAATCATTACGTGTTACCTCGTGGTTGGTTCACAGAAAATACAAAAGGCAAAAAAAAAAAATTCCCGACCATGACATTTTCTTTTATCTTCCTCCGACGTTCTCCCTCTCGATCCCCCCTTCTCTTCTAGCGAAATCAGCGAAAATCAGGTTGAAACACTTGGAATTTGTCTCATAATGGGTCAATTGTGGTGTCTCATCCGAATTTTGAATGAATCAATAAGATTTTGTAAGAAATCGATGATTGAAGGAGTCTTGGCTAATATGGTAAGATTTCTGTGAATTTATAGAGATTTCATGTAGATTGTAGTGAATTAATAGAGAATTCATGTAGTTAGATTTTAGGGGTTCTGAATGTGATTGAAGTTAGGGATTTTTTATGAAATCGAAATTAGGGTTCTTCAGTCTTGTAATCATACCTTACTTGTCTTGTAATCTGTGATTTTAGCATCAATTTGTCATAATAGTAGATTTTTCTGGGTTTTATTTGAAACAACCATGTTTTTTTTTTTTTAAACCTAATAATTCTAATGCGGAAATTCTCACGAATATTAAATCGAATAAATCAATCCATCAATTAATCCAATATATCAACCAACTCAGATCAATTCCAAAATTCCAAACAAATAATCTAGCAACCTAGCACCAGGTTCACTAGACATAAACCATAACATTAAAATCCTATCATCCTCTTCTTACGTCATGATTCCGCGATCCCACATTCTTATACATGCAACACATGGAAATAAGAGTTGCGTGAGTATTATCACAAATACTCAGTGAAGCGGTCATCCCGTCTACCGGTTACATAATAAGGGAAAAGAATGCCAATTACTACGCAGGAAACATCAATTAACCATGTTCAAATTTCCAAAATGAGAATAATCGACAAAATTCAGCAATGCAACAGATGGTGTCGATCGACACACCACCATAGTGTCGATCGAAACTACAAAATGAAACACAGAAATCACCATTGGTTGTCGATCGACACTCCACCATGGTGTCGATCGACATTCCACCATGGTGTCGATCAACACTCCACCATGGTGTCGATCGACACTCTCTTCACAAACACAAAAATCGTGAAAAAAAAGTTGGTGTCGATCGACACTACCACTAGGTGTCGATCGACACTCCTCGCAGAAACCTGAATCGAGTCAAATACTCACATGACCCGATTCCGTTTCGTCCCACAAGACAATTCACAATTAATCACACAAAAACATCAAAGAATCACAATCCAAACCATACGAATTCAACACAATTCACACAATCGATAACCTAAAATATTATTCCCATAACCACGATCACGCACTCACCTCATATACAGATTGAAAAAGGGGATTAAACGAAAACGAGAACGAGACAGCAACGAGCAGAGAAAATTCCACCACTTCGAGTCTCAAACACTCGATCTCTCCGCTACAATTGATCTCACGAACCCCAAAAACCTTGAAGAACACATAACTAGGATTTTCCCAAAACCCTAATTCAGATTCCAGAAATCAGAACAACGCACAAGATTAAAATGATCACAGAGATCGGAGCTTACCTCCGAATTCAGATCGGAAACCTAATTTGAAATCTAGACCGACAGTGCTTTCCAACGGTACCTAGCTTGTCCTCAGATTCCCTTTGAAACGCCGGGAAAACACTTCCCAAAGAGACTGATTGAATCCCGAAATTGTACAGACCACCCATGGGAAAAGGATCATAACTCATTAGCTACAAATCGGAACGACGATCCGATTTTTCCTATTGATAGCTAAGAGACAGAAGAACATACCTACCCAAAATTACACTGATCAAGCACGATATAATTGACCGTTCCTCGATTCTACCAAGACAAACAAACCTGTCTTCTCCTTCCTTCCAATCTCCTCTCACAAAACTCTTTCTCCCTCTCACAAAGTCACGAAACTCCTCTTTGTCTCACGTGGCCACAAATCCCAAAGGACTTATATACGCAAGCCCTAGGGTTAAATCCCTTAAACCGAGCCAAAAACCGCGATTAAAAACAAACCGGGAAAACGAACCAGAATTTGGTGTCGATCGACACCCCTACCAAAATGCTAAATTTTGGTTTTAGGATGTTACAATATTGAATAATAATGTGTATGTTTATAGGATTAATAATCTTCATATGAATATATACGATTGAAGCAAGCAATTTATTTGTCCCGATTATAATGAATTCATTTAGCATCAGATGCATATGAAAATCAAAATGTTAAATTCAAAGGTTTATGATACCGAGAATTTGATGTATTTGGTATATGAGGATGAGATGTGAGGCTACAAATGAATGTAAGATTATTTATGGTGAGATTATCTTTCCTTGTTTCAGTTCTCAATTTGAAGAATGATGATGATCAACATGTTTACAACCATACGCTCGCCATAACACTTGTGGAGTATTCTTACAACCATACGCTCGCCATAACACAACCATTCATCAACATCTACAGTAAGTTCATGGCAAATTACTAGAGTAATCAAAAAGAGATGTACCAGATGAATGTATCGAGTTTACGTATGTATGCATGCATATATGTCATGCGCAGCTCTATATGTCTGATTTGATAGAATTGTTCACTTGGACCTGTGAAAGATGCAATGGTTTGAAAAAGATATAACATACCGTTGAGGTGGCAAATCATGGTTTGAAACCATCGTATGTATAGCTTCAATTGGATATTTTTTTAACATTCTTCAGGATGTTGCATGGTTTTGAAGTAATAGAGATACAAAATTGGGTCGAAGACTTATTCTGGAAACATCTTGATCTAAATTACCCTCATATGTCAAATGCAATAGTACGCTTTAACGACAAGTCTTTGTCCTCATGTTGGTTATGTAGTAAGGTGGAACTTGTAATAGACTTGTTTATGCATTTTCTATGTCTGTCTCTTGTTCTTATTGGGTTGATAAAAAGTTGTTTCCTTTCTATAATACGAAATGGTGATTGTATAACTCGGATGATTTACACAGTGGCTTTGTTTGACAATGTTTTAGCTATCAAAATCTGCAACTGTTTTTGGATCTTTAAGAAACATGACTTTTCTTTGTTGTTTGAAGCAAGATGTTGTTCAAATCTTATGTTTCTCTATTTCATGAAGGTTCTCATCGGAAAGAACACTACTTCCAATGTTTTAATGGTACCTAGTGTAATCTTTATGTATGAATAGATCAAAATCATCAGTTTGATCTTTATGCAATGTTCATAATTTTTTTTTATATATTTAGAACCTCTCCTTAGCAATTACCATTGGAGGCCAAAAAAATGATAAATTATTTTGGTTCCTAAATTTATATTTCGAAAGCTTTCTAAATAATTTGTAAGAGCATGATTAATGGTAGGTGTTAAGTTGGAGTGCTAAGTGATTTTTTTTATTGTAAATTGTAAAAGATAAAATAATTATCTTTAACACAATTTATAATAATAAACATCACTTAGCACTCCAACTTAGCACCTACCATTACCTACCTGCCACTTTGGTAAGGGGTGAGTATTGAATACACAGTAAAACGGTCTTCTCCGTTCCACGACTTAACATATCATAAACTACCTGTAACCATCATAATCCTCATATCGTGCATTAGTACTACGTGCATTGTCACTTCTCGAATGACCCATACACACACACACTCATCCTAAGCAATGCTTAGTCCGTACACGCTATTGAGTAATCTGGTCTCCGCTCCATAGGTTAAACAGTTACTATTTTCCATCAGCAATCTCTCATGAGAATTACCGTTATTCGACCCATCGGCATAATTTCTACTCACTTTTCATCCAACCTGACTCGTGGTCAAGTTAGGTCTTCGTGCCACTTTTTCAGGCCAAACACAAACTAGGCGGTGATATGTGCCCATACACATGCCCCTATGCAATATATAATTCTGGTGGACTTGTGAACTGACTATCCTAATGTTTTATTATGCATTTTAATCTAGATTCTTTCCTACAGTTCACAAGCAATGTTTCTACATCCATTTTAACCTAGTCTTTGATAACTCTACATTCTCAAACAATACCCGAAGCATTTCACACAATACCTTTGCCCCGTATGGTCGGCACCAGGTAAACATGGCTACCCAGGTAAACATGACACATCTATGGCCATACAAAAGCCGTCTCTGGAAAAATTCACACATAAGATTATCCGTTAATTATGGAAGACTCAGATACCAAATTGTATTCCCATCCGATATATGTTCTTCCTCTAACCCCGGATCGTATAAGTCTTAGCTTGAGTTTGCTTGAACCTCTCAAGCGATTCTCAAACTAACCTTACCAATAGACCTATTGTCGGATTGACTAAGGATCGATCGAGCAACATATTCATTTGCTCATCCCAATCTTGTCTGGGTAATTTACCCTAATGGTAAAGAAACCCGACAAACAAGCGAACTAGTGGGTTAAGACATTTCTTACGATCAAAGTCCTTATTTTAGTCATACCTATTCATATAATGAGTTCTCAGAGGTAACCACAAAGTTACATAAATCAATATCTCATTCCACCTTGAGGAGAAAAAAGTAATCTCAGGTGATTTGAGAACCGTTCGTCGTCGTTCATCGTTCATAAGGCTAGTGAGTGTGTTGAGAGTGTTAGAACGGAGATTCTTGGTGATTTCCAGTGAAGGAAGTCACTGTTCGTGGTCAGGTTTCGTGTATTTTCTTCTCCAAATTCGTGTTATCGAGGTGAGTGCGTGATTGTAGGCTTATCTAAGCCATTAGCAGGTTTGATGATCGTTTGATAGGGTTCCATGATGGATTGATGAGTGATACGGGCTAAAATTCACCCTAACTACTCTCTCAAATTAAGAGATCGTAGTAGTATTTAGGGATCGAATCCACAAGGAATTGAATACACAATCAATCTCAGTGTTCAAATTATGCTAAGTAAAAAGATGTAATTGTAATCACAATTCATAAAACAAGTAAACAAGAGATGGTTTAATTTCAAGTTCTCAAAGAGATGAAAGCTAGGCCATGGAGATATCTTCAGGTAATGAATCGAAATCAAAGATATAACAACCGTCGAGGTTCAATTAAGCACCATTCTAGAACTCAAACACGAGAGTATAGCCAGCTAAATTCCTTTGCGAATTCATCGAATCTAAACAAGCAATTAGTACAAGTTCAATTTGTTCACAAAATCCCTAAGCCAAATTCCTTTGCGAATAGGTAATTTTGCCCATCTAGACTAGTTCAGGTTATTAATCTCACTTCCGTGACTAATCAACAATCCTAAGATCAAGATTCTAAGTGATCAAGATAGATTCTAGCATTAGAAACAGTCGAGATGAAGAACTAACGGATAAACCTCAACAGATCTGCGATCTTAAAGATTTCTCATCAAAACCCAAGAAATCCCCAAAACCTAACAAGTGATTTACTCAGAAATAGATGATGAAATCATAATAACTGAATAGATTTGCATAAAAGAGTAAGAGTAAAAGATACAAAAGGGTTTGTAGGTAGTAGATATCAAGAACATGTGATTTCCCTCAAAGCTCTTCAAAATCTCTCTTTTTCTCTATGTCCCACGAAAACAAGATAAAATGTGGGGACAACCTAAATAACCTATTTATACAAGTGCCAAAATTAGGTCTAAAAACAGATATTTTTGGCTTTTGTAGACCGCGTGTCGATCGACATAGATTTCTGTCGATCGACACGAGACTCTCTGCCTTAACATCATCCGATCTTTAAAATACTCCGTCGATCGACAGGATATATACACAAATACACTGTGTCGATCGACAGGCCGTGCTGCTCGATTCCATTTGGATCTTTTCAGCTCCAAAATGCTCCAAAATAATCCAAATGTTTCCATTAAGCTCCAATTGGCCATTTTCCTGCAAAACACTATAAAAGATACACAAATACCAAAAATACTATACAAAACCGACTTATATCATGGTTAAAAACGGGTAAAAACCATGATATATCAACTCCCCCAGACTTAGCATTTGCTTGTCCTCAAGCAAAACATACACCAAGAATGTGAAAGAGGTTTGAAAACACAGAACATACCTTCCCTTAATGCAGCGAATTGACCTTTCCAGTTAGTGAACCACATGATTCAGAACCAACCAAAACTAGACCGCCATGTACTTCTCCGCTGACATTCTCGGCCTTCCAAATTCATCGCCCACTTCTCAGCATAATCCGTTAGTCTTCATCGCTTGATCTCAATGTTCTCAAAGCCATGAACCTTCTAGACTCATTCCCATACTGTACCGTGACAAATCAACCTATACAACACTTGGTACTCTTTCTCTCCCCCAGACATATTTTATTCTATATATATTTTTTTTTATATGATTGTTGAACTCTTTGCAGTGCATATTTCACTAGTGTTGTTCCTTGTTAGAGACAGGGTCGTGACTCACCAGAGCTGTTCCTTGTGAGGAAACAGTTACGTGAGAGTGCTTGTCTTCAACATCTGTTTCACGGGACTCAGACTGCTGCTTTTGAGCTGGGTGATCAACTCGAGTACAGTTTGACTGGATTTATTCCTCATCTTGTACTCGAGAACTATCATTTCACCCCAATCCTAGTACATATATATATTTTTATATGGGGAGAGGAGTACCATTACTTTCAACAGAGTGTTGCATTTATCAGGTACGAATGAGGAGTCAAGCTCAATGGACATCGATCCCAGAGAGAATCGTGCAGTAGCTCTGACTTGGCGGATTATACTGGAAGTAGTTGACGTTTCCGGTTAACTGGGCAATCCTTGGATTTTTCATTAGTCTAGCTCTGAACCGGCCAACTGGAAGAATGGTCACACGCTGAAAAAGAAGCTCCACTGAGCCAAAAGAAGGGTTGTTTCAACTAGTTTTGACTCAATAAAATTTTTTGTTTACTCACAAAAACAAACAAAAACAAAACTATGTTAGCAACGAACCTCCCCCAAACTTAAACAACACTGTCCCCAGTGTTATCAAGCTTGAAATTGGCAAAAGAAATCAAACGAAACGTGAACTTGATCGAAAAAGTGTAGAAAATACCCCTTTGGAGATCGTGTTGATCGACACGATAAGGTTCTGTTTTAAACTGTTGAGTTGTTGAAAATTCGAAATTTTACTGCCCGTGTCGATCGACAGAGATTCATGTCGATCGACAGATGAGGTTCTGCCCAAATTGCATATTCGTCGGTTTTTGTTCGCAAAGTGTTTGGTTCAATGTTCTAAACCTGCATCTACAGATATTCAACAAACAATCAACGGGAAAAACACACTGCAATCAAGTTCACTAATCGTTTCAAATTCCAACTAAAAATCCGAAATGAAAGTACAAATTTTAAAAATTCCACAAATACAAAGAAGCTAAAACACACATAAAAAAAAATCTGAAAAGGGAAAAGGATGAAATAGAGATAAAGCAGAACGGAGGAAGGGAACTAGTCCTCCTCCTCATCGTGATGGTGCTTTGATGGTGCTTGAGAAGAATCCGGTGGTGGTGAGTTCCGTGGAGACGGTGTGCGGGGGACGAATACAACTGGATTTGCACGACATCGCATCTCATGTCGCCTTCAGAGCCTTAGCGATCCAGTTGAAGTGCTGGTCCTCATCGAGTGGTCCATCGGGGAGTCTCGGGAAACGATGCTCATGATCAGGCTCCTGCTGCGAAAATCGGGGAGCACATGAAGAATGCTCATTGTCCACAAAATCGGTTTGAAATTACTCTAAAAGTGTAAAGGAAGTATTAACAACACAAGATTCAAACCAATTTAACCCCAAAACTCATCACTTTTCTTCACAAAAACGGAATGAAAAATCGTGAAAAAGGAAGCATACCTTGTTCGATTGTGAAAAAGAATGGGAGAATCGAATAGAGGAGGAAAATCCAAGTGGATTAGGCTAAAAAATCGATTGATTTGGTCAAGTTTTCGAAAATCTAAGGTTTGGGGAAGAAGAAGTGGTTGTCGATCGATGGAGAAGAAGAAGTGAAAAAGTGAAAAAGTTAGGTTAAATCCACTTACCTCGTGTGGTTCGCTGCCCGTGTCGATCGACATAGTATAGCTGTCGATTGACAGGACGCTCTCTGCCATAACATCTTCAGTTCGTGTCGATCGACAGATTTCTATTAAATATTGCTGTCGATCGACAGATGCCAAAACCAGAAAACCACAACTAAAAACCAAAGCTAAAAACCAAAGTTAGTGAAATAGAAAATTATATACATACTTACAAATGGGTTGCCTCCCATTTAGCGCTTGTTTTTAGTCGTTAGCTTGACTGTGTTGAAGCTTGAAGCTCAGGCTTCGGGTGCATCATCCAAGGGTACCATGTGTCCCTCCGGAATCTTGGCTTCCGCCCAGTAATGCTTCACCCTCTGACCATTCACCATGAATTCCCTTCCGTCCTTTGTGATTAACACAACAGCTCCATGTGGTCTAACCTCCTTAATCGCGAAAGGACCTGACCAACGAGAACGCAATTTACCAGGAAAAAGCTGTAAACGCGAGTTGTAGAGCAATACCTGGTCGTTGGGTTCGAAGTTCCTGGAGATTATCTTCTTGTCATGGTATACCTTTGTCCTTTCCTTGTACAACTTGGAGTTTTCGTAGGCATGAAGTCTGATCTCATCCAGTTCGTTCAGCTGAATCAATATCCTTTCTGCAGCAGGCTTGATGTCGAAATTGAAACGCTTCACCACCCATGCTGCCTTGTGCTCAAGTTCCACCGGAAGATGACATGCTTTCCCATAAAGCAGATGGAAAGGAGTGGTTCCCAGAGGAGTCTTGTAAGCAGTCCTATAAGCCTAAAGTGCATCGTCCAGCTTCGTAGACTAATCCTTCCTCGTGACACTAACCGTCTTCTCAAGGATTTCTTTGATCTGCCTATTTGAAACTTCCACTTGACCACTCGTTTGTGGGTGATAAGGACTCGCCACGCGATGATGAACACCGTACTTCTCTAAGAGTTTAGAGAATATCTTGTTGATGAAGTGTGTTCCACCATCACTGATGACTACTCGTGGTACTCCAAATCGTGGGAAGATGATGGTCTTAAATAGCTTAATGACCACCGCGGCATCATTCTTCGGACTAGCAATCGCCTCCACCCATTTGGAGACATAGTCCACAGCGACTAGTATATACTCATTCCCATAAGAAGATGGAAATGGACCCATGAAATCGATGCCCCAACAATCAAAGACTTCAACCTCTAGGATGAAGTTTTGCGGCATCTCATGTCGCTTACTAATCTTTCCTCTCCACTGACAAGCATCACACTTCATAATAAACGCATTAGCATCTTTAAACATCGAGGGCCACCAGAAACCCGCCTGAAGAACCTTGGACACTGTCTTGAATGTGGCAAAGTACCTTGCATATTCAGAACCGTGACAGTGATGTAGCATATCTCGAGCTTTGCTTTCCGCAATGCATCTCCTATAGAGCCCATCTGAACAATGTCGGTATAGATAAGGCTCGTCCCAATAGTACCTCCGAAGTTCTCTCATGAATTTCTTCTTCTCATACCCCTTGAGATCATCCGGTGTAGTCTCTGCAGCAAGGTAATTAGCTATGTCGCTAAACCATGGTCTATCGCTTTCCGAAACTGCGTTTGACTCGTGAAGTTCCATCTGAGCATTCAGTGTTGATCGACATAGTTGGTTCGTGTCGATCGACATAGGATGTTCAGCACAATGGTGTTCGGACAGTAAGCACTCTGTCGATCGACATAGGTCTCCGTCGATCGACGGTGAAGTCTCTGTCTCAACACTTAGCCGATTTCCCTCTTTGGTCGCTTGGGATCCTATCTCTATGAAGTGTACACTTTCCTCTGGGAAGTAATCATCGATTGGTACATTATCTTCTATCCGAATGCGCGAGAGATGATCCGCTACACCATTCTCTACTCCCTTTTGGTCCTTCACCTCAATGTCAAACTCTTGTAGAAGGAGGATCCATCTTAACAACCTCGGTTTAGCGTCCTTCTTCTGCATCAAGTACTTTAGTGCTGAATGATCCGTGTGCACTGTCACCTTGGCTCCAATCAAGTAAGAACGAAACTTCTCAAAGGCGAAAACGACTGCTAACAACTCCTTTTCAGTTGTTGCGTAGTTCCTTTGAGCTTCGTCTAGCGTAGTAGATGGCATGAAGTTTCTTGTCCTTCTTTTGTCCTAACACCGCCCCAACTGCGTAGTCACTAGCATCGCACATCACCTCGAAAGGTAGATCCCAGTTAGGAGGTTGCACTATTGGGGCACTCACCAAAGCATGTTTGATCTGTACAAAAGCGGTTAAACAATTAGCATCAAAATCAAATTTGATGTCCTTACAGAGCAATGTGGTGAGTGGTCGAGTAATCTTCGAGAAGTCCTTGATGAATCGCCGGTAAAAACCCGCGTGCCCAAGGAAACTACAAATTTCCCTGACCGTGGTTGGCGGTTGAAGGCTCGTCATAACTTCAATCTTCGCACGGTCCACCTCGATTCCATCAGCTGAAACTCTATGGCCAAGTACAATCCCATCTTGCACCATGAAGTGGCATTTCTCCCAATTAAGAACCAAGTGCTTCTCCACACATCGAGCAAGCACTTTCTCTAAGTTGTCAAGGCAGTCCTTGAACGAATCACCGTGGACCGAGAAGTCATCCATGAAGACCTCCATATATTTCTCAATCATGTCGGTGAAGATGGAAATCATACACCGTTGGAATGTCGCTGGAGCATTACAAAGTCCAAAGGGCATTCTACGGTATGCAAAAGTGCCATAAGGACAAGTAAATATCGTCTTCTCTTGGTCATCCGGATGGATGGGGAGTTGGAAGAATCCAGAATACCCATCGAGGAAACAGTAGTAGGGATGCCTTGCTAAACGCTCAAGCATCTGGTCAATGAAGGGCAATGGGAAGTGGTCCTTCCTTGTGGCCGTGTTTAGCTTCCTATAATCTATGCACATCCGATGTCCAGTTACAGTTCTCATCGGAATTAACTCGTTCTTCTCATTCTTTACCGCTGTGATGCCTCCTTTCTTTGGTACCACGTGAACAGGACTGATCCAAATACTGTCAGAAATGGGATAGCAGGTATCTGGTTTCAACGTATCGACCTCTTTCTTCCCTCTGTCGACCGTCACAGGAGTCTCTGCCAAAACTTTCTCTGTTTGTGTCGATCGACAGGAAGGCGTGTCGATCGACGGAGGAGCCTCTGTCTGAATTTCATCTTCATCAAACTTTCCAAATTCATCAAAATTTTATGTACCAAGTCCTTTCCTCAACACAGGCCCTTGAATTTCTTTCCCACTCCTCGTTGTGATGGCAGCAACGGTATGCTTCGGGTTAGCATCCGTTCTAGATGGAAGAAATCCTTCTTGTCTCCTAGAGTTCTCGGCGGTTTGAGCAACTTGAGTGTCTAGCTTCTTCACGTGAAGATTGAGAGACTCAATCTTTCCATTCAGGTCGGTGTACAAGGCATCGATTTTACCATTGAAATTCACCGTCATCTTCTGCTGGCCCTCTAAAATTTGCTCTAGCATCGAATCTGTCTTGTTATCTGACGTCTTAGGAGGAGGAGTTTGATAAGAAGAAGAACCATAGTTCCTAGTGAAACTGCTCTGATAGGGCTTCTGATAGTCTATATTCTGGAATTGCGGTTTGGTGTAGCTAGGTGTGGCTTGATTCCCAGGGAACGTAGATCTCTGATTGTTTCCACTGTAGTTGTTTCCACTGTAATTTCTGTTACCCTGCTGATTACCAAACCTCTGTCCCTGAAAAGCATTACTACCAACTGTTGGGAATGTCCTGAAATCACACTTGTATTAACTCTAATGATAGTTGTACTGTCGAGATTAGACATTCATGTAATACTAGGTGATCATTACGTTTTGCTAGAAGCCAATGATGATCTATGAGTTATGAACTCATTGCTAGTATTATATGATCCTACAGGGTCACACACCTAAGCAAATTGGATTCGCTTTATGGGAATAATCATTAAGGTAATGATCTAAATGATGTGCATTTGATGCACATTATTTTGGTGTTTAAGAAGAGGTGTCGATCGACACCATGAGGTGGTGTCGATCGACACACGTGCTGCTGACCGAAATAAAGATTTCGGTTTAATGACTTAAGTGATTCTGAAGCGGTTCAGATCAATTAGGTTTTCTCCAGGGCCTATATAAGGAGTCATATAGGCACGACCTGGATGAAGGGTTTAAGAGAAAACTATCAGCAGCCACCAGAGAAACACAAAATTTCCCAGAAAGATCCGATCTACCGGCACTAGCATCCCGGCGGATTTCAATTTGTGTGCGTGTGTACTAGCAGTAGAGGCACTACGGTTGAAGTGCTTAGAATCTCGAATTCCCTGAAACAATTCCGCTGCAAACTCCAGGTATATTCGAGATCCGTTCATCGTTTCTAAAGTTTACAAACCCTAGATCCTAGGATTGAGAATTGCGCTTAGGTTGATTAATAGAGATTAATCTGGTAAAACCTGAACGAATTCCTTCAGTGGCATCAGAGCGTTAGGGTTTAACTAGTGATCTGTATGAATTGAATCCGGATTTGATTGTTTTTCTTTTGTAAAATCGTTTTTGTGAAAACTGTTCAAATCGGTAAAGTAACCTAGTGGTGTCGATCGACACAATGGTTGTGTCGATCAACACCTCTGCCTCTGCCTTGCGATCGATGAACCGGTTCAATTGGATTGAATCGGTTATCGTGCTCGGTTAACAGATCGATTAAACCGAATGTCGGTTTAATGCGGTTTGGTTGGCGTCGATCGACACTAATGTAGTATCGATCGACACCGACCGGTAATCGACCCGGTTCAATTTGATTGACCGGTTATCGATCCGGTTCAATTGGATTGACCGGTTATCGAGAATTAAATCTGGTTAGTCAGTGTCGATCGACACTAATGTAGTATCGATCGACACGAACCGGTTATTGAAATTCTGTGTCGGTTATCGAATCCGGTTCAAATGGATTGATCGGTTTTCGATAAACTATGACAGAAGAGTAAGTGTCGATCGACACTAAGGTAGTGTCGATCGACAGCTTCCACAGATTGATGGTTAGTGAACCTGAAATCAAATAACCGAACCGGATTTAATGAGATTGGGTTCCTGAATGCATATATGATATGTATTGAGGATTAAATGTTCAGTTCCTCGACTAAATATCAAGTGTTCTGGATGTCTTTCCGATCTTGTCAGCTGTTAATGCTCATTTCATTATGTGATAGGCTTGCAGTGCAAGGTATCTGTAGTGACATGAGTGAGGCAGTAGGTAATTGAGTTGATGGGCTTGCAGTGCATGGCATCAACTATTACATGACAGAAGAGATTGGTTTACTTGAATGGGCTATCAGAAGTTCTGGGCCCAGAGACATCAGGTGGTTAGAACATAAGATGTTTTATCAACAACCAAGAGTCATATTGGATATGATTAGCAAAGTGTTGCTTACCTGTATAGCTATAATTCGAGTAACAGCCAGTGCCTCGCTCGGATTTTAGTGAAACATGGATCTTGGAACATTATATTCTTTAGAGGTAACATAGTTTGAATATAATGCGAGTTTTCTTAATAGTTAAGTTTACTCTTTTATTGAACATCAAAACTAACCCTCTACCTCTTTTGTTTCAGCTATGTCAAGCTCTAACAACACATTCTCCATAAGATCCATCCTTGAGAAGGACAAGCTTAATGGATCTAACTTTCTGGAATGGTATCGGAACCTGAGAATTGTTCTCAGGCAGGAGAAAAGGGACTATGTCCTTGATAAGGTTCTCCCCGAAAAATACCGTGCCAATGCCCCGCAGACAGAAAAGAATGCTTGGGATAAGCATTCAAATGATGTGGTCGATGTGACTTGTCTGATGCTGGCTACCATGAACTCAGATTTGCAGAAGCAATATGAGAACGTGGCGTCGCCCATCGAGATAATCACTAGCCTGAAAGCGATGTTTCAGGAGCAGGCTCGAACTAAGAGATACCAGACGGTTAAATCTCTAGTTGAGTGCAAGCTACCAAGTGATGCTCCAGTGAGTCCCCACGTCATAAAGATGATGGGTTATATTGATAACTTGGGGAAACTGGACTGTCCCATTAGCCAAGAGTTGGCTACTGACATCATACTGCTGTCACTGCCGCCAAGCTATGATACGTTCATTATGAACTATAACATGAACAGCTTGGCGAAGACGTTGACTGAGTTACATGGCATGCTCAAGACAGCTGAGCCAAACATTAAGAAGGGTGCCCCTAATGTGCTTATGGTACAAGGGGGCAAAAAGTTTAAGAAACCCGGCAAGGGCAAAGGAAAGGGCAAGGCTGTCCAGGTTATGAACCAGGACAATCATGCGCCTCCTCCTAAGCCCAGAGCTGGCCCTTCTGATACTGATAAGTGGCATTTCTGCAATGAGTCTGGGCATTGGAAGAGAAACTGCAAGAAATTCCTGGATGGTCTGAAGAACAAGAAGAAGACGTACGAGACGACTTCTCCAGGTATTTATGTTATTGAAGTAAATGTTACTTCTACAAGTTCTACCTCATGGGTATTAGATACCGGTTGTGGTGCTCACATTTGTACTAATGTGCAGGCACTAAGCAATAGGAGGAAGCTGAAGAAAGGACAAGTGGAGTTGCGAGTCGGGAATGGAGCCAAGGTTGCTGCGTTAGCCGTGGGCACTTATCATTTGTCTTTGCCTTTGGGCTTGGTTTTAGAATTAAACAATTGCTATTATGTATCTGCGATAAGCAGAAACATCATTTCTGTTTCCTGTTTGGATTTAGAAGGATTTGATTTTTCTATTAAGAATAAATGTTGTTCTTTTAATCGTGATGGTATGTTTTATGGTAGCGGCCCATTAGAGAATGGGCTTTACGTTTTAAACCAATTAATACCCGATAATAACATAAATACTAAGCGGTTTAAGTCCAATGACGAAAACCCAACCTTTCTCTGGCACTGTCGTTTGGGCCACATAAACGAGAAACGCATACAGAAGCTCCATAGTGATGGGCTTTTGGGCTCATTTGATTATGAATCATGTGAGAAATGTGAATCTTGTTTAATGGGCAAAATGGCAAAGGCTCCTTTCAATAAACCAAATGAACGGGCCAGTGACTTATTGGGCCTTATACATACAGATGTCTGCGGCCCAATGAGCACAAGTGCTAGAGGAAACTATCAATACTTCATTACCTTTACTGATGATTTCAGTAGGTATGGCTATGTCTATCTAATGAGACACAAGTCGGAATCCTTTGAGAAATTTAAGGAGTTCCAAAATGAAGTAGAGAACCAACTTGGCAAACGTATTAAAGCTCTTCGATCAGATCGTGGAGGAGAATACTTAAGTCAAGAGTTCAGTGATCATCTAAGAGAGTGTGGAATTGTTTCACAACTCAATCCTCCTGGAACACCCCAATGGAATGGAGTTTCCGAGAGGAGGAATCGGACCCTATTGGATATGGTTCGATCAATGATGAGTCACACAGACCTTCCATTATCCTTTTGGGGATACGCTCTAGAAACGTCTGCGTTTACACTAAACAGAGTCCCATCAAAATCAGTTGCAAAGACACCACATGAGATGTGGACTGGAAATGTTCCAAGTTTGTCTTTTCTGAAAATTTGGGGTTGTGAAGCTTATGTAAAACGGTTAATAACCGATAAGCTCGCACCCAAATCTGATAAGTGCCTTTTCGTTGGTTATCCTAAGGAAACCAAGGCGTACTACTTTTACAACCGTTCTGAGAACAAAGTGTTTGTTGCTCGGGATTGTACTTTCCTTGAAAGAGAGTTTCTTCACAAGAAGAATAGTGGGAGTAAAGTACTACTCGAAGAAGTTCGAGAATCACAGGAACCTGCTCAACCGAATGAGGAAGAGCAGCAGGTGGAACCACAAGGAGTTGTGGAACTAGCACCTGTGATGCCAGAAGTTCGCAGATCCGGAAGGATTCGTCACGAACCAGAGAGATACTACGGTTTCCTCGTGAATGATTGTCATGAACTGTTGATCATTGACAGTGACGAACCTGCGAATTTCGAAGAAGCAATGTTGGGCCCTGACTCCGAAAAATGGCTTGGAGCCGCGAGATCAGAAATGGGATCCATGTCAGAAAACCAAGTATGGTCCTTGGTAGATTTACCCGATGGTGTAAGACCCATTGAGTGTAAATGGATCTTCAAGAAGAAGATTGACGTGGATGGGAATATCCAGATATTCAAAGCTAGATTGGTGGCTAAAGGTTTTAAGCAAATTCATGGTATTGACTATGATGAGACCTATTCCCCAGTCGCTATGCTTAAGTCCATTCGGATACTCCTAGCAACTGCCGCTTATTATGATTATGAGATATGGCAGATGGATGTGAAAACAGCTTTCCTTAACGGAATTCTAAAAGAGGATGTGTACATGACACAACCTGAAGGTTTCACTGATCCAAAGAATGCTGGGAAAGTATGCAAGCTTCATCGATCCATTTATGGATTGAAGCAAGCATCGAGGAGTTGGAATCTTCGTTTTGATGAAGCGGTCAAACAGTTTAACTTCGTCAAAAACGAAGAAGAACCATGTGTATACAAGAAGACTAGTGGGAGCGGAGTTGCATTTCTCGTACTGTATGTAGACGACATACTTCTTCTCGGAAATGACGTTCCATTGCTTCAGTCAGTCAAGACTTGGCTTGGAAGTTGTTTTTCCATGAAAGACATGGGTGAAGCCGCGTATATTCTTGGAATAAGAATCTATAGAGATAGATTAAATAGGCTTATTGGATTGTGCCAAGATACTTTTATAGATAAGGTCTTGCACAAATTCAGTATGCAGGATTCTAAGAAAGGTTTCACGCCTATGTTACATGGCGTTACTCTTAGCAAGAAGCAGTGTCCTTCGACACAAGCTGAGCGGGAGCGAATGAATAGAATTCCTTTTGCTTCGGCAGTTGGATCTATTATGTATGCCATGCTCTGTACTCGTCCAGATGTTGCGTGTGCCTTAAGCATGACGAGTAGATACCAATCTGATCCAGGTGAGTGTCACTGGACAGCAGTCAAGAATATCCTCAAGTATTTGAGAAATACTAAGGATAAGTTCTTGGTATATGGAGGATGTGATGAGCTAGTCATAAGTGGATTCACGGATGCAAGTTTTCAGACGGACAGAGACGATTTCCGGTCTCAGTCTGGTTATGTCTTTTGTCTGAATGGTGGTGCAGTCAGTTGGAAAAGTTCCAAGCAGAGCACCGTAGCTGATTCCACTACTGAGGCTGAATACATTGCTGCTTCGGAAGCAGCAAAGGAAGGTGTTTGGATCAAGAAGTTCGTGTCTGAACTTGGTGTGGTTCCTAGTATCTTAGAACCTGTAGCATTGTATTGTGACAACAATGGAGCAATTGCTCAGGCAAAGGAACCAAAATCTCACCAGAAATCCAAACACATAGAGAGGAGATATCACCTGATTCGTGATATAATAAATAGAGGAGACGTGAAGATCAGCAGAGTTCCCACGGATGAGAATGTTGCTGATCCTCTGACCAAGCCCCTCCCGTGACCTAAGCACGAGAGTCATACTACTGCTATAGGACTAAAGGAAATTAAGATGTGATCTTGATTTTAGTGGGAGTTGTCTTGTTTTAAGTTATGGTTTTGATGTCATTGTAATCATACTTTGATGATTTTAATGAAATTTGATTTCAGCTTTATTTAAATGTGTTTAAATGATAGTCCCAAAATAATCTGTGACATTCTATAGGTCATCAAGTTGAGGACTTGATCATGAAACCCTATGAGAAATAAATGACATAGATTATATTTGTCCCTGGTCGAGGTTGTTAATGTGGGACACTAACAACCGCGCGAGACTAGCATGTGAGGTGACTGATGATTAAGTTTCATGGAGTCATTAATAAGAGTATTAAAGTCAATCACATAGATATATGTTAGAGAACATATGATCGGACATGACCCGCTGATGAGAACTCTACAGGAAATTAAGTGTCATGAGAGATTCTCATAACGACTATAGAGTATAGTCCTTAGACCTGAGTTCATCATGATTTCTTACATATGAATTGGTCCACTTTGACTTTGTCAAACGTTATCCGTAACAGGTGACTATAAAGGCATTGATTGGGTGTATCATGAAGTGTGTGAAGGAACAGGGATGGAACAAGATGGGATTTGTCCCTCCTGTAAAACAGGAGATAAATATCTCAGGGCCCATCAAAGATTTGATACTAAGAAATGTGTGGCCGCACTCGAACGAGCTGAATGTCAGTCGTTTGTCTTGTTAGTATAAATCGGAGTTCGATGAACATGATTTTGGTTGATTAAGGATGACACGGTTCTTGCCTTATGCCAGATCGAGATATAGCGACGAAGGGATTATTGGAATGGTTGATTCCAGTACAAGTGGGAGATTGTTGGGAATGTCCTGAAATCACACTTGTATTAACTCTAATGATAGTTGTACTGTCGAGATTAGACATTCATGTAATACTAGGTGATCATTACGTTTTGCTAGAAGCCAATGATGATCTATGAGTTATGAACTCATTGCTAGTATTATATGATCCTACAGGGTCACACACCTAAGCAAATTGGATTCGCTTTATGGGAATAATCATTAAGGTAATGATCTAAATGATGTGCATTTGATGCACATTATTTTGGTGTTTAAGAAGAGGTGTCGATCGACACCATGAGGTGGTGTCGATCGACACACGTGCTGCTGACCGAAATAAAGATTTCGGTTTAATGACTTAATTGATTCTGAAGCGGTTCAGATCAATTAGGTTTTCTCCAGGGCCTATATAAGGAGTCATATAGGCACGACCTGGATGAAGGGTTTAAGAGAAAACTATCAACAGCCACCAGAGAAACACAGAATTTCCCAGAATGATTCGATCTACCGACACTAGCATCCCGGCGGATTCCAATTCGTGTGCGTGTGGACTAGCAGTAGAGGCACTACGGTTGATGTGCTTAGAATCTCGAATTCCCTGAAACAATTCCGCTGCAAACTCCAGGTATATTCGAGATCCGTTCATCGTTTCTAAAGTTTACAAACCCTAGATCCTAGGATTGAGAATTGCGCTTAGGTTGATTAATAGAGATTAATCTGGTAAAACCTGAACGAATTCCTTCACCAACGTAGTTGCAGTCCTCTTCATCCTCTTCTTCCTTTGGAATGAAGGTTTCTACCTCCTGAGCAAACTGCACCTGCTTCTTTCCCACTAACAAGTTGTGCACCGAGTCTAGCTTAGCTTCCATCTTAGCCATATTACCTCCATCTGCGCTCTTACCAAGCTGCTTCCTCTCGAAGTCTATGTTCTTGGTGCTACTACTTGAAGCCATGTTCTCAATGAGCGCCAACGCATCACTTGGAACATTGGTGTTGAAGTTCCCCCTACTTGCTGAATCCAAAGACATCTGGTGTCTCCAATCGATTCCTCTGAAGAAGATTCCTAACAGCTGCACATCACTAAAACCATGATGAGGACAATCTCTCTGGTAGGATTTGGATCTTACCCAGGCATCCTTGAACGCTTCAGTTGGTCCTTGTCTAAATGTCGAAATCTTCATCCTTAGATCCTCAGACCTTGTCTCATCGAAGAAGTTGATGAGGAAAGCATTCTTCGTGTCCTCCCAAGTAGTTAAAGAACCAGGTGCTAACTGTTTCAGCCAGTAAGCTGCTTCTCCGCTGAGAGAATATGGGAAGAGCTTACAGAAAAGGTAATCTTCAGGAACTCCATTGGCTTTGATGCTGGACGCTAAGTCCTCAAACATCTCGATGTGGTCCATGGGATGTTCTGAAGGAAGGCCATGGAAAGGGTGCTGAGCCACCAAAGAGAAGTAAGCGGGCTTCAGCTCAAAGTCATTCCTAGGAAAGGAAGGATGTCTAATAGCAGCCCTGTTGGAGTAGAACTCTTAAGGCCTGTAGTGCTCTCTTAAAGTACGCACATGCTCAGCTGGCTCGTCCTGTTCCTCTGGTATCACAGTTCCATCGTCTTCAGTACGCTGACCTTGAGCGTTGTACTTTCGTCCTTGGTGGTCCGTGATGATTCCATCTGCACCGCGGAGTAAGATTACTCTGTTGTTGGCCATATTGGTTGCTCTCGTTGCTGCTCGGTTTGTTCGCTCTAACTTTCCAATCTCAGGATTGAGATCGACTAGCTCTTCGTTTCGATTGCTTCTGGTTGGGCGATTAGGCATAAACCTGAAACACACAAATACCAAGAGAAAAGAGCAAGTTAATATTAAAAAAAAAAAAATACTTAGACAAAATTTTAGTAATTTGAATTGAATGGTAAATTCAACTCCCCGGCAACGGCGCCAAAATTTGATACGGGCTCAAATTCACCCTAACTACTCTCTCAAATTAAGAGATCGTAGTAGTATTTAGGGATCGAATCCACAGGGAATTGAATACACAATCAATCTCAGTGTTCAAATTATGCTAAGTAAAAAGATGTAATTGTAATCACAATTCATAAAACAAGTAAACAAGAGATTGTTTAATTTCAAGTTCTCAAAGAGACGAAAGCTAGGCCATGGAGATTTCTTCAGGTAATGAATCGAAATCAAAGATATAACAACTGTCGAGGTTCAATTAAGCACCGTTCTAGAACTCAAACACGAGAGTATAGCTAGCTAACTTCCGTTACAAAGGCTATCTATCCTTAAATCCTCAAATCCCAAATTCCTTTGCGAATTCATCGAATCTAAACAAGCAATTAGTACAAGTTCAATTTGTTCACAAAATCCCTAAGCCAAATTCCTTTGCGAATAGGTAATTTTGCCCATCTAGACTAGTTCAGGTTATTAATCTCACTTCCGTGACTAATAACCAATCCTAAGATCAAGATTCTAAGTGATCAAGATAGATTCTAGCATTAGAAACAATCTAGATGAAGAACTAACGGATAAACCTCAATAGATCTGCGATCTTAAAGATTTCTCATCAAAATCCAAGAAATCCCCAAAACCTAACAAGTGATTTACTCAGAAATAGATGATGAAATCATAATAACTGAATAGATTTGCATAAAAGAGTAAGAGTAGAAGATACAAAAGGGTTTGTAGGTAGTAGATATCAAGAACATGTGATTTCCCTCAAAGCTCTTCAAAATCTCTCTTTTTCTCTATGTCCCACGAAAACAAGATAAAATGTGAGGACAACCTAAATAACCTATTTATACAAGTATCAAAATTAGGTCTAAAAACAGATATTTTTGGCTTTTGCAGACCGCGTGTCGATCGACATAGATTTCTGTCGATCGACACGAGACTCTCTGCCTTAACATCATCCGATCTTTAAAATACTCCGTCGATCGACAGGATATATACACAAATACACTGTGTCGATCGACAGGCCGTGCTGCTCGATTCCACTTGGATCTTTTCAGCTCCAAAATGCTCCAAAATAATCCAAATGTTTCCATTAAGCTCCAATTGGCCATTTTCCTGCAAAACACTATAAAAGATACACAAATACCAAAAATACTATACAAAACCGACTTATATCATGGTTAAAAATGGGTAAAAACCATGATATATCAATGAGTAGAATTGTGTTTTCCTGTGCGGTGTGATGGTTGTATGCTCTATGGATTCTAATTGTGTGTTGAGATCAGTTGAGTTGATCGCGAGAATGAGCCATGAGAGGAAAGGCTTGTTCTGCGGTTTCTCCATCTCGAGTGTCGATCGACACCTAGTGGTAGTGTCGATCGACACCACTGTTGAACGAGCATCGATCGACACCTAGTGGTAGGGTCGATCGACACTACTATTGTACACGTGATAATCAACACCTAGTGGTAGTGTCGTTCGACGCCACTGTAAATCATGTGTTGAACATATTAAATTGTGTTGTCTTGCTTGTTTTGGTTTGTGAGTATAGCGTGTAGACGGGATGCCCGTGTGATTGAGTATTTATGATAATACTCACGCAACTCTTTTTCTCATGTGTTGCAGGTAAAGAAAAAATGTGATCGCGAAATCATGGCGTAGGAAGAGGATGATTAGAATGATTTTATGAGTTGTTTTTAATTAGAAATTGGTGTTTAGGTTGCTAGAAATGGTAAGTTGTGGTATTAAAATTGGAATTGATTTTTGCGAGTTTATTTGATTATTGGTTAGAATTGAATAATGGAATTATTTATTTTATGTTTTCCGCTGGTTTGTTGTTTGAAATTAATCATTGAGAATTAATAATTAGAAAGTAATTAATTCGGATTAATTAAAAAAAATCAGGTTGTTTCATTTTGGTATCAGAGCCTTTACTGAAACAACCAAAATTTTTTTTTTCTTTTTTAAATTAACCCGAATTAGTATTTCCAAAAATACTATCCCTCAACGGTTTTATTCAACAACAACTAAACTAGTGGAAACCAAACATCAACAAATAAACCGACAATCATTTAAACCATTTATTCCAGAATATCAGTTTCTCAGTAAACTAACAACCTAAACACGAGGTTCTAGAATTCAATGCATAAACACATAATCTAGAGATCCTAATCATCCTCTCGTCCCAGTCATGATTCCACGATCACACTTTAACTTTACCTGCAACACATAGGAAAAAGAGTTGCGTGAGTATTATCACAAATACTGAGTAAGGCGGTCATCCCGTCTACCGGTTACATAGTAAGGATAAAAATGCCAATTACAACACAGTCAATCAACACTTCTCAACGTTCCAATTACCATAATAAGAACATTCAACAAAAATCTGCATCAAACAACTCAGTGTCGATCGACACACAACCACGGTGTCGATCAACACTCCAATCACAAACACACTTTTCTGACAGGGTGTCAATCGACACTACCTTTCGGTGTTGATCTACACTCTATCCACGAACACGAACCAACATAAAATCATGAGGGGTGTCAATCAACACTTCCTCTTGGTGTCGATTGACACCTCGACAGAGAAACCAAAATCGACAAAATCCTCACATGGCTCAACTTTGTTTCCTCGAGAATCATTATCAACAATACACAATACGATAATGTCATGAGCATCAATAAATATCAACAAAATAACACCATCAAAACACTCACACAAACCCTAACATTGGTTACCCATAACCACGATCACGCACTCACCTCGATTCGACGAAGGAAACGGAAAGGTTATGAATTCAAACCATGATCATCGATTCCTTCACTGAAAAACACTGATATCCACTGCTCAATCGTTATCAACACTCACACAAGCCATTAGAACAAAACACCACGAAAAACAGCCCACAAATCACCTCAAAACACCCTTTTCTCTCAAGAACCCTAACAATCCCTTCTCAAACTTTTCTCACATTTTTTTCTCTGAAAAACGTCTGACATCCGTAGCTGGTCCTTTATATAGGTTGCCCTAGGCTTCCGCAACCAAACTGGCCCAAACCGTGAAATTAAAATCAAACCAAAGACAGAACTGAAAACTGGTGTCAATCAAGACACCACCACGGTGTCGATTAAGACACCACCACGATGTCGATCAACACCCCTACCAAAATATCATATTTTGGTTTCGGGATGTTACAATTCTCCTTCACTCCTTTATATTCGTCTTCGAATCCTAACACACTGGCCACCACGACCCAACTTTACGACTCACTGCCGCCTACTTCCGACCATACTCCTGATTCAACCTGATAAGCCACTCGCGAGACCATCTCCCGAATCTCATAAACCGTCTCCCTTAAACCAAATCTTAACCTAACCCAGTCAACACCACTCGAGATAATCCGGATCTCACAAACCGTCTACCATAGACTAATTTTTGACCCCACCCGGTCAACACTATCTCAGATCATCACTCTTGATCTCTGAGATTCGCAACCCGTCCTTAGCTTACTCAAGTTTTCAGATATTAATTACCTCTTAACACATTTCCTCTACTGCATCACTCATACGAACACTTCCTTTGAGCTAACGACACACGAAAATACTCATCCCCTCGAGAGAAACTCCCATCTCTTAATACTTATACCAGAAAAACCTGATTTTAATAAGTATGCTGGGAATCCTCACCTCTCTGGAGAATCCCCATCCCCTAATAAACACCCTAGGAAAACTTTATCCCTCTGGAAACTCATCAACTACTAATAACCGCTCAGGGAAATACTCATCCCCTTGGAGAAATCCTTAACCCCTCTGGAAAAATCCTCATCTCCTAATAAGTACTCAGGGAATTCTTCATCCCTACTAAGTACACTGAGAAATCTTCATCTCTCTGGAGAAATCCTCATCTCTTAACAAGTACTCAAGGAATTCCTCATCCCGAATAAGTGCCCCGGGAAATCCTCATCCTTGTAAAGAAATACTCATATCCTAAACCCTCTGAAGAAATACTTATCTCCGAAATCCTCTGGGAAATACTCACCCCTCTAGAGAAATACTCATCTCCTAAACCCTCTAAGAAATACTCATCCTTCATGAGAAATAGACATCTCCAAAACCTGACATTCCCTGACCTGGAATATCACCACCAACATGACCAACCTTTGGTCCACACTAAACCGCACATACAAGAGCAACCACCCCATGTAACCAACACCCGATATTCCCTAACCCGGAATACCAACACAACCAACCGCAGGTCAACGCTAAACTACACATACGAAAAGAACCACTCGACTTAAAACAGCCAAAAATATAATAAACCTCCTTCTTACAGATCTCCAAAAATGCATAATCGTTTCAACACAACGATATATACATGCGCTCAAAAAAACCAAAGCATCAAGCCAACTCTGAAAACCGGGACCACAAAGATAGAAGTTAGCTCAAGCCACGAACTGCTCGTCGAAACATTTGCTGAACTTCAACTTCATCTTCGCCTCAGGCTCCCTAGTCTCCTCTACCGCACCGGCACAAAACCATAACTCTCCACAGAGGGAACTTTCTTTAACGCTGCACCTTAATTCTCCTCTCGAGAATTCTCAAAGGTTACGCCGCCACTGACACATCTGGCTGAAGATCCTCCAAAATCTTAGCCACAACTTCCTCCGAATATGCATGCATTTCCTCAACAAAGATACCCAAAAATCTTATGAAATGCATTCATAATCGGACACAACTTTAACCGGTATGCCACCGATCTAACTCGTTCCACCACCAAGAACAGACTCATAAACTTCAGACTTAGCTGAGTCTCCACAATCGATCAGATAAGAACTTACTAACGTAGCCATTCTGAGATACACTTCTTATTGGCATTAACCCTCTGCTAATCCTAAGCCTCCCTCACATTCAACTTCTAAAGCAAGGATCTTCTCTGCCGTTTCCTTAACAAAACTCGCACAAAAAATGTTCATCACCCCCACTTAGGTCTAACATAAAGATGTCCTACACGGCCTCCCATACCAAACCTCGTATGAAGCCATCCTTATCCAGAGCACTCATGCTCAGCAACCCTCCAAAGCTCTGACGAGAACCTAAGATCCCTATTGACACAAAACTGGTTGACACTCCCGACAACTTCACTATCTCCTTACCCAAAATTCTTAGCCAATACCGCGGCTCCATCGGTCTTGAACTCCATCAGAATTCAATCCCCACTTCCACTGTAGAATGGGTAACTCCACATCGATCCAACCGGAACTGATGCTTAGCCTTCACTAGCTGACACGTTTTGCACTCTAGACTCACCACTCGGTCTCACTCGAAATCACATACCCAACTATGAGGTCTATATATAGTCACATGCTTATGCCCCAATCAAACATTGATTAGTCATACTCATCCCTACACCCTTATACTCTCGGGAACACATCCTTTAAGCTAACAGTGTCGGAGCCACTCCACTCTCAAGAAGTCTCCCTCAAGCTCTGGGTATATCAGAAAATTCTTCCATTAGAGTAATCAACTCATACGTTTACAAGTTCCTCATGACTAAAACTACCTCTCGTGATACCCACCTATCATTCTATACTCCGGAATAACATCTTATTCTAACCAAAAACCTAGCCAACACAACCAACCCTCTCGAGATCCTCTCTTTACTCTGAAACCCATCAGCAATTCATGTTTATACGCATGTTACAGACATTTATTACTCTCAACTCTCTCCTCAATCTACACACTCGCAAGAACACATCCTTTGAGTTATCAATATTTGGGGAAATCCTCATTTCCCTTAGAGTAATAATTTCATAACGTGTATAAACATCTTTCGGCAAGAAGTAACTCGTGTAGTTCCAAACATGATATTTCCTAGCTCGGAATATCATCACATCCTGACTAATCCTCAGGTCAACTCGAACAACTCAAATGCACAGGGTGTTCCACAAGAGTTCCTCGAAAAATAGACCGTCTTAATTCCTCATAAACTTCTATCTTAGACTCTCCACAAAGCTCAACACAACTCAACACCCAAACTACTTAAGTAGTAACACCATCTTATAAATTCTAAAATATAATAATCGTTTCAACACCAAACGAAAAAAGAGAAACAATCCAAAATAACATAGCATAAGCTAAAAACTCTAAAACTGGAAATAAAAACAGAAAACCAGCTCAATCCTCGACCTGCCCTCTCAGGTCCTCCGCGCTCGCTGCTCCGCTGTAGTCTACACCAGCGCCTGCATGGCTCCCGGCTGATCAACCACTGGCTGAACCGTCACTACAGTCATCTTATGTATCTTGGGACACATCTGCCTGATATGCCCCATTTCTCGTCCTTCTTAGGACAATGCTCCAGTTTGTGGTACATGCTTCCACACCCGAAGCATCTGTAACCATTCTAACTTGCTCTAAAAACATCATCTTGATTTCTCTTATGGCCCTGCTCAGGCTTACTGCCTTTGCCAGACCCCGTACTTCTATGCTGTTCCTGCCTCCTCGACTGGACAGGAGGAGCAACTACCGCTGGAACTACTCCAACTCCCTCACCTCTCACGTCCTCCTCAATACCTGCAACAACTTCTAAAAGCTTTGCCGTCGAGGCTTACTCTGAAGTCCCCTCATGAACCGTTGCACCTGCGTTCACTCGTCCTCCATGCCTTGATCCGCACATATGAGCAGTCGACTAAACTAGGCATCATGCTCATGCACTATACGATCACCCTGCACTAAATCTACGAACCTCATCCCAAGATGATCCAAAGTCTCCTGAGGAAAGTACTTAGCGTTGAACTCAGCTAAGAACTCGCCCCAGGTCCATACAGTACCCGACCTCCTGGCTTCAATGCTTCTCCACCATAAATGCGCATCACGACTTATGTAATGAACTGCAAACTCCACTCAATAATCCTCTAGACATCTGAATGATCGGAAGTTGCACTCCACTCTCATGCGGTACTCATCCGCCTCCTCCGGCGCGATGCAGCCTGAAAAGAAAGCCTTACTCAGCATCAACATCTAACCCATCTTCTCAAGATAAGTAGGACACAACTCAACAACCGCAGCCCTCAGATGCACCTCTGCTACTGGAGCTACAACTAGAGCCTGACCCAGAGCCACCTCTAGAAACCGCTCCATCAACTATATCATCATCCCTTTAAGATGATCCAAACGATCCTGAGCTGCCACTGAAACATCACCCGCACCTAGGCCTGTCACAGGATCAGTATGACTGACACCTCTCCCAGCACCAACAAAATTCACACTCGCACTTGTCTCGCTCACGAATCCCGCATGATGCATCTGAGACTCTAACACCTGCGTCGCACTCAGCCCCGCACTACTAGAAGCCTCAAACTCCGGTCCTTGACCATGACCTCGGCCTCTACAACGACCTCAACCTCTATCTCGACCTCTAACACCAGTATCCATCACTCTGCATTTCCCAAAAATAGAGTATAAGATACCATAATCACAACTTAAAGGTCAAACAAACACATATCGTGGAATCTCTTTGATGGCTTGGAGAGGATGATCTAAGACTCTACAACTCACTGAATTAACTAACTACTCATAGCCAATTCAAACAGTAATCTCAATTCAACCAATCAACCTACTGTTCTAAAACAGTAAGGGCTCTGATACCAAAAAGAAACAACCAAGTTTTTTTAAAAAATTTAATTAACCTGAATTAGTATTCCCCTAAATATTAACCTTCAACGGTTAATTCAACAACAAATAAACCAGCTAAAAACAAACATCAACAAATAAACCGACGATCATTTAAACGATTTATTCCAGAATATCAATTTCTAAGTAAACTAGCAACCTAAACACCATGTTATAAAATTCAACGCATAAAAACATAATCTTGAGATCCTAATCATCCCCTCGTCCCAGCCATGATTCCACAATCACACTTTAACTTTACATGCAACACATAAAAAAAAGTTGCGTGAGTATTATGATAAATCGTTTAAATGATCGTCGGTTTATTCAATAAAGGACCGATTATAAAGGACCAGCAGTAGATGTCAAACGTTTTTCAGAGAGAAAAACGTGAGAAAATTTTGAGAAGAGATTGTTAGGGTTCTTGAGAGAAAAGGGTGTTTCGAGGTTATTTGGAGCCATTTCTCGTGGTGTTTCGCTTTAGAGGCTTGTGTGAGTGTTGAGAATGATTGAGCGGTTCATATCGGTGTTTTCCAGTGAATGAATTGCTGATTGTGGTTTGATTTCCAGTGAATGAATTGCCTCAGTGAGTATTTATCATAATACTCATATTATAAAGGACCAAAACCGGTTCCGCAACTAAACCGGCCCAAACCGCGTAATTAAAATCGAACCAAAAACATAACCTAAAACTAGTGTCGATCGACACACCACCACAGTGTCGATTGATACCCCTACCAAAATATCATATTTCAGTTTCGGGATATTACAATTCTCCCCCCACTACTCTGGATTCGTCCTCGAATCCTAACACACTGGCCACCACGACCCAACTTTCGACTCACCGCCGCCTACTTCCGATCATACTCCTCATCCAACCTGATTAGCCACTCGCGAGACCATCACTCAAATCTCATAAACTGGCTCACTTAAACCAAATCTTGACTCAACCCGGTTAGCACCACTCGAGATTAACCGAATCTCACAAACCTTCTACCATAGACCAATTCGTAACCCCACTCGATTAACACTAACTGAGATAATCACTCTCGATCTCCGAGGTTCGCAACCTGTCTTAAGCTTACGTATGCTCAATCATTAACACATTTCCTCAATTTCATCACTCATAGGAATAATTCCTTTGAGCTAACGACACGCGGAAATACTCATCCCCTCGAGAGAAACCATCATCTCTCAATACATATACCAAAAAAAACTGATTCCAATAAGTATGCTGGGAATCCTCACCCCTCTGGAGAATCCCCATCCCCTAATAAACACCCATGGAAAACCTCACCCCTCTGGAAACTCCTCAACTACTAATAACCACTCAGGGAAATACTCATCCCCCTTGAGAAATCCTTAACCCCACTGGAGAAATCCTCATCTTCTAATAAGTGCTCAGGGAATTCCTCATTTCAATTAAGTACCTTTCGAAATCCTCATCCCTATGGAGAAATCCTCATCCCGTAACAAGTACTCAGAGAATTCCTCATCCCGAATAAGTACCCAGGAAATCCTCATCCCTCTGGAAAAATACTCATCTCCTAAACCCCCTAGAAATATTCACCCCTATGGAGAAATACTCATCTCTTAAACCCTCTGGAAAATACTCATCCCTCTGGAGAAATACTTATCTTCGAAACCCAATATTCCCTGACCCGGAATATCACCACCAACATGACCAACCTCTGGTCCACACTAAACCGCACATACTAGGAGAAATACCCCATGTTACCCATACTCGGAATACCAATACGACCAACCGCTGGTCAATGCTAAACAACACATAGGAGAAGAACCACTCAACTTAAAATAACCAGAAATATAAGAAACCTCCTTCTTATAGCTCTCCAAAAATGCATAATCGTTTCAACACAATGATATATACATGCGCTCAAAAAAACCAAAGCATCAAGCTAACTCTGAAAATCGGGACCACAAAGATAGAAGTTAGCTCAAGCCACGACCTGCTCGTCGAAACATTTGCTGAACTTCAACTTCATCTTCGCCTCAGGCTCCCTAGTCTCCTCCCCCGCACAGGCACAAAGCCACAACTCTTAACAGAGGGAACTTCCTCCGACGCGATACCTTAATTCTCCTCTCAAGAATTCTCAAAGCTTACGCCACCACTGAAACATCTGGGTAAAGATCCTCTAAAATCTTAGCCACAACTTCCTCTGAATATGCAAGCATTTCCTCAACAACGACGCCCGGAAACTTTATGAAATGCTTTCATAATCAGAGACAACTCTAATCGGTATGCCACCGGTCAAACTCGTTCCACCGCCGGGAACAGACTCATAAACCTCAGACTCAATTGAGTCTCCGTAATCGATCAGATAAGAAATTACAAACCTATCCATCCTAAGATACACTTCTTATTGGCATAAACCCTCTGCCAATCCTGAGCTTCCCTCACATTCAGCTTCTAAAGCACGGATCTTCTCTACCATTTTCTGAATAAAACTCGCATAAAAAATGTTCATTTCCCCCATTTGGGTCCAACATAAAGATGTCCTACACGGCCCCCCATACATGGAGCCATCCATATCCAGGACACTGATCCTCAACAACCCTCCAAAACTCTGACGAGAACCTAAGATGCCTGTTGATATAAAACTTACTGACACTCCCTGCAGCCTTCTCCTTACCCATAGTTCTTAGCCAACATTGTGGCTGCATCGGCCTCAAACTCCATCACAATTCATACCCCACTTCCACTCTAGAATGGGTAACTCCACATCAATCTAACCAGAACTGATGCTTAGCCTTCGCTAGCTGACACGTTTTGCACTTTGCGACTCACCACTCGGTCTCACACGGAATCACATACCCAGCTATGAGGTCTATATATAGTCACATGCTTGTGCCACGATCAAACATTGATTACTTGTACTCATCCCGATACCCTTACACTCTCGGAAACACATCCCTTAAGCTAATGATGTTAGAGCCACTCCACTCTCAGGACATCTTCCACAAGCTCTGGTTATATCAGAAAAATGCTTCCTTTAGAGTAATTAACTCATACATTTACAAGTACCTCATGACTAGAACTACATCCCATGATACCCACCTGTCATTCCATACTCCAGATAACATCTCCCTCTGACCGAAAACCTGGCCAACACAGCAAACCTTCTCGAGATCCTCTCTAGACCTCTAAAATCCATTATCAATTCATGTTTATACGCACGTTACAAACATTTATTACTCTCAACTCTCTCCTCAATCTACACACTCGCAGGAACACATCCTTTAAGTTATCGATAGTCGGAAAAATACTCATCCCCTCAAGAGAAATTTTCATTTCTCCCTACTTATACTGGGAAATCCTCATCCCAACAAGTTTACAAGGAAATCTTCATTTCCCTTAGAGTAGTAATTCCGTAATGTCTATAAGCATCTACCGGCCAAAACTACCTTGCGTAGTTCCAAAGATGATATTCCCTAACTTAGAATATCATCACATCCTAACTAATCCTTAGGTCCACTCGAACAATCCAAGCACACAAGGTGTTCCACTGGAGTCCCTTGAAAAAGGGACCATCTTAATTCCTTATAAACTTCTATCTTTAGTCTTTCCATAAAGCGCAACACAACTCCACACCCCGAATACTGAAGTCGCAAAATAAATAAGAAATACTCATCTTATAAATTCAAAAATGTAGTAAATGTTTTAACACCAAACGAAAAAACAGAAACAATCCAAAACAACATAGCAGAATCTAAAAGCTCTAAAACTGAAAAAAATAGAAAACCAGCTCAATCTTTGACCTGCCCTCTCAGGTCCTCCGCGCTCTCTACTTCGATGCGGTATGCTCCACCGCCTGTGCGGCACCTAGCTGGTCAGCCATTAGCTGAACCGTCACCACTGTTATCTTCTGCAACTTGAGACACATCGGCTTGATATGCCCTGTCTCTCTGAAATGATAACACACTCGCAAGTCTCGTGCCTTGTCCTTTTTAGGATAATGCTCCAGTTTACGGTACATGCTTCCATACCCGAAGCATCCGTAACCACTCTAACTTGCTCCGAAAACATCATCCCGTTTTCTCTTCTGGCCCTGTTCAGGCTTACCGCCCTTGCTAGACCCCCCACTACTATGCTACTGTTGTTTCTTCGGCTTGGCAGCATGAGCAACCGTCGCTGGAACTACTACAGCTGCATGACCTCTCTGGTCCTCCTCAATACCTGCAACAACATCTACTAGCTTTGCCCTCGAGGCGTACTCTGACACTCTGCATCGCATCCTCAACGCAGCTTGAAGTCCCCTCAGGAACCTCTGCACCTGCGTCTGCTCATCCTCCATGCCTCGATCCGTATATACGAGCAGTCAACTAAACTTGGCATTGTACTCACGCATTGTACGATCACCCTGCACTAAATCCACGAACCTCATCCCACGACGATCCAAAGCCTCATGAGGGAAGTACTTAGCGTTGAACTCAGCTAAGAACTCACCCCAGGTCCAGACATCACCTGGCTTCAATGCCTCTCTACCACGATCTCCTCGTCCCAACCATGATTCCACGATCATAAGGATACCAATGACAATTACTACACAATCAATCAACACTTTTCAACATTTGGATAACCATAACAAGAACATTCACAAGCAACTCAGTGCAATCGATACACCACCACGGTGTCGATCGATACACCAATCACAAACACATAACTCAGACAGGGTGTCGATCAACACTACCTCTAGGTGTCGATCGACACTCTATCCACAAACACAAACCAACACAAAAATCACGAGGGGTGTCGATCGACACCTCAACACAGAAATCTGAATCGACCAAATCCTCACATTGCTCGACTCCGTTTCCTCCAGAATCATTATCAACAATACATAATACGATAATCTCATGAGCATCAATAAATATCAACAAATTAACACCATCAAAACACTCACACAAACCCAAACATTGATTACCCATAACCACGATCACGCACTCACCTCGATTCGACATAGGAAATGGAAAGGTTACAAAATCAAACCACGATCAGTGATTCCTTCACTGGAAAACACCGATATCCCCCGCTCAATCGTTCTCAATACTCATACAAGCCTCTAGAGCAAAAGACCACGAGAAACGGCTCATGAATCACCTCGAAACACCTTTTTCTCTCAAGAACCCTGTGACAACCCGGTTTCAGGGCATATATGGTATATACGGTATATGCAAAGACGCTTAAAAGAATTAATTTGGCTACCTATATCACTAAAGTGCACTTATCTTTTCTGTCACATGTCTTGAGAGAACTCCAGAGTTAAGCGTGCTTATGCTGGAGTAGTTTCAAAATGGGTGACCTACTGTGAAGTGATTTTCAGTATCGTGTGACTGAAGTCAAAACACGAGAAAAGATCGCGTGGTGGTTTGCAGGGTCAGTAAACATGACTTCTGAGCCTTCCAGACTAACGCACTGACCGTCTGACATGGGTGGGCCATCGGCCGAAAGTGGATATGGGGCCCATTAGGAGATGAGGATTTCTCTCGAGAGGATGAGGATTTCCCCTACAATGGCGGTCGGGGCGTTCAAAACCCAAACAATCTCTTCTCAAAATTTTCTCACTTTTTTCTCTCTGAAACACGTCTTACATATGGGGTTGTTCTTTTATATAGGTTGACCTAGGGTTCCGTACCCAAACCGGCCCAAACCGCGTAATTACAATCGAAACGAAAACACAACTAAAAACTGGTGTCCACTACAGTGTCGATCGACACCCCTACCAATATATCATATTTCGGTTTCGGGATGTTCCACTTACGGTTTTAGGGCAGTAGGTTGAATAATTTGAGGCTATGTGTTTAGAAGTTATTATGAGTATTTTGTCAATTCAATGAGTTATAGAGTCTTAGATCATCCTCTTCAGACCTTTAAGGAGATTTCCCGGTAAGTATTTGTGGTTGTTTGTGACTTCTAATATTCTGGGAGTGCTGCGCAGAGTGCTCCGAAGGAGCATGTGGCAGATTTGCAGATGCATCATGTGGGGTCCGTGAGTGAGACCAGTTTGAGTGCCAGTGCGAGTGATGGTGGTGCCGGGAGGGGTGTCGGGGTAGCTGGTGGTGCAGCGGGCCCGAGTGTGGGTGTTGCTGCAGCTCTGGGCCGAGTTGATCATTTTGTGGGTTTGTTCACGCAGTTGCTAGAGCGGTTTCCAGCGGTGGCTCTGGTGCAGGCTCAAGTTATGGCTCTAGTGGCGGAGGTACAGCCGAGGGTTGTGGTTACTGAGCAGCGTCCGTCCTATCTAGAGATGATGGTACAAATGCAGAGGATCGGTACAGTCTTCTTTTCAGGCGGGGTTGGGTTTGAAGAGGCTGATGAGTGGCGCATGAGGTTGGAGCGCAACTTCCGTTCGATTAGATGTCCTGCAGAGTTTCAGGTATCTCGGTGGTGATGCATTTCTTTGGTGGAGAGGTGTGGAAGCCTGGAGGCCGCACGCAGTGTGGACCTGGGCTGAATTCTTAGCAGAGTTTAATGCTAAGTTTTTTTCTCAGTAGGCTTTGGATCGTCTCGGGACGAAGTTTGTGGAGCTGGTCCAGGGTGACAAGACAATGTAGTTTTGAAAATAGTCAACTATGTTATTAAATTGTTAACTTTTACATCATATGTATTTGTAATCTTCTTCATGTTTGTTTTGTGTAACCCAAATATTTTTTCCAAACCATTTTTTTTTTTTTCCAAAACATATCTATTTTTTTTAGAGATGGCACAACTTTAAATGCAATATTTTTAATGATAGAATAATATAATATTTTAAAGGATTTGTTTTCCTTATATTTCCATAAATATAATATAAGGACACTTTTGTCATATATTTATATCTTTGTGTTATTTGCTTAATTATATTTTTTGACATGTTAGTTAACTTATTAAATGTCTAAAACATAAGATTCATTTAATTAACCCATTTACTTATTTAGTGGATTTATATTCATAAATGATTTCGCATTATGTCATAAGGAAAAAATAATTATGTGGATTCTACAATGGTAAAAGTGATGTTGTAGTCGGAATTGAACATTAGATTAGTTTACTTAATTACTTTATGAAAAAATGTGTAGAATAATTGACCTAATAGTAATATTTTCAGTTTATGGTGAAAAGTTAACCATGCAATATACTCCCTCCGTTTGTTCATAATTGATGTTTTAGAATTTATTTTTTGTTTACAAATAAGTGATGTTTTCGCTTTCTAATGCACCATTAATTGATTTTTTTGTGTTTTTGACTCTTTAAATTCTGCAGATTGAATTTTTATTGGTTGAAATGTATTGGATAAATAAAAAAGTATTGTTTTCTTTCAAAAAACAAGGTAAATTTAATGATTTCTTAATATGTGTGTAGAAGCCTAAAACATCAATTATAAACAAACGGAGGGAGTACAATTTTTATAGGGAAATTCAAAATTAAAAGCCAGAATTATGGGAGTGAGTGTATTTTAAAGAACAATTCTTGGGTTCACCCCTAGAGGTGAACCTTTTCATTCACCCCCACTTTACTAACCAATCAAAACAAAGATGTGGGGGCCACATAACTTAAGTAAAAAATAACTAATATAATTTAACTAAAAAATTACATTAATTCGTTTGAAAAAATTGAAATAAATTCTAAAACTCCAAACTCAAATCCTAAACTCCAAACTATACCCTAATTTGAGAATAGTTAATCCAAAATAAATTATAAACACCAAACTCAAACCCTAAACCCCAAAACTATACCCTAATTTGGGAATAGTTAACCCCAATCTAAAAATTTTAAATACAAATCCATTGAAATTACTTTTTGTAGTTATATTTTTTGGGTTTGGGTTAACTATTCCCAAATTAGGGTATAGTTTTAGGGTTTAGGGTTTAAGTTTGAGATTTAAGATTTATTTTAGGTCAACTATTCCTAAATTAGGGTTTAGCTTTGGGGTTTAGAATTAGGATTTATTTTGGGTTAACTATTCCAAATTAGGGTATAGTTTTGGGGTTTAGAGTTTGAGTTTGGGTTAACTATTCCCAAACTAGGGTATAGTTTTATGGTTTAGGGTTTGAGTTTGGGTTTAAGATTTATTTTGGGTTAACTAATCCCAAATTAGAATATAGTTTTGGGGTTTAGGGTTTGAATTTGGGTTAACTATTGTCAAATTAGGGTATAGTTTTGGGGTTTAGGGTTTGGATTTGGGGTTTAAAATCTATTTTTAATTAGATAATTATTATTTATTTATATTAAATTCGTTTTTATTAAAGATTGCACATTTTTTCAATTTTAATTTTAATAAAAATAATTTATTAAGATTGTTGGACCAACAACTAAAATTTGATTAGTTAATCAAAAGGAGGTGAATGAGATGGTTCATCCCTAAGGGTGAACCCAAAAATTGTTATATTTTAAAATGGTCGGCTAAAGTTTTCAGTTGATAACTGTTGTAAAAGAACACTAGAAACGGTTATAACATTATATAGTCGGTACATTTTATGTATTTTTTAAAAAAAAATCCTTAAATTTGCTTTTAAAAGTGACTGAATTTATAGCTTCGCTAATGATGTTACGAGAAGGCCACATGGAATCAATAGCTTCACCAAAATTAGATTAAAAAGTGATGATTGAATTTTTGGGGGAATTACAAACATGCCATTTTTGAAAATATTTTTTTCAAATATTCACGATTGAAAATTAATTACAACTTTTATAAGAATGACAAAATCATTAATTTTTTTTTTCTCTCTCAAAACCCAAATCCTAAACTCTATCTAAAAAACTATATCTTATATATAAAATAGTTAATCCAAACCCAAAAAATATAAAAGTTAAGTTTAAAAATATGGCATTTTAAAAAAAAATATCAAACGATGATATAACTGTAAAGAGGCATGTCAAGAGTGGAATATCACGAAAATTCTCTTGAAGTATAACCGGCTTATTATAAATTTCCCAAAGACGCGTTATATACAATGTTAAAATCTTAAAAATACAATAATCCACGGATCAAGGAAGTATCATTGTCGGAAAAGTAATTTAACAGCCAAAAGCGACGAAAGATTAATACTAGCTTTTAAATTATAGTATAATCTTTATTTTATTTTAGTTGCGGTCATGTGAGAACCACGAATATAAACCGAGGGGAAAGAGAAACGCGTTTCTTTGGAATTCTTTGGAACCACGAATATTATTTAATCATGCTGGAAGCTTTTATTGAATGGTTCAGTCGATGTATTAAGAAGATAATCGGTTTTTCTTTTTTTTAATCGGTACCATGTAAAATTCTAACGAATTCTACAAAACTACCAAACAGTTTATACAATATAACCAAAATCCACCTATACTCTGTTTCAGTTCGGTATTCGTTTTTTTTTCCTTAGTTTCATCATCTATAGTTTAATAATATTAGGGGTTGAATTTTCATAGAATTGATTGATTTTAAATTCCAAAAATTTATTAAATTTGTAGATAGTTGTGTGTATTTAAAAAATTTAGTTATAAGTTATTGGGACATTTACAAAAATGCCACTTTTTATATGCCACTTTTCAAATATGTCACTCTTAAATTACTTTTGTACCAATATGACACTTATAAATCCGTTTAAAAACTTTATATCTCAAAATTTTCAATTTTAAAAAATGTTTTGATCTCTCACAAACCTTAAACCCAAAAAACTAAACCCTAATATAACAGTTTGATTAGTTAATAGTGGCATTTTTGAAAAGTGGCATGTCAAAAGTGGCATATATTGAAATTTCTCTAAGATATTCTCAAAATCTTTTTTAATGAGTAAAATTAAAAATTTAAGTTCATATAAAGTGGACTATAGAGATTCAAAGTTTATGGGTTAATATTAAGGCCGCGTAATGCGCATGAAAATACAGTAAGAATTATTAATATAAATATTGTTTTTATCAACAATTTCTTTCATTCATTTGATCTAATATAAATATTTGAGTTTTAGTTATTGATCCACTAAATAGTCATAGTATTTTAATATTATTTAAATATAAATCGTAAATAATAAAATATCAATTTATATATTAATTAACATGTCCTAATTGATATCATGTAAATTCAATATAAAAGGAATTCGAATCATATCTAATCATATAAATTAATTGTAATAAATCATATCTTGATATTATAGTGGCAAAGTGGTCACTTATTTCAGACTATTTTGTTACTACTAAACTTAGTCATATATTTTATACTATTTTGTGACTGCTAAACGTAGTCACTTATTTCAAACTATTTTGTGACTACTAAACTTAGTCATACATAAATGACCACTTTGTGACTGCATTTAGGAGTCAGAGCCGGATCTGAGAATTTGGGGGCTTGAAACAAAAAAAAAATTGGGGGCCACTAATTCATTTCATACAGAAAAAATTCAAATAAAATAAGTGCTAATGATAAAAACAGAAACAATTGACTAATTGAGAAAAGTTTTTTTGCGAAACTGGGCGAGTTGTGAGTCGTGACTCGTGAAGAAGAAGAAGAAGAAGCGTAAGAATCGGAGAGAAAAAAAAAGGGAAGCGTGATCTTTAAAAAAAAAATGGAAACATGATCTAAAAAAAAAGGAAAACGTATCAAAAATTTTAATTTTTAGTTTTATAATTTTTTTTATTGATATATTCTATGGGACCTATTAAAAATGGAGGTCTGTTAAAAATGGGGGCCACAGACAAGTGTTTCACTGGGCTGGGCCCAGATCCAGCCCTGTTAGGAGTACTATTTTAAGGACTAAATAGTGATATTGTGAATTTAGTTACAAAACTGTCACGTATCACCAACTTCTTTGCAACCATCTTAATTAATATATTTTTTCAGATTTAGAAACCTGGAATTATAATGAAAAACCGAATACCGAAAGTTACAAACGCAAAAGAAACAAGAAATATAAGATCCATAACATATGTTCACATTATGTTCTATACACATGAAAAATGGATTTAAAATAATGCACATGATGATGAAATGTTTGTCTAGAGTGCAGTTCGCATGATCACTATGCTTCATGTAAGAGACAAGCATCTCCAAGCTTGAGATCCGATTTTGAGCTTGTTGTTCTCTGTATCATGTCGTTCATTTTCCAAATCTTGTTCTGCTATCGTACATGTAAAGCAAAGAAACTAAAACTTGTACATAATAAAATGACGTAAAAGAGAGGTACATGTTGTTGGAAGTCGTACCGGTTTATAACACTTTATAAATATTAGTTCGAATTCAATTTTAGGATGCGTGTAAATATTAAATCAAATCTAGACTAAAGAGTTGTAGATATACTTGGATCAATTGCAGCAGAATGATGAATTTAGATTGATCAAGGTGTTTAGCATTTCAAACGTCGTGCCTCTATCGGTATCCACATGCACACAAACTAGATCGAACGGGATGCTAGTGCCGTAGACAAAAAAATTTGTCTTATTCAACTAGGGTTTTAATCGGCAGGTTAGGATTTGTGGTAATCATATTATCATTACATTAGGCTAACAATATATATAGTGCACAAGACTTAATGGGCTTAGCCCATCTATTGTGTTTTACGTGGAGAAAAAGGTAATCATAATTAACATTTCTCCTCTTGCTTCACGTCAACTCATATATATATATGTATATCTTATATACCATATATTTCAAATGCATTAATACAAATATATATATATATATATATATATATATATACATCGCATATAAAAAATATATATAATATATATATATATATATTGTATTATTATTAAAACCCAATTTATCAATGATCTAGTTTGTTTAGATGTGTGATCCTATATGATTGCATAACATTAGTAATGGGCTTTCAAACTCATAAGACTTCTAGCAAAACATTATAACCATCTAACATTATACAATTGTTATCTTGACATTTCAACTTTAACTAGAGTAAAGTAAAAATGATTTCAGGATATTTCCAACACATGTTTAGTTAGACCTTTCAGAGAAATAACCCAAATTATATTTTAAGAGTTTTAAATGGCTTCAAGCACATGCTACAAATTGAAAGTAGAAGATCAAATGCACAGAGAGAAATCTACAAGTAATTATCACACAAATGCAAGCCATACTAAAACTAACCTTTGCCACATACTTTCTATCATCTCCCCTCCTTCACTTTAACCTGGTGAAGAGTTATGTCATGAAGTAATATTACTGAGAAATATATATATATATATATATGACAAGCAATTGTAAGAAATGAAGTGAGGGACTAAATTTAATTCGATAAACAAATGCAGAGAAACCACATTTATCAGCTTATAAATCATTTTCCAAATCCTAAACAAAAAGTCATTTAAAAATCTGTAAATATGATACTAGTGATCGATCAAGAGAACAAGACTTTACCGTCTGTGTTGTCAGACAAACTAGGAGTTCTTGGAATCTTCTTTTGCAAATTAATCAAATAATCTTTATAATATTTTAAGGTTGTCAACAACCAACTTTCTCTGACAAGACGACACGTGTCACATTTCTTTCTAAAAAAAATTATTAAAAAAAAGTTCATAATGTTTCTTCTGGGTTTCGAATCTCAGCTAACCTCGGTAATTTAAGTGGAGAAGAGCCACTAGACTGCTAAAAACACTTGTATATATATCACGGAAAGAAAGATATATAACTCACAACTAAAATTCTTTCTAAAAATCATTCAAAAACGTAGGAAATATTTTGAAATGTCAATCTTTAAAATATTTTAAAGTTAACAAGTTCTGACAAGACGACACGTGTCTTCACATATTTATATAATTAATTAATTATTATTTTTAGTCAAATATGACTAATTACTAAAATTAATACTACTATTAAATTAAATACAATATCTCAAATAAAATTAAATAATAATCCAAGAATAATAGATTTGTTATTTTATGTATTTAACTAATGTATTATAAATATTTAAATAACAAAATTTTATCGAGTTTAAATTTCTTAATTTTATATATATTTAATGGTTGTAAATATATATTTAACATACCATATATATAAAGTTACGTTTAATGTTCCTAAAGTACATTACCACCATTAATATTAACTCATATATTATATACAAATCACATAAGTTTATGTCAAATTTTTTTTTAATTTTTACTAATACAATTAATCTCTTTTTTAATATATTATTAAATATATGTAAATATGATATAATATATAAAATGTTATTGATTAACATATAAAATAGAATAGATGATTAAAAAATTTGTTATACCACATCATAGGCTAATGTATTTCAACATAACATTTTTCGATTAAAAACACATGATCATAGCTAATAAAAGTACATCAGAAATAAACAAACTAACTCTTTGTATAGATAAATATAACAGAAAAATTAAAAAAATGATAAGTAATTAGAATGTAGAAAGAGATTTTATAATAGCTAATATAAGTACATGAGAAATAAAAACTAACTATTTGTATGTATAAATACAAAAGAAAAAAAAATTAAGGAAAATAAATGATAAGTAATTAGAATGTAGAAAGAGGTTTTACAATAAATAACTACTTTACTATAAAATTTTAAGCATTGTTTAGATAACATAATTGATTTAATTGTCAAATTTATGTATTTATGTAATTAACAAAGTTGCAAACAAATATATTCAAATAGTAACCACTAATATTGAAAAAGTTGAAAATCACTTTATATTTCAATGTTAATGCAATATAAATAAAAAAAAGTAACTAAGTTAATTTCAAGTCAATTATTATTCATGTTTTACTAGCAACCAATATAGATCTAAAGAATTGGTTCTTTTTGTCAAAAAGAAATAATAAGATAAAACATATTATTTGTCTTCAAATCTAATAAATTTTACAACAAAACTCGCGCATCGCGCGAGACATTTTCTAGTGTTTACATAAACTAGTGATGGGCAACTTCGTTTTGATTTATTAATTGTTAACTATTCAATGATCAATGAGGAAACATCAACTCTGCATATTATCATTAGATTCCAAAAGGATTGTATTCTTACTTGGAAGTCGGAATCGATAGATTTAACATGATGTTTTTCAAAACTGATGAGGCAAAGTGATCAATGCGAGAACAAAACCTGAATGCTAAGAGTCACCATTAGATTCTAACTAATAATCATGAAAACTGAAATGGGTTAATTTCTTCAAAGTAATTGATACAGCTTTATGTCCATCCAAAGACAAACAAATACTAAATTCAACTATGGGCAAATAACCAAGGTGTGACTGACAAAAATAACCGAGTGACTATATACAGAGCTAATGAAGATATCTCACGAATCAGAGATCTCTACTATATAGTTTGAACTAAATAACCATCAGTGAACAAGAGTGAGAAGAATAAACCATAAATGAAAGAGAGCAATAGAAATCCAAGATTTAGACAAGAGCAACAAAATGACCGCAAAGGACGGTTGAATCCATAAGATATCACCACAAAAACATGAACTTGGGAAGCTCGATGAAGAACCCTAACCTTTGAGAGAAACTCAGCCGGCAAAGGACAATTTAATTCATACCCTAAACCCTAAATATTTAGAAATAAAAAAGTGAAAAACATATTTTGCAATTAATCTTATTCTTTTTCTTAAGTATATATTTCAGTATATAAGGTATATTAAAACTAACTAAGTAAATTTTGAAAATCACCAAACTTGATCTAACTTTCTATTAGAAACATATGTATATATATATCTTCATACATTACATGTGGTGAACCAACGTTAATTAATCAATTTAAAAATTAAAAGTTTTCACTATTATAGATATTTAGTGTATCAAATAGTTCAAATATGTGTATATACTTAGTACTAATATTTTTATAATTCTATTTTGTTGAATTTTCAAAAATCATCAAAATGAGTTAGTAAAAAGAAAAAAATTAGTCACAATTTTGTGACTTCGTTTTTATGACTAAAACTAGAGTAGCAATTCGTCACATATTAGTAACTGCTTTGTGACACTAACTTATTAGTTACAAGTCTAAACCCTAAACCCTAAAATTTAAAAAACGAATAATTCCTATTATATTTTTTAAGTCAATGCTTCATTATACAGTGTCGAATAATACTAATCAAGTAAAGTTTGAAATCATTAGATTGCAAACATATATGTAAAAGAAAGGCAACGTACTGTTACGTAGGATGCAAAATATTAGATAAGTTAAAGTTTATAAAACTTGTTAAATAAAAAAAATCACTAGGAGATAATATTTATTTATAATAAATTTTTGATGAATTTCAAAAAAATCATACAGGTTAGTCAGAAAATCAGTAGCAAAATAGTCGCAATTTTGAGAATACACTTATTGATTAAAAAAGAGTCGCAAAATAGTCTCAAATTTGTGATTGTTTTTATCTCAGGCTCAGTTCAGTCGCTAATTAAGAACTATTAAACGACTAACATTATTGGTCGTAAATATGCGATTATTTTATGAATGTATATGCGGCAATCACAAAAAAGTCACAAAACAATCAAAAAAGTGTCGCAAAAATTAGTGACAAAAAAATCAGTCACAAAAAGTAGTCATTAATATCATGTTTTCTTGTAGTGCATGTGCACGTGACCATTGCCATCACAAGAAGATACACTTGATTAACTGAAGACATGTCAAACTGCATTGAAGATGAAGAAGGTGCAGAATTGAGTCAAACACTGGATGGAGTTAAGAACGGTGCACGTGACCATTGCGAGCACAAGATGAAGCACTTTTGAGCCTAACACTAGACACGAAGACATGGTCGATGTGAATGATCCATATTTGGCAGTTTTGACTGAAAATTTTTTTTTGCCCAAAGTGAAGCCTAAGAAGATCCTAGACCTATATATATACTTGTTTTTAGCCTCTTGTTTTAGGGTGTGCCGAAAATATAAACACTTTTATTCATAGAGAACAGCCTCCAGGTCTCCCTTTGAGGGATTGATCATAGACTTGTGTTTTAGGAGCTTTTGGTTGATGATCTCGCTTTGTACTTCGATATAGAGGAGAATCTTCTATCCCTTACTCTTTTAATAAAGTTTATCATCATGAATTCATCTTATCTTTGTTGTTTTTTGTTTACCATGTTTGAGTAATTCACTTGTTAGGTTTTACGTTTTCAATGAGTTTCATAATTCGATAATTGATTGATGATTGTTTAGGGATATTAATAAACTCTTCATATTTACTTATACTCTATGCATAATTGCTTTACTGCGCATTTAGAAATTTGATCTTAGGTTAATATAGATTCCAAAAGCTTTTATATTGCCTGAACTAGTATTCGATGAACCAAATGTCTTAACAATTCGAAAGGTTAGTTGAGGAGTTTAGTGAACTATATCAGAACTTGAAATTTTATTGCGTGTTTCACTTTGTAATAACCATCAAAAGTTGAGTCTATTAGGGTGATTAAAAATAGTGGTTGGAGCCACGAAAGTAGAAAAACTATACTTTAGTGTTTTGAGTTATAGATGGTCGGTATTAGGCCTTGGATTAAAAATCTGTAACCGATAACCGAACCAAAATACTGGTTTGGTTAGGTTTCGGTTCCCCATAAAACAACCAATGGATATCGGTTCAGTTTTGGTTATATCTAAAACCGAATAGCCAAACGGAATACCGAACATATATACATTTATACACAATTACACATATAGATAGTAGGATATTCATTCTCTAATACATGTTTGCTCCTTGATTTCGTAATAGCAATATGGAGAATTGAGAATGGCTGCTTTTGTTTTGGATTGTGTTTCGTACTTGAAAAAATATTCTTCTTTTTCTGTTATTCAGTTTCTTACTTTGCTTGGTTTTGGATTGTTTTTTGAACTTGAGTTCTTCATTTGATCTTTAGACATTGTTTTGCTTTATTTTGGATTGAATTCTGAATATTATGAATTATGATTTTTCATGAATCATTGTATTTTTAACTGTTTGGTCATGTATATTTGATTTTTTTCAGTTTTCTGGATACTCAAAACCGAACCAATCCATAACCAAATAAAATTTGGTTATTTTGGGTTATCATTCCCACATCCAAAACCGATCCGAAACCAAAGTTAACCGATCCAAAACCGAACCAAAATATTAAAATAACTCAATGGATATTATATTCCTATAACCGAAAAATCGATAACCAAAATAACCGAACCGATAACCAAATAGTTATCCGGAATTCCAGGCCTAGTCGGTATATCTAAAATTCCCAGATTAAATTAATCGTTATTGTTGCATGATTCTCTACGAATTACCTAAGTCCTAACGCTTTCTCCCCTTGATTTTAGTTTTTGTTTCAAATTGCATCCGTATTATTCACAATCACACAAACGACCAAAATATATTTTGTTTTAGCTTTATTTTATTTATTACAATTTGTAGTGTGGTTAACAAGTCCTAGTGGATTCGATCCCTTATGTATACTAATTGTGACTAGTGTGCACTTGTAGGAAGTTGGCTGACTGGTTAAAAGTTATACCATATCAAAAGTTGTTTGTATTTATCTATCTAATATATAAAAAATATTCAGCATGTGGCGATTTCATGATGGACACTTGTTGCCCTTAAAAAAACACAGAAATCTCAAAGATGAAACGGTGAAGATTCTTTGTTCTTCCCTATCCTCCCCTCACGATGAGTTCCACGCTGCTTGTCATGTTATGATCCCCATGATTTCAATGGCGATGCTCTCTTCTCTGATAGAACCCAATTGCATTCACCGAACTCCGGAACCTGTCGTCTCCTCCATCGGTGGTCAATATTTGGGGATTTGGTTTTAGTTTTGATCAATTCATTTCGTCTGCAATTAGCCTTCTTATTCGGAGAGGATGTCTCAAACGCGGGATATATGGTACTAGCGAATTACTTCTCTTTCGTGTGATTCTCCTTCTCACTAACCTGATTTGCGCTTTCGTCGCTCACTGCTAAAATTGATCACTTGCTCGATATGGATTCTCTTAGGGAGACGCTGATTAAAACCAAGAGACTTTGGTTAATCTGAAGGAATTGTGTTGTATGTTCTCTTCTCTTCTTTTCTCTGTTTATGTTCCGGTTGATCTTTAGATTCGAGAGATGTCTTTTGGGTTACTCAGGTTATGCTTAACACTGTGGGACTTGAACTACAAGTAAACCTGAATTCTCAGTTATCATTTGAATTCTCAGAAACTTGAATTTGGAACATTGGATCATCCAAAATAATAATGAATTTTATAGTTTTTCTGAGTTATGAGGCTAAATGTCAAGAAACTAGGTTTAGTGTAAAGAGTTTCTTATTGATCAAGTTGTGAAGGCTTAGCCTTATATACACAAGTAGAAACCTAATTACAATTTAATTAAATAGCTAAACAATGCCTAAGCTATTGTTAATTACATATACGGTCCAATACCCCTTCTCAAGTTGGAATATGCAGATCAAAAATACCCAACTTGCAAATAAATCTTTCAAACTCTTTCCGACCAAGTGTCTTAGTAAGTATGTCCGCAAGTTGCGCGGTAGTAGGAACATGAATCGTAGAAAGACGACCGCGAACAATCTCATCACGTATAAAATGATAATCGGAGCCAACATGTTTCGTTCGTTCATGGAAAACTGGATTCCAGCTCAAATGAATAGCCGAAAGATTGTCACAAGTGTAGTCAAAAGCTCACATATCCAAATTAGTTCACTCACTGTATCCGCCATGGCTCGATATTCCACTTCCGTAGATGATCGAGACACCACACGTTGTTTAACGGTTCGCCAAGAAATAGGAGAATTAACCACCAAGTTGTATGAACCAACCCGTGAGAGAACGTCGAGATGAAGGACAAGCCGCCCAATCCGCATCACACCATGCAACAACTTTCAGATCAAAATTAGCACTCAAGAATATCCCTTGACCGGGATTCGCCTTTAAATACCAAACCACCTATAATGCTGCATCCCAATGATCAATCTTCGGATCATGCATAAATTGAGATAAAGTGTGTATAGCATAAAAAAGATCAGGACGTGTGACAGCAAGATATATGAGACGACCAACCAAACGTCTATAAGGAGTTGGATCAAGAAGAGAAACACCAGTGGGTCTGGCTAAAGTATGATTTTGCTCAATCGGATGAGAAACTGGTTTAGATCCTAACATACCAGTTTTGGTAATGATATCAAGTACATACTTTCGTTGACAGAGATACATACCGGAAGGATTTCGCGCTGCTTTTATACCAAAAAAATACTTCAAGATGCCAAGGTCCTTCATTTTAAAGCACGAGCTTAGATACTGCTTGAAGTTGTTGATCACACTAGGAAACCTACCAGAGATAATAAGATCATCGACATAGACAAGTACATGAAGACGAATATCTCCATCAACAAGCGAAAACAAGGAGTAGTCTGATTCGTCTTGTGTAAACCCGTAATCCCAAAGAGATTTATTAAGCTTTGCAAACCAATACGGAGGTGCTTGATTTAAACCGTAAAGAGACTTGTGTAAACAATACACTTGTGATTTATCACCAGTCCAAAGTCCAGGAGGAAGACGAATGAAAACCTCTTCCTCCAAATCACCGTGCAAGAAGGCATTATGAATGTCCATTTGATGGACTTCCCAATCACGAACAGTAGATACTTTCAAGAAAGCACAAACACTAACCATCTTACAAACCGGTGCGAACGTCTCTTTGTAATCCAATCCTTCGGTTTGATTATTACCAAGAACCACCAAACGAGCTTTATATCTTTTCAAAGTACCATCAGACCGGTATTTGAGAGTAAAAACCCATTTGCAACCCAAAGCTTTCTTCCTTGGAGGAAGTGTTTCAACAGTCTAAGTACCAGCTTTGATAAGAGCATCGATCTCCGTAGATACAACACCATGCCAATTCTCATCTTGCATTGCTTTGGCATAAGTTTGAGGAATCACACCCGCCGTTATAGCTGCAAGGAATGCTTGGTGATGTTCTGAAAATCGGGAACAAGTCACATAATCATCAATAGGATACCAAGAGGAATCGACAAAATCACTGTCGGAACCGGAATGTGTGGTATTCAAATCACATAGTCATGAAGTTTAGTGGAGGGAAACTTCTGTCTACAACCCTTTCCCATAGGAGCCATAATCTCAGTATCATCAACATCATCAAGAGACATAAGCAGGAATGGAGAATTCAATGCAGGTATCGGAGAATCCATCTCAGAAAGATACCTCAGAAGTGGATGGAGATAACTCAGAGGTTACCTCAGGAGCAGACGGAGATACCTTAGGAGTCGAATTCAGAGACAAGCTTGACGGATCAGTCAAGAGTGGCGTGCGCTGTTGCGGCGTACGTGAAACAGTGTCATACGACGGAGAATCTAAATGTATAGTAGAGTCAATAACCGGAGATGCAACCAAAGACGTTGGTAATTCTTCAAATATATCATCACATGGACCGGAGAAATGATTCATCAATGGCATGGGAGAGACCTCTTCATTTGAAACAGAGTAAGGAAAAATCATTTCCTTAAAAATTACATCATGAGAAACCGAGATTACTCCAGTGTCTAAATCATACACCTTCCAATCCTTTTTGCCAAACGGATAACCAATAAAAATTGATCGATTACTCCTAGTACTGAATTTATCACCGCCATGCTTTTGATTGTGTACATAGCACAAACAACCAAAAACTCGCAAATGATCCAAAGGAGGAGAACGGTGATATCAAATCTCAAAGGGTGTCTTGCCATTAAGAAGCATCGTCGGCGTATGATTAATCAAATAACCCGCGGTAAGAACACATAAACTCCAAAATTCAACCGGTAAATTAGCTTGGAAACGTAATGATCTTGCCACATTAAGAATACGACGATGCTTTCGCTCAACTCGACCATTTTGTAGTGGAGTCCCAACACACGATGTTTCATGAATAATCCCTTTAGAACAAAAAAATTACGTGAGACAAAGAAATTCAGAACCATTGTCGCTACAAATGGCTTTTACTTTACTCTCAAATTGTCGTTCAACCAGTGCAATAAAATTTATCAATGTGTTAGTCATTTCAGACTTGTTTGGTAGTAGGTAAATCCACAAAGCTCGACTATGATCATCAAGTATGGTGAGAAAATAACGAGAGCCAGAAATTTTTGTAGTTCGATATAGACCCCATAAATCGTAGTGAACTAAATCAAAAACTAAAGAAGTTTTATTAATGCTCAAAGGAAATGAATCTCGTGTCTGCTTAGCACGAATACAAACGTCGCAAGACTTATTATCAAAATCACTACTACTAATTAAATCTCATATCTTAAGCATCTCCATTGCTTTAAAAGCCGGATGACCGAGATGACAATGCCACATCTTCTTGGATTGTTTGTCCAAGCTCTGAGTTGTCGCCACCGTCTCAAAACCTCTAAATAAATACAAATCATTTTTCTGCTTACTCGCTCCAATCGACATCAGTGTGATGCGGTCCTGAACAATACAAATTAAATCAGATATCTGGACGATACATTGTTGATCTCTAGTAAGTTGAGAAACCGATATTAAATGACACTGTAAACCATCTACGAAAAACACATTGAGCAACTGAAGTTGAGAACCAAGATACACTTTCCCTTGTTTATTAGCCGTAGTAAAACGACCATCCGGTAGCTTAATAAAAATTGGTGCCATCTCACACACATCCATGAGAAAATCAATACTACCAATCATATGATTAGACCCACCAGAATCTATAATCCAAGAATCGAGAAAAAACTTACCAGAGAAACGATCATGAGCAACTTTGTTACATTCGTTCAACATATGAACCAAAGCTTTCCATTGTTGATCATTCAAGCCACTAAAACCCACTCTATCTGCGTCTGTAACGACCGAATTAACCGCAAAAGGAGATTAGGTTGCGACCTGGTACACATGAGCTGCGTCCGTTTGTTTAAGGATCGATGGTGGAGGAACCGATACTCGTCGATCGCTAATACTAGAGTTGGAATTCTCTTGTGGTGTAGAAGGTAAGTTATGACGAGGTCTGTTTTCCCACCATGTAGAATATCCTACTTTCCGGAAACAGTGAGTTGCAACATGTCCATTACGACCACTCAACGAGCATATAGTAGAAGGATCACGAAGCTCAGATTGTAAACGTGGCCGAGAAACGTTTTGAACCGCAAAAACCACTACGTCTTGTCTTTCTTCCATCATTCTACTAGCACGCTTAGATTCTTCATCTTGTGTAACCACTTGATAAGCCTCATCAAGAGATGGAAGTGGATCACGTGATAGCAAAGACGATTTAACAGCACCAAACATAGAATCATCAAGCCCCATCAAAAATTGATGTAATTTGTCTTCTTCACGTTCTCAGGCGATCTCTTCCACAGTTTTGGCTCGTTGAAAATCAGCTAAGCTCGTCCAAAGTTTCGTTAACTTACCGTAATAAGCTTCAACCGCCGTCCTTGCTGAGAACAATTAGCAAGCTCCATTTTGAGCCTTTGAACCCGTTGACCGTTTTTGACATAAAAGCGCTTTTGTATATGAACTTGCTTATGGGTTCATATAAAATTGTCGACTGGATCTGCCACTGCCCATAAGTCATGAGCAATTTCATGATGAGACAACAAACTGATTAGATCTTGTGCCACGGTGAGTTGATCCAAGAAACGACCATCGCGTTATTAGCCCACCAATCTTCAAGATCCTCAAAGTCTGCATTAGGTTTTGGGATACTACCATCAACAAATCCAAACTTCTTCCTTGCCCTCAGAGCCAAACAAAGATTCAAGGCCCATTCATCATAGTTCGGACCTCGAAGCTGTGATTGAGAGATGACAGATCCGTGGTTATCACCAGAGGAAAGATCATATGGATCGATCCTACGTCGAGATTCAAGTCGAGTATTAGAAGAAGACATAAGAGCCGAACTATTTTTAGTTTGACTAGAATCTTCACCAGCATCAAAGAATTAGAAAAGTATTACGACAGAATGATCGAAATACTAAGGTCAAATAATCGAAAGAGAGAAATCAAAAAGAGAGATCGAGTCTATGTTTTAGAAGAACAAAGATCGATAGTTTTTGGGAGGCAGAGAATCGAAAAACCTAAAATTTTAGATTAAGCTCCGATACCATGTCAAGAAACTAGGTTTAGTGTAAAGAGTTTCTTATTGATCAAGTTGTGAAGGCTTAGCCTTATATATATACACAAGTAGAAACCTAATTAAAATTTAATTAAATAGCTAAACAATGCCTAAGCTATTGTTAATTACATATACGGTCGAATACTAAAGTATGTAACTTTGGGTCATTGCATCTTCGTATCATCGTATGATCCATCTTCTGTTGCTTTACGGATTTATTTATTTCCCCCCTCCCCCCAATTTGATGGCTTTGTGGTTTAGTTTAAGTTTGGTGAAGCTTGCATTTAGTACATTTATCTTCCAAAATGATAGCACATTTATTATTTTTGTTGAATTATGGGGCTTAAGTACGTAGCTTTGGTCGTTGAATATTTGTAGCCCCATGTTTCTCTCCTCTTAATCAACGTGGATAATGGAGTTTCTGATTAGCCCTTTTCATAGATTGGTTTGTGGATTACATGTGGTCATGTTTGAGAGAGTTACACTACAAGAAAACTGTTGTTTTGTGACTCCCATTTGCGTCACAATTCTGTCGCAAAAGCACACTTTGTGACACTTTAGTGACTGAAAAAATTCGTCACAATTTTTTCGTCGCTAATTTGGTTGGTCACAAATTCGTCGCTGTTTTGCGACACAATTGTAACCATTGTAAAGAGTAGCAAATTTGTGACGGATTTGAGACTGTTGGTATGCGTCATAAATAAGCGACAAAAGAGATACTGAACTGTGAGTCACATATTACCCACAGAGTTGTGACATAAATGTTGTGGCTAATATGTGACTGATATGTGACATAGTTTTGGGTCACAAATTGGTGACTCTTTTAAGACTCTTTTAGTGGTCTTATATGAAACTCTTCTGTCACAAAAGAGTGACAAATTTGCAACGTATTTGTATACAAAATTATTTACAAATCAGTATTTATTTTGTATTGTACTATTAAAAGTATGTAGACAACAAAGAAACTTAGATAGAAATTTATACATTCCAAAATAAGTAGCCAAAAGTTATCGTCAAACGGTTAACAAATGTACAAAAACTTAACCGATACATCACCGAAAATACCGAACCGAAACTTAAATTTCAAAACAAAAGAGAACAATACATAATCGTTCTTCTTCTAAGAGAGGGGAGCTGGTGCGGTTCCTGGAGCTGGTGTGGTTCCTGGAGCAGAGACTGGTGGAGCAGCTTCTTCAGCAGTGTTGGGATGCGGGGACATGAGGACCAAAGTGTCCAAGTCTTCCGGTTGATCCATATATGCTGCGACGCGAGGATTGTCGCTCTTCATGAGCTTCACAAGCTTTCTCATTTCAGAGATTTCTCCTTGTGAGCGTTGATGGTCCTCATCGCGTCGAGCATTTTCCGCAGCCTGTGCATTGAGCTTCTCATTTGCTTCTCGAAGCTGTTCATGGAGCTCTGCAACCAGATCAGTAGCGGGAACATAGGTCAGTTTGACGTTTCTTTTGCGAGCTAACTGACTCAGTTCCCCAAGACCAAATACGTTCCCCTTCTGATCACTCTTGGTACACTACAAGATCAAAATAATTACGTGTGAGTTCAACAAAAGATTCAATAGGACAGGGAGAAAGATTCAAAACAACAGTCTAAATATGCAATGCCACAGTCAAAACGATTCAATAATCTTAAATACGTGTGTACAGAGTAGGAGAGATAGATAATTACCTTGAGAAAAATCTGATTCTTTTCATCGATGGTAAGACTGCGTTGAGTAGAACGTTGCGAAGAGTTGCTGGAATTCTCTGGGCCATCAGCAGCATCATCAGACATAACATCTTGGAGTTCTTTCTCATACGCTGCAGCCACTTCTTGCGCTTTGAAGTCAATAAAGGAACCATCTGGATTTGTATGTGTGCGCAGGAAGACTTCTCCCCATGAGACAGGACGACCTAACTCTGCTTCCTGTAATTACACAAAAAAGTATTAAGTATACAAGCATTCATACATATAGGCAGAGGTGAAAGTAGAAGAGACAGTGTACTTACCATGTCACGTTGAATTCTCAAGAAGGATTTCTGGCCAGACCTGTGCTTAGCAAGTCCCAGACCACCACGATATGAGTTGCGGCACTGAGAAGCAACTTCACTCCTCTTGATGACCTCAGGTTTTTGCCAGTGGGTGCACATGTGTTCCCATAGAGTTTCACCTATCCAGTATGGCCTTCCCTTCCCATTCTTTGCCTGACTAACAATGCCTCGCAGCCAACCCGACACAATTCTGAAGAAATGAGCCCTAACGAGTGGAGTAATACCAATGTCCCAGTTGTACATCGCCTACAAAGAAGTATGTGTTAGTAGACATGTAATTTATATGTTAACAACGAACTAAAAATCAATAATCTATCAAAACCATTACCGCGAATGTTCTAAAGAACAGCTCTTGAGTTTCGACTGGTGTAACCTTCCAGCTGTACCACGGACCATCGAACTTACGGCGTAGAATTCCAAAAATGTTACGAACCAGAGAACCATCGTCATCTCCAAACCTAAGACATAAACATGAACAATCACATTAGCAAAAATGTGATCCAGGACAGAGATATGAATGTGCAATTTCCAGTGAATGTGGAATTTCCAATGAATGTGCAAAAATGTAATCAAAAATAGATATGAATGTGCATAATCGTGGTGGATATGAATGTGAAATTTCCAGTAATCAAAGATAGACATATTGAAAGGCAGAGATATGAATGTAATTACAGACTAACATAATCAAATAACTAGTTTCCAGTGACTTTAAATAAGCAATTTACATTTATAAACAAGCAATCTTCAAATAAGCAATTCCCAGTGAATGTGCAAGTCTAATCTGAAACCTTAACTTCATCCGAAACCAAAACCTAATCACAACACACATGAAACCTAATCTGTAGAGAGAGACAACTTACCAGGTAGTCTCTACGTTTGGGATAGGATGATCCGACAAACGTAACAGTTGCTCGCGGCCAGGAAGATGCATGAGGTTATCTAGGAGGACTTGATAGTCTTCACCAATTGGGTTTACAACAGGAGGTTCCTCTTCGACATGCAGATCATCATCTGGAAACTCACCATCATCTTCTCCTTCGTCTTCAAAGGGAGCCTGTAGTTATGCCTGAGGAGGAGGACCTCGAGGTGTATGCTGCTGAGATAAAGGCGGTTGTATCGCCGGAGGAAACTGAGATGGCTGTCTGGTTCTAGAAACACTGCCTGAAGCAGTGTTCTGAGAAGAGTTGTGGCTTGCCGATGAACCTCCTACATTCCCACACGTCCCTCCGACTTGTGAGATGGCTCCTGGTGTCGGTGGAGTACCGAAGCCGTTGACTGGACCAGTGACATCGGCTCTGGGATTGACATTGGATATGGCCGCTTGTTTTCCCTTGGGCACAGGTGCATTAGCTGCAGAGTAAAGAAGATTGATTCCCTGAGCAGATCCACCACGAGTTCTAACACAAATTCTGGTCGCTCCTCTACCGACTCCTCCGCTTCCAGTATCACCAGATCCAGAAGATCCTCTATCGACTCCTCTTCTTCCAGTCAATGGAGCGACTCCTCCTCTTCCAGTCTCTGGAATTTTGACTTCTCCTCTTCCAGTTTTAGGACCGAGTCCTCCTCTTCGAGTAGAAGGACCGACTCCTTCTCTTCCAGAGGATTTCTTGACTTTTACAGAGGATTTCTGAACCGCCGAGACAGAGGCTTTGGCGATGCCTTTGCCATTTGGTTTGTGAGTCATTGTTTCAGGATGAAGAAGATTAGGGTTTGATAGATTAGGATTTGACAGATTAGGGTTTCTGAAATTAGGGTTTTGGAGATGAAACAGAGAAATGGATTTTGGTTTCAGAGGAAGAAGAAGGAAAGTGTAGACAAGGAAGAAGAGATAATCAAAAGAAATTTCTGATTAATCGGAAAAATCTCATAGGAAGAACAATCGCCGTTTGCGGAGATAACGAGAGAGAGAGAATGTGTTTATAAAATTAGGGTTTCAGATTTTAATATATATGAGAGCGTGTTCGTCATAAAAGCGTAAGAAAAGTGTAACAAATCCACGTTTCTTACGGCCCAAAATTTATAATCTCGGCCCAAAACATTTCAAACCCAAAATCGAATCGAGTCACTAAAGCGTCACAAATAACAGTCTGTCACAAATGCGTAACAATTTAGCTACGCTTTTGTTACACTCTGAGAGTCACAAATTGATTCCCCAAACCCTAAACATTTTAGACAAACAATTTAGATGCAATGGTAACTATAATCAATTTTAATCTATTATCCAAGTATTTATTAGAGTTTATTGAGATTTCTATCACTTATCAACCATATTTTTTCCTAAAACTATTATTTAGTAAAATTCATGTTTCTTTATAAGTGTTTTATGGATATAGTTGTAAATGAGTTGGTTGGTGAAATTTGAAAACTTCATATTCCTTATTCATGAAGAGAATGTAACAAAAATAGTCTTATATTAGTTTATAAGCATTGGAACAAAGTCTTTTGAATCAAATTTAGTAATTATGGTATGTTTTAAGAAACAAATTCACATAGCGTCACAAATCAGTGGCAAAAGAGTGATAATTATATGACACATTAGTGACACCTTTATGGCGGCTCAGACCAAATCCGGACCCCATGGCGGCGGGTGACAAATCGGTCACAAATTTCTTACAACTGTGTGACGCATTACTTCGTCACAGACCAAACCCCAAAAATGAGACTCTTTTGTGACGCTTTTGTGTCGCATGATTGGGAAAAAAAAAAAACTTCCCTTGACTTGGCTCGAACTGGTGACCCATGGGTTAATTTTGTGAGATCAAACACACTGGACTAAAGTATTTATTCGGTAAACTTATACATGAGTTAATATATATACTATTTTACATCTTTAACCTTAAAATGAAAAAATTGGAATTATTGCACTTGTCCAGGATCGAACCCACAACCTTGAATCATGTTGGTTACACACTTTACAGTTGTGTTAAAGTGTTTATTTGGTATTGTTGTACATGAACAAATATATAACCTCATCAGTAACCTTAAAATGGAAAAAATGGGATAAATTACACTTGTCCCGGATCGAACCCCTAACATTGTTTCTTGTTGGTCTTACTCCTTTCGATAGTGGTAAGGATTTTATTCTGTATTATATTATACATGATTGAATATATATACTAAAACTAATACACACTAAAATATATTAAATAACATTATTATTAATAAATATTAAAATTTAATACACACCAAAACATTATTTACCAAAAAGAGTGAATTTGTGATTCTAATACTAATTTACTTAGCTCTTGTAGAATTTGTAATTCTCAATACAAATTTAAATCTTACATATTTACTCATATATATATTTGATTTTGAATGATTCATAAGTTACCCTCAAATCCATTAAAAACCATGTTCTCTTCAAATAATAAGTAAAATACACATGTCTATTTGAAAATCACAAAGATATGTATAAATTTTCAATTTACACAATTTGTCACTCTCTTATGACATTTAAAGAGTCGTCGCTAATCTGTGACATGGACTACAATCACAAATGTATCACTAATTTGTTACGCTCTTTTAACGTCACAAGTATGTCGTACATAAGTCACAACTTTGCGACGACCTAGCACTGGTGGCAAATCTGTCTCAAAGCCGTCACTAATATGTGACACTTGTGAGACGCTATGTTTACGTCAAACATTTGTGACAGATTACATACTCTTTTTTAGGTAGTCACAAGCGAGTCACAAAACTGTACCAATTCAGTCACAAATATCTGTGACGAAATTAACAGTCACAAAAGAGAGTCACAAAATAACTGTTTTCTTGTAGTGTTACTTCTTCTACTCATCAGGTTTCAGCTCTGGCTTCCATGTTAGATTTGGCCAAAAACAATGTGGTACATAGAACCACGGTCTCCACATACCTTAACATGAATGCCTTACACCCGCCAGATTCGACCGCCGCGCAATTCAGAATCCTAGGTATTGTCTTCATCGTTTGTGTTTCTATACATATAGCTTTTAGGTCTATTTTTCCAATTCCCTACCTTTATTGAATAGGTTCACTCCGAATGATTATCTCCACAAGCATGGAGCTATGAAAACAAAGGTTTGTGTATCAAGTTCCTTGTTTTCTAATATGTTTGATTCAATGGATAGTAATAGGTAATGTTTGGCTAACTTGATTCTTTGTATTTGCAGCGGCTGATATATTTATGTAGTAAAAGAAGAAGAAGATGTCTGGTGGTGTTCTTGGTGCTGTTACAGCCGCTTGGGTTCTCTGAGTTATTCGAATACTACCTCCTCACTCTACTTTGCCATGTGATGATTGTTGTTCTTCCTGTGTTGTTTCCATGGTCTAATGCAACTATGTTCATTAACAAGTAAGTTAGTCACCAATCTTGTGAATGTAAATTTGTCTGGGATGGTTTTTATGTGTCTCAGGCTCTATATATTCCATTTTTGCATTGTTGACCAGTGATTCTCTGTCTGTCTCTTCTTCAGCTTGCATCTGGGCTTAGAATCGAAATCAACCATGGGTTGTCGTCACTTCATGAAACAGGAGAGGAAGGTGATTTATAATCTCCGCCAGTAGAAATTGCCTCTGCAGCGTTACATAAACCTTATGGATCTTTAGGTGATTGTTATCCCACGATATGTTTGATTTAGTTTTTTTCTCTTTAACTGTTGGAATTTGGAGCCAATGAATGTGAATCTTTCAGGAAAGACATGAGAGGTTGTGGAGGAATTGCTTCGTGTTGTGTACACTTCGACAGTTGGTAGAGGCTTTAAAAGTATGGCAGCATTTTCAGGAAGCCACAATGTCTATACATCAGCTTCAAAGAGAAGTACAGGTTTAAAACTCTCCGCAATTGTGTTTTCATTCATTTATATGCATTTCTAAAGTATAAAATGGCATTTTGAAGAGGTAGGATTCTTGAAGTAGAATTGGCCACAGAGTGGGATTCAAGTTATTGTTGTCACCATGGTGAGCATATTATGGTCTTGGATATCTTGGTTGCCAAGTAAACATAGTTTTAACTCTCCAAACTCTTCATCCGTCTTGTGATATGCTGTTCTCTTATGTTGATTTGATTGTGTGGGAAATGTTTTACAAGAAATGGAAATTCCAGTTGGGAACCTTTCTCTTTACACAGCTTTGGGAGGAATACGTCCATCGGCTGTAAGTACCGAAACAATAGCTGCTGATTTTTTTTTATCTAAGGTTGGTTGTTGTGCATGATTTTCTTATAGTAATTTTCTAATCATGATATATGTAAACTCCATTTCAAGTGCAGTGCCTTCCGATCACTGTTGATGTGGGTACAAACAACGAGAAGCTCTTGAATGATGAGATTTACATTGGCCCTAAACTGAAGAGGGCAAATGGAGAGATTAACTAATCATATTTCCTATTTTCTCCACAATGCATGTGTTTGAGATATCGATGTTTCGGAAACAGAGAAGTTTTGTTGCTTTTGTTGTATAGGCAGGATGCTAATGTTGGATTTTCATAGATGTGGAATGCACTAGATTAAGCATGATGCAACAAAGTCGTTTTTGTTGCCATAAATTGTTCCCGAGATTAAGCATGATGCAACAAAGTCGTTTTTGTTGCTAAAATTGTTCCCGAGATTAAGAACATAGAGATGAGCGGTAAATGCAGAGTTGGTTCCAATGAGTTATGTTGATAAATTATATATCATAACCTAGCTTTATATACTCTTTAGTATTAGATTGAAACTATAACTAAACTAAACTTCCCCAAAGCATCATGTGAAAAAAGATGAGGTGTTAAAGTGTTTTTAACAGGGACGTTGTGCCAAATATTTTACAATCATAGAGGGGAATCAAAACGAAAAATGGAGGCGAGATGAAATACATGAAAAGTAAGTGAATAGCGAAGGAAACAAAAAAAGCTCTATGCTTCTATTGATATTTTGTATGGTGTTTTAAATAAAAAAAAGGCCAGATGGTTACCATCTTCTCTTCTTTGAGCTTTTTGTTGAAGACTTGGATCGGTGTTGTTTAAATATTAATAATAGAAATAAAATAAAATATGTCATTATTCAACTTCTTAGTTTGGGATGAAATTCCTATTCCCATATATTTGTTTTTAATTTCTATTCCCATAGTTCAAATTTCCACAGAAATATGTAATGTATAAAACCATTCGGTGCAAGGTAGAAATTATGTTTAGGCTAGATTCATTTTTCATAAAATATATGCTACTATAAAAAAAGGGCAATTAGTTTTTATTTTGTATTTCTGATGCTAATTCCCATAGTTTAAATTTCCTCAGAAATATGTAATTTTGTAAAACCATTCGGTGCAAGGTAAAAATAGATTCATTTTCCATAAATATATGCTACTATAAAAAAGGGCATTTAATTTTTAATTTGTATTTTTGATGCTAAAAAAAAATATGAAATATACTCACACAGATGCACGGACTCTCATCTAGTTTTAATAAATGCAGATGCATGCGCAACCAATCAATCAAACCGTAATAAAACCCACATAAAAGCTTCATTTTTAACTGTGTATAGTACCAACAAAATAACTCCAATCTACAATACACAAATTTTTATTTCATAAGATTGGAACACTATCAATCCATTTGCGGGGAGGGACGGGGAACATAAAGTATTGGGAACATAATTTTTTAAGGCCAGCCTGTAACATCCCTGATCATCGATCAACGTCCTTTGACCGGAGACGCCACATACCGTCTAGAGAACGGTCGATCCTAAGTCTCAAAAACATATCAAGAGACATGGGTTCAACTGTCTGCGGAATGGTTTTCCCGAGTGACCCAATCCTAAGGCTTTACAACATGAATTAAGTCAGGCGGTTAGTTCGGTCCGGACAAGACCAATATCATCAGACACTCGCAGCGTTAGAGAAAAATTCTTTTATTCATATTAAGCATAAACCATATAAAAATGTTACCAAACACAATATAATATCGGGTACCCGAGTCAAAGCCACACATACTAAACATTACTCCATTAGCAATTGCAACACAAAACTACACTGATGGCCTAACGTCCGACGTACCCGCTATGGCTTTCTCGTCTACCTGTAGCAAAAAGAGTGGGATGAGTAATCTAAGATTACTCTGTGGTACAACTCTCCTAACAAGTAATAAACTTTCCCTACCCAAAACCCAAAATAACAATCAACACTCAGCAAGCAGTCATTCAAATATAACAATCAAGGATTGACCGACCATGACCACACAAACAACCAACCATGTAATCAATTAGAATGATTACTCGCAGACGCAACCTAGTCTAGACACCACCAAGTCTAGACACAACCAAGTCTATATGCAATGCAATTAATTTTAAATTACAATATGGCCTTGCGATCCAACCCAGTCCCCGGCACCAACGGGATGTAAGACACACAGTCAAACAATTCTCGAGTTTGCCAAATTGAACTCAATACACCGTCGTGTATCACAGCTCATAGGGGCGCAACCCAAGAATCGGCCGTGACATGATTCTGACACGTCTTTCTTCGGGAACGTAGGACCGCTACATCATGACACCACACATGATGCTTTTCCAATTAAACAGGTTATTACCATTCATGACTCTAACCTGACACATGGTAATAACCACACAACCACATACTATAACAACACAATCTCATTCAAAGTTAAGCCATCCAAACTTAAGCTTGAGACTAAATACTTACCATCATGACTCCGTAATCAAACGTAAACAGAAACTACCACGAGTATTATACTAAACCAACACTCAACATGCAACACTCAAATTATAATCAATACTTAGCAATATCATTAAAAGATGCTAAGAACCTCATGATTATAATAAACTTGAAACTAGCCTTACGACCATTTAACATGCATAATTATTTTACTAGCCTCCTTAGTAAAATTAATAATTCCTTCGAGAATCTAGTATGTAATCTAACGGTAATAAAGCATATAAACAAGCAACTATGTATGCTCGACTCATCAGCACACAATAAACATAACCGTACTCACCTTAGATCATTTGATTCCTAAGCCACCATACTCTAATTTACCCATGGATCGAGTCAAGGAGAAAATTTTGGGTAATTTTGGCGTCATAAGGATAAAGAAAAACGAAAATGGAATGGTTTTGGTGATGAGAATTTTGGACCAGGAATAATTCTAAGGGGTACGGGTCCTATTTATAGGCTTGGTGGATAGCTACGGTGTGTGGTGCTGGACGGGCCACCTCTTCACGTCCGGGTCTCACCATCACGTCTGGCGATGTGGTGGAAGGACATCCACCCAAACCAACTACCAACAATGTGGCGAGATGTCACCCACTCTTGCTACCAACTTGATGATGTGGCGCAACGTGAGCCACTTTCTCTAACAACTCAATGATGTGGCGCGGCGACAACCACACACGCCACCTACTCACGGTGTGGTGCTCTGCTAGCCAAACATACCAAATACAAGTGCCTATCTTGTTTCGCAGTGCACTGTCATCCTGCAGTACACGCTGTCGTCCCTCGGAATATACCGAACTGTCTCGCAATTATTTTCTTCAGCCCACACTTAATTTTCTTTGAACAACGTCAGATTTTCCATGACCAAAACATTTCTAAATACTTTCTTTAATTTTTCCAAGTTAAAATTCCTCGAAGCTGCTTCTTAGAATAATTGTGGCCGCTCCGGCCAACCTTAGCCATCAGCAGGGTTATAACACAATCAACCCGCCATTAATTAATCATTAATTAATGTTTTGAAAGGAGGCGGAAAATATTCATCATCATTAGACCTTCAATCAACTTCAACCATATATATTACAATCCAAACCTTAACACAAATCCAAAATATTTTACAAACCAAACTCATCGACTACATTATTGTTCTTTCGAAGTCGAATATGTTTATGGCACACTCCAAATTAACACTAAGTTCATATTAAAAGATAGAGTTTTTAGCAGTAGAAGACGAGTTCTTGAACGGGTATGAAGCTCGCATCGCGATGCCACATAAACCTCTTGGATTCACGATGTTGCGAGCCATCTTCATGTAGCCAGCTTCTCCCCATGTATTGCCCCACGAGTTTCTCACAATCCAATAGTCACGACTGTTATCGGTTCCATATCCGACCACAACAACTCCATGGTTTAGGTTTGTTCCGCACGTTCCATCAAAAACACCCTTTGAAGTAAAACAAAAAACAAAAAAACCATCACGCAATGCATAAAAATAAAACAAAAGTTCTTCATAAACATTGAAAACGAAATTTTAAAGAAATTTGTTTCTTTTACCGATTCATAAAGCTGAAACTCTCGGCTACTGGAATCGATGACAACAGTCACAGGTTGGTGAGCAACCGCTTTTGTTAGAGCGAGTTCGTCATTTGGGGTCAAATTCTCATACCCATCAATCATAACATTCTTCTTGTTGTCCTACACAGATATTTTTGAGAATAAAATAATTAAACCTTCTTGTTTCTTAAGAGATATATCATATCAACGACTCTATCAATATATTATTGTAACCATATTGACCTTGAGGCTGCCGTCGCAAACTCCATTAACAGCCTTGTAGGGATAATTGTTGTCGGTAGTAAGACCGCCATTTTTAATGATGAACTCATAGGCAGTCTCGACTTTGCCTCCCTCACAACCATTATTCTCTTTGTTACAATTGATCAAGTCTTGTTCAGACAAAGTGACTAAATCTCCTGTGACGATCTTGTTTAAGCCTTCCACTGCCCCCACAGTGGAGAACGCCCAACAACTCCCTTAACACAAGAACAAAACGTGCATGAAACTTATAAACGTTTTGATTGAAAAAATCAGTTTTAACTCAACTGAGACAGATATAAATATTTTTATTATTCAATAAGGATTGCTCTAGGTTTTATTCTATCTTTAACTATTTCGAATTGTTATTAATTCTATATATTATTTTACTCTAAATAAAATAAAATAAATAGTTAGGCCAAACGGATCGAATTTAAAATGACTATACGTACTGCAATGGCCTTGATCTTTGACTTCAGTCACTGCCCCTTCATTTCTCCAGTCAACGGAGTTAGGAAGTACATCACCAGGACTAGTCTTGTATCGGTCGCTGCTAGTCATAAAGACGTGGTTCCTAGGTGGTCTTGGATCAGCCCCATGGCAAATTTGTCCATATTCATGGAGAGATAAATCCGCAAACCGGTTCAAACCAAGCCGATAGCCGAGATTCTCAGCATTCCGGTTGGTGATGAAACGGAGGTTGTCCTCGAATATCGTTAAACGCCGTTCCTTCTCAGCAACGGATTCGTACATTTTCCCATGTTTGACCGTCCATGACTCAAAGATCAATTCGGCCTCAGCGTCGAAAACACTCTGGCGGCGGCCAGGGCCCGAGGTTGCTTGGTGGCCAGGTCCCGCCGTAGCTTGGTGACCAGAACCCACGGTGGCTTGGAAGCCAGGACCCGCGGTGGCTTGGTGGCCAGGACCAGCGGTCACGTGGTGGTTCTCATCGTACGAAACAATGGACATGTCCATGGCCGTGGCACAAGATGCTATGACCATTGCTAGTAAGAGGATCGGCATGGCTGAATTAGCACTACACATTTTGGGGGGGGGGATTGTGTTGTGTAATTTTCAGCTAATACATGACACTACTTATAGTACTCGGAGTTCAGATTTGATGACAGTTGTTTATTGGAGTGAACCAGTGGGCAGACCTACTGTCCCAAGCGTGGGTCCAAGTACCGTCACCAGCAAATCTTCACCAAATATCTTAACAAGTATAAGTTTTTATAAACTTTTATCGATCATTGTATCTAAATTATTTTCTTTTTAGTCATTCAATATGTGGAAATGCCCGCTGTATTTGCGATTTAAAGAGGCTAATCATCAAAACAAATCTCATTGGAAGGGGTCCAACTCTGATCACTCTAACATCCTGAATGGATTCTTCAACTACTTAACCACTAAAAGTTTAATTTAATCATCAAAATTATTCTCCTCACACAGAGTTTATTCTATTTTTACATGTAAAACAAAATTAGTAGCAAATTTCATTGTACCACAAACACTGCCACATTGTATATCACTGGATTAGCGAGAGATAATCATTGTTTTAAAATACACAACGACGTATATACCGACGTTTATACGGAGTATATACAGTGGATCTTTTTATGATAAAAATATAATAACATACAATTTATATTATAACATATAACTCATTATTAATTTGTTTTAGGGTAATTGGCATGAATAATACCTATTTGGTCAAATATTAAGTTTATAACATGACCTAAATCAAAATTAGGTATCTAACATTCACTATAGCTAAAATTACCTTTTTATCCTTAATCTGTTTTTGAGTTTTAAATTTTGAATAAAAAATTAAAAATAGTAATAAAAAATTTTTACCCTAAAATCATCTTCTTATTTCTTCCGCCGTATGAGAAACTTTTCATATTTCTCTTTTCCTTCTCCTCCTATATTCACGCCATCAAATTCTTCTCCCATCTCTCCCATAAGTTTTTGTTTCTTATCAATAGCACCGCCTCATCCTTCGTCGATCCATCTTCTCTCACTTCTCAATTTTTTTTCTTTCGTATTTTTCTCCCACTTCAAATTGAATTTTAGTCTCGAATTGAATTCACCATGTTCTATAGGTTGTATCCAATTAATTGGTGTATCGCTAGAGTATCCATTGAATTTGGGTTTTTTCCTTGTTATATTGATTATAAGTGTTCCACAATCTTTTACATTTGTATAGTCAACTATATTTCTCTAATAAGTTATCATAGTCTACTATGATGTTAACTAAGTTATTTGTGATAGTTTGAGATAGTTAACTATCTAATTAACAAAATTAATAACAAAGTAGTATAGCTAACTATTGTCTTCATTTTTGTCAACTATATTTGTCGAATAGCATTTGATAGTCCACTATGTTATTAACTTAACTATGTTAGAGTGTTTTTTGTGATAGTTTCGTATAGTAGACTATGTAATTAAAAAATTAATAAAAAAATAGTATAGCTAACTATTGTCTTCATTTTAGTCAACTATATTTGTCTAATACGTTCTGATAGTCCACTATGTTTAATAGGTTATGATAGTCCACTATATTTTTTTGGGAGGCTTTTGAAGCTTTCCAAAAACCATGAAATCAAAAGAATTTTTTTTTTTTTTTACGGTGGCGACATATTGTAAAACAGATTATTAACTAATTTTGTTAAATAATTCATTAAGATTATTTTGGTCATATTTTTATTAGTGGATATTAGATACCTAATTTCTAATGAGGGCATATTATACATCTAATATAATGTCTCTAACCTATTATACACCTAATTAACCCTTTGTTTTATCGAACCCACATTTATATCCAAAATCATGAAAAAGATATAAGATAAAAATATATATAAAATCTAAATGCACTAAACAAATTGAAACCAGTTTTTGAATTTTGAAAAACGATAACATAAAACAGTGAGAAAAATATAACATAAACGATTTTTGGGATTGATAAAGAAGGAAAAATGAAGAATTATCTAGGTATTCGTGAGAGTTTTAGAGGATCTAAGGGTCATATATTCAATTATATTACCGAGAGACTCAACGAACTAGTGAATGGCGGGTCAACAAAATTTCTTTCAAAAGGGGGAAAGAGGTTTTGATTAAATCGGTGGCCTTGGCACTACCCACTTACATTATGTCATGTTTCCAATCACCAGAGACGTTAACTTCTAAGTTAACAAGTGCAATAACAAACTTTTAGTGGGATAAACTATGTATTCCCAAAGAGGAGGGTGGCCAGGGGTTTTACTCTCTAAAAATGTTCAATTCGGCATTATTGGCGAAACAATTATGGAGACTGTATAAATTCCCAAATTCGCTCGTCGTAAGAGTGATGAAAGGGAGGTATTTCTGATATCGTCATCCACTTATGACCAAAAAGCCTAGGTCTCCATCTTCTATATAGAGGAGTATATTCTCGACAATAGAGTTACTATATTAGGGAAGTCGAAAGTATTTGGGGTCGACACATGGGATTGCAGTATGGAAAGATCAAAGGATACCGAATAAATTCCATAGACCTGCACGAGGGCAAGGCAAGTTTTGGCATCCAAATCTTTTGGTAATCATTTAATTGATCATGTCAAAATAGATTGAAATATGTCGATCCTCTAGGAATTTATGGACCCGGAGGATATAACGTTGATCAGTGGACTCAAAATTTGCCCGCGATTCATGGAGGACAATTAGATTTGACATTTTACGAAATCCGAGAATTATACGGGTCAGGATATCAATTATACAGGACGCTTGTGGCAGAGCTAAGGGAACCAAGTATCACAACTTTGAAGGCACATATGAAACAACCAAGTTTATTTTTTTATTATTAAAAATAGATAAATAAATAAATAATTAACCCGAATTTAGTATATCCATAAATACCAAACCCTCAACGGTCAAATTCAACCAATCAATCCAATAAATTTAATTTAAAACAAATGATCCAATTCCAATAATCAAAACCAGCAATTCAATACCAACGAGTTACTCTAGCAACCTAAACACCAGGTTCTACTAGAATCAACAATAACGATAAAACTCTAATCATCCTCTCCCTAAAGCCTTGATTCCGCGATCACACATTCCTTTTACTAGTTGCGTAAGTATTTAATAAATACTTAATGAGACGATCTTTTCGTCTACACACTATGTATATCATCATCAATAACAAGCATAACAATATAAATTTCACGATCAACATGAAACTATGCAGGTATCGATCGACACTACCACCAGGTGTCGATTGACACTACCACTAAGTGTCGATCGACACTTACACAACACTGGCGTCGATTGACACTACCACTAGTTGTCGATCGGCGCTTCAACAACAATGGTGTCGATCGATACTACCACTAGCTGTCGATCGATATACAGGTTGCAGAAACCACACAATGAGTTTCCTCCTCTCAAGACTCCACGCGATATCTCAACCAAACCTGCACCAAAAACTCAATCACCATGCACAACAACAATCACAGAAACATGAAACCTTAATACCATTCACAAATCCATCACGAGAATCTGTAACTCAATCATCAAACTCCCTATTGGCTTAGATAAGCCTGCGATCACGCACTAAACTTTATTATGAACAAAAATAGGATCGAGACATCGACTAACAGAGACAATCCCACGGATTCAAGCCTTTAACACCACGATTTCGTCGTTACCAATGATCCCACGAAGCCAAAACTATGAAGAACAAAACAATTCTCAAGAACTATCAATAATCACACATCACTTTTTCTCCTCAAAACGATCAAAACCTGCGGCGGGCCCTTTTTATATGAAGACAAAGGGTTCCTCCCCTAAACCGTAGTAAACCGTGTGATTAAAACTCAAACTGCACAAACGCGAAATCACTGGTGTCGATCGACACACACATGGTGTCCATCGACACCCTTATCAAAAATGCAAGTTTTGGTTTTGGGATGTTACAACTCTCCTCCACTACTCTGGATTCACCTTGAATCCCACAAAAATGTCTATCAAAGACCAAAACATCCTGACCCACACGGTCAGTACCACTAGAGATCCAAACCCGATCTCAGAGGCCCACCTCTTAACCACCTTTATACGCACGTTCCTAGACATTTATTGCTATTAACTCATTACCGCACCCTCTAACTCGTAGAAACATATCCTTTTGAACTCTTGGTGCCACATACCTCTAACACTCTTAGGAACAAATCCTTTGAGCTCTGGGTATCTAGGGAAAGCACCGTCCCCTCGAGAGAACCACTGTGTCTTAGTACTTATACTCGAAACCACCATCCCAAATAAGTACACTGGGAAACCACCATCCCCTAGAGAAAACCACAGTATCTCAATACTTACACTGGAAACCATCGTCCTAAGTAAGTACTCAGGAGAACCAGCATCTCCAAAAAAATGAGTTACTAGCAATAAATTCCAGAATGCCTATAAACATCTAAGATAGAGCTGCCTCACGTGGTCCACAACACGATACTCCTTCACTCGGAATATTAACACGAATAAGAATCACACATATTATAACACAGAAATATAAGGAACTCCATCTTATAAATCATAAAAATGCTTAATTGTTACAACAAAAACGAAAATACATAAACAAAAGCAATAACATGCTACAACTCCGAAACTGGAACAATAATGATAAGTAAAGCTCACACCGCGACCTGCCTGTCGAACCACTTCTCGAACTTTAACTTCATGTTTGCTTTGGCTCCTAAGTCTCCTCCTTAATAACGGCTCAGTCCCACATGACTCTCAGCAACGGTATCTTCTTCCGACGCATAACCTTGACTCTCCTCTTGAGAATCCTCACAGGTCTCGCCGCCACAGATAAATCAGGCTGAAGATCCGCTATAATCTTAGCCACCAACTCCTCCAAAACATGCAGACACTTCCTCAACATCGACACATGAAACACCTTATGAAAAGCCTTCATGATCGAAGGTAACTCTAACCGGTAAGCCACCGGTCCAATTTGTTCTACCATCGAGAATGGACCCATAAATCTCAGACTAAGCTTGTTCTCCGAAATCGATTTGTTAGGACCTCGCAACATGGCCATTTTGAGATACACTCTATCTCCGACCGCAAACTCCAACTCTCTCCTTCACCTATCAGTATAACTCCTCTGCCGATCCTGAGCCTCTTTCATGTTCAAATTCTAGACATGGATCTTCTCCGTTGTCTCCTGAACAAAAGTCGCACCAAAAATACTCCTTTTCCCCACTTGGGTCCAGCATAATTGTGTCCTACACGGCCTCCCATATAATGCCTCATAAGGAGCCATCCCGAAACTCGCTTAAAACTATTATTATATGTAAACTCAGCCAGGCACAAGTGATCGATCCATTGACTACCCTAATCCAGAACACACATCCTCAACAAATCCTCTAACGTCTGAATAGTCCTCTTAGACTGCCCATCCGTCTGCAGATGACAAGCTGTACTCATATGCACCTTAGTGCCTATATCTCCCTGAAAGAGTCTCCAAAACTCCGAGTGAACTTATGATCCCGATCTGAAACTATAATGGCTCGCACTCAATGCAGTTTCATAATCTCCTTCACATATTTCTTACCTAAAACCGCAGCTCCATCAATCTTTTTAATGACCAGAAAATTTGCCGACTTGATCAGCCGGTCCATAATCACCCATATAGCACCATAAGTACTTGAGTTAGGTAATCCGACCACAAAATTCATAGTGATCATATCCCACTTCCATTCTGGAATTGGCAAACTCTGTAACTTACCACCTGGAACTTGATGCTCTGCCTTCACTAACTGGCACGTATTACACTTTGCAACCAAGTCGGCTACATTTCTCTTCATCCCAACCCGGTGATAGTACCGTTTGAGATCACGATACACCTTAGTTGCTCCTGGATGAATTGAGAACTTGCTCGCATGAGCCTCACTCAGAATATCCTGCCTCAACGACTCATCTTTAGGCACACAAACTCTCCCTCATAATAGAATCGTCCCATTCGAAGAGACTAGATACCCAGAACCCGCACTCCTCGATGCATCAATCAAAACCTGGTAACTCTCCAGAGCAGCTCGAATCCTACTCAGAAGATCTGCCTAATTGGCTGCCTCAAAACCCAACAGCTCTTGCAAAATAGCACATAAACGCAAGGTGCTAATCTTGCTCACTAAAGCCTCAACATCCTGCTCCCGAGCTGAATCTACTCTTCGACAACTCAGACTAGCCTTACCCGGATGGTAATAGTATCCAGATCGTAATCTGCCAGGAACTTAACCTAGCGCCTCTGTTTCACATTCAGCAACGGCTGAGTGAAAATACGCTGCAGATTCTTATGATCCGTAAAAATCTGCACCTTCCCGCCATAAAAGTAGGATCTCCAAATCTTCAGAGCAAACACTACGGTTCCCAACTCCAAACATTAATGGGATAATTACGGTCATCACCCCTCAACTGCCTTGACGCATACGCAATCACCCTACCCTCCTGCATCAACACACAACCCAAACCAACCCCAGAAGCATCGGTGTACACTACATAAGGTTTACCTGGCTCGGGCAATGCCAATACTGGTATACTCATCAACATCTCCTTCAGCTTTGCAAAGTTGTTCTCGTACTCCTAAGACCAAACAAACAGGACATCCTTCCCGGTCAACTTCGTCATCGACCGAGCCATACTCGCAAAGCCCTTGATAAATCTCCGATAATAACCTGCTAAGCCAAGAAAACTCCTGATCACCATAACATTAGACGGTCTAGGACAATCTCTGATAGCCTTGATGTTAGTCGAATCCATATAAACTCCATTTGTAGAAACAATGTGGCATCACTATAAACTTTAAGTGCCCATATCTCGTCCTAAATGTTGTCTTACGAACATCTACTTCATCTATAGGAATCTGATGGTATCCCGACGCCAAGCCTATCTTGGAGAACCAAGTAGCACCCCTTAACTAATCCAACAACTCATCAATCCTTGCGAGAGGGTATTTGTTCTTCACAGTGACTCGGTTAAGTCCCTGATAATCAATGCATAACCGGAAACTCCCATTCTTCTTCTTCAAAAACAACACGGCGCTCCCAACGGTGAAGTACTCGTGCAAACCCCTTACTTACCAAATCCTCTAGTAGCTCTTGCAGCTCTGCCAACTCTGCTGAAGCCATCCTATAAGGTGCCTTAGATATAGGTGTTGTCCCTTGTTCTACCTAAATCGTGAAAGGATTAGACCGAGATGGCGGTAATCCCTTCAGCAACCGAAAAACATCCTCCAACTCGCAAACAACCTGTATACCTCCAATAACATTCTCACCAACAGACTCCAACATCGAAATAATCGCTAGATAAGCCTCCCAACTTGCGCTATCATCTGCTCTGCCTTAACAACAAAGATTACAAGACTACTGGAAGTAGGTCTCACGTCCTGAAACACTAGTCTCCCGCCTCACGCTCAAACACAACTCTACCTCGATAATAATCAAGATGATCTCTGTAGTGCACCAGCCAATCCATCCCGAGAATGACGTCATACAACTCCACTGGACTGATCACTAAATCTGCCGGCATAGACTCCCCAACAACCTGCACATCTACGCCCCTCGCTCAACCAAAAGTAGCCAAAAAAGCTCCAGCCACCTTGACCAAGCCTGACAGCTCACCCGCGCTGCTCCGGATGCCACTCTACTCGACACACTCCTGAGTAATAAAGCAATTCGATGCTCCATAATTAAATAAGACATTGGACTCGAAACCTCCCACTAATAAGGTCCTAAATTATTAACATGTGTTGAGAACCCAAACAAGAATATCACAGAAAATAATAGGCACAAACCCAATTCAACAACTTAAGAATTCACAAAGTATGAGTCTAAGATTTTACCTGTGGTCTGCCCGGCGCCATGCTGACCAGTCTCTACTGCTGTATAAACACGTGGCGCCATTCTGATCTGAGCCACTGGTTCTGCACTACCGCAACCTGAGCCACTGGCTGCACTGCCACTGGATGAACCGTTGCCATAACCATTTGCTACAACTTGGGACACATCGGTCTGACATGCCCCGGCTCTCAGCAGTGGTAGCAAACCTTAGCCTCCCTCGATACCTTAGGGTAGCTCGCCACACGGTGCTCTGCGCCCCACATCCGTAGCAACCATGAGAACCCAAACTCATCGCAGGCTTATCGCCTTTGCCAGAACCAAAACCACTATACTGCTGCTGCCTCCTTGGCTGAACAGCAGGAGCAACCGCCGTTGGAACTACTGCAGCTGCCTGACCTCTCAGGTCCTCCTTAACACCTGCAGCAATCTCTACCAGCTTCGCCCACGAGGTGTACTCTGGGACTCTGTAACGTGTTCTCAACTCAGCCTCAAGTCCCCTCAGGAATCACATCACCTGTGTTTGTTCGTCCTCCAAGCCTCGATCAGCATACAAAAGCAACCTGCTAAACTCCGCATTGTACTCACACACAATCTGGTCACCCTGGACCAACTCCACGAACCTCATCCCGAGACGATCTAAAGCCTCGTGAGGAAAATACTTAGCATTGAACTCAGCTAAGAATTCGCCCCAGTTCCACAGTGTACCAGGTCTCTTAGCCTCAATGCCTTTCCACCACAAATGCGCATCACCACTTAGGTAATAGACTGCCAACTACACCTGATAATCCGTTGGACACCTGATCAAACGAAAGTTGTACTTCACTCATGTACGCCACTCATCATCCTCCTCAGGCCCAACACCGCCTGAAAAAAGGAGTAGTCAAACTCTGCATCTGACCTATCATCTTCAAATAGGTTGGATGCAACTCAACAACCGTAGCCCGCGGCTGCACCTCCACCTCCGGAAGCACAACTGGAGCCGGCACCTCTCCTGGCACCAATATTATCCACACTGGCACTTATGCTGGTCTCACTCACGAATCCCACATGATGTGTCTGAGACTCTGGCACATGCGTAACACTCGCAGCCACGCTACTCAAAGACTCAATCACTGGTCCTCGACCATAACCTTGGCTTCTACCACGGCCTCTACCTCTGCCACAACATCTAGCTCCGGTATCCATCAACAATAACGATAAAACCCTAATCATCGTCTCCCTAAAGCCTTGATTCCGCGATCATACATTCTTTTTACCTGCAACACATTGAAAAATGAATTGCGTAAGTATTTAATAAATACTTAGTGGGACGATCCTTTTGTCTACAGACTATGTATATCATCACCAATAACAAGCATAACAATATAAATTTCACGATCAACATGAAAACTATACAGGTAACGATCGACACTACCACTAGGTATCGATCGACGCTTCAACAACAGTGGTATCAATTGACACTACCACTAGGTGTCAATCGACAAACAGGTTGGAGAAACTGCAAAACGAGTTTCCTTCTATCAAGACTCATTCATGCGATATCTCAACCGAAACTGTACCAAAAACTCAATCACCACGCACAACAACAATCACAGAAACACGAAACCCCAGTACCATTCACAAATCCATCACAAGAATATATAACTCAATCATCAAACTCCTTATTAGCTTAGATAAGCCAACGATCACACACTCACCTTTGCTATGAACAAAATAGGATCAAGACAACGACTACCAGAGACAATCCCACCTCCAAAACGGTAAAAACAGAGATTAATCGTTACAACGAAAACGAAAATACATAAATAAAAGCAACAACATGTTATACCTCTAAAACTGGAACTACAAATATAAGTAAAGCTCACACCGCGACCTGTTTATCAAACCACTTCTCAAACTTTAACTTCATTTTTGCCTCTGGTTCCTAATTCTCCTCCTCAGTACCAGCATAGTCCCACAAGACTCTCAGCAACGGTATCTTTTTTTGGCGCAGAACTTTGATTCTCCTCTCAAGAATCCTCACAGGACTCGCCGCCACAGACAAATCATGCTGAAGATCCTTCAGAATCTTAGCCACCAACTCCTCCAAAACATGCAGGCACTTCCTCAACATCAACACATGAAACACCTTATGAAAAGCCTTCATGATCGGAGGTAACTCTAACCGGTAAGCGACCGATATAACTCGTTTGACCACCGAGAATAGACCCATAAATATCAGACTAAGCTTGTTCTCCAAAATTGATATGTTAGGACCTCGCAACATGGTCATTTTGAGATACACTCTATCTCCAACCATGAACTCCAACTCTCTCCAACTCTTATCGCTATAACACCTCTGCCGATCTTGAGCCTCCTTCATGGTTAACTTCAAGACACGGATCTTCTCCGTCGGCTCCTGAACATAAGTCGCACAAAAAATACTCCGCTTTCCCACTTAGGTCCAGTATAATGGTATCCTACACGACCTCCCATATAACGCCTCATAAAGAGCCATCCCGATACTCGCCTAAAAATTATTATTATATGCAAACTCAGTCATGCACAAGTGATCGACCCAGTGACCACCCTAATCCAGAACACACATCCTCAACAAATCCTCTAACATCTGAATAGTCCTCTGTGACTATCCATCCATCTACGGATGATAAGTTGTACTCATATGCAACTTAGTGTCCATTTCTACCTAAAAGGCTCTCCAAAACTCCGAAGTGAGCTTCAGATCCTGATCTAACACAATACTGGCTGGCGCTCCATGCAGCTTCATAATCTCCGTCACATATCTCTTAGCCAAAACCGCAGCTCCATCGGTCTTTGTAATGGTAAAAAAATGTACCGACTTGGTCAAACGGTCCACAATCACCCATATAGCATCATAAGTCCTCGAGTTATGTAATCTAACAACACAATTCATAATGATCATATCCCACTTCCACTCCAAAATAGGCAAACTCTGCAACTTACCACCTGAAACTTGATGCTCTGCCTTCACTAATTGGCATGTATTACACTTCGCAACCCAGTCAGCTATATCTCTCTTCATCCCAACCTAGTGATTGTACCGTTTGAGATCACGATACATCTAATTCGCTCACGGATGAATTGAGAACTTGCTCGCGTGAGCCTCACTCAGAATCTTTTGTCTCAACGACTCATCCTTAGGCACACAAACTCGCCTTCGCAATAGAATCATCTCATTCGAAGAGACCAGATACTCAGAACCAGCACTCCTCAACTCAATCAAAACCTGGTCACTCCCCTGAGCTACTTGAATCCTACTCAGAAGATCTCCCTAATCAGTTGTCTCGAAATCCAATGGCTCTTGTAAAACAGCACATAAACGCAAGGTACTAATCTCACTCACTAAAACCTTAACATTGTGCTCCCGAGCTGAATCTACTATCCGACGACTCAGAGCAACTGCCACCAGGTTAGCTTTACCCGGATGGTAAACAGTATCCAGATCGTAATCTGCCAGGAACTCAACATAGCACCTCTGTCTCACATGCAGCAACGGCTGAGTGAAAATACGCTGCAGATTCTTATGATCCGTAAAAATCTGCACCTTTCCACCATAAAAGTAGGATCTCCAAATCTTCAGAGCAAACACTACGGTTCCCAACTGCAAACATTAATAGGATAATTGCGTTTAACACCCCTCAACTGCCTTGACGTATACGCAATCACCCTACCCACCTGCATTAACACACAACCCAAAACAACCCCAAAAGCATCGGTGTACACTACATAAGGCTTACCTGGCTCGGGCAATTCCTATAAAGTTGTCCTCGCACTCCTGAGACCAAACAAACGGGACATCTTTCCCGGTCACCTTTGTCACCGACTGAGCAATACTCACTGTCGATCTTAGCCGGATCCACAGAAACATTTGGCCAAGAGATATCAATAACATTTCTCTTTTCTCTCAATTCTGATCAAACACACCACTTTTTGCGGTTGGCCTTTTTTATACGAAGACCTAAGGTTCCTCCCCTTAACCGCAACAAACCGCGTGATTAAAACTTAAACCGCACAAACCCGAAATTACTGGTGTCAATCGACATACGCATGGTGTCGATCGACACCCTTACCAAAAATGCAATATTTGGTTTTGGGATGTTCCAACATGTGTGGTGTCGATCGACACTCTCACCAAAAATGTATTTTTTTGTTTTGGGATATTACAACATGTGTGGTGTCTATTCTGCCTACCAAAGATTCAACATTACTTGTGGCAAGTCTTAACTGGATCATTGGCGGTAACGTCACGGTTGCGCCAGAGGGGCATTGACTTTCCTATGATATGTACAAGATGCGATATAGAAGACGAGAGGGGCATTGACCTACAGACTGTGCCGACCTACTGAAGTTTTCGCAGTCGTGGGAGGCAGTGCTCACCATCCTCGTGAGCCGATTCGAAGCCCTACGTGCACAATATTTGCTCTTTTCTCTCTCACTGATCCCCTGCATATCAAATTTGAAGGTGGATTCCTTAGCTCGGTCACCTTAGTCGCAATATTTTTTTTTTCATATGTAAGCAACTTAGCTCCACTTTGGTAATAAATCGTGAGAGTTTTATATGACTAAATGTTTTTGTTGTGTAAAAAAAACAAAAAAGGATCGAAAATCTAATTATGAAATCTAAAACAAGATCGAAAATCTAATAATGAAAACTATTCATTTTGCATATACTAATTATATTCTGATAGTAAATGATAATTTTTGACAGGTTGTTCGATTTTTTTTATTTATTTATTTTTTTTTTGTCAACGTTGACAAGTTGTTCATCTCAAATTATTAACACACAAAACAAAATGACAGAAAAGAAATCCAAAATGTTAATTTTATCAAAATATTGATTAAGATAAAATAATATAACAGCCATATTAGCGTCCGTAGAAGCCAGATAAACGTGTTTAATATCGCTGTATAATCCGTATAGTTGAATCAATATTATAAATCGTATAGCAAAAACATAGTACAATCTTTCACTGTGTAGAATATATACATCGTTTATACAGCTTTATAAACCGTATTCTAGAACACTAGTTATAACACAAATATCTTCCTTTTCAAAGTTTGCACGTTAAATACGTCCCTGTACCTTTATCTGCTGTGTACAGAAGTTTTGTCTTATTTATTTGAGGAGGAGAAAAGAAAGGGACATATTTCAAGATTCCAAGTAAGTTCCCATGGACCTACTATTACTCATCTTTTGTTTGCTGGCGATTCTCTACTCTTTTGCAAAGCCACAGTTCAGGAATGTGAATGCCTAAAGAGAACCCTGAATATCTACCATAAAGCCTCAGGTCAAGAAGTTAACTTTGCAAAGTCATCAATAGTGTTTTCTAAAGGTATGAATCCTGCAACTAAACAACAAATTCAAGATTACATTCAAATACAAAAGATAGGAGGATTTGGTAGATATTTAGGATTACCAAAACTGATTGGTAGAAATAAAGTGGATACCTTTTCATATCTTATACAATGAATGATACAAAAGGTAGACAATTGGTATGCTAGGCTGTTGTCCCCTGCATGAAAAGAGACATTAATTTAAGCTGTTTTAACAGCTCTCCCAACATACATCATGTCTTGTTATATGCTGCCAAGGAAGCTGGTGGATAGAATTACAACACCAATGAGACAGTTCTTCTGGTCGGCAAACAAGGATAAAGGGAAAATTAATTGGGTATCATGGAACACAGTTACTGATCCTAAATGCTTGGGTGGACTAGGAGTAAGGGATTTAAGAGATTTTAACCTAGCTCTTTTAGCTAAGCAAAGTTGGAGGATTATTCAGGAGTCGAATTCTCTAGTAGCCAGAGTTTATAAAGCTAAATATTACCCTAAGACAACATTGCTGGAGGCAAAACAAAAATGGGCCTCAAGTTATGCTTGGAGAAGCATACTTCAAGGCAACAGGTTGTTAAGACAAGGGATAAGATGGAATATAGGCTCTGGTGAAAGTGTTTATGTATGGAGAGATCCATGGTTGCCTATTTCTCCCTCAGGAGTTCCAGCTCCCATATTAGATGAGGTAAATTGGGACTTAAGAGTGAAGGAATTGTTTTTGCAGAACACCACTGTGTGGGATCAAGAAAAACTTGCTAATATGTTCCATCCGTCTGATGTTGATCTAATTAAGAGGATTAGACCTTCATTTACAGGAGCAAAGGATATACCAGGTTGGCTTTATACAAATCATGGAAAATATACGGTCAAATTTGGATATAATCATCTTAGAGAAAGGAAAGGTCAGTCTTCTACAACTCCGATTGAGTTGTATAGGAATTTGTGGAAACAAAATCTGCCTCCAAAGATACACCATTTCTGGTGGAGAATTTTTCATGAGGCTCTCCCTGTAGCATCAAAGTTAAAGCAGAAGAAGATAATTAAGGAAAGCTTATGCTCACAATGTGGGGAATCTGAAGAAACGATAAATCATTGAATATTTTAATGTAGAGTGAGTAAAGAGATTTGGGAGCTTGCACCAGTCAGGAACCCTTTGGCTAAAAACATTGAGGTTAATAATCTATATGGGAATTATGATGTTTTTGTGGAGATGAACAAGGAAGATTCATAACAGCTCAAGCTCTTTTACTTTCTAGGATGGAGAATATGGAAAAATAGAAATAAAGTGGTGTTTAATAATAAGAGATGGCCAATCCCGAGTGTGTTTAAAAAAGCCTATCAGGATTGTAAACTATGGGAGGAGGCTTCACAAGTTACAAGCCAAGAGTTAATGATGGATATGCAAAATTGAAGCTCAAAATCGGCAGGTCCATCAACTACCTCCACAAGATATAGGTCAGTTGTTATTGCAAAATCCAAGTAAGTACAATTGTCTAGTAGATGCCTCATGGATCTCTCCTCACCATCAAATTGGTATTGGCTGGGCATTGTATGATCAGTATATGAATTTGATGCTTACTGGATCGGGATCTTTTCTTCCAGTTCAAACTTCGGCTCAAGCAGAAGTAGAAGCTTTGAGAACAGCAATCAAAGAGTTGCATAAGTTGGGTTATAAATTGGTTCTGTTCTCGGGGGACTTGAAGGAATTATATACTTCCTTAAAGCAGGTGAAGATACATGGGAATAAGGAGATCCTAAAATTTCACTACAAAGTTCCCTTACAAGACATGATTCAACTAGCAAATCTTTCAAGTTTTAATTCCAATCATATATCAAGGTCTGCAAATTCTGTGGATGATTCTTTATCTAAGCAGGCTAGATTGTGTTCTCAATCATATGTTGTAAAATGGATGATGTATAATGGTTAAGGAATGAAATCTTTATTGCCGGAAAAAAAAAAAAAATACGTCCCCATGCAAGATTCCACCAGTCTCAGTCTTATATTTCCCACACTTAAATAATGATATAAATCTTATAAGAAACCAGTAATAGTAACTCGACCGGTCCTATCATGTCTGATGTATCTCAAATTCTCAATAATTCATTCAATTATCTCAGCAACTATCTAGTGTTACAAGTTGCGACAAATATATATGTTATATATATATATATATATATTTTTTTTTTTTTTTTTAAACTTCAAAAAAAAAATCAAATCTTTTTGTTCCAATGAATTTATGTAGAACCGTGAAAAAAATTCAGTTGGTTACGAATAGAGCACAGTGACTAATACAAATAAAATAGTTACAGAGACTCTGTATTCATCCGTAGCAAAAAGCCAAGAAAATCCGACTGCTACACATTCGTAGTCAATTCACGAGTATTGCCACACATATTTCTTCTTCTTTTTTTTTTTTGAAACTTGCCACACAAATTTCATAAGATTAGTCACAAAATGAGCCACGTACGAAATATGTGTTGTGTCTCTTAGCTAGTTAGTGGCAATATATTATTCGTATACGAAATCCATATACATTGCCATTTCTTTTTTTTTTGTTATAGTGTGACTAATATGTGGTTGATAAGTTATACGATTGCCACCAATATGATGCATATAAGTTAACATTTTTCATTCATTAATAAATAGTAAAAGAGGAATATAACATGTTTATGAGCCATATCGCGGTGAAAGTTCGAAAATTTTCCATTGAATCAAAACTTAGATTTTTAACAACGTAAAAGATCGATATTATCAACTTCATTACTTTCTCCTCGAAATAGCAATTTTTCCTCTTTGATCTCAAGAGCAATTATCCGTGGTTAAACTGTTTATAATCACGAATTAATTAATTAGTTAGAAAAAAATATGTGGCTATAAATATGGAATCCAAGGTGGTAATTGCTAATCAAAAAGGGAAAAAAAGTGATTTTTTTTTTTTGTGCAGATAATTCTTTTTCAAACTAACACCAGTTTTTTCAAAATTTGATAATCAGACAATGGTTACCTACTCAAGTTTTCCAAAATTTTAAGGTTTTGTAATTTTGTTCAATAGATGATAAAGTATACTATTAGTCCAATATAATAGCCTCCATTTTCTATCGTCATTGCTTGGCAGGGGATATCAGGATGAATCACTAGAGCTTTAGGTTTCTTTGAATGTATATAAATCTGAATTGTGGCAACTATTTTTTTCGGAGATGTTTTGTTTGTATGTTTATCAATTATTCATAACTTTTCTTACTGTCATTTGGATTTATTATTTCAAAAAATGTGATTCTACGTACGTACCACCAACTCTTGTTTGTCTAGCTAGTAGTATTCCTTTTATGCATTGGTTGTTGGATTTTTTTTTTTAATTCTTACATCAAAGGGAGTTTTCGATGGAACATGACAAGAACTGGTACAAACCTAAACCATGCATGGAATTGTTGTGGTCGGCAGTTGGTCGGATATTAAACCGAGAATGGTCGTGAAGATGGCTCACAACATTGTGAATCCAAGAGGTTTATGTTGCATTGCGATGGGAGCTTCATACTCGCTCAAGAACTCGTCTTTTACTGCCCAAACCTCTATCGTCTGATATGAACTAAGTGTTAATTTGGAATGTGCCCAAAACCTATTCCACTTTGAAGGAACATTAATGTTGTCGATGAGTTTGGAACTTTTTTTGTCTTAAATTGATTAGATATCATACAGTAAATTTTCTGACCGATAGAAACAATCTTTAGATTGGTGAAAATCTTTATAATTTTTACAATCTTTATTCCACTTTTTAATTTGTACCGCTTTAAATTGTACCAATCACGAAAACTTTATCAAAAACTTTACCAATACTATTACACTAATCTTTATTTATACATTTTTATCTCAAATCTTTATCTATACAACTTTGCACTATGTTATAAGCTTACTGCTTCAGCTTATTGCTCCAGATTTTAAAAAAGCTAGGTTACCAATCGGATCCTTCTGAAAACAATTTTTTGTAGTATTGACTTTCACATCTCTCATATGCTATTAATGGTTAAATATGTTCATCTCCTCATCCAAGCATGTCTTGTCATGTCATTACTTTCTCCTACCTCATCTATTAGAATTACTTTTATTGGTCGTCTTGTTTATTGCTAAACTATTTTTCAGAATATCTACAGGGTTTATAACTAGATATGTGGTGATTAGTAATATTTTTATTCCTTCTGCATTTTAATAGAAGAACCACTAGAAAACATAATAATTTCGGATAAAAAATATAGTTTCGTGTCAGTCCGATTTCAGATATAATAAATAAGATAGATATCATACGCAATGACGCGTAAAAAAGATATTATAATATTTTATTTTCTTATTATGTTGTTTTATAGAGATCCGTTTTCTATTAAAATAATGTTATTTTATAATATATTTGATCATCAATTAAATGGAGTTCATTCCTAATCATTTTCTATTTGATGGATAGTGGAGGTATCGGATTTGGCATTTTTCACCCAGACTTGATTTAAGATTGAACGGACCCAGGTATTCATCTAAAGACGAGAAGATGGGCTCTAGGTTAAACGGGAAAAGCCCATCATGGAGATTAATGTACTCATTTATACGTGACCGCCGACCTCGGATCACTTGCAGAATTAATAAAGAATATATGAGAATATTGTGTAAATCTCTCTAGTTAGGATATTTTCCATACATTTCTAGGGTTTATTCTCTACGGTAGTTTTAGTATAAATATATAACTCATTTCGCCAAACAAGGGATCGACAACTCTCTTGAACAATACAATTCACTTGGAAACACTCTTTATTTTTAGAGCTTTTCTTATTATTTTGTCCCTCAGATCTAAACCCCACTTATTTGAGGAGATCAAGTTCGTTCTCATAAACCTGGTACCTTCAATTGGCGCCCACCGTGGGGTTATAGATTTGTTGAGCGCAAACATCAACCAGACAACCGTCCAGAACCATGATGACGTTTATGATCATGGGAAGAATGAGCAAAGAAGAAAGGAACGTAAGATCTATCCGACAGAAGGATAGGCACACGCATCTAGCGAAGAAGCATCTGGTCACCAAATTTGATGAAAGGGACACGATAAACCTCAAACGCCCCCACAACGTCTCTCTAGTCATTAAAATTATGGCGGATGACAGCGAGGTCAACCGAACGCTAGTCGACACAGGGAGCTTGGTAAATTTCATTTACCACGGCACCCTTTGCGAAATGGAGATCAAAGGAAGCACACTATGGCGGGATCCTCAGCAGCCCCTGACGGGATTCGCCAACCAGACGACTACTACAATGAGAAGTATCCAACTCCCAGTTCGCATCTCAAACATCACGCGACTAATCGAATTCGCAGTGATCGACACCGCCTCTGTGTATAACGTCATCCTGGGAACACCTTGGCTCTACATCATGAAAGTCGTGGCATCTCCCTATCACCAATGCCTGAAACTGCCAACTGATTGAGGGACGTATACGATACGGGGCAACCATGCATAATCGAGGAATTGTTTCCTTTTGGAAAAAAAGCAGAGAAGCCAAGCGGCGCTGGCCTTCCAGACAACCGATCAAGCAGAGGAAATGGATAAGCGACCACCGACGGAAGCCAAAAAGGTAATCGATGGAAAAAACAATCATGCAGGTCATACTCGACCTCGGAAGACCAGAACGATGCATAGGAATCAGTACCAACCTTAGTGATCCGATCCGGGACAAGCTGGTGGACTTGCTCTGATGGAACGTCTCGACCTTTTCCAGGTCAGTGGAGGATGTGAAAGGAATCGACCCAAAGATCATTTGCCACGAACTCAACATCGATTTGTCTCATCGACCAATTAAGTAGAAAGGAAATAAGCTAGGGCCGGAACGATCTAGGGCCGTCAAAGACAAAGTAGAGAGGCTGCTTGGAGTAGGATCGATAACCGAGGTGAAGTATCCCGACTGGCTCAGCAACCTCGTCATAGTAAAGAAGAAAAATGGGAAGTGGACGGTTTGTGTTGATTGTACCCACATAAACAAGCCTGCCCGAAAGATAGCTTCCCTCTTCCGTATATTGATAGATTGGTCGAGGCTACTGCCGTGAACCAGCTACTGTCCTTTATTGACGTTTTCTCCGTGTCTAATCAGATCATGATGTATCTAGATATTAGGGAAAAGATGGCCTTCGTCACAGATAGAGGAACCTAGTGCTACAAGGTCATGCTGTTCGGTCTCAAGAATGCCAGGGCAACTTATTAACGCCTGGTAAACCGTATGTTCACCGATCTGCTCGGTTAGTCCATGGAAATCTACATCGATGACATGCTCGAGATATCAGCGAACAACAAAATTACATCAGACATCTTAGCAAATGCTTCGATACGCTTAACCTCTACGACATGAAGTTGAATCCGGTAAAGTGTACTTTTGCAGTAACCTCGGGAGAATTTCTCAGACCTTGTAACAAAACGCGGCATTGAAGCCAATCCAAAATAAATCTCCGTCGTTTTAAATTTACCATCGCCTTAAACTCGGAAGAAAGTCCAAAACCTAACTGGATGGATAGAAGTCTACCCTTCAACTAGTTACTCTAAGCTAACAAGACATTCGAGCAGGTCTTCTCCGACCTAAAATATTATCTCACCACATCACCTATTTTAGCAAAACCGGAGGAAGGCAAAGTATTATACCTCTACATCGCGGTGTCTACCTCAACCATTAGCGGGGTTTTAGTGAGGGAAGACTGAGGGGAATAGAGGCTGATATTTTATGTGAGCAAAGCCTTAAGCAGCGCGGAGATAAGGTACACAACGATGGAGAAACTTGCGCTGGCTCTGTTGATATCAGCGAGGAAACTACGTCCGTATTTTCAATAACACACTATAGAGGTACTAACTAACCATCCACTCCGAGTTATACTTCATAGTCCTAATCAGTCTGGGCGGCTGATCAAATGGGCAATTGAGCTAAGCGAGTACGATATAATCTATAAAGGGTGCCCGAGCGCAAGTCTCAGGTCCTGGTAGACTTTGTAGCCGAACTCCCCGAGGGAGAAAATATCAAAATCTCCACTTAAGAGGGACCTTGGCCCCTGCACGTCGACGGTTGTTCCTTACGTCGAGGTTCTGGGGTGAGGATAAGGCTAGAATCTCCAACGGGCGAGATCATTGAGCAATCATTCCAGTTGGATTTCGAGGCGTTCAATAATGCAGCTGAGTATGAGGCCTTGATTGCCTGTCTTCAGCTCGCCAAGGTCATTGGGGCGAAACGCTTAAAAGCAAAATACGACTCTCAATTGGTGGCTAGCCAATTCAATAGAGAATATAAAACTAAAGATACTAAAATGAACACTTATCTTCGAGTAGTAAAGAATCTCGCAGCCTGCTTTGATGAATTCGAGCTCAGGAAGATCCCCCATGACAAAAATTCGGCAGTAGACGCCCTGGCAGCATTGGCCGCAAAATTGAATATCAGACATGTTATCCCGGTAGGCAACATACCAATCTCGAGTATCGATTCGATTTCAGCACAGCTAACTGTCATGATGGCAGACAACTCGAAACCATTCGACGAGGCCTCAGTCAAAGCTGGAGAGGTATCCAGGAAAGATTGGAGGGAGGACATTATGACGTACATAAAAGAAGGAGAACACTCATAAAATAAGTGGAAGGCTTGATGCGCTCATTACACTACCTTCAAAGATCAGTTATATCGGTGGAGCGCGTCAAGGGTAATGATGCGGTGCATTTGCTGGAAATAAAATCTACAGAATACTGGCTAACACCCACGATGGTGGCAGAGGAAACCATTCCGGGGGTCGGTCTTTAGCACTCAAACTGAGGAAGCTCGAGTTCTTTTGGCCAACCATCTAGCTTCTTCTACCTCTTGCTTAGACTTTAATGGCTCTTGGGAATGGAACTTTAGGCTTCTAGACGCTTTCCCTTTACACTAACCGAAGTCTTTGCAAAATCTAGAATTCTGCACTTTGTGTTGATCGATAATGCTATGGTGTCGATCGACGCCACTATCTGATGTCGAGTTTTCAATGTTGATGTCGAGCAATTTTTCAGATTCTTCATGGGGTGTCAATAGGCACACTCCTTTAGTGTCGATTGACACTACTTCTGCAGCTCTAAAATCACTTTCAATCTCCACAAAATCATCTTTACTTTTCACTAGAGCGACATTGCACGAGTCCTTGGGGTTGATATATGTCTTTCCTCGAAGAAACACTTCTTGCATCTTGATAGATCCAGCAGTTTGAGCAACCTGAACATCCAGCTTTTTGACATGAGAGTTGAAAGCTTTAAATTTCCTATTCAAATCCTGATACATAACATCCATCTTCCCATTGAAGCTTATTGTCAACTTCTGTTGTCCCTCTAGAAGCTGCTCAAGCATAGACTTCATCTCATTATCTTGTTCTAGAGGCTTCTGGTAAGAAGAAGAACCATAGTTCCGAGTGTAGTTGTTGCTTTGAAACTACTTTTGATAAGACGAACCATAGCCTTGTTGAATTTCAAACCTCTGAAAAGCAGTCCCATTGATGTAGTTCACATCCTCCTCGTCAATCCCTTCGGGTTCATAAGTCTCCACCTCTTGAGCAAACTGAAATGACTTCTTCCCCACTAAAAGGCTATACACATAATCTAACTTAGCCTTTACCTTAGCGATCTGACTTCCATCCCTGTTCCCACCAAGCTTCTTCCTCTCAAAGTCTGCATTCTTAGTACAATTACTAAAACTCAAGTTCTCGATCAGCACATGCGCATCTTCAGGATAATTGGTATATATGTTCCCATTACTCGCATCATCCAGAGCTATATGATACCTCCAATCTACTCCTCTAAAAAAATACAAAGCAATTGATTATCGTAGAAGCCATGAAAAGTACAATCTCTTTAATATGACTTGAATCGCGCCCATGAAACCCTAAATGCTTCAGTCAATCCTTGGCGGAATGTAGCAATCTTCGATCTCAGGTCCTCAGATGTCGCATCATCAAAGAAATTGTCAAGGAACGCATTATTGGTGTCCTCCAAAGTAGTCAACAATCCAGGTTCAAGCTGCTTAAGCCAATAAGAAGCATTTCTACTAAGAGAGTAAGGGAATATCTTGCAAAAGAGATAGTCGCTCACTCCATTAGCCATGCTAGTTGCTAAATCTTCAAACTTTTCAATATAGTCCTTGGGATGCTCAAGAAGAAGTCCATGGAAAGGATGCTGAGCCACAAGGTTGAAGTATGCATGCTTTAGCTCAAAGTCGTTCCTCTGGAAAGTAGGTGGATGAATCGCAGCTCGATTCGCATAGAACTGATCAGGCCTATTGTAGTCACCCAAGGTGCGACCACGCTCAACATTTGTGTTGTTCCTCAACAAAGTTGGTCAATCCTGATACTGATGTCGATCAACAGCAACTGTGTGTCGATCGCCACCCATGCCAACCATATTTTCCTCATGTTACTCGATAGCTTCTTGGTGTCGAGTGACACCTTCGTCCTGAATTTCAAATTCTTCGACGATCACATTACCATCATCATCATTCGTCTGTCCATCTCCATTGTACCTCAATCCTGCCGGATCACGCATAATTCCATCACCTCCCAGAACCAGAACGAGTACTTGTCTCACAGCCATCCTAGCTTCTCTATCTTCTATTCTGTTGTTGCGTTCTAAACATGCTAGTTCCTGAAGAGTGTAGTTAACCAACCCTTGCTCTTGATTGTTTCTAGTGCCGCGATTAAACATGCACCTGAAACCAAAAAGATAAAAGCTAGTTTAGTAACCAAAACAAAAAGAAAAACTTAGCCAAAATTCTAATAATAAAAATCTTATGGTATTGATTCCCCAGCAACGGCGCCAAAATTTGATATGCTCAAATTAGACCTTGAGCTACTCTCTCAAATTAAGAGATCGAATGCAGTACTTAGGGTACATAATTCCACAGAGAATCAGATAACACAATAGATTTAAAAGTTTGAATTATGCTAAGCAGAATAATATGAATGCAAAAACAAGTAAAAAAGAAAGAATTGAAATCGGTTGTAAAATCAATAAAATAAAAGCTGGGCATAGGAAAACCTCGGGTGAATCCGAATTGCAGATCTAAACAAAAAACTAGGAATTTATTAAGCACCGTTCTTGAACTTGAAACACTAATATAAAATTAATCAGCTTTCGCTGCAGAGATTATCTATGTCTAAATCCGAGAAAGCCAACTTTTGTTGCGAATCCTATTTATTCAGACAAGCTTTAAGATCAGGTATTGTTTACAGAACCCTAAACCAAATTTCTTTGCAGATAGAAATTTTGCTCATCTAATATTAGTTCAGGAAATTAATCACACATTTGTGTCTACCAATTAACCTAAGATCAGATTCTAGGTCGCGAAGCTAGAATAAGCAGTAAACACAGATCCTGATGAAGAACTCTAATGATTTTATCCTAACAATTAAATTCAACCTAGTAATTCATCAAACACCTTTAAATAACCCTAAACCTAACAAACAAACTATTCAGACATGACGAATGAAACAAACATCATAAATATTATAGATTGCATAAAAGAGATAACAAAGGTTCTAAGAATTATAGATATCTCTTAAGCCTCCATAAACTAAAATGTAAGCCTAAACAATGGCTGCAAAAAACTATATATAGGGTTTCAAAACCGACTTAGAATAAGATTGTAAACTTCTGGAACTTCTGGGCGAAAACGAAAATCTCCGAAATTGTAAACTTTGGGCTATTACAAATGGGTGTCGATCGACACCAGAGGTAATGTCGATCGACGCCAAGTCTGATTTTTTTTTCCAACTTGAACTCTTCGACGTCTTCACCCGCAATGCTCCAAAATGCTCCATAATCTCACATTCTGCTCCAAACATCCTTAAACCTGAAAAGACTCTAAAACATACGCAAAATACCAAAATGACTCTAAAAAAGGGATTTATATCATGGCTAAAAATAGGTAAAAACTATGATATATCAAAATACTTAGAAGCATAATGCACATCATGATTGTATGCAAATTCATTATGAGGTAAGCATTCTTCCAAAGTTCTCAAGTTTTTTTCCATTAATGCACGCAAAAGTGTTCTTAAGGTTCTATTTACAACTTCAGTTTGCCCATCAGTTTGTGGATGACATGTAGTAGAAAATAACAGCTTAGTTCCTAGCTTAGCCCACTATGTCTTCCAAAAATAGCTAAGAAATTTTGTATCCGTATCAGAAATAATAGATTTACGCATGGCATAAATGCGAACAATTTCCTTAAAGAACAGATTAGCTATATCCAATGCATCATCAGTTTTGTTACATGCAATGAAATGAGCCATTTTTGAGAATCGATCCACCATAACAAAGATAGAATCTCTGCCATTCTTAGTTCTAGGGATTTCTAACACAAAATCCATAGAAATATCATTCCAAGGATGAGTAGGAATGGGTAAAGCAGTATAAAAACCTTGGGATTGGACTTTGGATTTAGCTTACTTACAAGTCATGCATCTGTCACATATTCTCTCAACATCATGTTTCATGTGAGGCTAATGGAAGTGCTCTCTCATGATCTCTTAGGTCTTGGCAATGCCAAAATTACACATCAAACTTCCTCCATGAGCTTTCCTAAGAAACAAGTCTCTCAAAGAACAGTTAGGAACACAAACTCCTTAGGCCACAAGTAGTTCTCATAGAAGAAAAACCCATCTTGTCTAAAATAATGGCTAGAAGCATGTGTTTCTCAATCTTTATAAGTGTCTTGAAAGTCAGAATCAGTTGCATATAATTTCTTAATGTATTCCAATCCCATAAGCTTAAATTCAAGAGTAGAGAGAAGAGTGTACCTCCTTGATCATGCATCAACAACTACATTATCCTTACCTTGTTTGTACTTGATGACATAGGAAAAAGTCTCTATGAATTCAACCCACATGGCATGCTTTTTGTTGAGATTTCGCTGCCCCTTTAAGTGCTTTAGAGACTCATGATCAGTATGGATCACAAACTCCTTAGGCCACAAGTAGTGTTGCCATGTTTGCAAAGCTCGAACCAAGGCATATAGTTCCTTGTCAAATGTTGGGTAATTGAGTGTTGCTCGTCCAAATTTCTCACTGAAATAGGCAATGGGTTGTTTGTCTTGCATAAGCACATCTCTAATACCTACACTAGAAGCATCACATTCAATCTCAAAAATCTTTAAAAAGATTGGTAATATCAAAACAAGAGCATGAATGAGCTTCTCTTTTAGGCTTTGGAAAGCCTCTTCTTGAGCTTATCCCCATTTGAATCTAACATCTTTTATGATAACTTTGGTTAGAGGGGCTGCCAAGGTGCTAATATCTTTGACAAATCGCCTATAGAAGCCTGCTTATCCATGTAAACTCCTCACTTCACCAACTGTCCTAGGACTAGGCCATTCTTGAATTGTTTTCACCTTTTCCTCATCCACCTTGATATCTTCTGCACTAATCACAAAACCAAGAAACACAAGATTATCGGTGCAAAAGGCTAGCATACAGTTTTTCTTGTCTAAGCAATTCCAGAATCATTCCTAAATGGTTAATTTGCTCTTTTAAGTTCTTACTATAAATGAGAATGTCATCAAAATAGACAACCAAAAAAATTCCAATCTATGCTCTAAGAACATGATTCATTAAACACATGACTGTACTAGGTGCATTAGTGATTCCAAATGGCATAACAAACCACTCATATAAACCATGCTTAGTTTTAAATGCAGTTTTCCACTCATCTCCTTCTTTCATCCTAATTTGATGATAACCACTTTTAAGATCAACTTTAGAAAAGTTGCTAGAACCATGCAATTCATCTAACATATCATCTAATCTCAGAATGGGATGTCGGTACTACACCGTGATGATATTGATGGAACGACAGTCTACACACATACGCCAAGTCACATGGAGAACTAGAACAACACAAGGACTCATGCTTTCACGAATATGACTTTTCTCCATGAGTTCTCCAATATGTTTTAGTGGTTCTTTGGTCTCCACGGGGTTAGTTTGATAGGCTGGTTAGTTGGGAAGAGACGAACCATGGACAAAAGTAAATTTGGTGCTCAATCCCTTGAATAGGTGGTAAAACCATAGGAGCATCCTCACGAAATACATCACTATAATCTTGCAAACGTTTAGTCATCTAACTCGGCAGCACCGGTGTAAGGTTAGTAACATTAAGCAAATTTTCTTTAAACATAAATAAAAAAGCAAAAATTATTTAGAGTAGAGAGCTTGCTTAACCTCATTGGGTTTGGCAAAGAAAGTGGATACTTTAGAACCTGTAGGAGTTGATTTCTGATCTTCATAGACCTCTTGAGGTGTCATGGGAACCAAAGTGATTTTCTTGCCTTTGAACTCAAAATAATGTCTGTTTGGGAATTCATCATGAAGAACTCTTTGATCTGATTTACATGGCCTTCCCACAAGTATATGACTAGCCTTCATAGGTAGAACATCTCAAAGGATTTCATCTTCATACTTTCCTATAGAGATTGGCACCGTAACCTGATTATGAACTCTTAATTCCCCAATATCATTCAGCAAATGCAGCTTGGATGGTGCTAGATATTTTATTTTTTGAAGCCCAAGTTTCTTGACCATAACCTCACTAGCCACATTGGTGCAGCTGCTTCCATCGATTATAAGACTACACACTTTGTCTTGGACATAACACCGAGTATGGAACAGATTCTCCCTTTGGGTTGGTTCTTGATTTCGTTTGCATACTCAAAGTTCTCCTAGCCACCAATAGATCTCTTTTAACTGGCAGTGCTTCATGATCATCATCAGTTTCTTCTTGCTGTTCTTATTCTGATTCAATATCACAATTAGCACGAATGACCATAATTCTCTTGTTTGAGCACTCACTGGCATAATGACCTCTTCCATGGCATTTGAAATAACTAACATCACGAGAAATGCCCATAACCACATTAGCCTTTCCTTTAAGATCAATCGAAGGAGTAGTGTCAACCTTTGGAGCCATAATCTGCTGGTTATCCTTATAGAAGTTGCCTCTTTCATCACGGTACTGATTTGGTTTAGTGAAAAAGGATCCCATGGTCTGATTAGATCTTGAAGAACTCTTCCTAGTCAATTGTTGATCAAACATTTCATCCTTGTGTAGCATTTCCTCTAGTTCGATGTAATGTTGAGTCTTTAAACGATCTTGTATGTCATGATTCAAGCCACCAAGAAGTCGAGCCATTGTAGCTTCCTTATCCTCCTCTATATTAGCCCGAAGCATGAATGTCTCCATCTCCTTGTAGTAATCCTCCACTAAACGGCTGCTTTGGACAAGTTTCCTTAGTTTTTGGTGAAGCTCACGGTGGTAGTAGCTGGGAACAAACCGTTTCCCCATAAGACTCTTCATTTCGCTCCAAGTATCAATCATATACTCATGGTTACGTCTTCTAGAAGTAACAACTTGATCCCACCAACTAAGGGCGTAATCATAAAATTAAGTAGCAGCCACCTTCACTCTATTGTCCTTGGTGTAGTGATGCACGTTGAAAACCAATTCAATCTTCTTTTCGCACTCAAGATAAGCATCTGGATTATTTTAATCTTAAGACCACTTAGATTGTCTCCAGTACGTATTCTGCCTTCTCTCCCAATTCTATTATTCCTTGAACCAATCCGAGAGGAACCACTTCGATGCCTATAGTACTGATCCATATCACCATGACTAGCCCGGTTGTTCCGTTCTTGCTATTTGTTAGTGTTTTACCAGTTATAGCTTGAATTTGTTCTTGACCAGTTCTGGTTTGATGTTAATCATGACCCGGGGTATCTTCAGGTTCTGGATCAAATCTCGCTTTGTAAAGTTTCTCAATGTGGGCAGTAAGAGCCTCAATGATAAGTTTGTTGTTGTGACCCAAAGCAGTTTTTTCTTGTTCTTCACTTCCCATAGTACCTAAAATCACAGAGATCTAACATGTAATATGCTCTAGGAAAAATAGAACAGTAAATGATACAAATAGATTGACAATTATAGATCAGAATGCAATTCGGATTTAAATGGTAGTTGAAGAGTCAAAATTTAAGCACAAGAAATCGACTAGTTTTTATCCAAAACACAAGATCTAATACATATTTTTATAGTTCATGATCTGATCTACACGATTCTATCAAAAATCAAGCGAAACAGATAAAATAGCAGTCCTAAATTGATTCGTGAAAGTTATGCAGAAACTAAAAAAAAAACCCTGAAAGGATAGATACAACCTGATTCAAAGTGTGTTATGATACCACTTGATGAGATCCTCCCAAGGGCATTGCACCCTAGAGTTTGGGATGGACCTTGCTGCAATGAAACCGTGAAGCTTTTATGACAAGGGATGTGGAATGAATGGTCCCATAAGAGTTGCGGAAGACTCTTGATTCACCGATGGATCGAATGGTCACACAAAGTTTATGAGAGGAACATTGTTTTACCTTGATCTATTCTTCTAAGAGTTTTTGATTAAAAGATAGATAGTTTCTCCTAAGAGAATTATAAAGTTTATAAAGAAAAAAATAAGGGAAGAAGAAGAGACAAGTCTTGGAACAAGCTCCATGGCTGTCTCGAAAATAACAGAAAATTAAAACTGAGTTTGAAAATGAAAATCAGACCCTTGCACTTCTAAAAACGTTTTTCCTCTTTAAATTCAAATAACATGTTATCAATGAGGCAATTGAATAAGTGTGTGAACAAGCCTAATTAAAAAACTTGTCTATAAAATCCAGAGGGAAAAACCAGACCAAGGGAAAAAGAGCACAAGTCACACACCTTTCATTGATAACCTTTAGTTAGCCTAAACCACAAACAGAGTAGTTGGATTAGCTATGTTACTGAGGTTACCAATGGCATGCTTTAAATTCTTGGATTTAGACCTAGTGATGACAATAGGTAACTCCAAAGCTCTTTCCTCATCCTCTGGTTCAAGCTGCTCTTTAGCTCCTAGTTCAGGTTCAAGCTGCTGTTCAATTTCCTCCTCCTTAGAGCTATCCATAATCATATCAAGTATCATCAATTATATTAGATTACTATGGAGTTTCATCCAAAAGGTGGTAACCAAGAACAATGATCTCATTTCATTATTTTGGGATTGACTCTGGAAAAGAAAAAAAAACTAGTTTAATAATCCGTTGGCGAGTAAATCTTTAGTATCAAAATCATCGTGGAAATTCACTTCTTCACTTTTTATTTTATTTTGTTTTTGATCAACATTTCCTTTCACATTAAATAATATCTGAAACATTGTTTAAAGCTTGTTTGGCCAGAGAATTAGCACTAGCATTATCCTTCCTAGGGATAGCCATAACCTGATTAAACGAAAATAGGGAATATAGAGTAAGATGTCGTTCAAAATTCTATGGATTGCCGATAGAGGAGAAGCTTTGTTTGTTGATCGATTGAATCAGTTTTTGTGAATCCGATTTGATGATCAACTTTACAATTCCTAGTTTTTTTGCATGCATCAACGCCGATCCCACTGCTAACGCCTCTGCCGCTAGAGCCGACGCCACCTCAAATATCGCAGTCGAGTGTTCCGTTTTGCAGTGCTGGCCAAAACGGAATGTCCATCCGAGTCATGACGATCTAGATTCCTCTTTCCTTAATAGTTTTGCGGGCATTTTCCATAGCTGAGAAGCATCTATTGCTAAATATCTTCTCTTCTGGTTTATGGTGATCCTTAAAGTCGAGAGGATCCAAGGGGCGAGGATTCCTTTTTTGAGTCCAATTGGGGGTAGAGAGACTTGATTTCTCAACACTGTGAATCCATTGACTACTCCTGAAACGGTAGAAAAATCAAAGGTGTCTTTCAAAGGTACCAATTTCCAAACCTCCTGGGCGAAATGACATTTGAAGTGCAAATGGAGAGTAGATTCTTCTCCATCACATCTGCAACATTTCAGACTAATGGTGGTTCTTTCATGTTTGTTAATTTTTTTTTTTTTTTGCTTTATGTATTTAGTAATCACTACGGATATTTCTTTCTTTTGGATGGTGTTATATGTGTTTGTGATCATAACATAGACAACGTGTCATCATGTTTCAAACTTATTGGTGCACTTTCTGCTTTACGTACATTTAATGCTACATCTGAAATTAACATAAACAATTTGTTTCGATTATGGAGGCAATTCATTCATGGTTTATTAGTGTTCTGATTTCAACCAAGACGAATTTGTTATCTTCGTGAAGAGTTTTATGATTCTTCATGGTGTCCGAGATCCACGATCCCCATTAATCAATGGGATTAGGTATAAAGTTTTAAGGGTTATATGGTGTCTCGATCGACAATTGTGGGATCCAGGTATAGTAGTTTCATAGAGAATCAACAAATCAATGCAAGAGAAAATATTGAGTATCATCAATAATATTAGATTACTATGGAGTTTTATCCAAAAGGTGGTAACCAAGAACGACGATCTCATTACATTATTTTGATATTGATTCTGGAAAAGAAAAAAAAACTAGTTTAATAATATGTTGGTGAGTAAAGCTTTAGTGTCGAAATCATAATGAAAATTCACTTCTTCATTGTTAGTTGTAGTAATTGGTTATGTATGTGTGAATGTGTAACTATGGATGTATCAGCTCTTGTATATTGTTTGAAATTGATGAATGAATTAGATGTTAAAAGAAAAAAAAAATCAATGAGAAAATGAATGAGTAGGAGAGAATATATATATATATATATATATATTTTTTGGTCATCTAAGTTGCAATATAAGAAGTTAAAAGTTGTATTACAAGGCTATTTCAAAGGAAACAAAAGCACACATTGCTATTGTTCCACCAAAAACTACAATAAAATAGTCTAAACCAAGCAGAAAGGATTAACCCTCTTGATAAAAAAATCTCTAAACCATAAAGGAGCACCTCTAGCCACATAAAACCAAGGAGAGAAAAGATTGTTGATCAATTCCTCATGAGCCCAATTTCCTTTTATCTAATATTTCTTATTAATTTTTCTTTTGTCATTTTTTTAATTGTGTGAAGAAAAATTACATGCAAACCCTTTTGATTTAAACAAAACTCGATACAACTAGGAATAGAAATATGAATTAGTATTTCTCATGTTCGCTTAAAAAAGCTTCTTTATAGTATTTAAGGGTCACCAAAATAATAAATACGTACTATTTATTGTTTTATTCATAACTTTTTATGTAAGAAAAGTATAACACGTAGAAAAGGATTTTTCATTTTGTACAGTTTTAACCAACAATTATTATTTTTTTTTAATTTGGTACTTTCTAAACAATTTACAAAAAAAAAGATTTATCGTCTATTTATTTGTCGATTTATTAATTTATAATTTGATATAAATAAAAAATTCACGTTTTTGTGGAGATTTATTGGAAAGATATATTCCATTTTTGTGAAACAATAACGACTTATTGAGATGAATAATACTTGAACTAATTTATGGTGGTCGAGTAATCTAGGATTCGTTCTACAGATTTTATTCAAAATTCAAATATTTCTACAGTTATTTCAATCATAATCAATAATTGTAAACGTTTTAGATGATAGAAAACATAATACTTGTTTGAGATCGGTCGACATCTAGCTACTATAATTTTTCGTACAAAAGTTTATAATTTTTTGTTAATTTATGGGCAATAATGGACATTTGTGTGGTAGCGCACAAGAATTTAGAATCTTGCATGGGAACGTGTTTCACGTGACAAACTTTGATAAGGAGGAGAATTTTCCTTGAGGATATGGATAAACAATTTACAATGATAATTATTATGTATCTTAAAATATTCACTCAATCATTAAAAAAATTTAAAATCTTGCCTTTAGCATAATGCATGTATAGTACAATATATATATATATTGTTCTTCGCATGTAAAAGCATCTCCGCCAGTATAATACGCCCTTAACTTTCTCATCTATTTTATAGTAATAAAAATATATTAAACAATTTATTTATTTAAATTATTAATTACGAAAAAGAAAAGGAACCAATAACACTTGAACATGTATTAAAGTGAGTCTCTTATAAAAGTGTTGAACGTTCTCAAAACACAACTTTCAGATATGGTTTCTGCTTCTCTCTCCTCCTTTCTTATTTTATTATTTTATTTGTTTTATTGTGTGAAAATTATCTACAAACCTCTAATGGAGGTGCTCAAAGAGCATCTGCAATAGAGAGTTCTAGGTGAATTTCTAAAAAAATTGCTTATACTAAGCACATTAAAAATAAAGAAATATTAAAAAAAAGCATGAGAATCGATTCTTTATATGAAAACTCATGAGAACCCCATTTTTTTACACATGGCAGCTTTTAGTGACTATTCTGAAACTATATAATATAAAACAACAATTAAATGGTTTGTATGTTGTTATTCTTTTACTTTTTATTTTTTTCATAAATCTTATCTATCTATTAAGTTCTATTATGCATATGTTTAATTTATATATTAACATATTACAAAAATAAGATTATAAAATTACAATTGTGTTTTGACATTTTAAGTATTTTATCTGTTGTTAACATAATTTAAACTAAAGGTTTTCTTACATTTATTATTATTAATGATTAAAATTAATATAATTAATATTGTAATTGAATATGTTTAAATGATGTTTTAGAAAATATTATAAAAATATTTTTTAAAATGTGAGATTCTATTTGTTTCTTACCAATGGAGGAGAAAAACTCACATGAGTTTCTCAAACTAAAATAAAATAAAAATAAAAATATGGTGGTTTTGCTAATAATGACCTAAAACTTCATTTGCAATGCAAAAGTAACCCTTCATCTCATTTTTGTGAAATGTAACTCAAAGGGGTAGTGAAATTACAAATACAACTTTAATGAGCAAGCAAGAAAAACTGAATGCATAATAACTTTTTTAGCCTTTTGACGTCTACACCGGAAGTCTACACAATAGACATCTTAATGACGTCTACTTTCAGATTGAAAAAGAAATCTACATCGTAATTAAATCTGATATTTAAATTTATAAATTAAAAAAAAAAATTTGTAAAACTTTCTTGTTCATAATTAAACTATAATAAATTGTGAAGTATGAAAAATAAAATTTCACAAAATTGAAACAAATTAAAACAAAAAGACAAATAGCATTAAAAATGAATGAATGAGTGAGTTAAATGTTCTACACTAAAGTATACATGATGTTCTACCCCATCAAAATTCTGTTAGCTATTGATGTGGTTGGTAGTTAGTGTAACTTGACGCATATAAGTTATATGAGTTTATGATTGTAATGGTTTTATATTTTGGAATTCATATATATAGTTGAAGGTTTAATGTCAACAACTTAATAGAAGTTGTAAAGTAGAGTTTTGATTTAAGGTTTATAATTTCTATATTTAAAATGTAAAACTTGCATAAAAGTGTTAAATTGTGAATATATGAGATGTTTGAATGTTTGATACAAGTTTTTATTTAAGGACTTGAATAATCCATTTGAAAATAATCAATTTAGGGTTTTGGATTGTAGACTTCATATGAAGTCTACTTTAATATGTAGACTTAAATTGCAGTTTACTTTAATATGTAGACTTCATATACAGTCTACATAGAATTTAAGGTTTTGTTTTAGAGTATAGGGTTTCAGATTGTAGACTTCATATGCAATCTACATTAACCAGAAATTTTAACCTCACCAGATAATTTAACCCTCATAACAACATAACTGGAACCCAACCCTAATTTTGTTAAAAATAACTGCTGTAACTACAATCTCTCTCTCCAACGGCATTTTATTGTTCTTTTCTCGTCGAAGATCTTCATCCTTTGTCGTCGTTAACCATCGCCGCTTCTCTTTTACCGAGTTTCTGTAGTTGTAAGTCACGTAACTCTTCTTATCTCATATCGTTATTTCATTCTTTGTCTTTTTGTCTTCATATGTTTTCCTTTATCGGTGGTATATGCAGATCTGGCACACCGTCGTTAACATATTTTTTTTCACCGAACTGGAAAGGTGAAACAACCAACACTTTTTTTTTTAATACTAAACAATTATACTGCGGAAATAAACATAAACTATATAAACCAATAACTCAAAACAAAAACAATATTCATGAATAATAATTCTAGCAACCTAAACAACCAGGTTCGCTAGATCAAGCAATAAACAACTCAACCCTAATCATCCTTTTTCTACGCCATGATTCCGCGATCACACTTTTCCTTTTACCTGCAACACATGGGAATAAGAGTTGCGTAAGTATTTCATAATAACTTCGTTAGCTGGTCATTCCACCTACCGGCGTAACAAGCAAGCTCAGGTAAACAACCACAATCAACTTCATCAACAAAACCAATCATCACAAAGTGAATTAAACAATTTCCAAAGCAGAACAGCTCGTGTCGAGCGACACCAGCAAGGTGTCAATCGACACGACCAAAGTGCTTGTGTCGAGCGACACCCCGAAGGCTGTCGATCGACATGACTAACGCACTAGTGTCGCTCGACACCCGCCTGGTGTCGATCGACAGTCCTATGTGTTGCACAAAAATCGTGTTCATCCTCTCACAACACGATTACGGTGAACATGAGTTACAAACCTGCACCGAAAACACAACAATACAACATATGCAAACCATAACAATCACTCAACCATCATCACACGATTTCACAACAAAAATCAATTACAAACACATCCAAATTACTATCATTGCCTAGAAACCGCGGTCACAACTCACCTTAGCCTAAGAAACAATGAAGACGAGACTTGAACACAAAATTAGTGACTCGCCGCCTATGCAGCCTCTGATCTCACACGCAAACACCAAGAAACGCCTCCGCTATAGCCCTAGAACACACAACTCCGAATTCAGATCGGAAGCTTAATTTGAAAACTAGATCAACATGGCTTTCCAACGGTATCTAAATCGTCTCCTGATTACTTCTAAAACACTGGGAAGACGCTTCTCAAGATGGCTTATCGAATCCCGAAACTGCACATAATACAAAAAATCACACCAATCAGACTTGATATGATCCTTCGTTCCTCTTATCTACCAACGCAGGTCAATTATGTCCTCCCAAACAGCGTTTGAGACCTAGAGCAAGACAAAACCCTTCTTCTCTTTCTCTCAATCATGAAATCTGATCTCCAAAACCCTAAACAAGGCTACTTGATGGTGGGTTAAGTTTTACCACTTAATCCAATTTCCTGCAAGTGCACAACAATCACAATTAGTATAGATAAGGGATCGAATTCCACGAGGACTTGTTAACCACACTACGAATTATAATGAATAAAATAAAGCTAGAACAATATATGTTTGTCGTTTTGGGTGATTGTGAATTAACACGGATGCAAATATTAAATAAACTGAAACCAATAATAGAAAAGTGTTACGACTTAGGAAATCGCAGAGAATCATGCAACAATAATGATTGATTTAATTTAGAGATCTTAGGATATACCGCACTATCCAGAACTCATAACACGAAGGTATAGTCATTTCCCTTTCGAGGCTCCGACCACTATATTTCATCACCCTAATAGACTCGGCTTTTGCGTGGTTATTACAAGGTGAAAATATGCAAGAAAAGTACGGATTATGATATTGTTCACGGAACTCCTTAGCTAAACTTTTGAAATGTTAAGACGCTTGGCTCATAAAATACTAGTTCCGGTTAATATAAAAGCTTTTGGAATCTATATCAACCTAAGATCAAATCGCTAAATGCGCAGTAAAGCAATTATGCATAGAGTACAAGTAAAGGTGAAGATTCTATTATTATCCCTAAACAATCATCAATCAATTATCGAATTAGGAAACTCATTGAAAACCTAAAACCTAACAAGTGAATTACTCAGACATTGTGCACAAAAAACAGCAAGAGATAAAAGAAAACATGATGATAAACTTTATTAAAAGAGTAGGGATAAGAAGATTCTTCTCTATAGCGAAGTACAAAGCGAGATCATCCACCAAAGCTCCTAAAACAAACTCTATGATCAATCCTCCAAAGGAGGCGTGGCTGTTGTTCTCTATAGGTGAAAAGTGTTTATAAATTTTGGCACACCTTAATCAAGAGGCTAAAAACAAGTATTTATAGTGCTAAGGTCTCCTAGGCACGTGATGGGCTTCAAAAAGTCTTCAAATTGGGCTGAGAATGGTCAAGTACATTGGCCTAAGGGTCCATCAACGTTTGACTCCTTTCTGCACCTTCTTCATCTTCGAGGCAATTTGACATGTCTTCAGTAAATCCAGTGTATCTTCTAGCTCACAGCTCTGAATAAGATAATTCCAAATTCGTTCGAAATCTGACTCAAAGATCTTGAAATGTAGCCATTGTTCATCAAAATCCATCTTGATTTTCATTGTCCGTCCGTAGCAAAACTTTGGACTCATTGCTTCTATCCAAATCGGCAAAGTGTGATATCTTGAGAATTTCGAGGCTTGGACTAAGTCTTTGGCTTGATAAAATTGTTGTAGCTTAGAATACACCTCTTTATGCTCTTTTGGCTCCATTTTGATGATTTTCCCTGTTAACACTTTAAAACTACAAATACGAGGAAAAACTACCTCTTTGGTGTAAAACTTTATTAAAATACTTAGAAAATGCTTTAAAATATATAGTAAAATAGGTAAAATATTAGGTATATCAACTCCCCCTCACTTAAACCTTGCTTGTCTTCAAGCAAAATTCAAGAATAGAAAAGAAGTTTGAAAATACGGGAACTTACAATTTCTCACTACATGAAAACAGTCATTTTGTGACTCCGATTTGTGTCACAAATCAGTCACAAAAGCAGCGTTTGTGACACTTTTGTGACGAAAAAAAAGAGTGACAATTTTTTCGTCGCTAATTTTTTTGGTCACAAATGTGTCACATATTTGCGACACCATTGTGACCAGATGAAGGAGTAGCACATTTGTGACGGATTTGAGACGATATAGATGCGTCACATATTAGTGACATAAGAGAGACCGAAGACAGTGTCGCAAATTACCGACTGAATTGTGACACAAATGTAGTACCTAATGTGTGACTGATTTGTGACGTTGTGTAGTGTCATAAATTTGTGACTCTTTTATAACTATTTAAAGAAAATTGGTAGTCTCAAATTGATCACATAAGTGTTACAAAAGAATGACCAATTTGCTATGAATATGTGACATTTTTGTTATACAAAATAGTATTTGTTTGGTTGGTATTCTACTCTGTATTCTACTGATAGATATTTTACAGAAAGAGTATTCTACATAAATAAAACATAGACTTTCATAAGCAAAATACGGTTTCGAATTCCGAAAACGGTTAACATAATGTACAAAAAACCGTTACATAACCGAAATATTAGACTTAACCAAGTAGTTCACGTTCAAGTTCAAGGAGAAATAAACAATTTATGGGGCTGGTGAGGTGGTTGTTGCTGTGACTGGTGCATTGGTTGATGAGGTGGTTGCTGGTGTGACTTCTGCGGTGGCTGGTTGCTAATCTGAACTTCCTTACCTTGCTTGGCTTCTTCTTTGGTCATGTTTTCTTTCCAGGCCTGATCAAAAAATTCATAGAGGTAACTCGAGCCAGAGCCTACGCAAACACACACAATCCCACTAGTTATTAGCAGGAAAGCTACGTTTCATATAAGTAAATTTCAAAGATACAACTATGTTAAACCCCAACCCAAAGATCATCAGACGCAAAACAATTGAGTTTTTACCTTTTGGCGTGCTCTTGCGCTTTTTGGCTTGCTAAAATATATAAATCCAAAAGGAAGAAAAAGAAATCAATACTCCCAAACTGACGACTAACATGTAGAACAATAATGTACTGAATCATTAAGCCAAAGGAAATGTACCTTTTCTTGTTCAGCAACTACAACATCTCTCGATGCCTTGGGAGATTCCAAAAATTCAATCACTTTGGCAGCTAGTTCTTCCTGACAGTATCAGGATAGAGGGATATTTTAGAAAATAGAACAAGCGAACCTTGGCGCATTGTACTCAGTACATTTCTGGGGAGGTCATTGAGTGAGGCGGTAGGCTGAGAATGAGATGATATGTGACCTGCAATGTAAGAAATACAAGCATATACTCAACGCCGTACATAAATGCCAAACCAAGAGACTAACTATCTATCACAAACCTAATGATTAACACTATTTACAAATGATGCAACCATAAAGTCCTTTGATGATACTGAGTTCGTATGAAAAGCCGATAGTCTCAATTGGACTATAGCTTCATATACAGTAATTAGCATCATGGAAGGTAAAAAATAAGTAGAGGAATTATTAACTATGGCAAAAATGATCACCTCATCACCAGTTGATCAGCACTTTGATAATCCATCATTCCCAGGGAGTTTGAGGGTGGCCGCGGGTGTTTTAGCATAGCAACTGCAGTGAAAAATATAAAGCTACAAGAATTCAGAAATAGGAATAAACTATTATCACTTAAGACAAATCATCACAATTTACAAAAAGCAAAACACGAATTCCTAAAACGGGGGCTAAACCTATCAGAACAAAATCCCTTCTAAGTAAAAGCAAATGGAAATTCCCAATTTACCGATCTAGGGCTTCGAGGTACTTTTGCTTCCTGATCTCGAAGAAAACCTTCATTGAGTAACGATTATCATCAACTTTGGTGAACCCAGAAAGATACTTCTCCATTTCGTCCCACTCTCCAAGCAAAGCTTTCTCTTCAAAGTACATCAAATTGAAAAAAATACCCAGATTCCTGCACAAGCCTACAAAAACCCACAACAAAAATCAAATACCCAGAACAAAAAGTAGCGAAAAAACTACTCTACAAGCGAAACGATTTCGAGAAAGTGAGAATCTAAGCGATTTGGGAAATCGTGAGAGACTGTTTACGGGGATTTCTTTAGATCAGTGGTCGTAAGTAGAAATGGTTTTCTAGGGTTTCGATTTTTTCTCCTTGGTGTCTCAAAAAACAAAAAGAGGAAAAGCTGACCCAGAAAAGAAAATAAATAAGAGGGAGGGTTTCATCGTTGAAAGCAATGGAGGATTTTTCTGGGTCAAAGATGCAGATCGAAGTGGAGAGGAGAAGAGGAAAGACGAGGGAGCCAAAGAGATAAGGAGACGACGAGAAGGGAAATTTTTGGGTAAACACTTAGCCGCAAAAACCAAATGAATTTGGGGGCTGAGATATTAATTAGGTTTTGTTCGCCGCCAAAAAACCCAAATATATTGGTCAAAACCCCAAAAATTTTGAAACCAAATATTGAAAATTGTCACTAAACTGTCACAAATATATGAGTGTCACTAAATGGTAACAAATTAGCCAAACTTTTGTTTCACTTTTAGATGTCACAAATAGAAATCCTAAACCCTAAACATTTTAAACGAAAAAATGAGATGCATTGGTGACCGTAATCGATTTTAATCTATTGTCCATGTGTTGGTTAGAGTTGATAAAGATTTTTATCACTTAACAACAAAATAAATTTGTAAAACTATGATTTAGTAAATTTCTTTATGAAATGATAAGTGTTTTGCAAAGTACTTTGTAAATGAGTTTGTTGGTGAATTTTGAATCTTCATATTCCTTTTTTTTCTTAAAGTAAATGTAACAAACATAGTCTTAGCTTAGTGTATAAGTATGAAAACAAGTCCTTTGTAACATTTTTGGTAATTATGGTATGTTTAAAGTAACAAATTCACGTAGAGTCACAAATCTGTTGCAAAAGCGTGACAAAAGCGTGACAAATCACTTGCAAAAGCGTGACAAGCGTGACAGATTAGCGACACTTGTAAGGCGTCACAGACTAAACCCTATACCATATACAAAAGTGTGACAAATAGGTCAAAAATGTTACAAATGTGTGATGCGTTTTTTCGTCACAGAAGAAACCCCAAACCCTATAAGTATGTGGACAAAAATGTGACACTTTTGTGACGATTTTGCATCTCATGAGTGAAAATAAGGAAAAAAATTTCTTCTTTCCTCATGTGTCGAACACAAGAACTCTTGGTCATGTTTATGCAGGCAAATCCATTATGCTAAGGTATTTATTCGGTATTACCTACATCAGATAATATATATAGGTAAAAAATCACAAAAACATTTTAATTCATAAAAATCAACACCTTTAAATTCATTAAAAAATCATAAAAAATTCACACCTTTAAATTCATAAAAAATATTTAATATATATAGGTAAAAAAATTCACACCTTTAAATTCATAAAATCTAAATATATTACATTACATTATAATTCATAAAAATTCATATTTAATACACACCAAAGTATTATTTAATAACCAAATTTTATTTAAATTAGATTATATAAACTCTAAAGGGGGTTTATTGGTTTTAGTATTTTGATGGATTTTTATTAAAATCATTTTTATTCAATTTGTGATTATCATTTAAATGTAAATTGGGTAAGTTTTTGAGTTTAAATTAAGTTTTCTATGATCTTAGTTTGAATGATTATATTTAGGTAATTTTAACTTCCAATGTCCAATTATCAAAAATTAATTTTTTTTACAAAGATTACAAAGTAATAACACTTATAGTATATATATATATATATATATATATATATATATATATATATATATAACATGATTAATATGAAAATTATAATTTTTTTGGAAATAGAAAATTTAACAATTAGAAGTAAGATTTTTAGTCCACACATGAATAATGTATATTTGTATATAATACTAGTTCTTTAATACACATTTGAAACACAAAAATTCAACTGGGCGTAGCTAATTAGTAGCAAAGGTGTCACAAATGAGTAACATAATTATTATTGTCGCTAATTCGTCGCAAAATGTGTGACGTTCAGTAAAATAGTCACAACACTGTCGCTCATTTGTGACGCTTTTACCACTGGAATTTTTCGTCACAAAGTTGCGACGAATTTGATACGTTTTTCCTGTTCGTCGCAAATCTGTCACAGACCAGTCCCAAATCCGTCGCAATTATTTGTGACGAAAATAACTGTCACAAAAATTCGTCACAGATGAACCGTTTTCTTGTAGTGTCTGATAAACATAGCGTCGACACTATGATTCGTGATCGGTTTCAGGGCACCCTTTCCATACGCCATCCATGACTTTTGCAGCCTGTTCCATATTTAAATAACAATCCTACCAAGTTTCAACGACACTTTCAATTGACTCTAAGTGTGGAGTTTCTAATCAAGGAATCGTTAGGCAACCGACTAGGTATAGAAAGGCTAGTTTAATTGGTGAGGCTAATAAGTTTTTAGGGTTACCATATTCTCCGGGGTTGCGCGACATTATGCAAAATTGCAAGAGAGAACAGACCTATTGAAGTCCACAGTCCTAACCACTTCGATGCCTTTTTCCCCAAGACTTAGATCTTTCTCTGGAAATCGCCATTTTCTTTAAAATTACTCCATTCTCCATACTTCTTAGTGTTGCTCCTTTGGGATGTCTCCTCAGCCTTAAACTCTTTTATGGACACATTTTCCCTTCACGTTTATTCAAAATATTTTTTTTTATGGAAGAATGGGGAAACGGTCTTCAAGTATGAGTCTAGAAAATAGGCACAAAATTCTTACCATTGTTGCTGATCCCAAGTATTTGCCATGCTCTCTTGAATTATTCCTTCGTACTCCACCAAATTTTGTAATCACCGCATCTTTAGTGGTTAGAAGTGCGTCGATCCTCTTTCTCTCCGACGTTTTTACACATATCTGCATATGGATCATGAAAAGAATGCATGAGATCTGAAAGAAAGGTTTAGGATAAGGGTGTGGTACCAACTAAAAATGAGCTGGCCGTTCAAGAAACGGAGATTGGTAAAAATAGGGAAAACAGTCATGAACGTATGATACGTTTCCAAGTCTAACTCCTTAATGAGAAACAGTAAATGGTTAGCGTAATTAGAGTCAAAATCAGATTAGTATCTACGAGATAAATTGAGATTTGATGGGACGAGTCCGGTCATGAAGGTTTCTGAATCGGCTTTCCTGAACTCATCTGGTGATAAATCACTGAATCATAACATCTAAGCATACATTCCTAAAATTGTTTATGCTCCTAAACATAGTGTTTCGACTCAATAAAACTCGAATAAAATCATTTAGAAAATAAAAAAATAAGAAAAGAAAAAAGAAAAGACATTAGTACGAAGAATCCCCCAGATTTTATTCTCACCGTCCCAGAGTAAAAATAAGTTACAAATGGGAGAGATTAGACTCAATAATAAGAAAATAAAATAAAATAAGAAAAGGGATAGATAATAGTCGAGACACCTGGCTAGAAGGTCGGCGAAAGTGACTCCGGAGTGTCTGGAACTTCGGCGGGAAAGTGTTCTCTGTCGGATCCGAGATCTACTATCTCCGTGTTGCCAGAATGTGTATCTAGCTTTGGTGTGGATTGGCCGTAGATCTCATGGCCTTTCCACTCGTGGTGATGGTTGCTAATGGCGTCGTCCCCTCCATCTTCGTAGCGATCATAACCGCATAGAAGTGATAAACTACCGTACTCGTAATTGGTAGTAATCTCGGTGCGGTTCTTGGTTGAGCGTTTGAAGAAATGAGAGACCGTCTTCTTGAAAACTTTCACAAGTGTGGAAATCAATTTCCCTTACTTGGAGACCTTAGCTTCAAGAGCTACTCTCTTCTCCTTTTCTTCATGTAGACTAGTCTTGAACCATTCTGTGGACTCGTGGTTGATTGAGGAAGTGAAGTGGCGGGCTCGGGGCTGCGTGTGGGAGGTAGACGGAAAAAAATTAGTGGCTACACGATCTCTATGTGCCTTCTCCTTGTTCCTCATTAGAGCTTGTGAGGTGTAGAATTGTGCAACGCCTATAAGGGGACAACCGGGAAGTCATGGAGGATTGAGTGTGTGGAGGATTGAAGTAAGGAACTCCATAACTCAAGTCCGGTAAATCCTTGTAGGAGAGAAATATGCACTTCTCCTCTTCCGAATAAGGTGGTGTGAAAAGATAACCAAATGTAGTAGATTTGTCGTACCATCCGCATATGAGGTGTTTCCTTTGAAGCGCGAGAAGATCGAGTTTGTTGTCTCCGGTCAAGTGATGTTCTCCACTTAGATCGAATCCACAAGCCTCTAAAATCACGGTGATTACGCTTCCAAAGTTACACGGCGGGTTCTTCACTAACCTCTCCTTGGTACATTCATGCTTAACTGCGACCAATTGTCTTACTAGTAGAGAACCTAGATTTGCCTTCTCGTGATTCTCCATAAACGGTCCTATAAGCATTTAAAACTCATCAAACTTCACTGTACCATGCTCCTTTCTACTATAGATTAGTTGCGCGATGAGTGCATGCACATAACGAATCGCCGGATACGTGATTTTGGCCGCCTTTGAAATTCTGAGGACAAGTCTCTCATTAGTAAACCTCATCCATTCATCGTAGTGTGTGTCTCTAGCAGTGTACTTTATCTTCTCCAAGCATTCAAACACCAAGATGTCACAAATATCCTTAATATTCAAAGAGAATGATAACTTTCTAACCGTGAACTCTAAAATACCGTCTTTAACTACGGTCTTCTTGCCTCTTTGATAAACTAGTGACACCGTAGCGAGAAACTCTCTTGCTATCTCGTCATAAGTGGGGCGTGAGAGAGATACAAACTTCGCTAGGCCTAGTTCTCAAGACACCATTTCACATCTCGCCGAATTCCGAGTAAATCAAGAGTCTCGAAATTGATGGTGGGCGTTTAAGAGTGTGACGTAGTCCACATTGGCTTGAATTTCTGGTCCAACAGTTTTCATAGCAATGCTCGTCTTTGAGGATCCACCGGTGTTCGACTTAGTCTTCGATTTTCGTTGTTTCTTTGGTGGGGGAACCGGTTTTGGCACAATGGTTTGTGTGACCTCCACAAATCTCATTGGCTCATTCATGTCCTCGTCATCTTCATCTCGAAGTTGGTAATCCAATTCTTCATCATTTTCCCTCAAAATATCCTTTCCATTCTTCTTAGTTGATTTCAAAAATTTTCTTGAACGTGAACGATGTGGAGCTTGAGGCTCTCGTTCTCCAATGATGACGGGCTGTTCCTTCGGTCTAGGGACCCTAGTAGACCTCCTTGTGACAGCCTTTCCTTCCATTGGGATCACTACAAAAGAAAAAACTCGAAAAAGCATGTTACGGTTTTGAAAATCAAAAATTTCAAAAGAAATGCTTCTAATGAGAATTTTAATATGATAAAAGCGTATCAAGACAATAGAAACACGAAAGAATGAATATCAAAGACCAAATAATATTTCTCTATTTAAATCATAATTTTCAGATTAATGCCTAATTACTTCCAAAAATTTGAAACTTTTCGCAATTAAAGCTAGAATGTGTCAAATTTCAAGGCAATCCTATGTATATATGAAAAACCCAATTTAATGAATGCATTATAACCATTAGAAACACCTAAATTCGGATTCAATTTATAGACCCAACAAATAGAATAGATGCATAATGGTGATAATCATGAAATAAAACATTGAATGATGCACTTCTCAATGTCTAAACAAGTTCTCTAATGAATTCTCTAACAACCTAAACAAATTAAGTGCCAATTTTGAGAAATATCCCTAAACTTGAAATTTAGACAAAGAGAGGATTTATAAGAAAACCTACCTTGGTTTAGGAGATAATGAAGATGGGAATTGAAATCCTAATCAATTTCTAATCAAATTTAAGTGAATTAAGCAAAAACCCCAAAATTTGGTTATTAGGGTTCTTGAGCTTGAGCACTTGGAAGAGAAAGATAGGTGATGATGTTTTAATTATATGAGACAAAAGAATCCTAATAAACCTTTGAGAATCCTATTTTTATTGTTATTTTGGTTTAAATTCGTTTAAAATTGGTTTATAACCGGTTTGGAAAAAATAAAATAAACCGGAATTTAAAACTTACCCGGACTGGACTTACCGTGAGGCTCAGATCGGCATTGGTACGCACCGCGGGACGGGATGCGGGACGGGATGTGGGTAGGCATTGGGTCGTGATGTGGGACGAGGCGGGACGCGGGCAAGACTTCGCATGTCCCCAGACGAAACCGCGTGTTCGGGGCATGGGATCGGGGTCTGGGACTGTGGAATGTACGCGGGACGCACGAGACTCGTCGCACCGAATTAGTAAAAATTGTAAACTTAACAAAACTTAGAAATGAGTATTTAAAAACTAAAATAAGCATGAATAAAAATTAAAAATGTGGGTTGCCTCCCATAAAATTCTTGTTTAAAGTCATTTAGCTCGACTACTTTGTCGGGCTTTTTAGACTTGTGATGATTCAACTGAAGGAATTGTGGTTCCTTTAGCTTCCTCGATCTCTGGGTCCTCGACTTCTTTAGTGACCTTTGGCGGGTCTCTATCATCAATATTAATGACAATGCTCATGGGGAAAAGTTTCAAAGTGTTCTCAAGCTTCCTTTGAACGGTTTCCACATTGTTTGGCTCGTCTTTACTTGGCACAAGTATCTTCATCACATCTTGATCACTATGGCTGGCTCATGGATGAATTTGTGCCTCTCTTCATCCTTCTTTTTGATCTTAGGGACTTCCATAGTGGTCACTATGGCATTTATACCCTTAGAAATGTTCCTCGGTCTCTCCTTAGGTCGTTTCTCAACGGTCTTAGCACGGATATCTTCTTTTCTTTCTTGAGGATTTCTTTTCTTAGCGTCTCCAGGGTCCTTAGTCGGCTTGGTAACCTCCATTCCTACCGAGTTTGGTATACTTGTAACCTTCATAGCGTAGTAGAAAATTGCTTGTTGATAATGGTGAGGCTAATCCTTCGGTTTGAGAAATCGATGACTGCTCCGGTAGTTGCTAAAAATGAAAGACCAAGTATCAACGGCTTCATATTTCCGGTCTTCATTTCCAAGACTTGAAAACCAATGGGGACGTCTCTTCTTCCAATCTTAAGCATCACATTCTCTAATACTCCAAAGGGCATAGAAGATGATAAATCTGCATATTCAATGCATACCTTGGATGTTTGGAAACTAGAGAATCCAAGCTTTTTTGCTACGCCCAAGGACATCACATTGACACTAGCTCCTGTGTCACATATGCAATCAAAGACTTCAATTATATTGATGGAACATAGTATAAAAAAGTTTCCCGGATTTTTGACCTTTTCCAAGGGAATGCTTCTAATTCTTCTCTTGTACTGTAAACGCTCCTCTACTGGTTTCAAAGCCACTATAGCCTTGTCCTTAGTAGGTCTTGACGTGCTCATGAATTCATCTTCCTTAATAGACACCATGTTAGAGAAAGATTCTTCTTTTTCCCTGGGTTGTTTCCGATTTGCCTCGATAAGTTGTTCTACTTGGATATCCGTCTTGGAAAGGTGAGTGGCAAGAGACTCATACTTGGTTTGGTTTGGCTCACCGCTTCTAGCACTTGGTTCTTGAACTTTTCAAGCTTTGAATCCGAGTTAATCGGGGCTTCGATTAAAGGAAATACGAACGGTTGCTTGGTTTGGTAATCTCTTTTAGGGTAGAACGGTTGCTTAGTAAGGTATTGAGCTCCTTGGTTGTAGTTTTACTTCGGATAGACTTGATCTTGAGGGTTCTCAACATTGTTGCTTCGGTAAGACAAGTTTTGGTTCGGTCGGTAATTGTTGTTGTAACCTCAATTTCCAAAATTTCCTCCTATGTTGTTCACTTCCTCTTGATTCTCCTCTACTCTATCTCCAATAAAATCTAAGTTAGGATCATATTTAGGCCCCACAACATCTTCTACGGCAATGGACTCCTCGTTGGCTCTTAAGTAGTTGAGACATCATACTCTTGAGCTTGGCGATTTGTGCTGATTCGGACGATGATCATTTGGTGTTGATGGTCCTATTGTAGTCTTGAGATGAGTTAGCATCACTCGAAGAAAGGTTCTTGATCAATTGCTTAGCTTCTGGTACGAGCCTAGTAATGAATTCTCTGTTACTTGCGACATTAAAAGAGGTTTGGTGCTTGTAGTCAATTCCATTGTAGAAAGTGTTCCACAAGTTTCCTTCGGTGAAACCGTGGTTAGGGAAGTCCCTAGCATACTTCTTGAAACGTTCAAGAGCTTCGAAGAATGATTCAGTTGCTCCTTGCTAAAAACTCGAGATCTTGTTCCATATAGAATTCGGTCTCTGCTTAGTGTAGAATTGGTTCAAAAAGGCACCTTTGTATTCGTCCCAAGTAGTAAGGGACTGTGGCGGTAGAGACTTCATCCACCTTAGAGCCTTATCATTTAGAGAAAATGAACGAGCTTGCACTTCAAGTAATCGGGAGGAACTCCGTTGGCTCGAGTTGTACTGCAAATCTCTTCGAATGTATCGATATGGTCTAAGGGATGCTCGGATGGAAGTCCATGGAATTGGTTCTGCTTCATTAAGGCAATGGTTTGAGGCTTGATCTCAAAATCATTCCTTTGAGGAGGTGGCAGACGAATTGGATTCCTATCCAAGAAGAAAGCATCGGAGGAATCGATATCTCCGATAGTTTGGTGTTGGCGAAGTTGAATGAATTGAGCTTGTCTCGGGTTCACAGCATGTTGGGGATTGAGGTTTCCTTGATGATGAAAGTATTGGAGTTGTGGCTGGTTCCTCATATCTCTTGGCGGTACGAGATGTTGATCTTTTACGCGAAGTTCACTACAAGAAAACAGGCCATTTGCGACTACCAAAAGATTTGAGGCATTTGCGACGAACACAAGTTGTCACAAAACGTGCGTTGCAAATTAGCGACGTATTTGTGACTTTATTTTATTTTTTGGTAATTTACGACGGATTTTGGACTCCATAACTCAGTCGCAAATAAGCGACGAATTTGTGACTCATATTGGTAGTCACTAATTAGCAACTGATTTGAGACTGTCTAAGATGTGGCAAATAAGCGACTAATTAGCGACTCCGGATTTTGTAACTGATTTGTGACTAGCATTATTCGTCGTAAATTAGCTACTAATTAGGGACTATATTGTTGTTGTTACAAATTTGGGTTAATCACATTTTAGTCACTAATTTACCACTGATTTGCGACGCCTTTGTTTTAGAAGTGGCCAAATTGAATCTCTTTTATGTCACTTAAATGCTATTAATTGTTGTTTCTTTGTGTTATTTTCAATTACCAAATGCTGTGAATAATAAAAAAACTTGAATTGCAAAATTATATTACAAAACAAGCATAACAAAGAATGCTCCACAAGAAATTCTTTTAATACATAAAATGATACCAAAAACAAAACAAGAACAACAAAAATACAAACTTTTTCAATTTCTTATGGAGCTAGCACCTCCAAGCAACATCACCATCCAATCCAGTCCGTAAGCAATACCACCTGCAATTTCATATCAAATTCCAAATGTTTAATTAACCAATCATGTTCAGCATCATCATCATTACAAGGGTACCTACCATCAAGTTATTGACAAAGTGTAAGAAAACTTATATACCATGAGGAGGAGCACCCATGTCTTCCATGTCATCCATGTCTTCAGGCCTAGGAGCTATGAATGGATGATGTAATGCCTGAAGGCATTTCATATTAGCACACAACATATTTGGCTGTTGATCTTATCTCGTGCAAGAAATCAAATTATGAAACAACGGACCTCAAGCCTCTGCTCTAGTTCATTCAAGTCATTTATTATACCTCTGCTAGACCATATCATTTTCGGTACATACCCATGGTTCTTTATACTTAATCTCTTGCGTGACATTTGAGCCATAAGCACTAGCTGCACAAAAAAAAAATCATCTATCAACAAACATTGTGGATTTTATGAAACTTTTCTTTTATTAAATCAGAGATTAATGTATAAGACATAATTACGGTTTAACTTCCGGTTTTGTCACGCTTTTTGGTGGAGCTTTGGAGCAAATTTCTAATGCAAGGAGAAAACACAAAAATAAAAAATGTGCCACGACCTATAACGTCACAAATCAGTCTCAAATTTGTGACTACTTTGTGACTACTTTGCGACTACCTGAGAAACTTTGAAATAGAGTCATAAATCGGTCGCTAATGAGTGACACATTTGCAACTAGGTTTATCAGTCACAAATATGCGACTGATATTATCTTAGTCGCAAATTCGTCATAAATTCGTCTTAAGTTAGTCGCAAATATTAGTGACTGATTTTGCAGTCACAAGTAGTCACTTCCGGGCTGTTTTCTTGTAGTGGTTGATGTTGAATTCCTTCCGGTGGAAGGTCATTTTCTCCGTCTCGGGCAGGTTGATTGTTTGGGCCTCATTGGGGCTGGTTTCCGTCGAGATTGGCTCTTTCTAGAGCGGCTTGGGCAGCGAGTGCTCGCTCTTCTTCAGTTTGATTTGGTAAATCGGCCATCTTTTGTTGTCGAAGTCTTCTTAGTGTTCGTTCAAGCTTGTTGATTTCTTGCTCAGGTTCTACTAGACTTTTCTTGTTAGAAAGTCTAGTGCTAAACATAAACTCCTGAAACACACGTAGAAAGAACGAGGAAACAAAGCGTTAGAAATTGAATTAAAAGAAAAAAAAACGAAATTGAAAAGAAAATAAAAGAAAAACTGAAAATAAAAAGCGTTCTAGACTGGATTTTTATCAAAAATTTGAAGGTGATGTTCTTCCAAGTCCCCGGCAAAGGCGCCAAAAACTTGATGGTGGGTTAAGTTTTACCACTTAATCCAACTTTCTGCAAGTGCACAACAATCACAATTAGTATAGATAAGGGATCGAATTCCATGAGGACTTGTTAACCACACTACGAATTGTAATGAATAAAATAAAGCGAGAACAAAATATGTTTGTCGTTTTGGGTGATTGTGAATTAACACGGATGCAAATATTAAATACACTGAAATCAATAAGAGAAAAGCGTTACGACTTATCGCATAGAATCATGCAACTATAATGATTGATTTAATCTAGGGATCTTAGGATATACAGCACCATCCAAAACTCATAACACGAAGGTATTGTCATTCCCCTTTCGAGGCTCCGACCACTATATTTCATCACCCTAATAGACTCAGCTTTCGTGTGGTTATTACAAGGTGAACATATGCAAAAAAGTACGGGTTATGATATCGTTCACCAAACTCCTTAACTAAACTTTTGGAATGTTAAGACGTTTGGCTCATCAAATACTAGTTCCGGTTAATATAAAAGCTTTTGGAATCTATATCAACCTAAGATCAAATCGCTAAATGTGCAGTAAAGCAATTATGCATAGAGTACAAGTAAAGATGAAGATTCTATTATTATCCCTGAACAATCATCAATCAATTATCGAATTACGAAACTCATTGAAAACCTAAAACCTAACAAGTGAATTTCTCGGACATGGTGCACGAAAAACAGCAAGAGATAGAAGAAAACATAATGATAAACTTTATTAAAAGAGTAGGGATAAGAAGATTCTTCTCTATAGCGAAGTACAAAGCGAGATCATCCACCAAAGCTCCTAAAACAAACTCTATGATCAATCCTCCAAAGGATGCGTGGCTGCTGTTGTCTGTAGTGAAAAGTGTTTATAAATTTTGGCACACCTTAATCATGAGGCTAAAAACAAGTATTTATAGTGCTAAGGTCTCCTAGGGTTCTACATGGGCTAAATGGTCTTTTCGGTCAAAACTTCCAAATCATCATAAGTCCAAACGACCTCCTCTCCAAGACACTTTATGGGATTCAAAATGTCTTCAAATTGGGCTGAGAATGGCCAGGAACATTGGCCTTAAGGTCCATCAACGTTTGACTCCTTTATGCACCTTCTTCATCTTCGAGGCAGTTTGACATGTCTTCAGTAAATCCAGTGTATCTTCTAGCTCACAGCTCCGAATAAGATAATTCCAACTTCGTTAGAAATCTGACTCAAATATCTTGAAATGTAGCCATCGTTCATAAAAATCCATTTTGATTTCGTTGTCCGTCCGTAGCAAAACTTTGGACTCATTGCTTCTGTCCAAATCGGCAAAGTGTGATATCTTGAGAATTTCGAGGCTTGGACTAAGTCTTTGGTTTGATAAACTTGTTGTAGCTCAGAATACACCTCTTTATGCACTTTTTCTCCATTTTGATGATTTTCCCTGTTAACACTTTAAAACTACAAATACGAGGAAAACCTACATCTTTAGTATAAAACCTTATTAAAATACTTAGAAAATGCTTTAAAATATATAGTAAAATAGGTAAAATATTAGGTATATCACTGCTGCACGACAAAAAGAGGCTTAAATACTAAGCCCTAGGGTTCTAAACCTTTAAACCGAGCTGAAAACCGAGATTAATAACTAACCGAAAAACAACCCAAAACTTAGGGTCGATCGACATCACCCCCTTGTGTCGATCGATACCCCTACCAAAATACCATATTTTGGTTTCGAGATGTTACAACTCTCCCCCCCAGTAAGCTGGATTCGACCACGAATCCCAAGAAAACGACAACCAAAGACCAGAAATCCTGACCCAACTCGGCTAGTACTACTCGAGATCACCATACTCGAACTCCAACTCCACAAACACCGACTTACCACAACCACAATCTCCTGGCTTAGCGGCTTACACCACTGAAGACCAAAACTATGATCCCAGAGGCCCATATCCAGTCTTATGCTTACGGCTACGTCTCTAGACATTTATTACTCTTAACTCATCTACACACCTCGCACTCGCAGGAACACAGTCCTTTGAGCAATAGATAGCACAGGGACTACCGTCCCAACTCTCATACTGGGAAACACCATTGTAGTTAGTATACTGGAGTATACCGGAGATCGCAATCTCCAAAAATGAGTTACTTAGGATACTATGCCCCTAGAGTAGTAAATTCTGATGCGCCCATAAACATCCCTCAACTAGAACTACCTCTTGTGGCCTAAACACGATATCCCTAACCCGAAATATCCTCACAAAATGACCCACTACTGGTCTCCGCTAACCAACAATAAGAAACACACAACTTAAAACACATAAATATAAGGAACACCCTTTTATAAATCTCAAAAATTTATAATCGTCACCACGTAACGAAAATACAAGAACGAAACCCACAACAACGGCACAAAGCCCGAACTGAAACTAGAACCACAAAGGAAGCAAAGCTCAAACTGGAACCTTCTTGTCGAACCACTTCCTGAACTTTAGCTTCATCTTTGCCTTAGGTTCCCAAGTCTCCTCCACACAACAAGCACAAACTCACAAAGCTCACAATAATGAAAACTTTTTTCCGACGCAACACCTTGACTCTCCTCTAAAGAATCCTCCCCGGTCCCACCGGTAAGGATATAACAAACTGAAGATCCTCAGAATCTTAGCCACCAATTCGCATGTAAGCACTTCTCCATGCAACCGTCTTGAGATACACTTTATTTACAACCCGAGGTATCTACAATGCAGCATTTCCTAATCCTTACTAGGTCTACCCAATTGATCGCGCAACAATCAAACAAGAACATGCACAACCAAATGTAGAACTAGAATTGGATCGATCGATCTCTGAACAATTAAACAAGAACATGCACGACCAAAGATGCTACATCCGATAACTGGGTCGTCGGAACCGAAATCCCAATACAATATATCCCTAATGTCCATATTTCGTCTCATGCTTATGCCACGATCAAACATTGATTACTCATACTCTTACCGACATCATCATACTCTCAGGATGTCTCATTCAAGGTAACGATGTTGATGCCACTCCACTCTCGGGATGTCTCCCTCAAGCTCTGGATATCAATAGGAAGAATGCTTCCTATAGACTAATCAACTCATACGTGTACAAGTACTAAATGACTAGAATGACCTTCCTCAAAATCCATTCGTGACCTTCGAAGTACATCAATAATCCTATGCTTATATGTACGTTATAGAAATTTATTACTCCTAATTCATTATCATGCCCCTTCTTACTCGCAGGACGCATCCCTTGAGCCTAGGATATCCAGGGAAACATTGTCCCCTCGAGAGGAACACAATCTCTCAGTACTTATGTTGGGAACCACGACCCCAACTAAGCACTCAAGAGAACCATGGCCTCCTAGAAATAATACTATGTCTTGTTACTTATACTTAGAACCACGACCTCAAATAAGTAACACTGGGAACTACAACCCCAACCAAGCACACATAAGAACCACCACCTCCTAATACATATACCATAGATCGCAATCTCTAAAAATAATGAGTTATTCGCAATAAATCCCCAAAAGTCTATAAACATACAAATTAGAATTGCCTCTAACGGTCCAACCAACTCCTGAAGCCTCAGCATACAACTCCATAGGTACACCACTCGCCTATGCGCCATGAAAGTCCCATTTGAAGGGAACAGATGAAACCAATCCAACTGCCTCGATGCTTCCAAACAACTCCACTGGATTAATCACCAAGTCCGCCACAAGCCAAAGATATAAGAAAACCAAAATTTATCTTATAAAATTTTAAAACTCCCATAATCGCTTCTAACTCCAAATGAAAATTCAAAAACAACATCCAAAACATAATGGCCAAATCTGAAAGTCTTAACTGAAAAAGTAAAGAACAATCGAGATAAAAAGAACCACATCTCAATCCTTGAACTGATCCCTCAAGTCCTTCTTGCTTGCTGCCACTGCCTTCTACAGCAACTTGGGACAGTGGAGCCTGATATGCCCAGGTTCGCCACAATGAAAACAAACTCGCACCGCCCAAGACTCTGCTCCTCTAGGGCAGCTCACAACCCGGTGCTCCATGCTCTCGCACCCGAAGAAACCACAATCACCCAAACTAGGCTTGGAAGTGTCCTTCCACTTCCTTGTCTACCCTTGCACGGGCTTGCTGGCCTGGCTAAGAACCATACCTTGTTGCTGCCTCCTCGGATGAACGACTGGATCAATCACTGGCAGAAAAACCTCAGCTGCCGCGGGATACCTTGCAGAGTTTATGCTCGAACGAAAAACACGCTCTTCTCTAACCATCCACTCTTCGGCTTCCCCATGCCTAACTCTGCCTGAGGAAAACCATGAACTCAAAACTTGAATCCGCCTCATCCGCAACTGATAAGTCAAATGCTCCTCAGACACCACAGCCCTCGGCTATGCCTCTACTACCGGAGGCTCCACTGGAGCCTGCACCAAAACTACCGCCGGTAACCGCTCCAACAACTACGTCAACATCCCCTCAAGATGATCCCAACGATCCTGAGCTAGAGTAGCACCCACGGATGGGCCCTCTCCACCACCAGTTATCCCGATACCCCTCCCAGCACCGACAATACCCTCACTGGCACTTGCGCTGGTCTCACTCACAAATCCCACATGGTGCGTATGAGATTCTGACACATGCATAGCACCCGCAGCCCCGCTACTGGATGACTTAAACATGCGCCCCTGGCTACGACCTCGCCCCCTACCATGGCTCTACCTCTACCAAGACCTCTAGCCAAAGTGTCCATCACTCTGCATTTCCCAACAATATAGACAAGGATACTATACTACTGTGAATAGAAGTCACAACCAATCACAAATACTTACCGCGGAATCTCTTTAAAGGTCGACGAAGATGATTCTAAGACTCTCTTAAATTGACTAAGCACAAGAAATTAATTTAAACACATAGTTTTATCGTCCTAAAACCGTAAAAGCTATGATACCAAAATGAAACAACCAACTCTTTTTTTTTAATACTAAACAATTCTACTGCGAAAATAAACATAACCAGATAAACAAATAACTCAAAACAATAATAATATTCATGAATTATAATTCTTGCAACCTAAACAACCAGGTTCGCTAGACCAAGCAATAAACAACTCAACCCTAATCATCCTCTTCCTACACCATGATTCCGCGATTTCACTTTTCCTTTTACCTGCAACACATGAGAATAAGAGTTATGAAAATATTTCATAAATACTTAGTGAGCTGGTCATTCTGCCTACCGGTGTAACAAGCAGGCTCAGGGAAACAACCACAATCAACATCATCAACAACACCAATCATCACAAAGTGAATTAAATAATTTCCGAAACAGAACAGTTTGTTTCAAGCGACACCAGCAAGGTGTCAATCGACACGACCAAAGTGCTCGTGTCGAGCGACACCCCAAAAGTTGTCGATCTACACGACTACCGCACTAGTGTTGCTCGACAGTCCTCTGTGTTGCACCAGAATCGTGTTCATCCTCTCATAACATTATTACGGTGAACATGAGTTGCAAACATGCACCGAAAACACAACAATACAATATATGCAAACCACAACAACCACACAATCATCATCACACGATTTCACAACACAAATCATTCACAAACACATCTAAATTACCATCATCGCCTAGAAACCGCAGTCATAACTCACCTTAGCCTAGGAAACAATGAAGACGGGACTTGAATACGAAATTTGTGACTCGCCGCCTACGCAGCCTCCGATCTCACACGCAAACACCAAAAACTGCCTTTGCTATAGCCCTAGAATACACAACTCCAAATTCATGTCGGATGCCTAATCTGAAAACAAGACCGACAGGGCTTTCCAACGGTATCTAAATCATCTCCTGATTACTTCTCAAACGCTGGGAAAACGCTTCTCAAGATGATTGATCGAATCCAAAAACTGCACAGACTACAAAAATTCACACTGATCAGACCTGATATGATCCTCCGTTCCTCCTATCTAACAACGCAGATCAGTTATGTCCTCCCAAACAGCGATTGAGACCTAGAGCAAGACAAAACCCTTATTCTCTATCTCTTAATCACGAAATTTGATCTCCAAAACCCTAAACAAGGCGGCTGCATGACAAAAGAGGCTTAAATACTAAGCCCTAGGGTTCTAAACCTTTAAAATGAGCCAAAAACCGCGATTTAAATTTAACCAAAAAACAACCTAGAACTTGGTTTCGATCGACATGACCCCCTGGTGTCGATCGACACCCCTACCAAAATATCATATTTTGGTTTCCGGATGTTACAAAAGGTTTCAGATCTGACTGGCAATTATTTCATTTTTATCTTCAATTTTTTTTTTATATCTGTCTATTTACATCTAGGTCAGATTTGACCCATTACATCTATTTCAGATATTAACCATTCATCTGTTGATATATATATTTTTCAGATCTTAGGTGCATTCATTGTTGCAGATCTCAGTCATACTTCCTTCCGTCATAAGTAAGATTTGTGTGTTTTGTTTCAGACTTACTAGACGTCTACTATTTATTATGTCTGTGTTTTTTCATTATATAGTACTTAGTTCTTAATGTATTACGTAATCAGGTATGGGGCAATATATCGACACACGACTGTCTAGTAGTTTCACAAGGAGTGTGAGTTCAACTGCTCATCGTAGAGAAGCACGAATTTCTAGATTTCCCCTGTTGTGTAAGTGTGGTTTGGCGATAGTTCTAAAAACATCCACTTCAATAGATAATCTGGGTCGGAGATTCTATGGATGTGAAAACCATGCGGTCCGGTTTGTCATATTGTTTTTTAAATTCAAATTTGCTGGTTTTGTTTATGATTGACGTTTTAATATTATCTTGTGTTGGATTATGTTTTATGTCTTTCTATAGGATGGTCTTTTCTATATATTGAAGTGGTGGGTTGAGATTATTATGGAAGAATTCAAAGAGATGAGGCTAGTGGTGGATGAGCAGACATCTTTAATTCGTCATTTAACATTTAACCAACGGCACGCCATAACATATTGTGGTTGTGGTGCTAGGTCAGATGTGGAGACGATTCGGTGTAACCTGATATGCTCAAATTTACCCTAGAGTTACTCTCTCAAATTAAGAGATCATGTGCAGTATTTCACGATCGAATCTACAAGGAATCAGGGAACACAATAGATTAATAGATTCATATTATGCTAAGCAGAAAGATGTAAGTAGAAGCAGTAAAGAAAACAGTAAACATGATGATTGCAAGTGATTTAAATTCAATAAAGACAAACGCTAAGCTTTAGGGAATTCGTAGGAATAAATCCAAATTGAAGAATAAATTTACTAATGGGATTGATGAAGTGCAATTCTAGAACTCAAAACAATGTTATAAAGTAAATCAACTGTCGTTGCAAATATTATCTATGTTCAAACCCTAGAAGACCAACTGTCGTTCCGAAATCAGATTAATTTAAACAAGCAATAAAATCAGGTTTGATTGTTCACAAAGATCCAAAGCCAATTGTCGTTGCGAATCAGATCTTTGCTCACCTATGATTCAATTCAAGTAATTCAATAATGCTGTCGCATCTACTAAACAACCTAGGATATCTAATTCAGGCCTAAATCAGAATTCAAAGCAATCAAGGTGAAAAATATAAATATGATGTAAATCCCAAAAGTAAATAAACTCAACAATTCTTCATTAACCTTTGGAAAATCCCTAACCTAACTAGGTAATATCTCAGAGATAGACATGAAAGATAATTCCTTAGTATAAAACATCTAATAGAAAATAAAGCATAGCCTAATCAATGGCTGAAAATAAGTATTTATAAGTACAGAAGTCGGCATGGGCCCAATTGCAAACATCTGGGTTTTTTGGCGCGAAAACAGAAATCTTCCAGAAACTTGATTTATGGTCGCGAAGTTGATCGTGTCAAGCGACGTGACAAGTGTGTCGCTCGACGCTTGTAAAATCTTCCTGTCGATCGACAGATTAAACCATGTCGATCGACACTAACTTCAAAACTTTATTCCGAACTTGCGACTTCGACAACTTATTCCATTCTGCTCCAAATTGCTCAAGTAAACACTAATTGAGTCCAAAGCGTCCTTGTACCTAAGATAAAACATAAAAGACTCAAAAATGCCAAAAGACTCTATAAAACGAACATATATCATGGTATAAAAACCGGTAAAACCATGATATATCAACTACCCCTGACTTAGCCTTTTGCTTGTCCCTAAGCAAAACAGTGTACTCACCCCTTTAGGAACCACATACTTTGCAAAGTCAATGGTGATACTTCGACATTTCCCTAAAAGTATAGCTTTCATCCAGATTGAATCCAAACCCTTTAGAGAATCTTAGACTTGAAGTAGCTATTCCTTTCATTTATTAAGTGCGGTCTCATCGAGGGAATATCGATCGTAAGAATTTTTAGATTCTTTCCCTTACTTAAACACTTTTCTGCACTGCTTCTTTTTATGTTTCCCGTAGATTATTCTGTCCATTTTTATGGTTTCATAGGATTCAACTCATTACTATTATTTCTTGTGGAAGACAGGCTCATGAGGATCACTTATGAAGTCTTAGAATAGCGCTTATTACTGTTGTTCCTTGTGGGAGACAGGGTCATAAGGCCTACACTACTGTGGTTTCTTGTGGAAGACCGGGTCGTGAGTATCTTTCCACTTTTCTATCTAAGACTTTTATTTTCTGTTAAGGGAAAACTAAAGGAGCTTATCCTAACCTTGCTAGTGTTGAAAGAGGAATCAAGTCCGCGATTACCAATGCCCAAGACAAGAATTAAAGATTCATTAAGGGCAGGGTCTGCAACATCTTTCTGGCGTTCTCTAGAAATCTGAACTCGCTTTGTTAAACCGATCCACTTCTAGTTAACCACCTTAGTAAAACCAGCCAACTTGCATTGAAAATGGTCCTTGAGTGCTGGTCAAAGCAATTTTAAAAGAGGTTTTGACTCAAAAATTTTTAAAATTGACTCTAAAAACTCAAAACAGAAAACATAGTTAGTAACTACCTCTCCCAGACTTAAACGACATCGTCCCCAGTGTTATTAAAAATCGGGAGAAGGCAAAGAAAAAATAGATAAGAAACGAAACAAATGAAAAATCAAATGAGAATTGTAACATGGGGGTCGTGTCGAGCGACACTACCTTACTGTCGATCGACAGTCATTATTTAGTCGCGTCGAGCGACTTGGAGTTCCACTTCGATCGATAGAGTTATTTCCTTCATGTCGAGCGATACGTATTGGTACGTCGCTCGACACAGTAGTTTGATGTTCATCCTCCCTTGCATTTATACGTTCTATCTCTGAAAATCAAAACAAAATCAAATCAGGACTTTGGTGGATCTTTAGGAGGTTTTGTTCCTCCTTTATCCTTCAGGAAACTCGTAGCTCGCTTTATTGCAGTTAACTTTTCAGCTCCCCCAGACTTATCAAAAACATTCCAAGGAAAAAGTCTCATCGTGTTCTTCAGCATTTGTTGAATAATAGCTTCTCCTTTCTCTTATACATCTGAAGGGATGATGATTCTGAACTTGGAGAATTGTTTGGAAGCCTTCTTGTGCTTAACCTTGATGACATTCACCTCTTCTTTAGGCACTGAAGAATGTGGTTCGCTTGCTTCATGAATCACAGCAAGAACATTCTGAACCTTCTTCTCTTCATCCCCATGATCTAAAGCCATCTTCTCTCCTTTATGAACAGTCCAACAAGCAATGTCCTCGAGAAGGATCGCTGAATAGAAGATCTTCTTGTCAATCTTGGTAAAAGATATTCTCTGATTAGGGAAATCTAAGATTGCGCCCACAGTAGCAAGGAAGGACGAGCCGAGAATTATTGGCTTAGTAGTCTCGATGATGTAGAAATCAGCTGGCACAAGACAATCCCCTATTCGAATTTGCAAATCTGAAATGAATCCTGCAGGAGCTACAAAAAAAGAGTCAACCAAATCGACGAAAGCATTTGAAGGTTGAATATTCGAGATCCCCAGCTTCTTTACAACATCATGAGATATGACGTTCATGTTAGCTCCTGTATCCAAGAGAGTGACTTCCAATTCCATTCCATTAATTGAACATGGAAGGTCATCTTCTCCATCTCTGGCAGGCTGATTGTTTCGGCCTCCTTGGGGCTGGTTCCCGTCGAGATTGGCTCTATCTAGAGCGGCTTGGGTAGCGAGTGCTTGCTCCTCTTTGGTTTGATTTGGTAAATCGGCCATTCTTTGTTGTCGAAGTCTTCTTAAAGTACGTTCAAGCTTGTCTATTTCTTGCTCAGGTTCTACTAGGCTTTTCTTGTTAGAAAATCTAGTACTAGGCATAAACTTCTGAAACACACGTAGAAAGAACGAGGAAACAAAGCGTCAGAAATAAAAGAAAATAAAACAAAGTTAAAAGGAAAAATAAAGAATTAGTTTTACCACTTAATCTAACTACCTGCAAGTGCACAACAATCACAATTAGTATAGATAAGGGATCGAATCCACGAGGACTTGTTAACCACACTACGAACTATAATGATTAAAATAAAGCTAGAACAAAATAAATTCGTTTGGGTGATTGTGAATAAGTTTGAAAACAATAAGATAAAAAGCGTTAGGACTTAGGTAAATCGCAGAGATTCATGCAACGATAATGATTGATTTAATCTAGGGACTTGGGATTTACGCGCCATCTAGGACTCATAACACTGTTGTATGACCATTTCACTTTCGTGGCTCCGGTCACTATGTTAATTCTCCCTAATAGATTCGACTTTCGCACAGTTATTATAAGGAGAAAACACGCAATAAAAATATGGATTATGATTGTTAAGACGCTTGACTCATCAAATACTAGTTCCGGATAATATAAAAGCTTTTGGAATCTATAAAATCCTAAGTTCAAGCCGCTAAATGCGCGGTAAAGCAACTATGCATTGAGTACAAGTGAAGATGAAGATACTATAATTTCCCTAGATAATCATCAACCAATCAACGAATTATGAAACTCTTTGAATACCTAAAACCTAACTAATGAACTACTTGGACATGGTGCACGAAAAACAGCAAGAGATTAAAGAAAACATGATGATAAACTTTATTAAAAGAGTAGGGATAAGAAGATTCTTCTCTATAACGAGGTACAAAGCGAGATCATCCACCAAAGCTCCTAAAACTTAGATCTATCTTCAAGCTCCTCCAATGGAGGCGTGGCTGCTGTTCTCTATAGGTAAAAGTGTTTATAATTTTGGCACACCCTAAAAAAAGAGGCTAAAAACAAGTATTTATAGTGCTAGGGTCTCCTAGGGTTCTCCATGGGCAAAACGGTCTTTTCGGTTGAAACTGCCTTATCTTGATAACTCCAACCGACCTCCTCTCCAAGGCACGTGGTGGGCTTTAAAAAGTCATCAAATTGGGCTAAGAATGGTCAGGAACATTGGCCTTAAGGTCCATCAACGTTTGACTCCTTTCTGCGCCTTCTTCATCTTCTTGGCAGTTTGAAATGTCTTCAGTAGATCCAGTATATCTTCTAGTTTACAACTCCAAATAAGATAATTATAACTTTATTAGAAAGCTGACTCAAAGATCTTCAAATGTAGCCGTCCTTCATTGATTTCCAAGTAGATTTGGTCGTCCGTCCGTAGCAGAACTTTGGGTGATTTGATTCTGTCCATCTTGGTAGAATGTGATATCTTGTGAAATTCACGGCTTGGACTAAGTCTTTGGCTTGATAAATTTGCTGTAGCTAGGAATACACCGCTTTAGGCTCCTTTTGCTCCTTTTAGATGATTTTCCCTGTTAACAACCTAAAACTAGAAATACGAGGAAAAACTACCTCTTTGGTGTAAAACCTTATTGAAATGCTTTGAAAATACTTTAAAATAGATAGTAAAATAGGTAAAATATAGAGTATATCAACTATCCCAGACTTAAACCTTGATTGTCCTCAAGTAAAATCCAAGAATAGAAAAGAGGTTTGAAAATACGGGAGATTTACAATTTCTGATAAACATAGCGTCGATGCTATGATTCGCGATCGGTCCGAGGGCGACTCCTTCATCCACCATTCATAACTTTTGCAGCCTCTTCCATACTCAAATAACAAATCTCACCAAGTTTCAACCGCACTTTCAATTGACTCTAAGTGTGGAGTTTCTTATTAAGGAATCGTTAGGTAAACGGCTCGGTATAGGAAAGGCTAGTTTAATGGGCGAGGCTAAAAGTGTTTAGGGTTACAATTTTTTCCGGGTTGGTCATCCTTGGGTATTGTCTATCCTTAAGACTCTTTGGATTCCGTTTCCTTCCCCTTTTTACGTTTTTTGTTTTGTTTTGTTTTTTTTTTTTTTTTTCGAAAGGTGGAAATGGATTCATAAAGATATGAGTCAAGTAAGGCACAAAAGTTTACCATGATATAAGCTTCCAAGGATCGGCCAAACTCTCTGTAAATTCTTCTGTAAATTCGTTGTTGTACTCCTTCCTTCTAGTATTGGTCTTCGCATCTTCTAGTGATTGGAAAATTGCGTCTAACCTTTTCTCTCTGACGTTTTTACACAAATCTGCATAGTGGACATAGCAAAAGAAGTGCAAGTGGTCTGAAGGAAACGTTAAGGGCTTAGGTAGGGTACCAACTAAAAATGAGCTTGCTGTTCAAGACACTGAAAGGGGTAAAAAGAAGGGTAGAACGGTCTTGAACGTATATTACGTTTCCATGTCTAACTCCTTAACAAGAAACAATGAGATGGTTAGTGTAAATAGAGTCAAAATCAGATTAGTATTGGCGAGACAAAACCGTATTGGGATGGGGCGAGTCTGGTTATGAAGGTTTCTGAATCGTATTTTTTGAACTCATCTGGTGATAAATCACTGAACCATAACATCTAAGCATACATTCCTGAAAATGTTTATGCTCCAAAACATAGTGTTTTGACTCGATAAAAATCCGAATAAAAATAATAAGAAAAGAAAAGAAAAATAAAAAGAAAATGACATTAGTACGATTAATCCCCCCAGACTTAATTCACACCGTCTCGGAGTGAAAATAAATGACAAATGGGAAGGATCGATAGAATAAAAATAAAAATAAAAATGAAAGAGGGATAGAGGGATAGTGGTCAAAACACCTGGCTCAAAAGGTAGGCGAAAGGGACTCCGGAGTGTCCAGAACATCGGCGGGCATGTGTTCACCGCCAGAATCGAGGTAGACGATCTCCGGGTCGCCGGAATGAGCTTTTGTAGTAGGCTGGCTGTGAGTCTCTAGGTTGTAGTGGTGGCTAGTGACATCATCCTCACCGTCTTCGTCGCGATCAAAACCTAAAAGAAGTGACAAACTACCTAACTCGTAATCGGTAGAAGTCTTGGTACGGTTCTTGGTTGAGCGCTTGAAGAATTGAGGGACCGTCTTCTTAACTACTTTAACAAGTGTAGAAATCAACTTGCCTTGCTTGGATATTTTAGCTTCAAGCTCCTTTCTCTTCTCCGTTTCTTCGCGTATGCTAGTCATGAACCATTCGGTTGAATTGTTGTAGTTTTCGGTCATGGGGGTGCGGTTTCGGCTTGGCTTGGAGGTAGATGGACGGGTGGCAGCGGCTACACGCTCTTGAAGCGCCTTCTCCTTGTTACGCACAAGTGCTTGTGCGGTGTAGAAAAGTGAAACTCCCACAAGAGGACAACCGAGGATACGCGGACCAAAAAAAGCATGGGAGAAAACGAAGAACAGGGGCTGGTACGTGAACAGCGAGTACCATTGAGTGTGTGGAGGATTGAAGTATGGCATTCTATCACTCAAGTCCGGTAAGTCCTTGTAGGGAAGAAAGACACACTTTTCTTCTTTTGAGTAAGGCGGTGTGAAGAGGTAACCAAAGCTTTCCGATTAATCGTACCATCCGCAGAGAAAATGTTTCCTTTGGAGTGCCAAAAGATCAATCTTGCTTTCTCCGGTTAAGTGACGTTCTTCGCTTAAGTCGAATCCACAAGCATCCAAAAGTATGGTGATTACGCTTCCAAAGTTACACGGTGGTTCCTTTACTAGTCTCTCCTTTGTTACTTCATGCTTAACCATGACCAATTGTTTAGCCAATAGAGAACCGAGATTAACCTTCTCCGAATCCTCTACAAATGGTCCGATTAGCAAGAAGAACTCATCGAGTTTCACCGTTCCTTGCTCCTTTCTACTATAAAGAAGTTGTCCGATGAGTGCGTGCACGTAACGAATCGCCGGATGAGTAATCTTGGCCGCCTTTGTGATTCCCGGAGTGAGTCTCTCATTAGCAAACCTCATCCATTCGTTGTAGTGCGTATCTCTAGTCGTAAACTTTGTTCTCTCAACGCATTCAAATCCAAAGATATCACAAATGTCTTCGATAGTCAAAGTGTATGTTATACCTATAACCGTGAACCTTAAGACTCCTTCCTTAGCTATCGTATTCCTTCCCCTCGGATATTCCAATGACACGGTCGAAAGAAACTCCCTACTTATCTCCCCGTAAGTCGGGCTCTTCATTGATACAAACTTCGTCAAAGCGAGTTCTTCGAGATACCACTCCACATATTTTCTAATTCCGAGTAAGTCAAGAGTTTCAGAATCGATCGTAGGTGTTGGAGGAATGACGAATCGCTTGAGGTGCGTGTAATAGTCTACATCGGCTCGGATATCGGGTCCAACGGTCTTCATGACAATGCTAGTTCTTGAAGATTCACTGGTATTCGACTTTTTCTTCTCTTGTTTCGGTTTCTTGGGTGGAGGAACCGATTTTGGCACAATGGTTTGTGTGACTTCTACAAATCTCATAGGTTCTCTCGTATCCTCATCTTCTTCGTCTCTAAGGTGATAATCCATTTCTTCATCCTCCTCTCTCAAAATTTCCTTTCCATTCTTCTTTCTTAATTTCGTAGATTTCCTTGAACGCGATCGACGCGGAGCTTGAGGCTCTTGTTCTCCAATGATTTCCGGCTTCTCACGTGGTTTTGCAATTCTACTAGACCTTCTCGTGATAGGCTTGTCCTCCATTGGAGTCACTACAAAAGAAAATCTTTGTATGAAGATAATTATAATAATGTGATTTTCTCTATATATGGTCCTTTTTATCAAGCATGCTTAAGAAATTAAGGTTTAGAGTTGTGGACTTCATTTGAATCTTTAAGAAATTAGAGTTTAGAGTTGTAGACTTCATTTGAATCTTTAAGAAATTAGAGTTTAGAATTGTGTACCCCCTTACAAAAACTTGTGCATATCTAAGAGCTCTACAAGAAGTCGTATAATCTAAATTCATCCCAAACATCGTTTTTATTGAATCTTTGATGTGCTCCAGGGTAATTCCATTAATTATTCCAATGCGTTCTATAAATATCCGACCAATATATATTGGAGTAAATACATTGTATTGTAGAGTTCAAATGCAGTCTACTCTGAGTAGACTTCAAATACAGTCTACAAAATATGAAAATATTTATCTAAAAAATGACCAACTCTTACAGAGGATAGGAAAACAATAACAAACATGTGAGAAAAAAAATTGAATAAATACATTGTAAATACGACAAAAAATGCATTTTAGGGTCTACTATGAGTAGACTGCCAATGAAGTCTACAAAATGCATTACTTTTGCAATAAATGCAAAACTCTATGTAGACTGCAAATGAAGTCTACAACTGACGTAGACTTCATTTGCAATCTACAAAAGTAACTTTTGCATTGGACCAAATCATTGACTTTCGGGTTTAGACTTCTACATAATTATGAGGGTTACTTTTGCATTTGACCAAATCTTACACAAAATAGCCTTCATTTACTTCAAATGATGTCTACACAAAATAGCCAAAATTACGTAGACTTCATTTGTAGTCTACTTTTCAAAGTAGACTGTAAATGAAGGCTACAAAAAAAAAAGGTTACTTTTGCATTTGACAATTTGTTGACTTTTCAAAGTAGACTGCTGAAGTCTACTTACAATTGAGGTTAGTTTTGGTGTTTGACCAAAATATCTGTACTTTTTTTGTAGACTTCATTTGCAGTATACTTTGGAAAATGAAGTCTACAAAATATCTGTAATTTCGGGTCATTTTTCTGACATATTGGTCAAACACAAAACTAACCTCACTTTTCAGAGTAGACTTCTTTTGCAATCTACTACAAAAAGTTAACAAATAGTCAAATGCAAAAGTGACATTTTTTTACATAATAGACTGCATTTGAAGTCTACTCGCTGCAGATGTCAAATGCAGTCTACTATATAAAGTCAAAATTCTAGTCAAATGCAAAAGTGGCCTAATTTTTCTGCAGTCTGCACACGAAGTCTACAAGAGTTTTTATTGTTTCCAAAGAAGAGTTTAAAGACTTCAAATGCAGTCTACTTAACTTTTTTGCAAAAATAGTCAATTGCAAATCTGACTCTAAGTTGACTTGTAGACTTCAAATGCAGTCTACTTTTACGAACCAGATCTGGATTTTTCAAAAATAAAAAATTGTTACCTTTTTTAGTTGTTTGACTTCGGCTTTAGCTTCTTAAACCACCGAAACTTTCAATTTCACCTGAAAAATAAGCCCAACCGTTTATTAGAAGAATCACAAGAAAACATGCAGTTATGAGCGAAAAATTATAAAAACAAAAATTAGAGAGTTTTGGATGAAATTGGAGAGAAAACTGAAGATGTTCAAGTTATGAGCTCATATATTAAGCATTAACGTAACAAAAATTGGTAGGTGTAGCATTTAGAGCTTCAATTTGGTTGTTCATGGTGGTTGCCAAAATTGAAGACGATGGCAGTTTCGTAAATAACTTGATGTTTTTGGTGTTTTCGTCTTTGGCTTTTAAAAAAAAAATTTAAGGAAGTAATGGCATTTTTGTGAGTATGAGAAAAAGAGAAGGAGTTTGTGAGGAAGTGGTTAAATGTAGAGAAAAAAGAAAAAATGGGTTAATTTTTTGGTTGACCAAAAGAAATGGGTTAGTTTAGCAACAGTCTCTAAAAATATTATATTGGTGAGAAACTCTATGGATCTCTCATTAATAAAGCACCTCCAATGATGTATCACTCTTTGCTAATTTGCCCAAATAATCTCTCCCAGGCACATGACCTAAGGGAGCCGCCGCGCCGAAGCCTTCACTGCAGATCCGATGACTCTTTACACTCTTCCGTCGTTGTAAATGGCTCTTTACACTCTTCCATATTTGTAATTGGCTCACCGACGAGAATTCTTCACAAGCTCCTAACCTTTGGCGGTTTTACTCTAATCAACGACGATAACCTTTCAACTATCTTTATAGCTTTTGGTGACCTCTGAATCAATATTGGTTTGAATTTTGGGGCCATGTTCGCACTGCAAGATCCGTATCTTGCAAATTGCTCATTCCTCTACCTTCCGCTTAAGACCTCCGAGATTGTGCGAAACCTCCCCCCTCCACCTCATCAATCAACATCAATAGTTCCTCCCTCTAACCCATTGGTTCCTCTCTTTGTCAAGAAATGGCTCGCTCCCATCCCCTCCGACCAACCATCGCATCCAAGGATTATCCTCTATTGGCCCTGGCCCATCTCGTTCTTTAGGCCACAAGCAAGTCTGGTGTTAACCCACATCGTAAACTCTCTCTGATCATGGTTGATAATAATTTGCTGGTGATTTTTCCACTTCTTTACTCACCACTGTATCAGACAACCTCAAATCCTCACCATCAACTGGTGCTGCTCCCATCACTCCTCTCCTCGCCGAGATCTCATGGAGAGCCCTCTAGTTCAACCAACTTTGTATGATTGGGTCAAAACCGGACTTAAATCTATCACACTCATCATACCTATGGCGATGGTCCCGAAGCTTGCCGATCATACCAACAGCTAGCGAAGAGCTACTCCAATCTCCCCTCGTAAGCTTCCATCCCACTGATCTTGAGTTAGTGGATTTGGATGTTGAATGTTTAGAGGACTTAGCCAATGATATAGCTTGTTCTTTAGAAGATTTACAGTCCATTGTTAGTTCAGGATAGGTTACGACTTTAGCTACTTCCTCAGGCTTAACGACATCAACAATAACATTAGCGGTAACTAGTGCTGTAGAACGGCTAAGAAATGAGTGTAAATCCAGGACTTTTATTTCTTGGTGACTCGACCTGAAGCCCGAGCGCCTTTGTCACATGCTCTAGAAGAAAACATTAGGACAATCTCAGTATAATCCAACTCCTTACAAATGATTCGAGCCTTAGTTTTATGCTCAGAAGTTTCCAAACTATATGATTGTTCCATGACTTTTCCAAACTACATGATTGTTCCATGACATTTCTCTTCTTTCGAAGAGATTTGAATTTATATGCTTTAGTTTCATATTGGTATTGTATGCACTTGTAACCGGACTGTAATTTAATCTTAATGATGTTCTTGGTTGTAAAAAAAAAAAGCACCATTAATGGTGTTTTTAAAGACGGGTTCCAAACTTTTTTTTAGATAATAGATAAATAAATAACATATTTTTAATTGAAAATGTGTAGAACCAGTTCTCGAACCAGAATTTTAAAACCTCCTCTAGAACACTTACATGTCTTAGTGGTCCTAGGTTTTAATACCAATAACTGATGTTTCTCTCTCTTTGTCCTTTGTGATGATATGATGAGGTTGATTCGCGGCCATGGAGGCCGATTATTCGTGAGAAAAACGGTCGGCGGTGTAGAACCACCACGATTTCATCAAATTCGGCCAAAAACACGGAAACGTCAAAAATTCTTGAAGCTTTGCGTTTTATAATACCATATTCGAGTTATTATTACTCATCAATTTTTAATATTTGGGTGCAAATTTCCATAAAATTGAAAGTGAATGATGCATAGATAAGAAAAATTGAGAGGCAGCTTTAGGAGTAGCGGATCTGAGGAAGACGATAAAGCTTCAATATCTATTATACCCTTCATTAAACTTTAGAAAAAAAGTACCCTCACCGTTACTCGAATTCACAACATCTACTTGAATTTTAGGATTCTAAAATACTACACAACGGAAATTAATTGCTAATTGTTCAAATATAATATATATAAAAATCAAATAATTGTAATCGCCCTAAAACTAATCTCCGGTTAGTCCTTGTTTAATCTCTGAATAATTGATTAGGCGCTAAACCCATACCGAGGGTCCAACTCACGGTTAGCGCAATTCCAAATATGGTGGTGATGTAAGTATAATATATTTTTGATTCTATAAAATGTAGTATGTTCAATTTTTACAGTTATTTAGGTAGTAATCAATACAGGCGCTAGACCCATACAGAGCGCTCAACTCACGCTTAGCGCAATTCCAAATATGGTGTTGATGTAAGTAAGATGTATATGTTTATAATTTCATGTAATGTAATATATTTTTGATTCTATAAAATGTAGTATGTTCATAAGTTTTAGAGTTGTTTAGGTAGTAAACAATACATTGTTTACTAAAGAAAGAAATGACAATGAGATTTCAAAAACATCACGGTACACACGAACAAGCATGGCTAATATATATTTTAAACTTTACCAAGATCAATTTTAGATTATAGGCAGATGTATAAAATCTCATAGACCTGCCATGAGATATTATAGCATATGCAAGTGGACTTTAGGTATGCAAACTACACACATTTTGGGCAACATATATTGTGTCAGGCGGCGTAACACGTCAGTCTAAGAACCGGTTGTCATAACTTATTCCCGAACCCTATGTCATTGTTAACCAACCTTCAGATGTTGCTTCTGGCTCCCATGTAACCCTTTTCATGGTGCTACGATTTTACTGCCCAGATCTAACTCTCTGTAGTCAATTCATAGTTGGGAAAATACTTTACCTACTTGAAAACAAAAACTCTTGTGAAAACGCAAAGTACCATGGTGAGTTCTTTGTGTTTTAAAGTAAAGAAATAGGAAGTACATTTTTTTGCTGTCTATTCATATTAAATTTACCAATGGACAAACCAGATCAAAGGGAGACATATAATGAGTAGTCAAACAACTCTTGAAACAATTTTTAGTGAAGATGAAATGCAAATGCTCCATAGAGTCTGCGTGGAAATGTTGTACTCAACCCACTCAACCAAGAAATTGGTTATGTTGCCCCAACTACATTAGACGCAAAGAATGAAGTCATGGTCTTTTGTGATGTTTGTTCCGATGGTATGAACGTAACTATGCCCCAACAAAATGTACAAGTGGAAAATGGTAGCAATTCAAGAAGACAGATAGCTGGTAACATACTACTTAACCATTGCATAGACATATGTTTCGAATAATTTTACATAGATGTATACTATGTCAGTAAAGTTATGTTTACAATCCTAAAAATATTAATGTAAGAAATCATCCTTTAGACTAATCTTGTAAATAAGTAGAAGCTAGCATAGTATATTTTTTAATCAGGAGGATCAAGTACAAATGGAGCAAATGCTATTGGACACATAATGGAAACACCAACCAGCATTATGCGTGGTCCAAATATGGTGGAACAAGTGCAAGTCCAAATCAAAATGAAATCAAAAATATTATGCGCGGTGACTATAATGTTAGGATTTAATATTGGAAAGCATGGCGGTCTAGGGAAATCTCAATGGATTATGCAAAAGGAACCTCCGAGCAATCCTACAATTTGATGCCCTCATACCTACAACTTTTAAGTTAGAAACTGATTATGCAGAAGGATTTGGACAGAGATTCAAGTACCTGTTTTTTGCAATGACGGCTTTTATCTCTGGATTCCCTTATATTAGAAAAGTCGTAATATTGGATGGAGCGCATTTGAAAGGGAAGTACAGAGGATGTTTATTAACAGTATCAACACAAGACATAAATTATCAAATATTTCTAATCGCATTTACTATGCTTGACAGCAAATATGATAATGTTTGGGAATAGTTTTTCCGTAACTTAACTGAGATCATCCCAACTTACGAAGATATTGTTTTCATCTCCCACCGTCATGCATCAATCTATGCAGGCCCAGTAAAGTAAAGAAAATTCTAATGGGTACATATGAGTTTAACACATATACAAACATTTATCATTTACAAATTTATATAATCGATAACTGGTATAGGTCTATTCCACATCAAGTCAATGCGCCTATGTCCTGCACCTAAAAAGGAACATCAAATCCAATTTCCCCGACAAATTCTCACAAGCGTAATTTACAAATTTGCAAGGGCATACAAACTATCAGGTTTTCACAAACTTTTTACTGAAATAAAGGTAATGGACCAAAGTTGTGCAGAGTATTTGATTGGCATAGGATTTGAACAATGTCGGTTTATCATTTATAACTGGGTAAAATAACTATGGTTAGAACAACGTCGATTTTCGAAAATCAAAAAGAACTTGGATCATGAGGAATATTCATTTGTTTCTTATACACTACAAGAAAACATGTATGTTGCGATGCCTAAACGCGTCACAAAACTGTTGCAAAACAGGTGTTTGCGAAGCTTTTGTGATAGAATTTGGGCATCATTAAAAAACCGCCGGAAATCCTATTCATCGCACATCTGTCACAAATTTGCGACGCTTTGGTGGCAAATAAACAGCGTCACATATATGCGATGGATTAGAGACAAAACATAACCGTCATACATTTGCAACGCAATTGTGACCCTTATATCCGTCATGACTTTATGACAAAATTGTGACGGTAAACTACGTCACAAATATGTGACAGTAACTATGTCACAAATATGTGACAGAGTTGAGACGATTTAAGTCTTCGCAAATGCGTCACAAAAGGGTTACTAATTTATTATTAAATGTATGAGTGTCACAGTTATTTGAACCATAGTTTTTGTTTTAAAAACGATTTTAACAAAAGAAATTTGTGGTGAAATGTACCAAATATGAAACTTACAGCATTGAAATAGAAATCTAAAAGAGTATTAGGTTAACAAAACAAAATAAACACTTTGAAAATTGTTTATAGTTCAAAGGAAACTAACAAGTTTTAAAACAAAATAAACATGTTGTAAAACCTTGTTTAAGGAACTCAAGTAGGTGGTACGGTGGTTGGTACGGTGCTCGGGCCAGTACCTAGGCCGAATGGTGTGTCGGCTAGATTGGTGAGTGGATAATTTTCTTCATCATCTTCTTTTCTTCAAAAAGAGCTGCGACGCGAGGATCGGATTGCTTCATGAACTCGATGAACTTCTCCATTTTGCTGAGCTTAGCATCACGTTTTTTATGGAGCTGTTCATGGTGAGCTATTTTGTCACTAGCAGCATCAAGTTGGCTCTTGATTCCTTCAAGCTCATGCGAAGAAGAGCTATGGTCCGTTTTCCTCTTTCTTTTGCCCGTAACCTCAGTCAATTGGCTAAGTCCTAATGGGATACCCTTGCTGTCAATTAAAGTACACTGAAACAGCAAAACCACACACCAAAAACACAAACAAATCAACCATTATGTACACTAAAATATTAACAGAAGACAAGAGAGCAAACACAAGACCAAATATGCATCAAAATTGTTTATGTAATACAAACAGAAGCAACAGAAGGCATTTCAAATTTTTGCAAATGATGTGAATCCAAAACAATAGCAGAGAGTATAAGCAGAAACAATCCAAGGCATCAGTTTCCAAATTAATATTTGATAAGCAGAAACAAGACAAGACAAGATAAGCGGAAAGAATCATAGGCAAAGAGAACCATCAGATGAATTGGTTGGGCTGTTTCCATCATCGATAAGCTCAACAATTTCCTTCTCGTATGCCTCACCAACTGCTTGAGCTTTCCCATCAACATAGCTCCACTCTGATTTGGTGTGTGTACGCTTGAAGACTTCAGCGAATGAAACTGGATGACCCAACTCTTCCTCCTAAAAAGAAATAGAAGTTGTAAGTTCAAATAATTTTTTACACTGATTTTAGAAGCAATTTATAGTATTAGAGGAAGGATAGTGAACTTACCATGTCTTGTTGTATTCGCATGAAAGATTTCTGACCCGAAATGTGCTTTGCGATTCTAAGACCACCACGGTCAGAGTTGCGGCACACGGAAGCAGTTGTACTCTTATCCTGGACCTCTGGAGTTTCCCAATAGGCGCACATTTCTTTCTAGAGATCTTTGCCGATCCAATATAGCCTTCCAGTTCTGTTCCTCACTTGGCTAACAATTCCTCTAAGCCGATTCTTCATAATCTTGAAGAAATTATCCCTGTTCACTGGAGTAAGAGCAGGGTCCCAGTTGTACTTCCACTGTAGAAGAAAGAAGCCATTAGTTGTAAATGGTATTATAGGAGTTACATAATTATAGAAAGAAATAAATAGAGTATGACTTACCGCAAATGTTCTAAAGTACAGCTCTCGCATATGAATAGGCGTACGCCTCAAGCTGTAGTAAGCTCCGTCAAATTTTTGTCGTAAAATCCCAGGAATGACACGACCAAGTACCCCCTTTGGGTCCTGGTTAAACCTTATACAATAAGTGAAAAATAAAGGAAGAAGTGTGGGAGCTGGATTCCTACAATAAGAATTTGTCGGGTTTGCGGTAGATCTGCAAAGCTTAAGAGTTAGAAATCAAGAACAAAGGTTGAGAAGAAGGTTTTTATTAGCTGCGTTTGCTGTAAAAGTATAAGGGTTTTCTGCTCGAGATCTCGTGATCCTCTTTTCACAGGATGATATAATGATATTTATATTAGACTAAGTCGGCTAGGGTTTCTAGCGTGAGCTACACTCCTTAAGTTGGTTGGCCAATTAGTGGTTCGACCCACCTGCAGCTCGGTTCGGCCCAGTTAGATAGGCTGAGCTGAATTGGGCCTGTTGAGTTGATGAAGTCTTTAAATCGGTTCACCCAGTCTGGTTCGGTACTGCCGTTGGTTTTCGGGTCTCCCAATCGGCCGGTGCATCCTAGATTCTCGGTAGAGCTTTTCCTCACCCAGACTTAGCCATTTTCTTCTAATGATCTTCAAAAAATGAAATTTGACCCCAACAGTTAGCCCCCCCAGCTCATAATTATTAGTAATGGTTAAGCCGAGGTATTATTAAAAGTTTAAGATCAAACAGAAGAAATTGTTTCAACTTTTTTTCCCGAGTTTTAGGATTCAGTTTTCTGATTCGATCAGTTTTGATTAATGCATCTTCCGAGCCGCTAGGTGTAACGAAAACCGTAGCACTAGGGTATGGCTCGAAAATAGATTTTTTTTTTGTGCCGAGCCGTTAATTGCGTTACCGTCTAACTGGCATGATTTGGTCGAGTTGTTTTTATCTTATGCCGATCCGTGGCTTTTTTGTTACGATTTAATGGCTTGGTCTTTATGGACCAAAGAAAAGATTTGGGCCTTTAGTGGATTTCCAAGAAAGAAGAGGGAAAAACTAGGGTTTTTTTGCGGTGCTCGAGACGAATTTAATGGCTTCCCCCAATAGAAATGAGGAGATGGAGAGAAACTTCCTCACAACTCCAATCTAAAAAATCTAAAAAGGTAATCCTTTCTTCCTCCCTCTCCCTTCTCTTCCTCGTTTTCATTAGGTTTAGTTTTTATTTTTTTTCTTTTGGTTCCGCCGCCACCGCCGTTGGCTTTACCGCCAAAATTTCCGATCTAGATTTTGCCCAAGCCACGAACCATGATTAGTTGCCCGAGCCTGTCACAAATCGAGTTGTAATCCTTGGTGGACCGAGCCATAGTCCATGACCCGAACCGTTTGGTGGCTGGATACGAGCCACCGCCGTTTTTGTGTCGCTCCGAAGAGCTGTTTCGCCAAGCAACGAGTTAGCTTGGACAAGCTGCTGGTTCAGTCTCCACGAGCCGCCGATTCCTCATCTTCTTTGACCCGGCGGTTTGTACTTGCTTCAGACCGAGCCGCAGTTCATCACGAGTCGTGTCTTGTGTTAATTTGTCCTTCAACGACTCGTTGGTAGAGCCAAATTATTTCACCCAAGCCTCCACCATTCTTATCCCGCACTATCGTTGATCTCGCCCTAACCGTCGAACTTCTAGACCGAGCCGTGAACCTCCCGAGATCCGAAACGCTAGTGATGTAACCCCGAGTAATTGAATTCTGAGTTAAGAGTCACCGATTCCCGAGCCCAGATTTACCGAGCCTTGAACCGAATCCTGAACCGTTGTTTTGTTGAGTCGTGACCGCAAACCAGCGTGTTTTGAGAGAGTGTGCCACGTTTTATAACTGAACCACTTTGGAATTTGTCTGGAAACAAGCTACGTTGCTTGAGAGCGAACCGTTTTCTTTTGAGGATGAGCCACACACTCTTGTAGACAAACAATTTTTGGAATTTCGAAATCCTTTCCAAAACGAGCAACGCTCTTCATAAGCGAACCGTTTGGAAAAGTGATTTGCTCATGTCGACGAATGAATCAAATTACGATGATTCTCTCGAGCCGAGATCTTCGGGTGTACTGTCCAGCACGAAACATCCAAATCGTCTGGAGATTATCGCTCCCTCTCTTCGAGATTCTTCCATCGAGGGAACTGAAACATCGGGCAAACCGTTTCCCAAGAAAGAAACGAAGAGAAGAAAAGTGATTCGACCCGATCCTCCCTGTTCAAGTCTTTCCGTCGATGAAACTCTCCTTACTCTCAGGCGAGAGTTTACGATTCTGGACTCGGTTGAGCTGATGGCACTAGATTCATATGACCGAGCAGAAGAGCCGCCTGAGGGATATTTTACTCTTTATGAGAGGTTTTTCTATCTCTGCTACCAGTGGTTTCCGATTCTTGAGGCTATCCTTCTATTTTTATGGGAGTACCGACTTGCGCTTGCTCAAATCAATCCCCGTGGAATCCATCATTTAGTTGGGATTCTTGTCCGGAGTTATGAGCGTAGAATAAAGATTGGTGCCAACCACTTGATGTGCTTTCTCGAAGTTCGGCGTCGCAGCCCGAAAGAAAATAGAAAATACTATCTTTCCTACAAAAAGCTATGAAGGGTTATTGACCGGTTCCCTAGTAAAGACGAGAACGCGGAAGATTATTTTTTCTTTGTAAAGATATCTGAAGCTTTGGTGGGGCCGAACTGTCTCCGGTTAGTCAAAACAAAATGGAGGCAGATCGGTAGCGGATTTGTAGCTTGCTTAGGGTCACGGCATAGCCGTTTATTTAGACACTTAGATTATTTTATGATTATAACCAATTTTGTTTTCCCTCCTGTTTTGCAGTTCGGCCACACCCAATCGCGAAGCCTCCAGCTCTTACAAAAATTCACAAGAAACTTGCAGCTCGCGGGTGCAATTGGAACAGAGATTTCAGCTTACAGCGGGTCGAGAGAGCGCGAGCTGTTTTAGAGGATTTATCAGCCAAACCGTCATCACCGCCATCTTTAGATCGCTCTGAAGACATGAGGAGGCCTACTTTTCGTGATAGGGAGATAGCCGAGGAGAGAGCGCGTAAGGCTTCCGAGGAGAAGAAACACCAATCCACTATAGAGATGGAGAGCCGATTTGAGGAGACTCCCGTGGATAGAGGACTACCCCCACCTCCGCCTCCACCAAGCCGTAGCTTGGGTTTTGTGTCGGCGAAGTGTTCATCTCTCCCGTCTTTGTCCGCGGGTGAGCCGCTTGCACCAAGGGGATCAAAACTTGGTGGTTCATATTCTGATGATCGGCCGTTATCGTCTTGTCCCACCGTTCATCACTCGAAGGAGAAAGAAAGTGCGGTGGAAAAGGAAGAGATCGGACGATTAGCCAACGCCTTGCCGACCACAAGAGAAAGGAAATCGCCAAGGATGGATGTAGTGGTAACTGCGATGATAAGGGTGCAAAGAAACAGAAAAGGCACAAGCGCCAAGTCACACCCGAGCTGGCTTTTAGTGGTACCCAACTGACTACGCCACTTACTCCAGGAGCATTGTATAATAATGCCGAGGCGTCGGCGAGCTTTTTTGTGCAAGTTTTGCACAAGGATAACCGCATGTACATTCCGAGCAGCTTAACCAAGAGCAAAGCTTACTCGGAGATGACCCTTAAAGGAGCTAAGGCATTGAACTATCCTGATTCTTTAACATCTTTCGGTTGTCCTGTTTTTTGGTTGTACGATATTAACGGGTGACCCATTTTTCTGGTGTTCTTTCAGTTCTTTGCTGCAATAAACCGGATGGTTGTGGAGTATGACAAAAGTTCCCAAGAGGATCAAGCCAGTATCTGTGAAGCCAAAACATTAGCGAAGGAGACTGAGGATCTTGTCATAGCCGAAAAGAGAGAGATGTCCAAGGTGATTGAGGACCTGAGGGCCGAGCTAGAAAAGGCCAAGTCTAAGTTTGTAGATGTGGAGCGCCAAAATGCAGTGTTGGAGTTGGCAAAAACAAAGAGCGAGGTAAAGGTAGCAGAGCTGACCCGAGGTTTACGTGCCGCAAACGAACTTTTGGAGTCGCAGGTCTCCCGAGCCGTTATTGAGGCCAAGCAGGAAGTGGAGCAGATGTTTCAAGACAAGATCACCTCTGCCATGAAGAAAATCGAACTCTTGAGCAGTTTGCCGAGGGAGGAAGTATTAGATCTTGCTTACATAGAGGCTAACATCCAGCTCATCGGAGTCTTTACCGGCGAGGAGCCACCTTCGTTCGCTGAAGAGAGCAAGAATATGGAGGCGTGGCTACTCAAGTTTGTGGGCGCGTACGAGCGGTACGGCAAGGTGATCTCTAGGATTCAGGCCGAGCAGACGATCCCTCCTCTGAAGAAAAACTTGTTACCGAGATTCACTATATCGAACCGATCGAGCTATTTGCGGCAAGAGCCGGTGTTGAGAACCTATCTGGTTCGAATTTGGATGTGATCGTTGTTTCGCGGCTCGGTCTTGCTGGTGATGTCATAATTTCCAACTCTGGATCTACGACTTCAGTTCTCTCGAGTGCCCGTGTCATCGATTTGGCTACGCCGTTAGTTGTGCAGGATGCAGGTAAGTTATTCTCGTAATTTCTCTAGGAATTTTGGTATGTCGTGAGAAGATAGTTTTGTTCTTAAAAGATTCAAGTTTGGACAGGTGGTTTTGGTGCTACCGGGGAGCCACACGGCTTGGTAGAGATTGTTCAGCCGCGCAAGGAGGATGGCCTTCCTGGGACATCTGGATGTGCATCGCTCCCGGATCCGACCGCGAAGAGGATCAAAGCTATTGAGGAGCTCGTGGAGAGGAGCGACGCCGAGGCCTAGGAGACACCACCTAAACACCTGATCCTTATGTTTTTCCTTGCTTGTCTTAGTGGCTTTTGTTTACTGTTTTTAGACTTCGCTTATATTCGGATGATTTGTATCTATTATGACTGTTGTTTTTGCCATGCATCTGATGCAAGATGATTATTATGACGACGGCTTTTGGCTTTTATAACTCGTTACTTATTTCGGGTTCGACAGAAAATGGTCTCCCCAAATATTCGCCATTTTTGTAAGGCGTTACCGATTTTCTGACTTAGAAATTTTGGTTTATGGATGTGCTCCCGAGATTGCATCCGTTCCAATAATTGTATCAGCGTTGTGCCTGCTGGTTTCGTTTTTTGGTGGTCATTTTGGTTTACAAAAATGTTTCCGTGAACAAAACCGCTCCAAGAATGAACACTTAGATTTAGGTCGTACCAGTGTTTGGTTGGCTGAGTTTTTGAGTTGGAAATTATGGTTTACAAAAATGTTCCTGTGAACAAAACTGCTCCAAGAATAAACACTTAGATTTATGTTGTACCAGCGTTCGATTGGCTTGGTTTTTGAGTGGAACATTTTGGTTTACAGAAATGTTCACGTGAACAAAACCGCTCCTAGAATGAACACTTAGATTTATATAGCGCCCTTTTTATCCGCTAGGACGTGGTGGTATATATCTAGTAAAGATGTTAGAGTTTCACCGCTATGGCCAGTAACAACAAAAAGAAAAAGGATGTTTGTGTAAAATTTGATCTTTGATAGATCATATTTGTTTGGTTTAATAAACAGGTGCGAGAAAATGGTAATTGAAAAAGAATCAAAAGAAATGGATCTTTTATAAATGTTGGGTTTCCAGCTGACCGGAGTAATCGTTTACAAAGATGGGAGTATACGAGTATACGCACCCATTCTCCCCCCCCCCCCTCTTTTGAGGAGGGGGGCAACTGAACTCATCCGAAAATGAGCTGCCTACGTACCCTTTGCAGGGATCAAGTCGCCCCGTAGTTCATGGCAAGTAACTTAGTAATAATACTTTTTGAGTGTTCTTGCGTTCCACGAGCGTGGAATCATTTCGCCTTTCATGTTGGCGTGTTCGTAGACCCCTGGGCGGACCACCTTCGTGACTTGATAAGGTCCCTCCCAGTGTGCGCCGAGCTTACCGGCCTTTGGCTCAGCCGTGTTCTTGAAAACTTCTCGGTGGACTAAGTCTCCTTCGTAGAAGCGCCAGATCTTAACTTTGGAGTTGTAGTATTTTGCTGCAGCTTGTTGTACTCCGTCATTTTGATTAGTGTCTTATCACATTGTTCGTTAATGAGGTCTAGTTCGTCCTGCATGAGGAGATGGTTAAGTCCTTCCTGTTCGAAGAGCAGTTTGTGCCGGCCGCTGGAAAGTGAATTTTGGGAGGGATGACGCATTCCGTACCGTATACAAGGGCGAAAGGTGTTTCTCCGGTGGCTCAGAGTACGCCTTTGAGTTCGTCGGCCCAGCGGCCTTTCTTTGTTTCTAGCCATGTCTTCAATCCATGGATAAGTGTTTTATTGGACGCTTCGGCTTGACTGTTGCCTTGAGGGCAACTCGGCGTAGATTTGTTGAGTCTGATTTTCCACCTGTCGCAGACAAGATCAAACTTTTTGGAGATGAACTACGATTCGTTGTCAGTGACGATCTCATAAGGGACTCCGTAGTGGCAGATGATATTTTTCCATATGAATTTTTCTATCTGCGTATCCTTGATGTTGCCAAAAGCTTCGACTTCTAGGCATTTAGAAAAATAATCTGTAAGGACTAATAGGTAGCGCTTTTGCCGCGAAGGGTAAAGTTGTCCGACTATGTCTATCGCCCATCGCATGAATGGGTAAGGCGATGTTACTGAGGAGAGTAATTCGGTAGGCTGATGGATCAATGGGCCGTGACGCTGGCACTTCGCGCACTTGGCGGCAAATTTCTCGCAGTCCTTGGCCATTGTAGGCCAAAAGTAACCATGCCGCTTGATTTTGATTGTGAGTGCTCTTCCGCCTGAATGGTTTCCGCAGGAACCGCTGTGCACCTCTTTCATGATATCGCAGGCTGCTTGCCCTTCTACGCAAATGAGAAGGGGGCAAGATAAACTCCACTTGAATATTTTGCCATAGAAAAGGATAAAACGGGCCGCTTGAGCCTTGAGCTTGAGAGCCGCCCATTTATCGGTGGTGCTTGGCCGTCGGCAAGATAACTACGAATGTCATCCATCCACTTAGTAGTCGCACCCGTACTCGGTTGTGTCATTGTCGTCAGGATTGGCTGTGTTATGCTTGGGAGGCGATTCATCGTCAAATGCATAAGCATCTTTGGGAAGTGGCCCGTGGTAGAAAGTTATGCTGTCGAAGTCAGGGTCTTCATCCATTGCCACCGGATCTTCGGGAGAAACAGAGGTTTCATGCGCGGCTGCGCCATCTTTGTTGGTAGGCAGAGTTTTCGTGGGAGTTTCCGTGCTTACGTTGGGCTCGTCCCGGCTTGCACAAACTTCCATTAGGGATGGGCCGTCTTGTTCAGCTGACTGGGCTTGGTGTTGGAGTTTTTTCTTTCGTGCAGCTTGTGCACGAGAGACAACGTTAACTGCCTGCAGAAGAGTTATACTTGGATCTTCGATAAATTCGATTGGGGTGATCCACTTAAGGTCATCATCTAACGTTGTTGAAGATCTGAGGGATGCAAGTGCATCCGTTAGCGAATTTCTTTGCGGGGAATTCGAGTAAGTGTAAACTTATCAAATTCTGCGGCGAGCTCCTTAACGAGCTTCAAGTATGCCTCTATTCGATCGTCTTTTGTGGCGTACTCGCCATGGAACTGGTTGACGACGAGCTGGAAATCGCAAAATGCATCGATTTTGTTCATCTTTAAGCTGCGGGCAAGACAAAAGCCAGCAAATAATGCTTTATATTCGGCTTCATTGTTGGAAGCCCGAAATCCCAAACGGAAAGATTGTTCCAGTGACTCGCCGTCTGGTGATGAGAGGCGAATACCAATTCCAAACCTGTGCTTGGAGGATGATCCGTCAACGTGGAGTTGCCTAGGGAGGGCGGGTGGTTCTTCAACTTCTACTGTGTCGCCAGCCTCGGGCAGTTCAACAAAGAAATCGGCAAGTACTTGGGATTTTATGCTGGTTATACTACGATACTCCATATCAAACATGCTCAATTCTATTGCCCACTTGGCCAATCTTCCAGATTGGGTTGGACTGTGAAGTACTGCGCGCAGCAGGAAAATGCTGAGCACAATAATGGAATGTGACTGGAAATATGGCCTTAGCTTTCTAGCGGACGTGACAACGGCGAGCGCTAATTTCTCAGTAAGGGGATATCTTGTTTCTACTCCGGTCAACGACTTGCTGGTGTAAAAGATGGGCTTCTTGTTTTTTCCATCTGCTCAAACCAGGACTCTACTTACGACTGTTAGGGAGACTTCTACATATAGAAAGAGCGGCTCTCCTGTCACTGGTTTCGCTAAGACAGGCGGGCTTGCCAAGTATTTCTTCAGTTTTAGGAAGGCCTCTTGATACATCGCCATCCATTCAAACGTTTTCTTCCCTCTTATAGTGTCGTAGAAGGGCAAGCATTTGTCAGTAGATCGTGAAATAAAACGGTTTAGCGCGGCTACTTTTCTGGTTAGACGATGTACTTCTCTCTTTGATTTCGGTGATGCCATTTGAACCATTGCATTAATCTGCTTTAGGTTCGCTTCTACACCACGATGGGTTACGAGGCAGCCGAGAAACTCGCCGGAGGTGACGCCGAATCAACACTTAGTCAGATTTAAGTTCATGTTATGCAGATTGAGTTTGTAAAAGCATTCCTCTAGGTGGGCGACATGGTCCTTCTCTTCTAGTGACTTTACCAACATATCGTCTATGTAGACCTCCATTGTTTTTCTGAGCTGATCTGCGAACATTTTGTTCACCAAGCGCTGATACATTTCTCCGGCGTTTTTTATGCCAAAAGGCATGATCTTGTAGCAATAAATCCCGCGATACGTGATAAAAAAGTTTTCTCGCGATCATCGGGATTCATGAGTATTTTGTTATAGCCGGAGAAAGCATCCATGAGTACTTGTTTCCTACGGTTGCCTCAACTGGCCGATCAATGTGTGGTAGCGGGAAGTTGTCTTTGGGACAAGATTTGTTTAAGTTTGTGAAATCTATGCATACCCGCCACTTCCCGTTTTTCTTTTTGACGACGACAGGATTGGCTAGCCAATCCAGGTACTTAACTTCTGAGATTGATCCAACCCTCAAAAGTCTTTCCACCTCGTCGTTAACTGCTTAAGCTCTATCTGAACCAATTCTTCGGCACTTCTGTTTCACCGGTTTGAAGGTCAGGTCAATAATCAGCTCGTGACTAGCCATGGCGATATCAATTCCTGGCATGTCTTCTGCGGACCATGCAAATGTACATAGATTTTTCTTTAGAAAAGTAATTAATTCCTGCTTGATTTGCTCATTGAGGGTTGCACCAATTTCCACGCACCGCTCTGGATTTCCATCGTCTATAGAAACGAGTATCACCGGCCCACATATCGGGTCCGCCGCCTCTTCTTCGCGGGCATCTGCAATTTGTAATTGTTATAACAGGTTTGAGAGTTCTTTGCTTTTTTCACTTCTCTTTTTGGATAGGGATATTTGCTTGGTTCCTTAGCGTGTGCAAGGCTAGGAAACACGTTCGAGATGCCGTTTGACATCCCTTGATCACCTTGACCCCTTCTTTGGTAGGGAACTTAAGGCACAGGTGGTACGTGGATGCCACTGCTCGCATTGAGTTTAGTCAAGTCGTACCCATTATCACATTGTAGATGGCGGGGTTATCAGATATGGAAAAGTTGACCACTTTGGTGACAAATCGATTGTTCCTAGGGTCATTGTGGTTTCACCGTTGAAACCGGTGAATGGTTTGGGATGGGGCTTTACTCGGGAAAACTCAATCTCCATTCGTGTCAGAGTCTCCTTAAAAATAATATCCACGGTACTCCCCGTGTCAATCAGAACACGTGCGGTATCCCAATCATCGATAACCAACCGAATCACCAGCGGATCATCTTGTGGTTTATCGATGTTGCTAGTTTCTATTTCCTGGAAGGAAATAATGTCATTGGGAAACTTTGATGGTCTGGGCACATTGGTACCAACATCGGCGCGCCGCTGAAAATCCTTGATTGATGAGACCGTGTTGGCGCAGTGATAAGAGTCGCCCATGGTCATGTTGAGAACCTTCCTATTCTGACCTCCTTGTGATGTGTTATCATTTTGTCTTTCTCGTTTGTTGGGTTCCCCGTTAGCATTTCCCTCGACTTGGTTTGCCGTTTCTTCGATTTCAAAGTCCCTAACGATTATATTTCCTCCTAGTTTGTCGGCTGCAAGCTTCGTGCCCGTGCAATTGGTGCAGCTCGTAGAACGCTGATTCGTTATAGGTTGTGTTTCTTGTCCAAGTATTACCGAAAGTTTGGCCTCTTCCCTGACCTTGGCCTTGACTACCTCCTCGGCCCTAACCAAAATTGTGTGAGTCCAACTGGTAATTGTGCGCGCCTCTGAAACCGCCTTCATGCTGAACAAAGATTCCCTGCTGTTTTTTTACTGTCGGTGCTGCCGACGGTTGGGGGTTGACATTTTTGGACTTCCCATACTATTGTGCTAGAGTTTTTACCTCCTATTTGCTTTTGGCAAAGTCGGTACCCCTATGCAAGGCATCCTGAATCGTTGATGGTTCGTTGACCGTCATCTCCTTCCAGAATTCTGAGTCATACCAAGGACCCTTTTTCAATGCTTTTAGTGCCGACTTGTCATCTATTCCCTTCACCTGCGTCAGAACGAGCTTGAAACATTCGATAAAGCTTCGCAGGGATTCGGTTGTGCCTTGAGTCATGGTCTAAAGGTTAGCCTTTGAAGCCCTCAGCTTAATCAGAATGGCGTATTGTTTTAGGAACGCCTCAGACAATTGGTAGAAATTGTCTATGGAATTCCCTTCCAAACCAGAGAACTAGTGGAGAGCAGTTCCTTTGAGGTGTTCTATGAACAGGAGGTAGTAGCCAATATTCTTCTCCTCCGGCCGAAAGTTAGCACAGGCCATCGCAATAGAGAAAGCGGTAATGTGCTCGATTGGGTTGCTTTTTCCATCGTACGTTGGTATCCTGATTTTCTCAGGGTCGGAAAGTCGCGCCCTTGTGATTCGTTCTGTGAACGACGTTGTACCTGCTTCTTCGAGTACTTAGTCGATTTTTAGAGCTTTACTAATTTCCCAGTGGACTTGCGAGCGTATCTCCCATAAATCTAGGGCGGTCTGGCGCATGGTAGCTTTGAGCTCCTCCATCTCCTGTTGGTGCAAGTTAGCTGCTGCCTTTTTTGCGTTAGTCGCTTCCAGCTGCTCAACCCATTGAAGGTTTTCTTCCTCCTCGGTGAGCTCGCGCTCATGCTGGAATTGGCTCCTTCTTTGCACATCTCTCCCAACACCTGCTAATCCAGAGTCATCAGTGTTGTTTTCCTCTTCGGTATCGTCTACGATTTCGACGATTCGTGCCGCTACGTACCCGGCTGGTGTAGTTTTTTTGTCGGCTCGCTGATTTCGCTCACTGGGTGTACTGCTGCTTCTCCGCGTGTCATTGGGCGTTGAAGCATGGCTCTTCGGGATCCACAAGCTGCAGGCTACCGAAAGATCCCCGACTCTGCTCGGTGCGAGCCGTCTGCTCGGTCTGTCCTGTAACTCCGGATTCGTTGGGCGTTGTCTGCTCTTTCTGTCCGGTTACTCTGGATCCGTTGGGTGGCATCTACTTGTTCTGATCGGCGCTGCCATCCGTTATGTCATGCTGGGTTGTTTCGCTGCTACCGATCATCTTTTGGACTTGTTCGTGGGTGTATGAAGTTTTTGCGGATGCCCTCCTTCTAGTGCCAAATTGTGGGAGCTAGATTCCTACAATAAGAATTTGTCGGGTTTGCGGTAGATCTGCAAAGCTTAAGAGTTATAAATCAAAAATAAAGGATGAGAAGAAGGTTTTTATTAGCTACATTTGCTGTAAAAGTACAATGGTTTTCTGCTCGAGATCTTGTAATCCTCTTTTCAGAGGATGATACAATGATATTTATATTAGACTAAGTCGGCTAGGGTTTCTGGCGTGAGCTGCACTCCTTAAGTCGGCTGGCCCATTAGTGGTTCAGCCCACCTGCAGCTCGGTTCGGCCCAATTAGATGGGCTGAGCTGAATTGGGTCTGTTGAGTTGATGAAGTCTTAAAATTGGTTCACCCCGTCTGGTTCGGTACTACCGTTGGTTTTCAGGTGTCCCAATTGGCTGATGCATCCTAGATTCTTGGTAGAGGTCTTCCTCGCCCAGAATTAGCCATTTTCTTCAAGGAGTGGAATTTGACCCCTACAAGAAGCATTACATAATTCCTATAAATGAATGTATATACATATTTCTAAATCTTGTAAATGAATTATAATACCATAAGTCAGAAGCTAAACCATAATGATTCTAGTAACACAAAACACATAAGCAATATATACATATTTCTAAATGAAAGTGTAAACATATTTCTAAAACCCTTTTAATGAATGATAATATCAGAAGCTGTGAAATGAAAAGCAGTTCATAAACCTAAATGGTAATACAACACTGATACAAGTAAACAATACTAATTGGAACACGATCCCTAATCTTAACACAGACACACAACACATACACAATTAATCAGAACATAAACCCTAATGAGAACATTAATAATCAGCACATAAACCCTATAAACATTACGAATAAGCATAATTAAATACTAACAGACAAGAAGAACAAAGAAGGTAGGAGATTACCAGATTGATTCGTAGTCGGGGTTTGGATGCTCAGACAAGCGCATGAGTTGTTCTCAGCAGATTGAGAAGATTATACAGAAGAGCTTCGAAGTCTTGCCCCTCAGGATTATCTGGATTAACTTCTTCTTCTTCTTCTTCCTCCTCTGGATAAGGAAAATCATCATTGTTGTCTTCTTGGTCCTGGTGGCCCATATCAAATTTAGGAGGAGGCGGAGAGAATGGAGTTTCAATCGGAAACATAAGTTGTTGAGACCTATGTTGTGACTGTTGAGACCTTTGTTGTGATGACGAAGGATACAAAGCAGGTAACCTTGTTCTGCTGACGGAGCCGGAATGAGTGTGGTCCGACTACAGATTAGAAGAATAAGAACTTCTTCCTGTAAGACCACCGGGTGAAATTAGATAAGGGTTTCCACCACCAGATGTAGCTGCTAGAGGAGATGTCAGCAGTTGGAATCCTCCATTAACACTGCCGCTTGTGGAAGCATCAATTGCCATTCCTTTTCCATTTCCAGTGCATCTTCCTCTACCACCAGAGGAGAGGCCACCTCTGGTTCTTACACCACCAGACGTGGCTCTAGATCTAGTAGCAGGAGATGCGGCTTTTCTTTTACCCGCATATCTAGTAGCAGCAGATGCGGCTCCTCCTCTACCGTTAGAACCAGCGATTCCTCTTTTGGCGGCTTCACGGCTTCCTCTACTAGAGACTCCGACGAACTTCACAGCCGGTTTAGGCATCGCATGTACATTTGCTTTGAAATTCATGAAGTCATAAAATGTTTGGTATCCTGGGATTTGAAAGGTTCAAATCGAGAAATGATTTAGGATTCAGGGTTTTGAAGATTCAAATCACAAAAAAGGAGAAGAAAATCGAAGAACATGCAAAGATTTGATGTTCTTCGATGAAATTAGAAGAGGATTCGAGAAACAATTAGGGTTTGGAGTTTAGGATTCTGGGTTTTAAAAAAAGGAAATCGAATCGGTTTTGTGTGATTCGAATGAGACAAATGGATAAAGGGATAAGAATTATATCAATCGAGAGGAAAAGAGATGCAATAAAAAAGATTTCACTAATTTTGTAAGAAATTTGTGATACCTCAGTTTCAGGGCATATGGGGTATATGCGGTATATGCGGAGAGGCTTAAAAGAATTGATTTGGCTACCTTTATCACCAAAGTGCACTTATTTTTTTTGTCACAGGTCTTGAGAGAACTCTCGATTTAAGCGTGGAGTAGTTTCAGGATGGGTGACCTACTGGGAAGTGATTTTCAATACCGTGTAAATGAGGTCAAAACACAGGAAAAGATCGCGTGGTGATTTGTATGGCCAGTAAACATGATTCTTGAGACTCCCGGACTAATGCACCGACCGGGCCCATGGGTAGAGAGTAGACGTGGGGCACATTGGGAGATGAGGATTTCTCTCAAGGGGATGAGACCTTGAGGCAGGAGATTCTGTGACAGGCTCATGAGAGCAAGTTCTTGGTTCATCCTGGAGCGACTAAGATGTACCATGATCTTAAGCGGTATTATCACTGGGTCGGGAAGGGAGACGTGGCTGATTGGGTCGCGAAGTGCGATACATATTCTTTGGTTAAAGCTGTGTATCGGGTTCCAGGCGGGTTATTAAAGAGTTTACCCATTCTGGAGAGAAAGTGGGACATGATCATGATGGATTTTGTTGTAAAACTACCTAACTGGAGGACCCATGAAGTGATTTGGGTGATTGTGGATCGTCTGACTAAGTCTCCATATTTTCTAGCCATTAAGAAGACCGATGGAGCTGCAGTCTTGGCTAAGAAGTTTGTAAAAGAGATTGTTCGGTTACATGGAGTGCCTGCCAGTATTGTATCAGATCAGTATCCGAAGTTCGCGTCTGAGTTTTGGAGAGCTTTTCAGACAGAGATGGGCACTAAGGTGCATATGAGTACGGCATATGATCTGCAGACTGATGGGCATTCAGAGAGGACTATTGAGACCCTAGGGGATTTACTGCAAATGTGTGTTCTGGATTGGGGTGGTCACTAGGTTGATCATCTGTGCCTGGCTGAGTTTGCATATAACAACAACTTTCAGGCAAGTTTTGGGATGGCTCCTTATGAGGCACTTTAAGGGAGGCCTTGTAGGACACCCTTGTGTTGGACCCAAGTGTGTATCTCTAGATGGCTATGTTGAGAAGTCTTAACATATCCATAGCAGAGTTGAACCGGTGGCTTACCGGTTAGAGTTACCTTCGATCATGAAGGCATTTCATAAGGTTTTCTATATGTTGATATTGAGGAAGTGCCTGCATGAGTCGGAGGAGTTGGTGGCTAAGATTCCAGAGGATCTGAGGCCTAATTTGACAGTTTTGACATTTCTTATGAGGATTCTTGAGAGGAGAGAGAAGGTCGTGCACCGGAAGATGATACCTTTGTTGAGTGTCTAATGGGACTGTAACGGTACAAAGGAAGAGAATTGGGAGCCAGAGGCAAAGATGAAGTTGAAGTTCAGGAAGTGGTTCGACAAGCAGGTGGCAGCTTGAGCTTACTTTTATCTTTTGTGGTTCCAGTTTCATATTAGGTTATTGCTATTGTCGTTTTGGTTTATGTATTTCTTCGTTTCTTTGTAACGATATACATTTATGGAAAATTTATAAGATGGAGTTTCTTATTTATTTTTCCAGTGCTATTATAAGATGCATAGTTCTTATACTGAACTTAATAGTATAAATTAATGCATTTTGAATTTTATACTAAACTTTATACGCGTATATAATATAGTTTTGTAGTATGACTATAGTGTTATATATTTTCTTCTTAAAATTAGAATCTTGTTGGACTTATCTCTAAACTTTTTCTTATTTCACCAAAATGTATTTTAAACTTAATCTTCATCAAGTTGAAGAGTTTTAAACGTGATCATTATTTTCGTATGATTATAAAATTTTGAAGCTATGATTATCTTTTTCAACTTTATCATTACAAACCAATTATATGGAATTTTTATTCTTACATATGAATAGTGTTTCAACCAAGATTTTTTTTTTTTTTTCAATTGACGCAAACTCAAACACAATTCAGTGAACCAGCAGTAAACACACATAAACAATTAAACCAACAAATAAATTCTTTAACCATAAACCATTTAAACCAGTAAACCAAACAACCAATTATTCCATGAAATCAATTTCAAAGTAATCTAGCAATCTAAACACCAGGTACTAAATTTCAATGCAGAATCAAATAATCTAGAGTTCGTAATTGTAACATCCCGAAACTAAAATGTTGATTTTGGCCAGGGGTGTCGATCGACACCCACAAAATGTTGATTTTGGCCAGTTTTTGGTGCGATTTTTAATTGCGTTTTATTGCGTTTTGGGGAAGGAAGCCCTAAACTCGATTATATATCCTTTTGTTCTAGAAGTAGTCGTATTTTTGGAGCAATAAAAACGTGTCTCAGAGCAAAGGTGAGAGATTCTTGGGTTTGTGAGTGAATTTGGTTTATAAGAAAGATTTGGTGAGGTTTGAAAGTGTGAATCGATCGTGGAAGCCATGTTCTTTGTGGTGGTTGTCGATTCCACGAGTTTCCAGCCTTGTAGAGGTCTGATTGTGTGTGCAAACCTCTTTCCCTAACCTTTCCCAATCCAAATTTGAGGTGAGTGTGTGATCGTAGGCTTACCAAGCCATAAACGGGTTGATAATTGTTGATATGATTCACTTTATGGAAGATGGTTGATTTGTGATGTTTTGTGGTTTGTGTGTCGTTTGTGTGCCAGTGGATTGTGGTTTTTGTACAGGTTTCAGTTACGTTTATCGCGGCGACGAGTAAAGAGAGGAAAAAAATCATTATGCAATTTCTGTAACTGAATGTTGATCGACACCTACAGGTTGTTTTGATCGACACCTATGTTGTTCATGTCGATCGCAACTAGTAGTTCTGTCGATCGATGCCCCAGTTGTCCGTCTTGATCGACAACTAGTGGCAGTGTCGATCGACACCTAGTGGCAGTGTCGATCGACACAAGATCATTTCCTGAATGTATTCATTGTATTGTTTCCTGGTTGTGGATTTGATATAAATAGCTTATAGACGGGATGACCGAGTCACTAAGTATTTATTAAATACCTATGCAACTCATTTTTTCCATGTGTTGCAGGTAAAATGAATGTGTGATCGCGGAATCAAGGCTTTAGGGAGAGGATGATTAGGGTTTTATCGCTATTGTTTTATTCTAGTAGAACATGATGGTTAAGTTGCTAGAGTAACTCGTTGATTGATTAGATTGCTGGTTTTTCTTTTTGGGTTTGGTTCATTCGTTATAAATTGAATTTATTGGATTGAATGGTTGAATTTAATTATGTGTTTTCCGCTGGTTAATGATGTGTTTAAATTCGGGTTAATTATTTATTTAATTACTTTTTTTTTTGAAAGAGCTTTTTATTCTATTTTGATATCAACGATTTTAGGGAAGTATGTTGTATGAAGTAGGATTATGTGATTTAAATTGAATATGACTAGTTAGCCAATTTATTAGCCTTAGATCATCCTCTTCAGCCTTTAAAAAGATTTCGTGGTAAGTTTTATTTGTTGTTTGTGACTTATAGTAGCTCATTTTCATGTTATGTGTGAGTGCAGAGCGATGGATACTAGAGCTAGAGGTTGTGGCAGAGGTAGAGGCCGTGGTAGTGGGCCAGTGATAGAGTCTTCCAGTAGTGTTGTTGCGAGTGCTACACCAGTGCGACACAGGTGTGAGAGTCTCAGACGCATCATGAGGGTTCCGTGAGTGAGACGAGTGGGAGTACCAGTACGGAAACTGTCGGTGCCGGGTTAGCTAGTAGGCAAGGGGGCCAAGGTGTTTGTTATGTTCCAGCTCAGGATCGAGTGAATTGTCTTGAGGGTATGCTGACGCAGTTGCTGGAGCTGTTTCCGGTGGTGGCTCCAGTGCAGGCTCTAGCGGTGCCTCCAACGGTGGAGGTGCAGCCGAGGGTTGCGGTTGTTGAGTTGCGTCCTTCCTATCTGGATATGATGGGTCAGATGAGGAGTTTTAGTCCAGCTTTCTTTGCAGGTGATGTTGGGCCTGAGGAGGCTGATCAGTGGTTGATGTGAGTGGAGTGCAACTTCCGTTCGATCAGATATCTTGAGGATTATTGGGTGGAGTTGGTTGTTCACTACCTGAGTGGTTGTAGTGACCCATACCGCGATCTAGGCAGAGGCCGGCCCAGATCACGCGGAACGGCCAGTCCAGATAAGGGAAGCGACCGGCCAGGCAAGGATTTTTGCCTTAGGCGCGACCTGTGATCGTGCCCCGATCGGATGAAGACCGCGCCTAGTCACGCGCCGAGACCGGTCCGTTCGGACACCGTTCGGCCGTGGTCAACGCCGAACTGTATGTCGGTAACGATAGGGACGGGTTGCCGACGTGAAAAACACGTGTCACACGCTAGAGAGGCCTTTTTGCATGCCTTCACCGTGACACGATGCCACGTGTCACCCGATGGTGAGTTCCGGCTTGCATGTGAGCCACAAGGACCGGGAAGCACCTAGGTCCTTGTTAGCTTCCATTTTCCTATAAAAGGAAGGACCCCCTTGTTCTTTTGGACCGTTAGAAACCCTTTGGGACCGTGAGCTATCATTCGGAAACCCTAAAATCCTCACGATAAAGAGAAGTAATCGAATCCGTACCGATCCGTACTGATCTCGTACCGCGCTTGTACCGATCACGTACCCAGTCCGAGAACGATACGCACCAGGCATACTGAACCCGTACCGTCCCGATCCGCGACCCGATAGAGAGAAGGATCCGATCCGATCCGTCCGAAGAATCAATCCGAGCCTTTGCCGAGCCGGAAAGTCCATTCTAGCATCCTTAGAAGTTTTCAGTAAGGTTGGTTCATGTCCATTTCAACCTTAGTAGATATTCTTTAGCCTATCTCTAAAGGGAAAACTCTAAGCGTGCCTTAGTAACCTTGGGACTTACTTGTTAGGATCAAGCCAAGTCCAAAGGAAGGAACCGAGATCAAGTCTTGAGCCGGCTTCATACTTCATCATCTCAGTGAGTCTAAGTTCGTGTATTGATGAGTAGAATACATGTAGACAGAAGTATGTGTGATGGTGTTGATGAGTAGAACACCTTGCTTGATTTATTGCACTATGCGAACCGAGGTTCAAATAGTTTATTAATAAGAATTGCTAAGTGTTGGACTTAAATCCATGATTGAATATTTATGAGTTAATATGCATGGTTAAATGATATAAACTTTATAAATACGCGGTATGTCATTCCCGTGTCCCGTGACTTAGTTAGTTACCTGTGGGGTACTAATTAATACTCACGATGACATGGAGAGACGGGATTGCAGCCTTGGCCATGTATGCATAAGCGATCAATGCATAAATTCCGTTAGAGTCCGTAAAGATTCGGCGACGGAATTGTTAAAGGATCATAAGTCTTAGCCTTTGTGGCAAAGGACCGAGTGATGCCTTAACATTCACGTGACGGGAATGGACAACGCGTAAGGCCTTAAGAGAATAGAGAACGTTTAATTGCATACGAACGGTCATATTAATTATGCATCTCTTTGAGTGTTGCGTGCTGCTTGATTTTGGGTTTTGGATTGGGTGGTATATGTTTAAAATCGTTTAGGTAAAACCTAGACTCACTAAGCATCTAGTGCTTATGACTCAATCTGTTTTGCAGGTAACCATAGACTATTAGACCTTGTGGCACTCGGAACACTAGGAAATCAGTGGTAGAATTTCCTTGTTTTTGTAAATGTATATATGTAATATGTACAAACCTATTTGGAGTAATAGGCTCAGGATCGATATAATCTTGTAATCGTTTTGAAAGACTAAGTATAAATAAATAAAGGAAGGTTTTTATTAAATGGGGTTTCATACGATACTTAGTCTTGTCCAGACGAACCAACTGTCGAGTAAGACTCGGGTTGGCAAGCCTTGAGTCATATTTGATAGGGACGGTTGCTGGAATGTGTAGTCTAAGGCTTTAGGATTCGTTCCTGGAACCTCGGATAGGGCGATCTAGTGATCCTCAGTACCGTTCCGGTCTAGATCCTGGACTGGGGCGTTACAGTGGTGATGCGCATTTGTGGTGGAGAGGAATAGAGACCAAGAGGCCTGGTGCAGTATGGAACTGGGGCGAGTTCTTAGTTGAGTTCATTGCTATGTACTTTCCTCAAGAGGCTTTAGATCCTCTCGGGACGAGGTTTGTGGAGATGGTTCATGGAGACATAACTGTGTGTGAGTATAACTTGGAGTTCAGCATATTGCTTGTGTATGCTAATCGTGGCATACAAGACGAGCATGCTTAAGTGAAGAAGTTCCTGAGGGGACTTTAGGCTGATTTGAGGACACGGTGTGGAGTGTTAGAGTTTACTTCAAGAGCTAGATTGGTTGATGTTGCAGCAACAATGGATGATGACCTAAGGGGTCAGGCAGCTATAGTGGTTCAACCGAGGAGGCAACAGTAACAGAGTGGTTAGGGTTCTGTCAAGGCCGGTAAGCCTTCGCAGGGCTAGAAGCGGAGGTGGGAAGACTCTTCTAGATCAGGTCAGAGTGATCGCGGTTGCTTCAGTTACGAAAGCATGGATTACAATCTGACGAGTAGTTCGAGGAGGAGCGAGCCCCGAGATTCGCAAGTATGTTATAACTGCAGAGAGCCAGGGCATATCAGGCCGATGTGTCCTAAGTTTTAGTAGATGGTTGTGGCAGCGGTTCATGTTGTGGCAGCGCAACCAGTGGCCTAGGTTGCGGCAGTGCAGCAGGTTACTTAAATTGCACGGTACCGCGTGTTTACCAACATCAAAGGCAGGTCAGCATGGCACTGGACAGATCATAGGTAAATTCTAGACTCAGACTTTGTGAATTCGTTAGTTGTTGAATTATGTATGTGTGTATCATTTCTTTGCAATATAATCGTTAGGGTTCTCAACACATGTGAATTGTTTAGGGACCTTGTTAGTGGAAGGTTGTGAGTCCCACGTTCTATTTAATTTGGGAGCATCGAATTACTTCATCACTCAAGAGTGTGCCGAGAGTAGTGGTATTCGGAGTAACGCTTGTGAGCTGTTAGGCTTGGTCAAGGTGGCTGGAGGAGCTTCCTTGCTATTTTTGTTCATGCGAGGAGCGTAGATGTGCAGATTGCTAGGGAGTCTATGCCACTGGAGCTGTAGAATATCATTCTAAGGATGGATTGGCTGATGCACTACAAAGTTCAGTTGGATTGATATCAAGGCAGAGTTGTGTTTGAGCGCGAGGGAGGGAGGCTAGTGTTTGAGGGTGTGAGGCCTACTTCTAGTAGTCTGGAAATCTTGGTTTTTCAGGCAGAGCAGATGATATCACGAGGTTGCGAGGCTTATCTAGCGATGATTCGATGTCAGAGTCTGTTGGTGAGGTTGCTATTGGAGGTATTCAGGTTGTTCGGGATTTCGAGGATGTTTTTCGATTGTGGCAGGGATTACCGTCGTCTCGGTCTGATATTTTCACGGTTGAGCTAGAGCCCGGAACAACACCTTTATCTAATGTACCTTACAAGATGGCTCTAGCTGAGTTAATAGAGCTAAAGAACTAGCTCGAGGATTTGGCGAATAAGAGATTTATTCGTCCTAGTACTTTACCGTGGGGAATGTCGGTGTTGTTTGTGAACAAGAAGGATGGGAGTTTCCGGTTATGCATCGATTACCGGGGACTTAACCGAGTCACTGTGAAGAACAAGTACATTGTCCCTAGGATTGATGAGGTGTTAGATCACTTTTGGGGTGTTGCTTGGTTCTCCAAGGTAGAGTTGACGTCGGGATACCATCAGATCTTGATAGATGAGGTGGACGTTCGTAAGACATCATTCAGGATGATATATGGGCATTTCGAGTTTATAGTGATATCTTTCAATTTGACGAATGCGCCTACAACGTTCATGAGGTTTATGAACGCCGTATTCCAGGGGTACCAAGATGTCTTTGTGATTATCTTTATCGACAATATTCTAGTATATTCGAGGAGTCTAGAGGAGCACAAGGTGCACTTTAGATTGGTTCTGAAGAAGCTTCAGGAGCATAAGCTATTTGCGAAGTTAAGTAAGTGCAGTTTTTCGCAGCGAGAGATGGGTTTTCTTGGCCATATAGATTATGTAGATGGAGTTTCTGTGGATTCGGCTAAGATCGAGGCTATCAGAGATTGGCCTATACCGTCTAATGCTACAGAGATCAGGAGCTTTCCAAGCTTAGCAGGGTATTATCGGAGATTCCTCAAGTGCTTCCCAAGTATGGTTGAGTCAATGATGAAGTTGACCAGGAAGGATGTCCTGTTTGTGGGGTCTCAGGAATACGACGATAGCTTTGCAAATCTGAAAAAGATGTTGATGAGTACACCTGTGTTGGCATTGCCGAGCCGGGTAAGCCCTATGTAGTGTATCCTGATGCTTCTAGGATTGGTTTGGTTGTGTGTTGATGGAGGAGGGGAGGGTGATTGCATAAGCTTCGAGGCAGTCGAGGGGTGCAAAACGCAATTATCCTACACATGATTTGGAGTTGGGAGCTGTGATGTTTACTCTGAAGATTTGGAGGTCTTACCTTTACGGTGGAAAGGTGCAGATTTTTACGGATCACAACAATTTGTAGCATATTTTCACTCAGCCGTTAGGTTGAGTTTCTGGCAGATTACGATCTGGATAATATTTACCATCTCGGTAAGGTTAGTCAGGTGGCAGATGCTCTGAATTGGCGGAGAGTAGATTCGGCTCAGGAGCAGGATGTTGAGGCGTTGTGAGCGAGATTAGTACTTTGCGTTTATGTGCTATTTTTTGGGAGCCTTTGGGTTTATAGGCAGTTGATCAGGCTGATCTTCTGAGTAGGATTCGAGTGGCTTAAGAGAGTGACCATGTTTTGATAGATGCGTTGAGGAGTGCTGGTTCTGAATATATGGTCTCTTCGAATGAGACGATTCTATTGCGAGGGTGAGTTTATGTACTCGAGGATGAGTCATTGAGGCAGGAGATTCTGAGTGAGGCTCATCCGAGCAAGTTCTCGATTTATCGTGATCTCAAACGGTACTATCACTAGGTCAGGATGAAGAGAGATGTAGCTCATTGATCGCGAAGTGTAATATGTGTCAGTTAGTGAAGACAGAGCATCAAGTTTTGGGTGGTGATATACCCGGTATTTTACCACTTTTACCATCCATTTTTACCTATTTTATATACTATTTAATAAGCTTTTCTATCAAAAGAGGTAGTTTTCTCGTATATTTTGTTTTTATGAGTCATATAAGTCAAATCATGAAAAAGGGCTAAAAAATGAGCAAAATGAGTATTCTTCATCCTACAACAACTTATCAAGGTCAAAAGAGCCAATCCAAGTTCTCAAAGTTGAATATTTCACAATTTCCCTAGATAGACATAAGTTACCCGTCGAAAAGATCAATTAGGACGGAGGATCAAACCTACTTGAACGGAAATGCAATTTCATATGGAGATAGCCCTTTCAACCAGATTTCCAATGGATTTGGAATTATGTCAATTGGAGTTGTAGCTTGGAAGATATTCAAGAGCTATTGAAGACATGTCATTTTGCCTCAAAGATGAATCAAGTCCAAGATGTTTTCGCCCAAAGTGAAACCCTAGAGCCTTTGCTGACCTAGAACCTCTTGCTACACCTATATATACTTGCTTTTAGCCTCTTAAGAGAAGGACAGCACCCCTAGGCACCACAAATCAATAAAAAACATATATTTTTGTTATTCTCTTTAGTTCTTCATCTTATGTCTTGTTAAAGAGCGATGAAGGACATGGTGTTCTTCTTAAGCTTTTGACCTATAGATTCATCTATGATCAACACTTATCTATGATGAATCTAGTGTTTTATCAATTTCTCTAGTTGCTCCATGTTTCATAACATGGAGTTGTATGTTTGATATAAAGTTATTTTAAAGTTCTTTTGTTACATCTTTTACATCTTAATTGAGCTTGTTTCAGCATAGATTCTCTATCTTTATTTATACTTAAGGCGTGATCAAGATTAGCTACCTAGTGACCGATTTTAGGTTGGTACCGATTCCAAAAGCTTTTGTACCGACCAGATCTAGTATTTGATAGGCTAGGCATGTTAAAAGTCGAAAGTTTTTGTTAAGGAGTTTAGTGAGCAATTGAATCTCAATCTTATAGCGTGATTCCACCTAGTAATAACCATCAAAATTTGAGTATATTTGGGTAGGAGTTATAGGTTTCAGAGCCACGAAAGAGGACAAATTTTACCTTAGTGATTTGAGTTCTAGAACACTAGTCGTGTCTCTTTAAAAAACCGGTGTAGAACATGTTGCATTAGTTCCTTTTAATTTCTTTGATCTTGCGTGTTTTGATTTATCTATCCCTTTATTTTATTTCTTTTGTTTCTTGCATCATAAAAACCCAAAACCAAATATAATTTCTCTTAGCTGATTCTGCATTATATAGATTTATATCGTAACAACATAGTCTCCTGTGGATCGACCCTTAAGTACTACAATTGCCAACTGTGCACATGCAGATTAGGGTTTATAAATTTAAAACTCTTTTGCACCCCTATTTAGGCCGCATTAGGTGGTGGGTTGCAGAGTTTACCCATTCCGAAGTGGAAGTGGAATATGATCACTACGGATTTTGTAGTCGAATTACCTAATTCGAGGACCTATGATGCGATTTGGGGGATTATGGACCGTCTGACCAAGTCAGCACATTTTATGGCCATTAAGAAGAGCGATGGAGTTGCGGTTTTGGCTAAGAAACATGTGAAGGAGATTGTGAGTGCCAACCAATATCGTGTTAGACCAAGATCCCTAGTTTACTTCAGAGTTTTAGAGAGCCTTTCAGATAGAGATGGGCACTAAGGTGCATATGAGTGCAGCATATCATCCGCCGACTTAGGGGCAGCCAAAGAGGACTATTAAGACTTTGGAGGAATTGTGTAATATATGTGTTCTAGAATGGGGTGGTCATTGGGTTGATCACTTGTGCCTGGCTGAGTTTGCGTATAACAATAGCTTTCAAGCAAGTATCGGGTGGCTCCTTATGAGGCGTTAAATGGAAAGTCGTGTAGGACACCTCTATGCTGGATCCAAGTGGGGGAGAGGAGCATATTTGGTGCCAGTTTTGTTCAGGAGACGACGGAAAAGATCCATGTCTTGAAGCTGAACATGAAGGAGGCTCAGGTTCGGCAGATGAATCATGCCGATAAGAACAGGAGAGAGTTGGATTTCGTGGTTGGAGATAGGGTGTATCTGAAGATGGCCACGTTGCGAGGTCCTAACAGATCGAATTCTAAGAACAAGTTGGGTCCAAGATTTTTGGGACCACTTCCGGTAGTGGAGCGAGTTGGACCGGTGGCTTACCGGTTAGAGTTACATCCGATCATGAAGGCATTTTATAAGGTGTTTAATGTGTCGACATTGAGGAAGTGCATGCATGCATTAGAGGAGTTGGTGGCTAAGATTCCAGATGATCTTTAGCCTGATTTGTCAGTAGCGGCGAGACCTATGAGGATTCTCAAGAGGAGAGTCAAGGTGCTGCGTCGAAAAGAGATACCGCTGCTGAGAGTCTTGCGGGACTGTGCCAGTACTAAGGAGGAGACTTAGGAAGTGGTTCGACAAGCAGGTCGGAGAATAAAATTTATTTATCTTTGTGGTTACAGTTTTGAATGTTTAGCATGTTGTTGCTTTTATCTTGTATTTTTTGTTTTCGTTGTAACGATTATACATTTTTGGATTTTTAAGATGGTGTTTTCTTATATTTCGATGTTTAATGAGATGAGTAGTTCTTATATGTGTGGATATTCTGGGTTATGGAGTATCGTGTTTTAGAACAAATTGGTAGTTGTAGTCATACGTTGCTTAGAGGCGTTTAAGAATTAATTTCTCTAGGGGCCATGGTGTCCCCGAATAACTAATTTATTTTGGAGATGACGAGTTCTCAAGAGAAGATGACGAGTTTTCAAGTATACTTATTTGGGATGCAGATTTCCCAGGATGAGTGTCATGGGATGACAAGTTCTCTCGAGGGGATGATGAGTTCCCCAGATACCGATAGGTCAAAGTATTTGTTCCTGAGAGTGTGAGTGGAATGATATACTGATAGTTCGAAGGATTTGTTCCTAGGAGTGCTAGTGTATGCTACACTGAAAGCTCAAAGGATGTGTTCATGCGAGTGCGAGGAGTGTAGAAATGATTTAAGAGTAATTAATATCTGAAAGCGTAAGTAAGCCTGAGACTGGATGGGAGCCTCAGAGATCAAGGGTGATATCTCGGGTCGTGTTGACCGTTTGGTTCAAGGATTTTAGTGTTTGGTAGATCATTTATTGGGATTCATCCTCGAATTCAAGATAGTGGGAGAGAGTTGTAATATCTCGAAACCACAATGTTGATTTTAGTCAGGGGTGTCAATCGACACTGTTTGTGGGTGTCGATCGACACCAATGTTGTTGAGCCGGTTTTTGGTTCAATTTTTAATTGTGGTTCGTTGCGGTTTGGGGAAAGAAGCCCTAAAGTTGAGTATATATCCTTTTTTCTTCAGGCAATCGCGTTTTTGGAGCAGTCAAAACGTGTTTGAGAGCAAAGGTTAGAGATTCTTGGGGTTTGTGAGTGAATTTGGTTCATAAGAAAGGTTTTGTGAGGTTTGAGAATGTGAATCGATCGTGGAAGCCCTGTTTTTCATGGTGATTATCGATTCCACGAGTTTCCAGCCTTATAGAGGTCTGATTATGTGTGTAAATCTCTTTCCCTAACCTTTCCCAATCCGAATTCGAGGTGAGCGCGTAATCGTAGGCTTATTGTAGTCATGAACCGGTTGATAATTGTTGATATGATTAATTTTATGGAATGATGGTTGATTTGTGGTGTTTAGGTTGCTAGAGTAACTTGTTGATTTATTGAATTGCTGGTTTTGCTTATTTGATTTGGTTCATTCGTTATAAACTAAATTTATTGGATTGATTAGTTGAATTTAATTATGTGTTTTCCGCTAATTAATGTTGTGTTTGAATTGACCATTAAGGGTTTAGAATTTATGAGAATATTAAATTCAGGTTAATTATTTATTTAATTAGTTCTTTAAAAAATATAGAGTTGGTTGTTTCACGAATCATCCTCTCGTCTCAACCATGATTCCATGATCACACTTTTCCTAACTTGCAACACATGGGAAAAAGAGTTGCGTGAGTATTATCACAAATAATCAGTGAGACAGTCATCTCGTGTACCAGTTATAAAGATAGAATAATGAATGTCAAATACTACGCAATCAATCAGTAGTTCACAACGTTTAAGTTACCACAATAAGAACTAACAATCCAAAACTGCAACACAACAATCAGTGTTGAACGACACACTACCTCGGTACACCACTGAACCTAACTCAAGATCATGGGTAGGATAGTTGCGCTCAGCACCCCTCAACTACCTCGAAACATACGCAATCACCCTGCGCTCTCAGAAGCATCGGTGTACACTGCATAAGGCTTACCCGGCACGGGCAACGCCAACACAAGTGTACTCATCAGCTTATCCTTTAACTTCGCAAAGCTGTCTTCGCACTCTTTTGAGACCAAATAAACGGGACATCTTTCCAGTCAACTTTGTCATAGACTGCGCCATACTCGCAAATCCCTTGACAAACTTCTGATAATATATCAGTGGCGTTAGTTGGTCTAGGCCAATCTCTGATAGACTTAATCTTTATCGGATCCACAAAAACTCCCAGCAGACACAATATGGCTAAGAAACCCCATCTCACGCTGCCAAAAGCTACACTTACATAGCTTTGCGAACATTTTCTGCTCCTAAAGATTCTCCAACACTAACCTCAGATGAACCTCATGCTCCTCAGGACTCCTCAAATACACCAGGATGTCATCAATGAAGATGATCACAAAAACATCTAAATACTCCTGGAACACGTCGTTCATCAAACCACCAAAAAACATCCTCAAAGTCCCAAACAACCCTGATACTACTCACCGCAACCTCACCAACAGACTGTGACATCACAATCGTCGCTAGATATGCCCGCAACCCCGCTCAATCATCTACTCTGCCTGGATAGCAAATATCTCAATATTCCCCGAAGTCGGTCTTACTCCTTGATAAACCAATCTCGCTCCCTCACGCTCAAACACTACGCGACATCGATGATAATCCAGATGAACCCTGTACTGCTCCAACCAGTCCTCCCCCAGAATGACATCATATAACTCCACAAGTCAAATCACTAAGTCTGCCGATATAGAGTCTCCAGCAATATGCACATATATCCACCTCGTTCGGCCAAAGGTAGCAAGAAACCAACCTCCAACCACCTTGACCATTCTCACCAGCTCACCAACCGCGCTCCAAATGACATTGCTCTCGGAACACTCCGGAGTAATGAAGTAATTCGATGCTCCAGAAACAAACAACACGTGGGACTCAAAACCTCCCACTAATAAGGTCTCTGCACAAACCTCATGTGCTAAGAAACCCTAATATTTCATTACATGAAAATAAAAGAAACACACCATAAAAATTCTAAACTACCGAATTTACAAAGTAGGAATCTGAGATTTTACCTGTGATTGGCATGACACTCTGCTGGCCTTTCCCTACCGACATGTACACACATGATGCTCCTCCATTCTGAGCCAACGACTGCAACGCCGCTATGTGCGCCACAGGTTGCACTGCCGCTATCTGCGCCATAGGCTGCACTGCTGCTATTGCCATCTGCTGCAGCTTGGGACACATCGGCCTGATATGCTCCGGCTCTCTACAATGGAAGCAAACCTTAGCCTCCTAGGAAACTGATGAAATCCTCCCAAGGACATTGCATTCTAGAGTTGGTAATGGGATAAACCTTGCTGCAACGAAATGGAGAAGCTTCGATGACCAGAGATTTCGAGCGAATGGTTGCACAAGAGTTGTGGAATACTCGTGATTTACCGGGGAATCGAATGGTCGCACAAGAGTTTCGGAAGTCTCTTGATTTACCTTTGATCAAATCTTAAAAGGGTTTTTGATAAACAAGATGGATAAATTTATTTAAGAAATCAACCTTATTTTATAGAGGGAAGTATATCAAAAACGTCCATAATTAAAGCTCAACATGCAATGCTTCTAGAAAAAAAAAATAGAACTCAAATTTGAATGTAAGAGAGAGAATACTCCTTCAATGAATTGCCCTTTGATTATGAACGAAATTCTCTATTTTCTTGTTGTTTTTGTGCTGAATCCAAACTTCATGGGCTTCTCTAATGGATCAAGAATGTAGAGAAATTTGGTTTGTAGCTTAACTCATTATGGTCTTGTCGTAATTCGTCATTGAATGCGCACGGGTCTGAATCGGGTAAACTGGAAATCACATGACTTGTAAATTTCATAACTTCTTCGTTTGAACTTTGTTTGATCTCATTCTTCTTCGAGGTGTTTGGTAATTGAGTTGAGCACATTTTATATGTAGTCCCATGCTTTGAATTGTCGTGGTTGAGAATATACGCTTCAAACAGTAAGTATATATCCATTTAGATCAGATTGGAATTATGCATCATGTTTGATTGAGCTCGGGTTGAGCAGCTGGTTTGACGATCTTTTAATACTTCCCATGATCATATCAGAAACCTCCCTCCTAGGACAGCTCGCTACACGATGCTCAGTGCTCCCACACCCGAAGCAACCTCGACAACCAGAACTAGACTTGGTAGTGTCCTCCCAATTCATCTTCTAACCCTGCCCAGACTTACTGCCTTTGTCAGAACCAGAACCACTATGTTGCTGCTATCTCCTCGGTTGAACAACTTGAGAAACCACTGCGGCTAACTGATCCCGCATGTCCAATTCAATAGTTGCAGCAATCTCAACCAGTCTCACTCTCGAAGCGTACTCTGACACTCTACAGCATGTCCTCAAAACCGTTTGAAGTCTCCTCAGGAACCTCTTCATCTTTTTCTGCTCGTCTTCCATACCACGATAAGCATACACAAGCAACCTACTGAACTCTGCGTCGTACTCACACACTGTCCGGTTACCCTAAACCAGCTCTACAAACCTTGTCTCGAGACGATCCAAAGCCTCCTGAGGGAAAAACTTAGCGTTGAACTCAGCTAAGAATTAACCCCCGACCCATACTGCACCTGGCCTCCTGGCCTCTACACCTCTCCACGAGAAATGCGCATCACCGCTAAGGTAATGTACATCCAACTCTACATGATAAAATGTCGGATATCTAACCGAACAGAAGTTGCGCTCCATCCTCTTGCGCCACTCATCAGCTTTCGGAGGCCCAACACCGCCTGAAAAGAAAGTCGTCCCAAGCCTCTGCATCAGACCCATCATCTCCAAATAAGTCGGACGTAACTCAGCAACCCCAACTGTAACGCCCCAGTCCAGGATCTAGACCGGAACGCCACTGAGGAACACCTAAACATCCGATCAGAGGTTCAAGGAACGAATCCTAAACCCTAGACTAGACATTCAAGTATCCGTCCCTATCTAATACAACTCAAGGCTTGCCAACCCGAGCTATATCCGATAGTTGGTTCGTCCAGACAGGACTAAGTACCGTATGAAACCCATCATATCTTAAAACCGATCCTTTATTTATTTATACTAGTCTTTAAAACCGTTACAATATATATTTGCTCGCGAGTCCAAACCGTTGCATACATAATAAACTTTATTCATTTACAAAAGCAAGACAATCTACCACTGATCTTCCTAATGTTCCGTACGTGCTCCAAGGTCTACTTACTACGGTTACCTGCAAAACAGATTGAGTCGTAAGCACTAGTTGCTCAGTGAGTCTAGGTTTCCCCTAAACGATCTTAAACATATAGGATTCCCCCTAAACGTGCTTAAACGTATAGGTTTTTCCCCTAGACGGTTTTAAACGTATAGTTTCCCCTAGACGTGGTTAAACGTATAGGTTCCCCTAGACGGTTTAAAACTTATAAAATTCCCAACCAAACCCAAAAGCACTCAATCAACACTCAACACACAAATGCAATGCATAATTTAAACATGACCAGTTTAATGCATTCAACATTCTCTATTCTCTTAAGGCCTTTACGCGTTGTCCATTCCCATCACGTTTCTCACGTGTCTCCAAGTCATCGTACAGTCCATAACCACAAAGGCCTATGACTTACAATCCTTGGATAATTCCTGTGGCCGAATCTTTACGGACTCTCACAAGGAATTCCTGCACTGATCACTTATGCAGACATCATGGCCAAAGGCTGCAATCCCGTCTCTCCATGGCATCGTGAGCATTAACTAACACCCCGCGGGTAGATAGCTAAGTCACGGAACGAGGGAATGACATACCGCGTACTTATCAAGTTTTATATGTTTTACCCATTATCTTTTATGCATATAAACTTGTATCTCGATTCATATAGATCCATTCTCAACCCTTAGTCAGTCTAGTGACTTTATGGGTATACCACATAATTATTAAGTTTTATATCATTTAACCATGCATATAAACTTATAATTATCATACTCAATCCATTCTCAATACTTAGCAATTTCAGTGAGTTCCTAGATAAGAACCTCAATTGACATAAGCACACAACAAACAATCAATTACGTGTGTTCTACTCGTCTAACGCACAACACGCATCACTTTGGCTACAACCAAACAATCATGCACTAACTTTCAAGGAAGACACTTAACAATTCCTAGAATCTTAGCATGAACCTCTACGGTTATAAACATAACAGTAAACAATCAACGTGTGCTCCACTCATCTAGCACACGGGCAAACATCTCCAAGACTCACGTGTATTCTACTCATCAATACACGAACATAGACTCACATTCGAACCCGTGTGTTCTACTCATCTAACACACGGTAAAAAGCATCCCCCAGACTCACCTCTAAGAAGAAGTATGCGAGTCGGCTCAAGCTCTATTCTCGGACTCCTTAGACTCGGCTTGATCCCTCTTGAACAAACGGTCCTAAGGCAGTACGGCAACACTTAGAGTTTTTCACTAAAGACTTAAGAATAAATCTAAAGGAAAATGGACATAGGTCGGATCATCATGATACCAACCTTTCTCGAAACTCCTAAGGCTGCTAGAATGGACTTCTGGCTTGGCAAAGGCACTGATCGGCTCGCTCTCGCTCTCTAACGGTCACAGACGAGATCGATTCCTTCTCTCTTATCGGGTCGCGGATCGCTCTCGGATCGGCAAAGGCACGGATCGGTCCCTCGGACAGATCGGATCAGTACGCTCCCGACACGACTATCGGGTCTCGGTACAGATCTCTATCGGGTCGTGACTCGGTACGGATCAGTACGAGATGAGGGGATCGGTTTCTCTCTCACGGGTCACGGAAAGGCCATAAAATGGGACTAAGGCCTTTCTTATATAGGCGCGGGACAAGGAGGACACTCATACGGTCGTGTGGCACACATGCAACGAAAATCGTTTTCGGGCCGACACGTGTCAATGACGCACCACTTCTATGGGCGACACGTGTATCATGTCGGCAAGGGAACGGCTACTCGCTGCCGACATACGGCCGTCCCCGTTCCAAGGCCGAACGGTGCCCGAACGGTGCGGTCTCGGCGCGTGACCAAGTTCCGTCTCGGTCCGAATCGCATACGGTCATTCTGAGGCCTAAGGCAAAAATCCATGATTTTGGCCGGTCGTTCCCTTACTTGGACCGGTCGTTCCGCGTGTTCGGGGCCGGCCTTGGCCTAGGCCGCGGTACGGGTCATTACATTCTCCCCTCCTTATTTAGAATTCGTCCCGAATTCTTATCTAGCTAAGGTCAAGCTTCATCGGTTTGAGGTTCATTAAACATCTCCGGGTGGGATTTCTAAGTCTTGTTTCCACTTCTCAAGTATCGTCATCACCGCTGTTCTCTTTTCTAATCATTTTCTGCAAAATCTTTCATCCTTCCAATTTAGATCGTGTCTCACCGATCCAAAAAGGTTTTTAGGGAAAGAAGGTCTAGGTTCAGTAGATTTAGTAGGCCAGGAGTAGCCTTTCGTGTCTTTGGGTAAGAATTGACGTGTGTTCAATATTTGTATCCATTCTGATGGTTGCTCATCCGGGCCACAACCATTTACCCAACGTGGTTACATGAAATCCATCATGTAAACCTACCCTCCATAAAAGATCCATCTACTTCTCCTATTCTTTTGATACTGCGGTAAGGAATCTATACCAAAAAGTCAACTTACTTGGTTTATCCATACTCAACTTTTCTGACTCGGTTTCCCTTTCTCTGATCTGGTCTTCAACATACTCCATCTCTCTGATTCGACTTCCCTTCTCTCTGATCTGATCTTTGACATACTCAATCACTCTGATTCGGCCTTCCTTTCTCTGATATGATCTTCAACCATACTCAATCACTCTGATTCGGCCTTCCTTTCTCTGATCTGATCTTCAACCATACTCAATCACTCTGATTCAAAACAACTATTTTCCTCTGTCGACCGACTCATATCTTCCTCATAATAGCCTGAACAATGCTAATTCCATCCATAATCCCTTTTTAAAACTCTGACCAACTTATGTCCTTCTCCAATCTCTAGTCCAGCAACTGAGTATCCGTCCAGGACACTCGTATAACGCTTCCTACTGTGACATCCAATACTGGCACGGCAGCTACTATTGTATGCGAATACTACCAAGGCAAAAAGACTTCCCAAGCCTTAGCCCCATCCAACAACATTCCTGAAGTAAATCGTCTATCGTCCTGATAATTTTACTCTTTCTGCTCTTGTGGTGCTCCTCTGACTCTGGATGAACAGCACTACTTCTTCAAGCACAACTTAACCACTTTCTCCTGGTTAACAATCAACGATTTCCCAAACCGTTCTCTCTTCACAATTACCCAACTGTGTCGTCTCCCCATCTTAAGGCTCTTGGTAATTCCTATTACCAATTCTAATACAACCACATCCCATTTCCATTACGGAATTGGTGTATTCCGTAACAGTCTCTGAAATCCTTAGTACTTGCATCATTTTCCATCCTGATAATTGCAATTCTGAAATAATTTCGCTGATACTCGATGCTCCAACTTAATCTCCTGACAAATCTGACTCTGCGCAACTCACTTCTCACTGATCGTTTCCTACCCAAGCCATATCCTTTAGGCACGGTAATCCTTTTCCTAAGCAAAAACCATATATGTCCAACTGGTATTTATCCGATACCACTCTTGTAATGTCCCGACCTTGACTAGGCCAAACTTGATCCAATCGGTCACTCCACAATCAAACAAGAACAGAAGCAACCAACCTACCAACTGTGGACCCAATCCCGACTAGAGACGCCACACACTTCATCTATGGTCTTTAAGCTTATCGTCTTGAATTATACGGCTCAACTCTTCAAATCTTTCTCCATGTCAACACTTGCTTTACGGCAACTTAAAAACATCTGTATCTACAGTTTCCTCTTCCCTCGGTGGTAAGTGATATCCATATTACAATCTTCTCCAAATCCATTCACCTTCTCTGTCTTAGGCTAAGAACATGTTGGTGACTACCAACTCATTAGCCTTTTTGATCCATCATTACTGGTACTCCTTCTTCAGAAAACTAAGATCGCCAGATCTTAAGGCAAACACTACTCCAATACTCTCTAAACCATGCGCGGGATACTCTTCCACATGTTTTTCCTCAACTCCTTAGATGCACAGGCAATGTCCCACTTGCCTTGCATCAGAACATATCCAAAACTCTGTTCTACAAGCATCGCTGTATACCGTAAATGGTTGGTTCATCTATGGCTAGGACCGGTGTTGAGGTCAAAGCCTTCTGATGGAACCCCCCCCCCCTCCATTTACACGTCCAACACAAAGACTACACCCTCACCATTCCGTCTAGTCAATGGTTTAGATATACATGGAAAATCTTTTGAAATATTTTCCAGTATATCTAGCTAATCCTTTCCCCAATTAAATCTAACCACTTCTTCCATCTGAATCGCAACAATCTTCTTCGCACTCTTCTCCAGGTCTTCTCCAGGTCTTCTCCAGATCGATCAGAACTCCCTATTCCGATACCTGATGTCCAACAACGCCTATCTCTTGTTTCCACAAGTTACATTTGCTAAATCTCAGCAAAATGTTTTGACTCCTCAAGCATTCATCCTTTTCCTCAAGCATTCTAACACTTTCTCAAAGCATTCCCACACTTTCCCAAAGCGTTCCAACATTCCGTTATGTGTCCCAACACTTCTCCTAAGTGTTCCCACACTTTCCTCGAATAAATCTTTCCTCCAACAATCCTCTAGACGTTTCTTCCACTCTGCGAACTCTGCATTCCCTTTTACTAACTCTGCAGGGCCATCTGGTATGACACCTTACCTATTGGACTACCGGTCCCAATAGAAAGATAAACATAACCTTACGAGATGGTGGTAACCCTTCCAAAGGTTTGAACACATCATCGTATCCACAAACTACGGGAAACTCCTCGAGTTTCTGCTTGGCTTGTATATCGCTAACTTTCCTCAAGGTCACAACATAACTTAACCTACCATAAGGGCACTTTCTCCAAAGGCCATTATGAAGGTTATTCCGGTATTGGATCTGATTCCAATATAGACGGTCTCCTAACCATTTAATTGTTACACATCCTCATCTACGGTCAAAGGTCACTCTTCTTTGACTCCGATCAAAGATCACTCTTCCTCAACTGCGGCCCAAGGATACTCTTCCTCGACTGCGGTCATAGATTCCTCTTCTCCGACTCCGGTCAACATGTGCCATCACGCCGTAAGCCAGTCCATTCCTAAGATCACTAGACACTCCTCTAATGGTACAACTTTGCTAATGAAATATGGTCTCCAATATCAATTGGCACTCCCATATAAAATAACAACTATCGGCATGAAGGTTTTGATTACCAGGTATTCTAACACGGATAGAAACTTTTACTCCCATAAAAGTTTCTTTTACAACTCATGTGACATCAGGTGATATGGAACTATACTTTTCACCTGAGTCGAACAGAACGTGTGTGGGAACACCACAAACACGTAATGTTTCCTAGTCATCTCTTCCAGGGTGACTTTAGGTGATACAAACCATGTATTTCACCTTTAATCAAACAGAACATGTGTGGGGGTACACCACAACCATGCAATGTTTCCTACTCATTCTCCTTTCTACTCAAGAAAATTAAACTTTTGCTTTATGATTAATTTCTTACTTTTTGTTTAATTTTTATCTTATATATATTAAACATATCACACCAAAAGATTCTCACATCTTTCACACAACACAAGAAACACATCAAAAGATGTTTAAGATAAAACCCCTTACGTACCTTCAAGGAAACCTTCTCATAGGTCATGAAGGTTTAGGTTTATCTAGGGACTATACACTTCCTATATAACAACTTATAAGACCCTTCGCTTATTCATTAGATGTACTCAACCTCTCTTACTCCCACTTATGCTTCCATCATCGATCTCGTAGGGAATGCATCACGGCCGGTACGTCACGTAATGTTCGGGCCGTCGGGGTGTATCTCCTTTGATGTCGATCTCCTAATCGTTCTTCCGTCACCTCAACTTCCGGTCTCGTCCTACTTGGTCCCGCTTCCTCGGAATTAGGATAATGAGGACGTCTCTATCCATGATGCTCTGATTCCTCCGGCTCCGCTATCTCTGGATATCGTCTCCGGGAAGTAACTGACGGAGACCTCGATGGTGATCTCGATGGCGATCGCGGTGGTGGTGTTAGTGGTGGCGATGCTAGCTGGCCATCATATCCCGATCTACTCGGTCCCTCAAAACTCGTATCCTCGCGATGGTCCCTCTCTGATGGTAATGACTCCGATGAATCCGTGGATATCCATCCCCCATGATATGATCCCTCGGATAGATCCGATTCTAATGACGTATCTGACAAATCCTCTGACGGGTCCGTGTCTATGGACATAGACGGACTGTCCAATTCCGGTGGAGGAAGACCAGGATATGTCCGATATCCTAAATAAGGCTGACCGTGCCTTCTCGATGTTCCCCACATTCTCATATCCGGCCAATCGCGACGTGTCGGTACAACCATCTGCATCACGGAATCGGGTAAGTCCTAATACCTCTTAAACATAAATTAGCACCGGAACATAATCAGTTTATCCTACTTGCTTTTGTGACAATTTTGACTCGATAAAACATTTGAAAATCAAGTCCCATTTGAGCATCGTAAGCATGCTCTGATACCACTAATTGTAACGCCCCAGTCCAGGATCTAGACCGGAACGCCACTGAGGAACACCTAAACGTCCGATCAGAGGTTCAAGGAACGAATCCTAAACCCTAGACTAGACATTCAAGTATCCGTCCCTATCTAATACAACTCAAGGCTTGCCAACCCGAGCTATATCCGATAGTTGGTTCGTCCAGACAGGACTAAGTACCGTATGAAACCCATCATATCTTAAAACCGATCCTTTATTTATTTATACTAGTCTTTAAAACCGTTACAATATATATTTGCTCGCGAGTCCAAACCGTTGCATACATAATAAACTTTATTCATTTACAAAAGCAAGACAATCTACCACTGATCTTCCTAATGTTCCGTACGTGCTCCAAGGTCTACTTACTACGGTTACCTGCAAAACAGATTGAGTCGTAAGCACTAGTTGCTCAGTGAGTCTAGGTTTCCCCTAAACGATCTTAAACATATAGGATTCCCCCTAAACGTGCTTAAACGTATAGGTTTTTCCCCTAGACGGTTTTAAACGTATAGTTTCCCCTAGACGTGGTTAAACGTATAGGTTCCCCTAGACGGTTTAAAACTTATAAAATTCCCAACCAAACCCAAAAGCACTCAATCAACACTCAACACACAAATGCAATGCATAATTTAAACATGACCAGTTTAATGCATTCAACATTCTCTATTCTCTTAAGGCCTTTACGCGTTGTCCATTCCCATCACGTTTCTCACGTGTCTCCAAGTCATCGTACAGTCCATAACCACAAAGGCCTATGACTTACAATCCTTGGATAATTCCTGTGGCCGAATCTTTACGGACTCTCACAAGGAATTCCTGCACTGATCACTTATGCAGACATCATGGCCAAAGGCTGCAATCCCGTCTCTCCATGGCATCGTGAGCATTAACTAACACCCCGCGGGTAGATAGCTAAGTCACGGAACGAGGGAATGACATACCGCGTACTTATCAAGTTTTATATGTTTTACCCATAATCTTTTATGCATATAAACTTGTATCTCGATTCATATAGATCCATTCTCAACCCTTAGTCAGTCTAGTGACTTTATGGGTATACCACATAATTATTAAGTTTTATATCATTTAACCATGCATACAAACTTATAATTATCATACTCAATCTATTCTCAATACTTAGCAATTTCAGTGAGTTCCTAGATAAGAACCTCAATTGACATAAGCACACAACAAACAATCAATTACGTGTGTTCTACTCGTCTAACGCACAACACGCATCACTTTGGCTATAACCAAACAATCATGCACTAACTTTCAAGGAAGACACTTAACAATTCCTAGAATCTTAGCATGAACCTCTACGGTTATAAACATAACAGTAAACAATCAACGTGTGCTCCACTCATCTAGCACACGGGCAAACATCTCCAAGACTCACGTGTATTCTACTCATCAATACACGAACATAGACTCACATTCGAACCCGTGTGTTCTACTCATCTAACACACGGTAAAAAGCATCCCCCAGACTCACCTCTAAGAAGAAGTATGCGAGTCGGCTCAAGCTCTATTCTCGGACTCCTTAGACTCGGCTTGATCCCTCTTGAACAAACGGTCCTAAGGCAGTACGGCAACACTTAGAGTTTTTCACTAAAGACTTAAGAATAAATCTAAAGGAAAATGGACATAGGTCGGATCATCATGATACCAACCTTTCTCGAAACTCCTAAGGCTGCTAGAATGGACTTCTGGCTTGGCAAAGGCACTGATCGGCTCGCTCTCGCTCTCTAACGGTCACAGACGAGATCGATTCCTTCTCTCTTATCGGGTCGCGGATCGCTCTCGGATCGGCAAAGGCACGGATCGGTCCCTCGGACAGATCGGATCAGTACGCTCCCGACACGACTATCGGGTCTCGGTACAGATCTCTATCGGGTCGTGACTCGGTACGGATCAGTACGAGATGAGGGGATCGGTTTCTCTCTCACGGGTCACGGAAAGGCCATAAAATGGGACTAAGGCCTTTCTTATATAGGCGCGGGACAAGGAGGACACTCATACGGTCGTGTGGCACACATGCAACGAAAATCGTTTTTGGGCCGACACGTGTCAATGACGCACCACTTCTATGGGCGACACGTGTATCATGTCGGCAAGGGAACGGCTACTCGCTGCCGACATACGGCCGTCCCCGTTCCAAGGCCGAACGGTGCCCGAACGGTGCGGTCTCGGCGCGTGACCAAGTTCCGTCTCGGTCCGAATCGCATACGGTCATTCTGAGGCCTAAGGCAAAAATCCATGATTTTGGCCGGTCGTTCCCTTACTTGGACCGGTCGTTCCGCGTGTTCGGGGCCGGCCTTGGCCTAGGCCGCGGTACGGGTCATTACACCAACCCTCTGTTGTACCTCTGCCACTTGGGCCACAACTGGAGAATGCACTAGAGTGACTTCCAGAAACCGCTCTAGCAACTGAGTCAACAAACCCACCAAATGGTCATCTCCACCCTGAGATCCTACTGCAGCAGCACCCCCACCAGGGCCTTTCGCAGCACCAGCCCCTCCGGCACCCCTCCTGGTACCAACATTACTCACGCTGGTCTCGCTAACAGATCCCACATGATGCATCTGCAAATCTCGTACATGCGTAGCACTCGCTGCCATGCTATCGGAAGACTGTATCACTGGTTCTCGACCATGACATTGGCCTCTACCTCTACCTCAACCTCTAGCACTGGTATCCATTACTCTGCATTTCCCAAAAACACAAACTAAGATACCAAAAATCACAAAATAAAGGTCAAACAAACACATACCGTGGAATCTCATTGAATGCTCGAAGAGGATGATCTAAGCCTCTACAACTCACAGAATTAACTAACTACTCATAGTCAATTCAATCACAAAGTCTGAAACCATCAATCCTATCTGCCCTAAAATCGTAAGGGCTCTGATACCAAAATAAAACAACCAATCTTTTTTTTTTCAGTTGACTCGGATTATTATTTCCATAAATAATAATCCTCAAATTTAAACACAATTCAATGAACAAACGAAAATCAGACATAAACAATGAAACCAACAAATAAATCTTTTAACCATAAAGCATTTAAACCAATAAACCAAACAACAAATTATCCCAAAATATCAATTCCAAAGTAATCTAGCAATCTAAACACCAGGCTCTAAATTGCAACGCATAATCAAATAATCTAGAGTTCTTAATCATCCTCTCGTCCCAACCATGATTCCATGATCACACTTTATCCTAACCTGCAACACATGGGAAAAGAGTTGCATGAGTATTATCACAAATACTCAGTGAGGCGGTCATCCCGTCTACCGTTTATAAAGATAGGATAATGAATGTCAAATACTACGCAATCAACTAGCAGTTCACAATGTTCAAATTACCACAATAAGAACTAACAATCCAAAACTGCAACACATCAATCAGTGTCGATCGATACACCAATCACAAATACAACAATTCTGGTAGGGTGTCGATCGACATTACTTCTAAATGTCGATCGACACTCCATCCATGGATACTTACCAATATAACACTGCCTCTAGGTGTCGATCAATACTCTATTGCATAAACTGAAACGAAGTCGTGTACCGAGCCAAATCCTCATGTGACTCGACTCCGTTTCATCGAGCGATCAATCACACGATTCACAATAAGGTAATCCAATAAACATCAACCAATAACAACAAAATTATGCAACCACAACATCAATTCCATCCAAAATAATCACACAACATCCTAACATTCGACCATCCATGATAATCACCATGATCGCGCACTCGCCTCGACAAGGATTCGGGAAAGGAAAAACGAAAAGGTTATGAGTGAGAATATCCACGAAATCAGTCCCAAACTCACCGACAAACCTCTGATTCACGCTAGAATCAAACAGCTCAAGAACAAACTCTCGAGAACTCACACAATTCTCCTAAACTCTTTCTATTCTCTCAATTCTATGAACAACCCTTGATTTCTCTCCAAAAACCTCTATTTTCTCTGAAAATATTGACTGCTCGACTCAGGCAACCTTAAATACGAGCCACCTAGGTTTCCGCAACCGAACTGAGTTAAAACGGACAATTAAAATTGAACCAAAAATAATACGGAAACATTTGTATCGATCGACACCCACCCTTGGTGTCGATCGACACTCCTACCAAAATAGCACATTTTGGTTTCAGGATGTTACAAATAGTCAAACAGGTTGTTAGCATCCATCTGATAATGATAACCAAGATTAGTAACATAATATGGAGTATGATGAATATATATAAAATATATATAATTAAATAACAAAAAGTAAAAGAATTTTTATGACCTTTTATGTATAGTTTTTATTTTAATTACAAAAAATTGTCAAATATCATGGATTAGAAAAACCTCTCTATAAATTAATAAATATTAATTTATCGATAAATTAGTAACTCTGCAAATTAATAAATTTTCTCAGTCCCAACATTATTAATTGATAGGGGTTTTACAGTATAACACTAATGGAAGTTTTTGTTTTAACGTCAACTTGGATTTTTTATAACATGAATATTCATCGCAATGCACGAGTTTTTGTTACAATTTTATTCGAATTATTAATGAAGATTTTGATTTATTTAGTAGTTTTATATGGAAACAAAATTGTTCTCTTATTTCTATTGAATGAATTATGAAATGATTTTCAATCTCTTTTACACTTATGGCTTGAGAATAAAACATGTGGAATTACAAATATGCCATTTTTGAAAATAGTTTTTTTTAAATATGCCATTTTTGAAAATAGTTTTTTTTAAATATGACACCCTTGAAAATTTATTAGCAAATATTCCACTTTTCACATATAAAAAGAACCATTAATTTTTTTCTCTCTTTCTTTCACAAAAGAATCAAAACTCAAACCTTAAACCTTACCTCCAAAACCTATACCTTATTTATAAAATAATTAATCCAGACCCAAAAAATTTAAAAGATGGCATTCTTGCAAATATTTTTAAACGATGACATATGTGTAAAGTGAAATGGTAAGAGTGGCATATCCTAAAAATTCTCAATAAAACGTTTGTTTAAAAATTTGTTATGTATTTACTTGAATGTTTTCATTATGTTCTTATATACTTTTAGTATTTGTTTTATCAGTAACTTTCATATTGTGAAATTATTTTTCTTCAACAATGTTATATTACTTTTTAAATGGTATATATATATATATATATTTACGTTTTAAATAAAGAATTTTTTTTTGTTTGAAATTGTTCATTTTTTTGAGATTATTTTACAACTAACCCACCTCTTTTGGTCAAATGCAAAACTAACCCACTTTTTCTTCTTTTTTACTATTCACCACTTTCTCACAAATCTCTCCTTCTCTTCTTCTCATTTTCACGAAAATGTCATTATCTTTTATTTATTTCTTTTTTTCAATATCAGAAACTTACCAAAAGACTAAAACACCAAAAAACATCAACTTATTTACGAAAATGCCATCTTCTTCAATTTTTCCAACCACCATGAACAACCAAATTGAAGCTCTTAATGCTACACCAACTGATTTTTTGTTACGTAAATGCATAATAAGTGAGCTCATAACTTAGACATCATTAATTTTCTCTCCAATTTCATCTAAAACTCTATAATTTTTGTTCTTTCAAAATTTTCACTCATAACTTCATGTTTTCCCGTAATTCTTTGAAATAAAACGGTTGGAGTTGTTTTTCGGTGAAACTGATAGTTTCAGTGGTTTGACAACGTGAATACAAAGTCGAACGAGTGAAAAAGGTAACTATTTTTTGTTTTCAAAAATTTCAGATTTGGTTCGTAAATGTAGACTCCATTTGAAGTCTACAAGTCAACTTAGAGTTAGATTTGCATTTGAATATTATTTGTAAAAAAGGTAAAGTAGACTGCATTTTAAGTCTATACAGTCTTCTCTGACAGCAATAAAAAATATTGTAGACTTCGTGTGCAGGCAGCGGAAAAATCAGGTCACTTTTGCATTTCACCAAACCATTGACCGTAAAAAGTAGACTGCATTTGATGTCTACTTGAAGTAAACTTCAAATACAGTCTACAAACAGGTCACTTAGGATTTGAATTTTTTTTTGTAGACTTCATTTGCAGTCTACTCTGAAAAGTGAGGTTAGTTTTGTGTTTAACCAATCTTTCGAAAAATTGACCGGAAAGTACATATCTTTTGTAGACTTCACTTCCACTCTACTTTTAAAAGTAGACTGGAAATGAAGTCTACAAAAAAAATACAGATTTTTTGGTCATATGCAAAACTAACCTACATTTTATGTAAACTTCATTTGCAGTCTACTTTGAAAAGTCAACAAAAGTCAAATCCAAAAGTAACCTCTTTTTTTTTGCGTAGACTACAATTGAAGTCTACTTTCCTTATGTAGTCTACAAATGAAGTCTACTTTCTTATGTAGACTTCAAATGAAGTCTATGTATGAACAACGGAAATATTTGATCAAATGCAAAAGTAACTTGTACTTTTATGTAGACTGCAAATGAAGTCTACACCAAAAAGTCAACGTTTTGGTCAAATGCAAAAGTAACCTTTGTAGACTGCCAAATAAAGTCTACAACACTTGTAGACTTCATTTGCAGTCTACATACTGATTTGCCTTTGCAAAAATAACTCATTGTAGACTTCATTTGAAGATTGCATTTGAAGTCTACTCTATGTAAACTGCATTTGAAGTCTTCAGTTGGAGTCTACAAATTTGATAATTTTTTAAAATGTATTTTTTGACATATTTACAATGTATTTTTTTGTTTTTTTGTTCTCACATGTTTGTTAGCTGTATATCTACCCCCCATAAGAGTTGGTCATGTTTAAGAAAAATATTTGTGGGACAAACTTATTTTCTTGATTTGGTGACTAGTTAGCTGATATTGAGTAGACTGCTTTTGAAGTCTACTTAGAATAGACTACATTTGAAGTCTACAAATGTAATAGTTTTTTAAATTGCATTTTTTGACATATTTACAATGTATTTTTTTGATTTTTTTGTTCTCACATGTTTGATAGTTATATATCTACCCCCTATAAGAGTTGGTCATGTTTAAGACAAATATTTGTGGGGCAAACTTATTTTCTTGATTTGGTGACTAGTTAGCTCATATTGAGTAGATTGCATTTGAAGTCTACAAATGTGATAGTTTTTTAAATTGCATTTTTTTGACATGTTTGCAATGTATTTTTTTGTTTTTTTTTTTGTTCTCACATGTTTGTTAGTTGTATATCTACACCCTGTAAGAGTTGGTCATGTTTAAGACAAATATTTGTGGGGCAAACTTATTTTCTTGTTTTGGTGACTAGTTATCTCATATTAAGTAGACTGCTTTTGAAGTTTGTTTTCCGATTTGTACTAATGGCATATCCTTGTTTGTATTTTACAGATGATTGTTCAGTTACATGTTGTTTATGGAGGTTGGATTATGAAAGATGGTATTTGGCATTTTGAGGTTAACAATCGAAGAGGCGGGAGAATGTTTTTTTTGAGTGACGGTTTTAAACATGAGGAACTTGTTGAAATGGCACATGATGATTATGACATTGATAAAAAATAAGAGGTGGTGGAGCTCACTTACTCACTTCCTCCATCAATGTTGCAACATATGGCTCGAGATGCACCTCCTATGCACGTTAAAAATGACATACAAGTACAAAGTTTGATTGAGCTAAGTAGAACACATGGATTACGTCTTTGTGTGTTGAGTCGGCCCGTGGTGGATGATGCTGATTGTGAGGATGACGGTAGTGATGAAGATGTGGTAGAATCCGAGGATGAGGACGAGGATAATCAAGTTGGAGGTGAGGTTGGAGATGATATTAAAGACGAGGCATTTGGTGGTGTGGATGGTGTTAGAGAAGAAGATGAACCCGGTAGTGACGACGACTACTGTGAGTATGGAAAAGTCAAAGACGAGGATGATGAAGATACATCTTTTGGTGTGAATGCAAATAATTTGGGCGGTAGAGGTAGTTCAAATCCGACATGGTCTGATAACATATTCGTGAAACATAGTTTCAGTACGAAGGATGAGCTACTTAAGGAATTGCGATTGACGGCTTTGATGCTAAGATTTACTTTCAAGGTGTATAAGTCTACGACAATGTTTTTTATGTCGTTTTGTCGTGTGAAAGGGTGCGAGTGGAAGGTAAGAGCGAGTGTAAAGAACGAAGCAAACCGGTTTTGGGTGACAAAGTATGTGAACATTCATATGTGTTCCACGGCAGATCGAGTGGCTCACCGTAAACACTCCACTCCGAAATACGTTGGTCATCTATTTATAGAGAGAGAGTTAGAATCATTAACGGAAATACCCCGGAGCACATCAAGGATGCAATGAAAATGATGTTTGGGATGACATTCGATTATACCACCGCATATAGAGCTCTTAAATACGCACAAAAATTGGCTAGGGGGTCACCGAAAGATAGATATCGGCTTCTTCCATCATACTTGCATCACATCGCGAAAGCTAATCCGGGGATAATGACCGGTCTTGAAATGGATGCTACAAATAGATTTAAATATCTATTCATAGCATTCAGAGCTTCAATAGTCGGATTTAAGTATCTTCTGCAAGTAATTATTGTTGATGGGACACATTTGAGCGGGAAATACGAAGGAACTTTGTTAGTGGCAGCTGCGCAAGACGTTAATTTCCAAATATTTTCTTTGGCCTTTGGGGTTGTCGATAGTGAAAATAATAAGTCGTGGGAATGGTTTTTCAAGAAATTGCGTTTATGTATATCGGATGGCTACCCGTTGGTCATAGTTTCGGATAGGCATCAGTCTATTATCAATGCATGCGTGAAAGTTTTCCCATGGGCAACACGTGGCATATGTTATTACCATCTCCAGTGTAACATTGCCCAGATTTTTGGTGGAAAAGAGCTAATGTACTTGGTCAAAGGTGCTGCGTATGCATATACGGAAGAAGCTTATGATCGATACATTGACGCGCTACGCACAGCATCACCGGCCATTGCAAAATACTTGGAAGATGCGGATCCAAATTTGGTCACGAGTACATTGTGAGGGACTTAGGTACAACATCAAGACTAGCAACATTGCCGAATCGATCAACGCATCGCTTAAGGTAGCAAGCGTATTTCCCGTAGCATACCTTCTTGATTTTATTAGAATCAAGCTTGAAAGATGGTTTTATAAAAGACGAGATGATGCTTCCATGCTAACCACACGCTTTAGTCGGGGAGTTGAATACTTGTTGGCAATTCATGACCATTACGCGGATCCAATGATAGTGGAACGGATAGACGATAACCAGTTCATTATAAAGGGAGGAACACGAAATTATCTTGTTGACTTGCTTCACAAGAAATGTTTCTTGTGTTATTGTTCAAATCGAAAGTATACCTTGCTCACATTCTATTGCGGCTTCGATAATGAGTGGTGCAGATGTGGCTATGGCTCTTTGTCCATCATATGGTATGGAGTATTTGTATGCGGTATACTACCAAAACATTTTCCCCAAAAACAACGCGTTACCGTATCCTGAGGTACCATGTTTACCTCCAGAGGTGCAGCCTAAAAAAGGTAGGAAGAAGAAGTCTCGATGGCAAACTTACCTAGAACTTCACAACTCCGACAAGTGTTCAAACTGCCATCAAACGGGTCATACGCGTCCGCATTACCTAAGATAAGGTACTTCAAACCAGACTATGTTTACTACTTAATCAATGTTTTACATTTTACACCATTAAATCGGCTATAGTAGACTTCAGGTGTAGACTTCTGTAGTAGACGTCTTAAATAGACATCTTATCTACTAAACTTCTATGTTTGTTACTACCATCTTTACTTGTGCTGAAGCTGAAGTTATTACATTTTAGTTTAAAACTAAACTTTAGTTCATGCTCAACTGTGTGTCCAATTTTTTTAGAAAAAAAAATTATAATAATTTGCAACTTGTGCACGAATCTATGCTCAACCTAGGTGATATAAGGTAGTTCAAAATTTGTGTTAAAAAAAATGTTAGTTGTTTATGCTTAAATTCGAACCAGGGCCAAATCTAGTAATCTTGTGTGTTTATTTTGGATATGTTAATACTAAAAGGTAAGACATTATCATTATCCTTATCAAAAGCGAAGCATTCTTAAGTAGAAGTCTACAAGAGAAGTGTACCATAGAAGTCTAAAATGTTTAACAAATATTAAATCAGCCGTTAATAACCTATCTTCACAAAAGTACTAACTTATCCCGAGATGCTAAGGATATAAGTTTGTGCATTTAATAACCTATCTTCACAAAAGTACAAATTATCCCGAGATGCTAAGGATATGAGTTTGTCTTACATGTACAAAAAATATGCAAGAATCCTTAATAGTTTTTAACAAGATAAGGAAGGTATGAATTACTGAACCGAAGTACTATCTCGTCTCGTAGATGTCTAAGCGATCCCAATTTCGATTTTCTGTGCCATCTTGTCTTGTCTCTATATATATCTCGGCCGCAAACTTGTCCCAGGTTGCCTTGATATCAAAGTTCTTCATCATGCTATATGGAAGACCCGAAGCATGACATTCAGTGACCTTCAAACAAAACACTCCACAACTCGAACCGTCCTTCTGTTGTGGCACTTTCTGACGCTCGATCGTAAAAGGTTTACGGTCCCAAAAAGGCCTTTCCTGCTCAGGATAAGTCTCCCGAATAAGATAAGGCACCATTACGGCTAGTGGCTCCACTAAGTCTTTCATTTGTTTGACAGGGGTAGTATGCTCAGAACTATCCCACACAACAATCTTATGCGTTGGAATTGAAATCCACAGAGTAATCCAATGACTCTTTTTGATGTTCATTGGCATGTAGATGTCATCCACTTGTTGCCCCCATATCTTGTTTGACCTACAATATGATGGTTCTTCACTTGTGTAGTATGGCGCTGCTCTAGCAGGTAACAACTTACCAGACCCATCGGGATTTGCCGGGAAGGATTTAAAATCTTCATATTTACTGGTCCACATCATGGTTAAGACTGTATCAATAAAACATATTTTGTCGCTCCTAAATCACTCTGGATGGTTGTGAAAACGTAGCCTAAGTAGTTTTATTGCAGCATCCATATGCTAAAATAGGGAAAAAACAACAAATTAAGCCTGCACTGTCAAGTAACGTCTATACTTGATGTGTACAAGTACATTCTTCCAGGAATTGAAGATACTTACAGAGTCCTTGAGCCAGTTGGGGTTCTCCAGAGATGGAACCAATTGGCACGGGTGTTAGGCACCAGCTCTTCTCCTTGCATATATACAACACAATCATAAGTGAAATTTTAAGTTGTGAATAATGGAAGTCATATTAGAAAGAGAGAAAACTACTTACGGTTCATCCTCAAGGGTCTACATCTTTTTCTGATCAACAGGAGCAAAAGGATCATATCCTTTTCCTGTTGGAATGATGCTTGGAAATTCATTTGGAATGATCCTATGTGCAGTTGCGTCCCCTTTGTATGGCGTTTTCAGTGTGTTAGCAAGAATCCTCTTTCTTTGAACCTTATTTCATGCCATAAGCAAAGTCGCATCATTCTTCTCAATTTTTCTATTTTTCTGTTTCTCCAACACGTGCTCTTTTGGCGTTTCAACAACCTGAACACTTGCCTCAGCCCCATTGACACTCTCACTTGAAGTTTCTCCATCTCTACGTCTTGGTTGTTCTGAAATTTACTCTGCAAGTAATGGAGGAAGAAAGTTAAAAAATTTTGGTGTGTAAGCAAATTGTATATAGAATTAAACAAGTATTATGTTATATATTATAGCATAGTCTTTAAATAGCAACCAACCCGCAATTATGTACCAACCAACTAAATAAAAAAGCATAGTCTTCAAACAATACACAAACAATCAAACAGTCTGAGAACACAACAACATATGATGTTAAATGCCTGTAAATTCATCACTTAGACTTAGACTTAGGCTTATTTGCTATGTCTGCTATCCACTTGCTAAAGCGTGTGACTTAGACTTAGACAAGGGTGCGTTACTAACCCCTACAGCAGGAGTATCACGTTTTTGTGCATTCGGGTTAGGAGCTGCCTCTGTCATTGGCTTATCAGTTTGTACCCCTTTCTCAGCATGAGCAGTAGATCTCTTCTCCTCCTTCCTTCCCTTTTTAGCAGCATAGTTGGACCCCTCAACAGTAGAGACCCTTTCAGATATCATGTCAAACTTTTCATCCCACATATTGAAACCATCGTCCATCTTGTTACTCAACTTGTTGTAGGATGCATCAATAAGACCCTGTAACGTCTTCACTAGCGATATTTGGTCTTCTCCATCAATACTTGCACCCTCATGAAGCTTTCTCTTTTGGCTTGAACCTACATATTTCATAGGTTGACGTTCTGATTTCATTCTGGCAGCCGCATACTTAACATGACCTGGTTAACACATCAAATACAAGTGAATCATTTGAATGCAAACTGGAAATGAAGTATACAATGCAGACTGGAATTGAAGTCTACATTGAAGAATATAAATGAAGTCTACAATGAAGACTGAAAATGAAGTCTACATTACCTGACGCAACTTTTACCGGGGATACCTGAAAACCCGACACAGGCCAATGACGTGGCTGCCATTTCCAGTTGTCATCGTACAGAGCATGGAGAACATTATCTATCAGTGGATCATCAATGTCATCGTCCCACCTTGGGTACATTTCACTCATATCCTTTATTACGAAATGTATGACATTGGTCTGCATAACAAACATGGTTAGTTAAAACAGTTAAGTAGATATATAAACATATAATAAGTAACAAGGTGAGAATCATGATGATACCTGCTTCATCATATTATGTTTGTAATTCTTGCAAGATGTGGTAGATCCTTTGTACATCAGCATAATTGGCTTTGGGTTTAGAGGATCGTCTATCGGCTGACCAAACTCAGCTGCAAAATCACGCAAAGCATAGTACGCCCACAATTAGAGAACTTGAATAAACCCTTCAATATAGTATGACTTCTTATACAGCTCTGCCTTCAATATAGATTCTTGAAAGCTAGTCTTCCATGGGGATACTTTAGAAAAGCATCTTCATCCATAACAAGCCTAGCCATTTGAAGGGAGATTTTTGTTGAACCTCCTTTGCCTTCAACATAAGCAGCATAGATGGCAAGATATCCCAGCCTCATACGGTCCACTCGATGCCATTCGCCACAAACATTAAGAACAACAACTAAATCATCAAGAGAAGGAGCCTAATCAACACTCAGTCCAAGGAGGTTCCAAAAAGTGTCCATGGCTTCCGTAATCGCTACAGCAGGTTGACCAAGATCTTCAACATAATCACAATTCAAACATGTGATATGTTCAAACTCATGGACAGAGAACTTTATCGGGCTAACACCAATGAGACTCCATATCTCATGTTCTTTCTCACATTTGAGCTGTAAAGTTAGTATATGATGGACCAGCCTAGATGCCCAACCAAAATGCATTTCATGTAACCTCAGGAACAATCCCAAGGACGAGTTTCTGATATCCTCCAATTCGTCAGGAAGGAAAACGCCAGGAGCCATAATAGCATTCATGACTTTCGTATAACCACTATAGTATCCAATGCTCTTATTGGGTTCGGGGTCAAGACCCTTGGTATAAAAACATGGTGGGAATTCTTGTGTACCGATGCTGACCTCTCTCCAGATCAAATAACAACAATTACTCAAGCAGTAAACTAAATTACAAGGCTGAACAAGTAGTCTGCAAAAGATGTCTACATTTGAAACAAGTATTCTGCAAAATAAGTCTAACCTATATAATTATCAAATTTGATTAGGGTGAATTTGGTAATAGCCATGAAAAAGTAAAATCAAAAAAGTAACAAAAGACCTAGATCTGAAGGTATAATTGTGTCACATATAGTAGTTTTGAATAGATTTGAAGATATGTTTATTTCATGTCTAATAATAATTTAAACGACAAGATCTGTAGAAGAAATGAAAAGACAAGATCCAAAAAATATATAAACGCAAGGAAAACCGAGATTTAAAATCATTTTAGCCCAACCGAGACCAAATCTCGAATCCAAACAATATAAGAGGGAAGACATTATTTCTCAAAGGAAGAGATTGCGGTAGCATTGAGAACAACTGTGAAAACAGTGAGACCCGAACTCGAATCGAAGATATTTCAGAGATAAAGAGAATTAAATACCTTCTATTCGGAAACTGTGGAATGGCGGTCGAAGTCTACTCTGGAAGTTTACTTTGGCGGTGTTCGTTTGAATCGTCGACAGAGAGGGTAGGGTTATCAATACTTCTTACCAAACTAAACGAGATTTTTAACCCTTGAGTTTTTATATGTAGGTCAAATTAAGCGGTTAAGTGGACGGTTAGCTTAAAATGAACAGTTAAGCGGTTATTTGTGCGGGTGAACCGACGTAAATCAGTTTACATGAGCCAGTTGGACAATAGTAAACATTAAACGGTTAATGTAACTTTGAATACACTTCATTTGTAGACTTCACTTTATTGAACAACATGAGTGCTTAAGGATCACCAACCAAGGATCGCTTAAGTACGAATAATGGGCGGTCCGGTCAAGACATCACCAAAACCATGAAGACACGATACACGGGATACAAAGCCGCGTATCGGATCATCGAGACCGGATCAGTTTGGAACGCCAAAGAGACGGACGGAAGTAAACGGATGGAACGTATCCAGGAAACACTCGGGAAGAAGACCCGAGCATCCGAGAACATTTGGGACGCGGGACGAGAAGACTCGCGGATCAGTTTGAGACGAGAGAACACGCAGATCAGTAAATGTGTTGGATCCACGGTACGGGAGACAAGCGGATCAGTTTACCGGAGGCACGGATTGAGTCAAGGACTCGATACACGGGACACGGGAAGACCCGATCTGCGGTACACGAGCATCGAGATGCAGATCCGAGACAACCCAATCCGCGGTATGAGAATCCTCGAGGCACGGGACGAGGAAATCCGAGGAGGACCCGCGTGTGTTGAACTCGCCGAATGAGCAGCCTCACGTGGTCCCGATCTCATGGGGACCACAATTAAATTACCGTTACACATAGTCTCAAAAATGTGGGAAGCTTATCAAACATGTGAAGAAGTGTCAAGGACATGTCACTTTCATTGGGTCACATGTTGAATTAAGAAGAAACCAAGGACATGTCACTATCTCACTTTGGGACCACTTCCCTCCTCTCTCCAATCTGATTCCAACGGCAACATTAGGAATTTCTTCTCCTATTTATATGTTGAATTATTCTTTGTAATAATTAACTTGTAAGAAACTTGAGAGCTTAATCAAAATCTGAGCAAAAAGGCTCATATACTTCTCATACATTTCTCTCTTTATTTTCTCTCTAAAATCAGTTCTAATACAATGTAGAATTATTAAATTCCAACATGGTATCAGAGCATAAGCTCTTAGGTTAGTAATTTGGAGAATTCAGTTACTTAAATATGTTAGATTGAATCGTTATAAGGAGGTTTCCATTCTCCTTATGCGCTTAATCTAACACACATTCTAAACACTATTTCCGCTGTGCAAGAAACCTTGAAGCTTTCATTTTATCATGAAAAAGAAGAAAGCTTGACGCTTTCAAGAAGAAAGAAGAAGAAGCTCTCGGGACAGAAATGGAGGAAGTTCGAGAAAATTCAAAATTCTCTTTTCCCGGTCCTTTCGAAATTCAAATTCTCTCCATCCAAAAATAAATTTCTTTGGTTGTTTCTCAAATTCAATGTCTTATTTCTGCTGCTACAAGGAGAAGAAAGAAGAAGATCCGACTCAATCAAGATGGTTGAAGAAAATACGAAGTGAAGAATTCGGTGTCATCATTCAAGGGAAACTCCCTCAAGCAAGTCTTGAGAACTTCCTTCATCAATTGGTGGTACTCCGAGGAAAATTACCAACCGGTTCGGTGAAATTTTCTACGTCAAGGAGGCTTATCTCGGGAGAATTCAAAACCCAATCTCTCTTATACTTACATCCCAATGGGATTCTTAAAATCATTCTCTTGGTTACTAAATCTTCTCGGCTTTGTTCCAATGATTTTAAATCTTTTGGAAATTTTGAATATTTCGATTTCCCAGTTCATTCAAAAGCCTTTGGCTAGGATACTCTCGGTTACTCATACTCTCAGTTACGAAAATCTTTCAATTACAAAATCTTCGGCTACTAAAATCTCTTCGGTTACTCATTCTCAAAATCTCTCAGTCACTAAATCTTTGGTTACTAAAGCTCTCGGTTACTAAATACTTTTGGTTACTAAACGCTTGGTTACTAAATCTTTCATTCCAATCATTTCCGAACGGTGGGAAAATATGATATTCTCTTTTCCCGGTTCTCTTAATTCAAAGAGAAGCCATTGATGCTCTCTGTTTTTGAGCCATTGTAGCTCTTCATTACCGAGTCTAGAACTCAAGTCTACCAATAAGCTATAAGAGATTGAGAGTGCTTATTTGGAATTTTAAAGAGAAGCCATTGATACTCTCTATCTTCGAGCCTTTGTAGCTCTCTATGTCCGATTCAAGGACTCATGTTTTTCAAGTAAGCTAAAAGAGATTGAGAATGCTTACTTATATCTCAGAGAAAATCCGAAACTATACTTGTCCATTGAAGAAAACCTGAAAACACCACTCGGTTTCGTTAACGAAGTTGTGCACTACCTAAGTGAAGAATCAAGCTAGAAGGCACAAGGATCAATGAATCCGTGTATCATCAAGATGGCGTGGAAATCATGTTCAAGGGACATTCCCTCAAGAAGTTCTTGAGAACTCCCTCTCACGAAAATAGAGAAGCATTCTAAACTCAACTCCTATTTAAATTCTTATAACTTCATTATCATAATGCTATTGGAATTACTTCTCTAATTCGATTGATTAGTTTTAAAACTATTTGAACATCAAAGTTATTATTTGTGTTAAATTCTTTGAATTGATCCGATCATGAAGTCTTAAATTGTTGATCATCTAAGTCTTTGATATTCCTCATGACATATACTTAATCTCTCTTATTTATTACTTGTTTAAGGACAAAGGAGACAATGAGAGCCTCAAAGAAGGAAGATGGCATGAAAGTAATTCAGTACCGAGAAGAAGAAGAGGCAACACGCATAGAGGTTTTGGAAGGGAAAATCCAAACTGTGGGCTACATAATCGATGAGCCCTAAAGGGAAAATCCGAACTTGTAGCTCACTAATCGACGAGCCACTCCAATTCCTCAAAACATGCCGTGGTGGAAAATTCCGAATTGGTGTTACCAAAAGGAACATTACCAACCTATGAACAGACATAGGAGAAACCTTGGAGAGGCTGACCTAAGCTACTAGGCAAAAGCTCTAGAGAAGGAGGTTCATTGGAGAAGAGGAAGTTTCATGTGGAGTGCATCCGGTTTCAACCTAATCGACGAGTCCACCCGGTTCAATGCAACAATTTTTAAACTTAAGAAGATGACTCGGGAAAGTTAAAGTCTGGCCATGGAAAGGTCAAGAAAAGAGTGGAGAAAATCCTCCAAGTGATTCCGAAGCAATTTGGTAAACAACAAAGGCTACAAAGCCAAAGTCTCAAGACTGGTCCAGAACCGCAAATCTGTCTTGAAGAGGCGTGCGTGAAAAATTGAGACGTTTCAAGGAAAACTTCTCAACATGAAAAAGTTAGAGGACCCTGTCTAGTTTCAGGGGGAGAAAATATTGCATCAATCCAAGCCCTACAGAAGACGTGAGAGCCAAAATACCAGAAGGTGTCCAGACTGTATTCGGACAGTCTTTGAAAAATGATCTCGAGTGGCAAACTGGTGAAGGCAAATGGCAAGCCCTATTTATGACATCAACTAGACCCAATATTTAAGATGTACAGTGGGTTAGTGGTGCAAAAGAAGGAGCTTGAATATTTTAAAAATGGCACCAAACCGGACAGTTTGGTGATAGCTCATAAACCAACCGAATGGAGCATCAAACATTCAACCAAACTCCATCAAATCAGGCTATGTCTAACCTTAATCTCTTTAATTATGCATAGTCAATTGAAATTCAGTTGGAACTGGTTAAGTATGCTAAAATCAGTAGGCTAGGAAGCCTAGAAATTGTTTAATGAATTCAATTGTAAACTGAATTTGCAAAACGAATTTTTTTTAGGCTTATTAGCTTAAATCATTTGAAATTCAATTATTAAAATCAGTAAGCTATGGCTAGGAAAATCAGTAGCTAAGCCCATTTTAAATTGATTAAGCTATGAATAAATCCGTAAAATGATCCATTGTTCTTGTTTAGCAAATTAACTTGTCATTTACACTTACCTATCATTATTTTCTGAAATCTCTCATAAGCGGTTTAAAAGGGGCAGTATCAAAATTGAAAGCAATCAAGAAGAAGCGTGGCAGCAACTAAGTCAATTCGCTGCGGTTTCAAGCTTAAACTTTGTGCACGTCGTCTAAGCTTGAGGGGGAGTATTAGAGAGGAGGCTATCAAGGATAAGCCGAGGTCGGAAATCAAAGAATGGAGGAAGGCCGAGGACAGACGGTCAAAGGCCGGCCGAGGCAAAGCCCAAAGAAGGCTGTCCAAAGCCGTTTAATGGCTTGGATCCACAAAGCCGAATCAAGTCCCTTGTTCAAGTCCTCTCATCATTATGATTGACACCCTACTATGGTTTTAATGAGACCATCATCTTGATTCTCCAAGTTTACACTTCACTTTGTTATGTATGAACTTGAGGGGGAGTATTGAACAAGATGAGTGCTTAAGGATCACCAACCAAGGATCACTTAAGTACGAATAATGGGCGGTCCGGTCAAGACATCACTGGAACCATGAAGACACGATACGCGGGATACAAGGCCGCGTATCGGATCATCGAGACCGGATCAGTACGGAACACCAAAGAGACGGACGTACAAACGAAAGTAAACGGATGGAACGTATCCAGGAAACACTTGGGAAGAAGACCCGAGTATCCGAGAAAATTTGGGACGCGGGACGAGAAGACTCGCGGATCAGTTTAAGACGAGAGAACACGCGGATCAGTACGTGTGTTGGATCTGCGGTATGGGAGACAAGCGGATCAGTTTACCCGAGGCACGGATCGAGTCAACGACTCGATACACGGGACACGGGAAGACCCGATCTGCGGTACACGAGCATCGAGATGCGGATCCAAGAAAACCCGATCCGCGGTACGAGAATCCTCGAGGCACGGGACGAGGAAATCCAAGGAGGACTCGCGTGTGTTGAACTCGCCGAATGAGCAGCCTCACGTGGTCCCGATCTCATGGGGACCCCAATTAAATTATCGTTACACATAGTCTCAAAAATGTGGGAAGCTTATCAAACATGTGAAGAAGTGTCAAAGACATGTCACTTTCATTGGGTCACATGTTGAATTAAGAAGAAACCAAAGACATGTCACTATCTCACTTTGGGACCACTTCCCTCCTCTCTCTAATTTGATTCCAACGGCAACATTAGGAGTTTCTTCTCCTATTTATATGTTGAATTATTCTTTGTAATAATTAACTTGTAAGAAACTTGAGAGCTTAATCAAAATCTGAGCAAAAAGGCTCATATACTTCTCATGCATTTCTCTCTTTATTTTCTCTCTAAAATCAGTTCTAATACAATGTAGAATTATTAAATTCTAACACACTTACCATCAACTCTATGTAGACTGCTTAAATCTATAGTAGACCTGTACAATAGACTACTAATTAATAACTTTTGAAATGTTTAACAAAAAGATAAATGAACCGTGGTATTACGATTTTTAAGATAAAAGTATTAAAGTACAAGAAACGAGTAATCTTAATAAAATGTTTTAAGAAATTAATCAATAGTTGAAAAAATCAAGGGTTAAATAACCGCTTAATAAACCATGAATCTTTTAGGATTTTAATAAACCGTAAACCCTAATACGTTCTTCGATGATACAGATTACCATGTGGAGGTTCCTATCGATGGACCATCGAAGACTCCATATGATGGAGGGGTTTTTTGGATTTCCTACAGATGGCAAGTGGATTATCCGTATTCACTGCCACGGGTGAATTTCAAAACCAAAATCTACCACCCCAACGTCAATGCGACAGGTTCCATTGACCATGACATGTTAAGAGCCATGCGATGGTCTCCTGCGCTTCGCCCGACCCATGCGAAGAAATTCTCGATCTCATTGCTTCACCAAACTTGGACAATCCTCTGTCGGCACACGTAGCCGATATTTACCAAAGTGACAAGGCCAAGTTTGAGGAGTATGCAATGGAGTAAGCCAGTGGTTTAGATCCAAGGTGTTTTTTTTGTTTTTAAAACTATTTCCTTATATATGTTTTTGTTTATGTTTTTATCTATGATTTTATTTATGTTTTTATTGCTATTTCCATGTTTTGTTCATCAATTGCTTAACTTAATAAAGACTTGGTGTGAATTTTTTTAGTTACAACTTTTTCGCACTTTGAACAATTGTTGATCCAACTTCTTCTTCTTGCTTCACCTTATCCATGCATGCAACTTCTTCTACTTGAATCAAAATTTATTTTAAAAGATTTTTCTTAAACAAATAAAAAAGAAAGAGGTGTTATTAAAATGGTACAATAGGATAGAGAATAGTCTGCATGTTCGTGTACTTTATATCCAATATACAGAAAGTATCTTTTTGGCCAAATAAATACACATTGACTTTTTGTTTATTTTCCCAAAACTTGTACTTTTACTTTTTTGGTAACAGAAAAACATTAAATATAGTACAGAAAATCAATCTTTTAAACACAAAGAAAAAATGGAGTAATTCTTTAAGTCTTCATCGAAAATGTACGTGCAGTTAAATTAAAAAGCTAATATTCGGTCATCTTTGTTTTCCAAGGAAATTACTAATTAAATTAATTAACATATACACTAGTATAAAAATAGAATCTTTGTCTTCTTTTCATATCAACAATTCCTCCCTTTCATAGAGATTTTTCTCCTTCATTTCCACTAGAGCGACAACCGCTAAGGTATTGGAAAAAGCTTTTGTATTTCTTCTTACCAATAGCGTGTTCTTAATAACACAGAAAACTTGATTAATAAGTCTGTTTAGGTCTCAGTTGACTTTTTATTTGCTTTCACTTAAGTTAATACTCTGTGGTACGAGTGTTGGTTGTTGTTGATTTCAATTTTTTGTTAGTTTCTTTTAAGATATTGAATGTTATTTCTCTCGCAGCATAGTTCAGAATGAGTTCTAGGGCTCCTTCAGAAGATGATGGAGGATGGATGGGTGAACCCAAAAACAACAAGAAGAATGATATGGATAAAGTTTTTGAGGAAGATGATGGATTCGATGATTTTGACGAAGATGTTTCAATTGATAGTTATGAATCAGATGTGGGTCAAAAAATTCATGGGACAAGGAAGAATAATAGACGGTTGAGATGGTTTTTTGAGAGCGTAGGTGGGTTATCAATTGAGAAAATAAATGAACCAGGAAGGCAGTGGCACTGCCCAGCTCACTCGAGAACAACTCATCGTGTAAGAGTAAAGCTCCATAGGGACTTCGCTAAAGTTCTAGAGAAGGATCTGCAGATTCGAGAAGTATTTTCTTAAGTTTTCTCTCAATTATTGTCGTCAATAAGTGGAGACTTGTAGTCTTCCTAGATAAAATAAGCCAATAAGTGGAGACTTTTAGTCTCCCTAGATCTTTGTTTTTTTTGTTTTTGAAACTACTTCCTTAGTTTTTTCGGATTATAATTATATTTTCTTGTTCATCAGTTGCTTAACTAAATAAAGACTTGCTTGTTAATGTTCGAGAAATAGAGAGTCTGGTCGGAGCAGTTATTTCCAGTAAAACTATATATATGAATACCAACTCAAAAACCCACTACAAGCAATTGAAGTTTACAAATCTAATGTAGACTTCAATTGGTATCTGCAAATGAAGTCTACAACCATAACCATAATTTATTAATTTCTTCAACTTTTCCTTAATATATTAAACCTTTGATGAAGATTACTCGTTTCTTGTATTTTAATATTTTTAAAAAAATTTATCATTCCATTCCTTTCAATTTATCTTTTTTCTGAAACGTTTGACAAAGTTAGTAATTAGTAGTCTACTTCAAAGATCTACTATAGAAGTCTACTATCCGAGTTGATGTGCCACTGAAACCTGATAGCTTTTTCTTAAACGTTTCAAAAGTTATTAATTAGTAGTCACGTCTGTTCTTTTTTTTTTTGAATTTGGGTGACGTGTCTTTGGTCTCTACGACACGTCTCTTTGTATGTACATCTATATATACGTACTTCCGTCTCTCCATCTCTACATCTTCCTTCATCCTCGTCTCTTCAGCTCTGCATCTCTATACTCGTATACTTCATCCAAACTGCCCCAACAATGGATCGGATTAAGCAAAGGAACATTCGACTTCGATGTGATTTGAAGGAGTTGGAGAAAGAATACCCTTCGATGAGGATCATCGACGAAAGGAAGGATTCATGAATCTTTTAGGATTTTAATAAACCCTAGACCCTAATATGTTCTTCGATGATACATATTACCATGTGGAGGTTCCTATCAATGGACCATTACAGACTCCATATGATGGAAGGGTTTTTTGGATTTCCTACAGATGGCCAATGGATTATCCATTTTTGCCGCCACAGGTGAATTTCAAAACCAAAATCTACCACCCCAATGTCAGTGCAACAGGAGGCATTGACCATGATATGTTAAGAGCCACGCGATTGTCTCCTGCGCTCCGCCCGACCATGGTTTCGAACGAAATTCTCGATCTCATGGCTTCACCAAACTTGGATGATCCTCTATCGGCACGCGTAGCCGATACTTACAAAAATCACAAGGCCAAGTTCGAGGTAACTGCACGAATTTGGACGGAGGAGTATGTAATGGAGTGAGCCGGTGGTTTAGAAGAGAAGATAAAAATATCCAATGTGTTATTCTTGTATTTAAAACTATTTCTTTGTCCATGTTTTTATTTCTGTTTTTTTTGTCCTAGACCTTTTACTTTGTTTTCTTTTTGTCAATTGCTTAACCTAATCAAAACTTTCTTTTGTCAATTGCTTAAAATTATTGGTTAGGATAAAATTTCTGGTTAATATAGACTTCAAATAAAGTCTACATTCTGAAACCCTATAATCTAAATCGAAACCCTAAACTCAATGTAGACTGCAAATAAAGTCTACAACTATAAAGTAGACTTCGATGGAAGTCTACAATCCGAAACACTAAATTAAAAATGAAGTCTACATTCCCGAATCCTAATTGTAGACTTCTGACACCCTAATTCTATACTTCTGAAATTAGGTTAATTGTATTATACCTAATTATAGACTTCATTTTAAGTCTAAATTACGAAACCCTAATTGAATTTGAACTTGAGTTTGAGTTAGATTTTGTATTTCTTAACCACTTTTAAATGAATTAGGGATTTTTCCTTAGGTTATATATGTTAGACAACAAAGACAAACATACGGATCGACATGCAAATAATAAGGAATATAAAATTCACCGGTTCGAAAAGCATAGTGATACGGTTCGAGAAGAAACATGAAAGAAAAATAAACGTAAAAGAAAAATAAACATAAAAGAAAGTCTTCACATGAGATCACATTATTTGGAAGTCTTTAAACAGCCTCACTCCATTGGCATCAGATCACTGAAGCGTCCAACTTCGTGCAGTTGCATCGAACATGAACCTATGGGTCTTGTACATATGCGTGATGTGAGACAATAAAGGATCTTCCAAATTTGAGGACTTCAAAAGGTCGGGAATGATCATAACAACATGGGACACCTTATAGGAAGGACACCATTTTGTTTCTCTCAAGACGTCATGGTCTACGGCTCCATTTCCATTGATGTTTGAATGATAAATTTTTGCTTTGAAACACACATGTGCAAATTCAAATCACACCTCGGTAAATAACACATGATAACATACGTGAAGTTTAATTTTTCATCAACCAACCTTTGGCGCCTTTAACGGATAATCCACTGGAAACAAGATGCTAAGCCAAAAACCCCCCTAGCGTAGGGAGTATCCATGGGTCCATCTATAGGTACTTCGTAATGGTAATCTTCATCACGACACATTGATGTTAAACAAATAAATAAGAAATTCAATGATCAGACACGATGAGATATCGTAAATGCAATACAATAAGAGGTCGTAAATAAGAGATCCAAAATAATTACCTTCCTCGATGATCGTCATAGCAGGAAATTCTGTCTTCATCTCCTCAATATTCTTGCGAATTAGTCTGAGTCTAAAAGTCATCTCCTCAATATTCTTGCGAATGATATGATATAGATGTAGATAGATTGTGAGAAGATGAAGAATGGTCTTATATAGATGTAGGGACGAAGAGACGTGACTTGTTAGTTTTGGTCAAACCTAATAAATGTTCTGAATTCAAATTTTGGTCAAAAGCAGATTTATAATTTCATACTTCACAATTTATTATAGTTTAATTACGAACAATAAAATTTTACAAAAATATTTTTTGCAAATTTATAAATTTAAATATAAGGTTTAATTACGATGTAGACTTCTTTTCCAGTCTTAAAGTAGACCTCATTATGATTTCTACTATGTAGACTTCCGGTGTAGACTAAAACAAGCTACATTGTAATAGTCTTCTATAATCCGAGTTAATGTCATTACAGGTCTACTATGTAAGTCTACTGTCCGAGTTGATGTGTCAGTGTTACCTGACCACTTTTTCTCAAACGTTTATGACATTAACTATGTGACAGTCACAGTGACACTGAATAAAAGAGTAGTAGTTTCACTAAAAAGTCACGTCTCCTCTTTGTTTTTTTTTAAAAGGGTCACTTCTCTTCGTCTCTTAAACAATAGCCATTGGATCTGAAATAGATGTGATTGGAACGAAAAAATTGCAATAGCGTAATGGTTAAATACTAACACATACTTACATGATAAAGATCTTTGTAACTTTAATTTTGACATGATTATAACTTAAATTTTACAAACATGTTTGAACACGGTAATAGCAACGTGGGAAGGAGGATTAAAGTACATAATTGGTTTACTATGAGACAACTTAGGAAGGAGGATTCCGCGGTTTAGTCTGTAGATTTTATTGTATATTTAGCCGGTTAGGTTAAAAGTTCCGGTTCATGTAGACTGCAAATGAAGTCCACAACCCGAAACCCTATACTCTAAATTAAAACCCTAACTCTATCTAGACTGTAAATGAAGTCTACGACCCTAAAGTAGACTTCGATTGAAGTCAACAATTCGAAACCCTAAATTTATTATTTTCAAAGGATTATTCAAATCCTTAAATAAATCTTTTATCAAACATTCAAACATGTAATATACTAACAATTTTCAATTTTATGCAAGGTTTATGTTTTTAAACGTCTTAATGTTGGAATTATGAACCTTAAATCAAACCCTACATTACAACTACAATTACTATAAACCTTAAACTATCTATATGAATACCAAAACATAAACCCACTACAAGCATAAACTCATACAGCTTATATGCACTCAATTACAAAAACAAATCGTTTTAATAGCTAACTAAATTGCGATGGAGTAGAAGTGTTTGGTATTCATGTATACTCTAGTATACAACATGTTATTCATTAATTTCATTTCAAATGCAATTTGTCTTTTTCTATAATTTCATTCAATGTTGTGAAATTTTTAATTACATACTTCACAAATGATTATAGTTTAATTATGAATAAAAAAGTTTTACAAAACTATTTTTTTCAATTTATAAATTTAAATAAACACTTCAATTATGTTGGAGACTTCATTTGCAGTCTACATAGTGTTTAGGAAGTCAAAGCCAATAAATGTTCCGAGTTTAAAAGGAGAAAAAGTTTACACGTGTAAAATTTCTGACTAAAGCAGGCATTAAATGTTCTTAGTTTGAATCATACGTGTGAAAGTTCTGACTCAGAACTGTCACTTTGTAAATTGTACTCTTTACACCTGCCAAATATTTTTTCCCGATGAAGTGTGAACATACATGACACATAAATTCGGAGTTATTTTATCATTAAATTTCGTTCTTTTACGCCGTTGTAGACTTCATATGAAGTCTACAAATGAAGTCTACAAATGTTTGCCAAAATACCTTGTTAACGCGCACAACACGTTGCAAATTGGGTTGGATCTGTTAGTCTAAAACGACATAGTTTTGTGATTTGGGAATAAAATTGAGAGTCAAAATTAGGGTTCTTATTTTGTTCCTTCTTTGCCAATTTCAAAGAGAGAAGAATTTAGGGAAAATCGGCGAGACAACAATGAGTGACCAAGGAAAAGGGATTCCGACTCACTGTAGATGTGGTGAACGTGTAAAACTGTTGACTTCAAGGACGTCGACGAACCCAGGGAGGCCATTTCATGCTTGTCCAAATGGAGATGAGGTAAAAAAATTTGGTTTGAGAATATGTTTGAGTACATTTTCATATTCGATTGAAAATGTTCTTGTATGTTGTAGAAAAATCAGTTTCACTTGTTCAAATGGACGGATGAATCTATGCTTGAAGAAATTGAAGAAATGAAAGGGTTTAGCAGTTTCAGAATCAACCATGGAAAATCTAACAATGGAGACAAAGACTTGTGAAGTTGTGATAAGGAATTTAAGAAGGAGCTAGATGGTATTCAAAAAGAAATTAAAGATTGCAAGATGCAGCTTCAGAGTTTAAAGAACATGGTTCTGTTTGTTGTGGTAATTGTCGTTTTGTAGAAGTTTGCTATCTAGTATGTTGCTTCATAGTTCGTAAGGGTTTAATGGCTTGTTGTTTGTTATTTAATTATAGATGTTTTTTGAATCGGAAATACATAAAAACCCTTGGAATCCAAAATTCATAAAATCCAAAAATCCTAATTCTTGATTCCAAAATACATAAAAACCAAAATATATCATAGTTCTACTAAAATCTGCAAAATGCATCTCTTAACCCAGCGTTGGATCAACCTAAAACAGAGACCAAAATTATAATATGAATACGTATGACAACCCATAAAGGGGTAAAAGATCAGAGGCTTTGTTCCATATATTACAATCCTAATTTCAATATTATACAACATTAATGGATAAAAGAAATTAAGAACTTGTCCACCAAACATATAAGAAACTCATCACACATACAATAACTAAACACACTACACAAAGTCCTTAACGTCGACGCCGCTGCAACGCTTCTTCACAAGAAGCTTTAGTCGAGTTAACTTCATCTCTGTTTTCTGAAGGTTACTTTGAATCGTCTTCAAATCTGACCTAGCACCACAACCATAATCTGTTATGGCGTGCCGTTGATTAAATATTAACTGACGAATTAAAGATGACTTCTCATCCACCACCAGCCTCATCTCTTCGAATTCTTCCATAACAACCTCATCCCACCACTTCAATATGTGGAAAATACCATCCTATAGAAAGACATAAGACATAATCCAAAACAAGACAATATTAAAACGTGAATGATAAACAAAACCAACAAATTCGAATTTAAATGACAATAAGACAAACTGTACAGCATGGTTTTCACATCCATAGAATCTCCGACTCGGATTATCTATTGAGGTGGAGGTTTTAAGAACTACCACCAAACCACACTTACACAACTTGGGAAATCCAGAAATTCGTGTTGAGCTACGACGAGCAGTTGAACTCACACTCCTTGTGGAACTACTAGACGGTTGTGTGTAGCGATATTGCCTCATACCTGATTACATAATACATTAAGAACTAATTACCATATAATGAAAAAACACACACAATAAATAATAGACGTCTAGTGAAGTCTGCAAGTGAAGTCTACATTGCATACTTCTTACGTAGGCTGCATTGTATATTTTTCTGGACAAATATATTAATATTGTAGACTGTTTTTTACTATTTCAGCATCACACTATCAACAATAACGGAAGGAAATGTGACTCAGATCTGGAACAATGAAGATCTGAAAAAATATATCAACACCTAAATGGGTCAAATCTGAAATAGATGTAAATAGACAGATTTAAAACAAATTTGAAGATAAAAACGATAAAATTGCTAGTCAAATCTGCAACAATGAATGCACCTGCGATCTGAAACAAAATGAAATAAACAGATTTTAAACAAGAAATAAGGTAAATAGGATAAAAATGAAACTCACATTTGAAACCTTACCAGTTGTGACAAAATACATATGCTCTACATATACCACAAAAAATCAAATGAAGAGGAATAGTTTATATCAAAGAAGGATAAGAGACAAGGAATAAAAGATGAAGAGGAGTTACGCCACTTACAACTACAAAATCTGACTTAAAAGAGAGACGACGGTGCCCCAGATCTGCATAAACCACAAGAAACAAGGTAAAAATGATAAAAATGAAAGTCAGATTTGAAACCTTACTAGTTGGAACAAAATAAATATGAGAACGACGGTGGTCCAGATCTGCATATACCACAACAAAACCAAATGAAGAGAAATAGTTTATGACAAAGAATAATATGAGATAAGGGATAAAAGATGAAGAAGAGTTACGTCACTTACAACTAGAGAAACTCGGTTAAAGTGGCGACGGTGTCCAAGATCTGCATAAACAACAAGAAAATCATATCAAGACGAAGAGTTTATGAGAAAGAATGAATGAAGAAGAGTTATGTTACTTACAACTACATAAACTCGGTAAAATAGAGACGGCGGTGGTTAACGGCGACTAATGATGAAGATCTTCGACGCAAAAGGATTAAAAAACCGCCGTTGGAGAGAGAGAGTGTGGTTGCAGTTATTTTTAACAAAATTAGGGTTGGTTTCCAGTTAACTTGTTATATATATAGAGGGTTAAATTATCCGGTTATGTTAAAATTTCAGGTTTATGTAGACTGCATATGAAGTCTACAATCCGAAACCCTATATTCTCTGTAGACTGCATATGAAGTCTACATATTTAAGTAGACTTCATATGAAGTCTACATATTTAACTCACTCATTCATTCATTTGACCATGCTATTTGTTTTTTTATTGTAATTTGAATCAATTTTGTGAACAGTTATTTTCCATACTTCACAATTTGTTATAGTTTAATTATGATCAAGAAAGTTTGACAAAAATATTTTTTTTTAATTTATAAATTTAAATATAAGATTTAATTATGATGCAGACTTTTTTTTCAGTCTTAAAGTAGACGTCATTTGATGTTTACTGTGTAGACCATATGTAACTCACTCATCCATTCATTTTCAATGCTATTTGTCTTTTTATTGTAATTTGAATCAATTTTGTGAAGATTTATTTTTCATACTTTACAATTTGTTATAGTTTAATTATGATCAAGAATGTTTTACAAAAATATTTTTTTCAATTTATAAATTTAAATATAAGATTTTATTACGATGGAGACTTCTTTTCCAGTCTTAAAGTAGACGTTATTTGATGTCTATTGTGTAGACTTCCGGTGTAGACATCAAAAGGCTAAAAAGATCATTATGCATTCCGTTTTTTGCTCATTAAGGCTGTATTTGTAATTTTACTACCCCTTTGGGTTACTTTTGCCAAACATGAGATGACGGGGATACTTTTGCATTTTTTTTTTTTGTCGACGGATATTTTTGCATTTCAAATCAAGTTATAGGTCATTATTAGCAATATCCTCATTTTTTTTAAATTGATAAAAAAATATTTTGTTTCTGTCAAGGCATTGAACTTTTCAAATACACATCTTATTCTTGTCAAAAATAATTATATGTTATTTAAATTAACATATTAGGTACATCATATATTTTCACATTATCAACATAACCATAAAAAAAATTTATTGTCACTCTTTCCTATAATTACATTTATATTTCTTCTTTGTTAAATTTAAACATATTACTATTTCAATAACTGTATTATTATATTTTGCAGATTTAAATATGAGAAAGGACTTTTTCAAATCTCTCATATAATTTAATATGTTAAAGAAATGTGTAACTAATGTGTATCTAAATTTTTTAATTAAAAATAATAAATTGTAGATACAATATAATGTGGAAATGAGGTAGAAGATGAAGTGTCATGAGAAGAGAGCAATGTATCTTTATACGAGAAAAGAGCTGAGACTCGAGCCATTTCAGCCCTTTTGCTCTTTTATCTCTTACTTTTTGTTCTGGTTCTTAATTGAAAAAGATCTAAGTGAAGATATTTATAGGGACTTTGTTTGGAAAATGTTTTTAATTGTTTTCTTGATGAATTATTGATTGAGATGAGAACCCGGTTGTTAGAGTCGACTGTGTACAATCTACACTTCACTTGAATTGCTATTTTTTATGTTTTCATCGAAAAATAACATTTGGCTTCACAATGTAAAGAAAGCATATTAATGAAAGGAGTCGACACATTTCAATTTGCATGGCTTGTTGAAGTGCATGTTTCTTACACATCAGCATTTGAGATAGGCACATGTAATAGGACAAAAATTATTGCATATAGCTAGTAGTTATATTTGTCAAGTTAAATATATATTTTTCAAAAATAAATTTACAATAATTAAGACTGAAATTATAATAAGAATCTTGAAATTTGATGGTCAATTGCTAACAATATATTTTTTTTTTTTGAAACTTTGCTAACAATATTTTGATTGCAAAAAAAGTAAGCAGCTTTATTAAGAATGTATCGAAATACTTTGATCAATTATGGATGCATGGCAATATCAAATTAAATAAATATATGGAAATGATAAAAGAAAAATAAAATACTAAATAAAAAGTGAAGACTACCCTCAAACGGTTCCACCTGTTACAGGAGATTGCTCAACCTGTAAAGGAAGAGCAGTAGCTGGATCTGCAAAGAGTTGTAGAACCTACACCTGTGGTGCCTGAAGATCGCAGATCCGAAAGGATTCGTAACGATCACGAGAGATATGGATTTCTTGTGACCGATTGTCATGACTTGTTGATCATTGACAATGGCGAGCCTGCGAATTTTGAAGAAGCAGTGTTGGGCCCGGACTCCGAAAAGTGGCTTGGAGCCGCTAGATCCGAAATGGGATCCATGTCAGAAAACCAGGTATGGTACTTGGTAGATTTACCTGATGGTGTAAAAGCCATTGAGTGTAAATGGATCTTCAAGAAGAAGATTGACGTGGATGGATATATCCAGATGTACAAAGCTAAGTTGGTGGCTAAAGGTTTCAAGCAAATTCATGGTATGACTATGAAGAGACCTATTCCCCAGTCGGTATGCTTAAATTTATTCGGATTATCCTACACACTGCCATCTATCATGGTGATGAGATTTGGCAGATGGATGTGAAAAACAATTTTCCTTGATGGAATTCTGGAAGAGGATGTGTACGTGACACAACCTGAGGTTTCACAGATCCTAATAATGTTGGGAAAGAATGCAAGCTTCATCGATCCGTTTATGGATTGAAGCAAGCATCACGGAGTTGAAATCTTCGTTTTGACAAAGCTATTAAAAGGTTTGACTTCATCAGGAACGAAGAGGAACCGTGTGTTTACAAGAAGACTAGTGGGAGTGTAGTTGCATTTCTCGTTATGTATGTAGATGACATACTTCTTCTCGTTATGTATGTAGTTGCGACTTTAACAAAAATTCAAAGTTATTTTTCTAGAACAGTTAGCCCGGATACACAAAATCCAAAATTGGATTATTAGTATCATAAAACCAAGCATTCTATAAACTCCCAACTTAATATCGGCGTAACCAGGTCGTGCATATGCATAACTAATGTGAAAGCTTTTCACATCGGTACCCTAGCCAGGTATCCGATCTCCCATACATACTTCCCATAAGTATAATGTTATAAAGCCCATACAACCTAAGTCGGACTCAGTTCCGCATAAAGTCAACGATCGTTAAAGTAAATATACGACTTAGGTCGCATACTTTACAACGACTTGGACAAACAACATGGTAAATCCGTATATTTCTGTGCACTCAATAAGAAAAGTTCGAAAGAATCAGAAAATTACAGGGACTTTTTATCCCGATCTCAGCTTAATAAAAATTAGCAGAAAGAGTTAACGCTTTATAAAAATGTTGGTTTATAAAAGTCAAAGTACTCGGACTACATAGGAAACTTTAAAGCAAAAAATTCTTAATAAGGAAAAACAAGAATTGTAAACAAGATGCCCTAGAAGCAAAAACAACAGTTGCTCCCTGACGAGTCGTTGGAGAAGCAATCGCAACAACAACTTCAAAAGAATTGAAGATGCCCTAAGAGATATATCTCCTCGGAGTTGTTCTCGCTTCCTCATTTGCTATGTTCCTCTGAGCTTCGTCCAACAGCTCTTCGACGGTTAGAGGTGAGTATCTCGGCAGGTCAAAGTCAAACTCTTCTGCTTGCTCTGTGTTCCTATCCCTGACCTCAGCGTACCAAGAGCTCTCTAGCTCATCAAGGCAGGTAAGGGAACCAATGGCTTCACACATTTGGGTCACATAATGGTCAGGACGATCCCGTCGACCAATCTAGAGCTCTTGTTTGTCTGTGCGGTCAGCCCAGATGTCCATATGCTTATGCATAACCGTCTCTGACATCTTGGCCGACTCCCTCCACAATTCACACGAAAACTAAAGTCTTTCTTGTTCTTCTCCAACCATAGCTAAATGCCCTTTAAGTGATGCGACGTTAGCACGTTCCACCTTGAGACGCGACTTCGTCTCAGAGAGAACCCTGTTCAAGCGAACGATTTCTCTTGTCAAGCTCTTCGAACTAGCTAGGGCCTCTTTGTCAGAGTTCAACTTGGAAGACGTCGCATTCCCAAACATGGTCTCATACGAGCTAACGAGATGGTTGACTGAGTTTATCAACTGAAGAAGAAACAATAAAGAGTAAGGATCAATGATAGGGCCAAGAAAGGAAAACAAAGTATTATCAAATCTCAATGGCTTTCACGGCAACTGTTTTATATTGCAAATAAAGAGTAAGGATCAACGATTTTTGTACACAGCACAAATAAAGATGAAGACAGAGGGTGTCCTTGCCTTAATCCTCTCTGTATGGTTTTATCAACCCGTATGGCTCATTGTTGATCACCCAAGAGAAAGAGACTGAGGTAAGTCAGTACATGACCCACTCAATCCATATGGCATGAAATCCCATTTATCTGAATAGTTCCCTTATAAAGCTCCACTCAACTCTATCATATGCTTTTGACATGTCTGACTTGATGCCTAGGAACTCCTTTGAGACTTTAGGGTGAGTTCTAAGGCCATGTACCAGCTCAATCATGATGTTGTCTGATATGAGTCTATGTGGCACAAATGCTGATTCGATAGGAGCCATAATCACAGGAAGCAGTGGTTGCAGCATCTTGACCAAGATTTTTGAGATGACCTTATAGCACTTGCAAATATTTTTAAAAAATTTGGGTTGGCTTGATTAATAAAATAAAATATGTTTAGAGTATTAAGAAATGAATCACAATTATAACTGGTTTTTCAATCATGTTTATGTGATGATTAGATCTAAATTATATGGCCCTATTAACAAGGTTGTCTAACTACAATAAACCAGTGTTTTCAAAATCGGACCGGACCGGGGGTCGGACCGAGTTCAACCGTGAACCGGCCAGCTAGCCGGGTTGGGTTGACCTGGGTTTTAGGTTTTTTTTTTTTTTTTAAATTTCCATTTTTTCCACTTTTAAATTTTTTATGATTAAAATTTATAGAAATAAATACTAGTTTTGAATTTAATTATCCACCCAAAAAAAAAGTTTTGAATTTAGTTAATTTTTATTATGGTTTAATGTTTTAAATATTTTTTTACATATAAACTTAACTATTTCTCATTAAATTTTGTCTTTGAATAGTTTTTTTGTTATTAAAATAATTTTCTTAATTTTTAAAAATATATATTTATCAAAAATATATGTTTATTCAAAGGCTATATTATATATTTGGATATTATAGTTTTACAAAACCTATTTATATTATTATTTATAAAAAAAACTATTAAACCCGGTTCGACCCGGTCGGACCACATTGACCCATGACCCAAAAATATCTCCGGTTCGGTAGCCGGTCCGGTTTTCAAAACATTGCAATAAACGAATCAAGCGGTTCTTGTACGGTCCAATAGATGTCTATTGTTTGCTCAATTCAGCATACAGAAGAGACTATATGGTACTTTGAGCTCTTTAACTACGTGCCTTAGTCGTGAGAGAAAACATCACGTACTTTAAAAGGGATATTGAAAGCAGCACGAGATATATGCTATAATAGCTTCTTCTTTTTTTGTCTAATCACAAGTAAATAGCTTTACACCAAGAATCCTTTAGCATAAATCTGTTTTTTATTTTATTTTGTATAACTTCAAAGATAGCTTTTCTCTCTTCTCATGAAGGCACCTCATCATCCACATCATATTTTCTATTTTATTTTTATAATTTCAAATTTAATATACATATTAATTAAATTATAAATGTGGTTTAACATTAGAGAAAAAATATGAAAAGTCATAATGTTATATCAATAAATATAGATATCTATATATAGTTACTAGATTAATAACTTGTTTCATAAATTTGGTTATGCTAATATATTTTATATTTCATACATCTTCAATAAAGTTAAATTGTATTTGTTAATATTATAAAAAATCTAAAATATCAAAAAAGTCATAACAATTTACAACTAACTTGATCAAGCACTAAATTCATATCGCAAAAACATAAGTCGCTACATCTTACATCTAAATTTAATAATAACTTGAATGTATCCTTAAAACAATAAGGGCAATTATACATAAAAGAGTGAAAAAATGAGAGGCGAAACTATTGTTTTCTTAAGAAAAATATTAAAAGTATTTACACAAAATATAATATAAGTTTCAATAATTAAGAACGTTGGGTTTTGTGAAATAATTTTGATCAACAAAAGTTTTTAAAATACAATAAAAAGTGGAGGAAAAATCTCTATGCTATTAAGGAATTGCAAAAAAGAAAAAAAAATGATGGAAGGTGTAATTAATATTTTAGATACAGTACGTGGTGAAAATTTAAACTATGCATATTTCACATACTATATTTAATAACTTTGGTTATAATATATTTCATACTATAAACATTTAATGAGGTAAAGTTGTGTGGCAAATATTATAAAATATCAAACAAGTAATAAGAAATAAACAAACATGTTGATCTATAACGCAATTCATAAAGCATAATATAAGTGGATAAGTGTTACATCTAATTAAAAGAAAATAAACTAAATTCAGCTATACTTAAGACAATTATTGCAATAATACATAGTTAAAGGGAATAAGGGAACAAGAAAAATTAATGGGTACTTAGATTATAAATGTTTGCCCAAAAAAATATTATAAACTTGAAAAATTAAATATTATTGTGTTTTATGATTTTCTTTTTAACTCAAAGAGAAAATTTAAATGTAACCATAAGAGTATGAGAAAAGAAAAGTTCTAAATAGTTTTCAGTTAAGAGCATGCTCGGGCAAATACAACAGAGCATGGGCCAGCAAGGCACCCCGAGATAGATTGAAACAACCAATATTTTTTTTTTATTTTTTTTTTGTCACGGACACACCTCAGTATCGACTAAGCAAATACATTATCTATATCCGAGAACCAATATGGAACCGAGGTGCTAATAAAATTAAAAGTAGTATCCCGCGTATGCGCATTTCTCGCTAGCAAATCCGCTCTCTTATTGTTCTCCCGTTGCCGGTAGATGAGATCAAATTCTGGCAATGATGCGCCGCACACCCTTATTAATTAGTGACTTTGAGGTCCAAATACTGCGCCAACCATAGGAGGGGCGATTAGGCTTTCGTGCGTGGAAAGGGTGAACATTCCTGAAATACCGTCCCTTAAGGACCCATGCAGCAAGAGAATTAGGATACTGGTGTAAGCGCCACATCTGATTAGCCAAGAGGGCCTGATTAAAATATTCAAAAGATTTGAATCCAATTCCTTCTTGATTCTTGGGTAAACAAAGTTTCTTCCATCCAATCCAATGTAACCCTCTGGATTGAGGTTTAGATCTCCACCAAAACTGGGACACCGCACGAGCTAGTTTCCTACACAACCCTTTAGGGAGAAGGAAACATGACATCACATAAGTTGGGATGGCCTGAGCCACTGACTCAATCATCACCTCTTTGCCTCTTTTTGACAAAAACTTAGCTGACCAGCCATTAATCCGCCCATTCAGCTGATCCTGAACTTAGGCAAATATTTTTGCTTTAGAACCCTGTAATTATTCTGGGATTCCCAAGTACGTCCCAGTACCTCCTCCATTCATAATTCCTAGACGTTGATGTATAGTCACCCTAGTCTCTTAGGGGACATCCTTACCGAAGGTGGTGGCAGATTTATCCAAATTTATCCGCTGTCCTGATGCATTTCTGTATTATGTAAGGATCTGCAAGATCGTTCCACTTTGTTCCAAATTTTCTCGACAAAAGAAAACACTATCATCGGCAAATGAGATATTGGTGGGCTGGCATACGCCACTTTTAGACCTGACAGTCACCCAGCTGACTCCGCCGCCTTGAAATTGGATATCAATACCTCGATACAGAGTATAAATAAATAAGGTGACAGGAGATCCCCTTGGCATAGGCCTCTCGTAGACGTAATTGAGCCTCTAAGGTTACCGTTAAGTGACAGATGGTAGGTCACGGAGTTCACATATTGCATGATCCATGATATTCACATATCCGAGAACCCCATCTTCCTCATAAGACTCTCTAAAAAGCCCCACTCAACTCGATCATATGCCTAACTCATATCAGTTTTAACCCTCATGAGTTCCTTCCGGCATTTATCCTTGGAAACTAGAGCATGGAAGACCTCTTGTGCGACCAGAATATTATCAAAAATTACCCTACCCGTAATAAACGACGATTGAGTCTCCAAGATTAAATTGGGTAGCAGCCGTTTTAGGCGCTGGCATAAAACCTTAGAAATAATCTTGTAGCTAACATTACAAAGGCTAATGGGTCGAAACTCCTTCATTGCCCGAGGCCGTTCTATCTTAGGAATGAGACAGATGTTGACCTCATTCATACTTGATTCAATATCTCAGACGCCATAAATTCTTGAACCATAGCGATCACCTTAGGTCCCAGAATATGCCAAAACTTTTGATAAAACAATGCCGTCATCCCATCTTGCCCTGGAGCCTTCTCAGGGTGAATAGAAAAAACTGCTGCCATGACCTCCGACGTAGATAGAGGTTGAGTAAGGGTTGCATTCATTGCCGATGTAATCGTCTTTGGGATATGGCATAGAGATGTCTCCAAATCAGAGATCCCCTCAGAAGAGAAGATATCCTGAAAATACTCAGTGGCTATCTGCTCGATCTCTGGATCCTTCTCCGTCCACACACCACTCGAGTTCAGAATACCAATAATTTTGTTCTGGGTTCGTCGTTACTTTGTCGATACATGGAAATATTGCGTATTATGATCCCCTACGACAAGCCATAATACTCTGCTCTTTTGCAGCCAAAACAGCACCGTATCGACCAAGGCAATATGTAATCTATCTTGTGCGGCTGAGACCTCCTCAAAAGATGCCGCATCATCAATCTGGAGTCTATCCAGTTCCATTTTTAGGTTCTCTATGGCTTCACCACTATTTTGTTGATTGGCTTTGTGCCAACGGAAAATAAGCTTCCGACACAGTGAGATCTAGTCACTAACCTCCAGAGTTGGGTCAAGGTTATCAGGACCCCAATCCTGTTTAATAATTTCTCCAAAATTGGGTTAAGAGAGCCAACGTTTGTCGAAACGAAACTTTTTCACCCATTAAAAATCGCCACGTAATCCGAGTAAGAAGTGGTTGGTGGTCCGAACCTATAAAACTCATGTACTCCGTCCGTGTGTGAGTAAACAGACCATGTCATTCTTCATCACACATGACTCTATCAAGGCGACGCCAAATAACGTTACGGCCCCGGCGTCCCACCCAAGAATGGCAATTCCCAGAGTAGGGAAAATTTATCTTACCACAGCTACTTCACATTCGGTTGAAGTCTAAAAAAGAGTTACCACTTCAGGGACGGTCGCCAATTTTCTCATTGTGGTCTGTAATCTCATTGAAATCACCCGTCATTAACCAAACCCCAGACCGAGTCGATCCAATATGAGTTAATTCCTCCCAAACAAAGCGCTGACGAAAAATAACAGGTTCTCCATAAACAAAAGAGACAAAAACTTTATTACCGTGAATGGTAGCCAATACATCGATAACATTTTTATTTGAAGACAAAACTTGAATTTGAAAATCAAGCCAAGCCAGAAGGGCTAGACCACCACTAAGACCACTAGGGTCAACAGTAAAAATAAACTTATAACCAAACTCCACATGCAACTCTTGTAAAAAAATTTAATCACGTTTACTCTCCATCAGAAAAAATATTCCTGGGAATAGTCTTCTACGGATTTCTCGTAATCGATGAACTGTCAGAAAACCACTGACTCCATGATAGTTCCAACTGAGAATCATTTAATCGACTGCCGGTGGTTTTCCCTTAACCACCGGTACATTAAAATCCTTCGAGTTTTCCCCTGGAATAGAAGCCGTCCTCGAAGTTGACAGGATCAAACCAGCACAAAGGTTCTCATGGTCCCTAAGTGTTATTGTCGCCGCGGTTAACGCTTGTTTCTTGACCCCAATACCTGTAAATGGACTATGGCCAATCTTCTTTTTCACTCCTCGGCCTTTAGTACTGGCCTTGCTTTTTTGGGGCCTTGCATGTCCAATAGGATGATTATAATTTTTTGGAGATGATAACACCATTGATGGGCCGTTCATAAGGCCTTTTAGAGGAGAGATAATCTCATCCCTCTCCACCACCTTTCCCAATACAATTAGGGTTTGTGCCAGAGCCGCCGTATCAATCCTCGCTACTCCGCCGCCCACTTCCTCTAGCCGCTGGCTCTGTGCCTTCACTTCATTTGCCGCCTGAGCCTCCTCCACCGTCTCACGATACCACTGTGCCCTAACAAAACCCGCTACATCCGCATCCAAAGGAGCCAGAGCTGGACCACACGGGCCACCATCCACCTCTGGATCACGAACCGGCAAAAGAGAAGCCACCGTACACCATCCCTTTTGTACCCATTCCTTCGTAGAAGGGATAGGCTCTTTATTTTTCTTATGTGCCATGGATCGCGTCTCTTTCAGTTCTATAAACAACTCACGGCGAACCGGCTTCCGATGAGAGGAAGTATCAGGTACGACTAGCCTAACAAGGGCTATATGAGACCCTGACGATTGACCATCTTCTCTAGCCTGATTGGTCCTTCTCTCCTCAGGCTTAGCTTCACGCTTTCCACCGTCGAGAGTTTTGGAACTTTTCTCCTTCTGTCCTCTCCAGCGTCCCGTCGACGGAGATGATGGTCATGGTAAGAAGGCTCCCGAAGAAGCTCTGGACAGTGCCTAGCATCATGAGTGATCTAGTAACAATGGGAGCATTTCCGATCCAAACGGTCATACATGAAGATGACAATGAATTTCTTCCCAGAGGCTGACTCTAATCACTCTAAAAAATCAGTGGACGGTCACAGTTGAGAGTCACCTGAATCTTTGGGGTTGGGTAACGAGAGTCCCATTCACCAATATCACCCAAAGCTTCACAAATTCCCTTATCTTGGGAATCTACACAGAAGAAGTCTGGAAGTCCCTGAATATATACCCAGAAGGTAATTGTAGATGGAAAGTCTATGCGAACCGTCGGGATTCATCGTTCGAGGGCAACCATCCATCCATCAAAATAATACAGTCTTCGATCAAGGACTGCTTGCAGTTATGCTTCGTGTCTGAATCTAAAATGGAACTTCCCATGGTCCATTTCAATTCCATGGACCTTTCCCACACATTTCCATACCATCGGGAAATACGTAATCAACGTCTTGACCCGATGCGCTTATGTCTCCAGGTTGAGGACTCATCCTACTAGAGTGAGATCAAATTTCTTCACAACTTTGGATCTATCGAAAGGTGAAAGCTTGATTGAGACCAATGGAACCTTCTCCCGAGTTGAGGCCAATAATTGGTTGTTTGACGCTATGAAAACACACGAAAGAAGGGATGATTGAGCACTGGAAAGGTTAGATAAAGGTAACCAGGAAGAGCATAGAGGTATGGAAGACCAAGGTTGGTTAAATAAATACTTCTCAGGGTAAGGATTCCAAATCCATGAGACATCAAGGGAAATCCCATTAAAAACGCTCGATGATTAAATCAACGGAGACAAATCTGCATCGTGATTGGAAATCTCTAATTGACCAATCCGTAAATAGGGCTCTCTCATCCCGATCCACAATTAATAGGGAAGAAAAGATAGAGGAAACAAATATCTTGACATTAATGTATGAAAGATTCTTCATCAAAGCTTTCCATACCGAAAGAACACTCATGACCGTTTATTCTAGAATATTAATTCTAAAGTAACTAACAACCTAAGCACCAGGTTCTAGCATTCATAAACATATAATCTAGAGATTATGATCATCCTCTCGTCTCAGCCATGATTCCACGATCCCAAACTTTTACATGCAACACATGGAAAAATGAATTGTGTAAGTATTATAACAAATACTCAGTAAGACGGTCATCCCGTCTACCAATTACATAACAAGGATAATAAGGCCAACTACTACGCAATCAACCAACAATTCACAACGTTCAAATTACCAATATAAGAACAATCAATCAACAATTCACAATATTCGAATTACCATAATAAGAATTTTCAACAAAAATCTACACGCATCAACTCAGTGTTGATCGACACGCCATCATGGTGTCGATTAACACACCAAACACAATCACCGAAAATTCAACTAGGTGTTGATCGACACTACTACTAGGTGTCGATCGATACTCCATCTCAACACATAAACAAAAACAAGAAAACAAAGGTTGTCGATCGACACTCCCTCTAGGTGTCGATCGACATTCATCGCAAAAACCTGAATCTAGCCAAATCCTCCGTGGCTCGATTCCGTTCCATCGAGCGATCAATCACAACACAAACAGTACGATTTACACCCAAATCATACGAAATAACACAAGAAAAGCACAATGTCACTTCCATCACAAACCATCAAACAACAACCTAACATCTCTATCCATTACCACAATGACATACTAACCTCAATACGATAAAGGAAACGGAATAGATTACCAAAAAAAAACACGAGCATCGACTCCCCTCACTGGAAATCACCGAGAACCACCATTCAATCTCTCCCAACACTCACACGAGCCTATAGAACAAACACCCACGTGAAACGGCTCCCAAATTACGTGCAACACCCTTTTCTCTCAAGAACCCTAAAAAAATCTCCTTCTCAAACTTTTCTTACGTTTTTCTCTCCCAAAAATGATTGACATCTTCGGCTGGGTCCTTTATATAGGTTGAAAAATGGTTCCGTACCCAAATCGGCCCTCTGACACCCCGATTTCAGGGCATATATGGTATATGCGGAGAGGCTTAAAAGAATTGATTTGGCTACCTATATCACCCAATTGCATTTATCTTTTCGATCACAGGTCTCAAGAGAACTCCAGAGTTAAGCGTTCTTGAGCTGGAGTAGTTTCAGGATAGGTGACCTACTGAGAAGTCATTTCCACTACCGTGTGAGTAAGCTCAAAACACGGAAAAAAAATCGCGCGGTGATTTGCGGGGTTAGTAAACATGACTTGCGAACCTCCCGGACTAACGCACCGACCGTCGGGGAATGTGGGCCCACGGGCCAAGAATGGGCGTGGTGTCAATGGATAAAGCTGTTGAGGTGTTATAATTGGTATCAAAACAAGCTCTAACAACTGTATGAGTCAGTTTGTCGGGGTAACGATCTTTGTATGCGCAACGAGAACATTGTGATCTCTAAGTGGGGGTAATTGTGACACCCCATTTTGACGGCATATATAGTATATTTGGTATATGCAGAGAGGCTTAAAAGAATTGATTTGGCTACCTATATCACTAAAGTGCACTTATCTTTTCAGTCACAGGTCTTGAGAGAACTCCAGAGTTAAACGTGCTTAAGCTGGACTAGTTTCAGGGGAAGCCAATTCAAGTACCCTGTGAGTGAGGTCGAAACACGAGAAAAGATCGCATGGTGGTTTGCAGGATTAGTAAATATGATTTCTGAGCCTCCTAGACTAACGCATCGATCATAGGGGAATATGGGCCCACGGGCCGAGAATGGACGTGGAGCCCATGGATAGAGCGGTCGGGGCATTATAAGTGGTATCAGAGCTGACCTTGATAACTCTATGGGTCAGATTGTCGGGGGTAACGATCTTGGTATGCGCAACGAGGACATTGCAATCTTTTAATGGGGGTGATTGTGACACCCTTGTTTCAGGGTATATGTGGTATATGCGGTATATGCGGAGACAATTAAAAGAAATTATTTGGCTACCTATATCACCAAAGTGCACTTATCTTTTCGGTCACAGGTCTTGAAAGAACTCTAGAGTTAAGCGTGTTTTAGCTGGAGTAGTTTCAGGATGGGTGACCTACTGGGAAGCCATTTCCAGTACCGTGTGAGTGAGGTCAAAATACGGGAAAAGATTGCATGGTGATTTGCAGGTTCAGTAAACATGACTTCCGAGCCTCCCGGACTAACGCATCGACCGTCGGAGAGTGTAGGCCCACAAGCCGAGAATGGTCGTGGAGCCCATTGATAGAGCGGCCGGGGCGTTATAGGCCCAAACCGCGCGATTAAAATCAAACCAAAATGGTTCAAAAAAAACTTGTCTCGATCGACACAACCCATGGTGTTGATCGACATCCTTACCAAAATCCAACATTTTGGTTTCGGGATGTTACATATATCAACACCCACCCTTGGGCACTTTCACTTGCTATGTGGATGGATCGTGGAAAGTGGATGCTCGCATTCTAGTGGATCGATTAACACTTAATATAGACTAGAAGAAATCATATTAGGTCATTAGGAGTTGAATTCTCAAAGAATTGTTTGATTTTTAAAATAAAAAAAAATTGTTGATAGTTGTGTGTATTTAAAAGTTTAGTTATAAGTTATCCTCAAAATCTTGTTTAATGAGTATAATTAAAAAGTTTAGTTCATATAGAGTAGACTACAGAGATTTGAAATTTATGGGTTAATAGATTAAGGCCCGCGTAATACGCATGTAAGTATAGTAACAATTATTAACTCCTACCATTAGTCTGATTCCTCTTTTTCATGACTAGTTTTGGACTATTAGATTTTTTTTTTATTATTTGGTTAGTTACTAGATAATTATTTTGTTATTTTTTCATTTTTAGTTATACTTTTCTTGAATTAAATTTAAGCTTTAACATATCTTATATTCGATCAATATTAGACACATATCACGATCTTATAAGTAATAATTTTTCCTTTTTAGACTATTCAAAATTTTCCTTTCCCTCCTAATAAGTTTAGACTATTAGATTTTTTTCTCTTTTTCTAATTAGTTATGGACTATTACACATTCTCTTTTCTATTTATGGTTAGTTACTTAATATTTGTTAGTTTTTCATTTTTAATTATATTTTTTCTAAACTAAATTCAAGTTTTAACAAATGTCATCGTCTAAATGGTATTAAACACGTATTGCGATCTCGTGAGTTACAATTTTTCACATTTAACTTTATATAATAAGACTAGAATAAAGCCCTCGCGATGCGAGGATTATTTGTTTTATAGTAAATAGTTATGTTTGAAGAATGTTTGGAGGAGAAGTATACTACATTCTTAATTTAAACCCAAACTTAGATAATGTAGTGATTAAAGTTATATGTTCATATGTAATTTGAAAAATATAGTTTCATGGCTCATATAATTTGAAGAATTTAGAAACCAATAAAGTATATACGTTTGATATATATAAATATGGTTTGAATCATTAAACTATTTGATATAATAACTAAATCATTTTAAAATATATAGAAGATCCTTCTTTGATATTTCGTAAACTTTACTAATGAAAAAAATACCACTGATCAAATTTTCTTTATTTTTGCTTGTTGTTCTTTTTGTAGTTATGGTCAATTATTTTGTGTTCTTCATAGATATACATATGTTAAATCTCTGCATATATAACGATAATTATTTTGTGTTCCCCATATATATTCATATGTTAAACCTCTGCCTATATATAATGATGGAAACATAGTCTTTTTTATTTTTGAATTACATAGTTTGCTATTTTCCTTTTTCGAACTTTTCTTTTATATTAAATTTCTCTTTATTAACTATTTTCAACTCAATATTTTATATAATTATTCGTACATAGGTTTTGTACAATTTGTAAATTACTTTATGTTTTTTTTTTCATTTTAACTTCTTTCCTTTAAAATAATTAATAATTTTGATATTGAAAAATTTACATATTTATATAACTGACATGTGTTATAATCTAATCGACTACTTAACATGTGTCGCAATCTCGTGAGTTACAATTATGCTCACTCTCCTTCGTATAATCACATATGGATCTAATTAATGGGTTGGGCTGAACTATATACTAAGGGATTGACTTTTAAACTTCATGACTCAATGTCTCGAACCACTAAATAAACGGCTTGCCAAGTCTTGGACTCTTGGTAGCCTACTCAAACGCTTCGCTTTTTTGGCCCGTCATCAAAAATAAAATTGAGAAGATTGATTATAAGTGTTTGATCAACAATAATGAGATTTCGTCACACTCTCGTGGACGTGACAAAGTGATTATAAGTGTCTGATCAACAATTGTTTTTTTGGGGGGGTTAAAATGTAATATTGGTTTATCAGAAAAAAAATTACAAAGTGAAGTGACATTAGTCTAGTAGAAGAAGGTAAGCCCACTGAGAGCATGTACCACCACATCCGGGATCGAATTCCTCTGTCTATTGAATGTAGAAATTAGGCTAATGGGCTGGCCAGTTGTGGTCCAATGTTGAAAAAAAAAAAGTTACAAAGATTTTGGACAAAGTTATATGTAGAGGAGCTAAAAAAATAGTTTCAAACTATACAAGTTTTCAAATTTAAAACTAGGAGAAGAAATCGGAGAGCGAGCCTGGAAGCTGAGTTCTATTTGTGCAATATTCACGATGGTCTATCTATCTTCTTCTACTATTACGAATGCTAACAAATCTTTTTGGTCTTTGTTCTTTCCGCGATACTTTTTTCTTACCACGAGAAAACCTTGTACTGGTTTAGTACAAATTCTTAATGCATTTCTTATTCTCTCCGACCTCCATAGATCTTTCTTGATCACCAAGTTATAGTACGAGTTTGTTAGACCAAATTAAGTTGGGTAAAACGACGCGACGACTAAAAAGTGAGTTGAAGTTTGTTGTAATTAGGGCTAGGCAAAATTAACCGGAACCGAAAAACCGAACCGAAACCGATCCGAAATTATCCAAACCAAAACCGAATTGAATTTCAAAGAATATCCGATGGATATTTTATATCTAGAACCAAAAGAACCGGAACCGAACCGATACCGAACCGAAAACCGAATGGATATCCGAAATACCCGAAATATAAATTAATCTATAAATATGTATGTATAGTTTGAGTATATTTTATAATTTTTCTTTGTATGTTTACAATTAATTCGGTTAGTTCAAATATTATTATCTATTAGTAGGTAGTTCGGATAAAAATAATTAATATAAGTAATTTTTATATTTTATTAAAAACAAATACTATTTTCGGATAATTTAAGCTATTTTGGATAAAAAATATTTGGAACCAAACCGAAACCGAAAAATACTATTTTAAGACTTGCTTCATTACAACGTCTGTCATTCTTTCAAGACTTTAGTGTTTCACAACTTGTTTCATTATTTTCGTATTTTGAATGTTTGTATTTTGATAAATTTTTGCTTTAAATCGAAGGAAAGTAGGGTTGCTGAAAAAAATTTTACCTCAAAGAAATATTTTGTTACTTTGGTTCTTTGTTTCTTTGTTTCTTTATTTTCTTGTTTCAAAATTTTGTTATGTTGGTTCTTTGTCTCTTTGTTTCTTGTTACTTTGGTTCTTTCTTTCTTAAAACTATCTTGTATTGTTTTGCCTTTTGTGTGAACTTGAACTATCTACTGTTTCTGAGATTTTAATTATGGTTTTCTACATTATAACGTTATGAACTTAAATATTATGTTTGGTGACATTACGGGTATAACCGAGACCGATCCGAAACCGATTGGTACCGAACAGATACCGAACCAAATTTTAGTGGGTACCTATATGGATATAAAAAATTTATATTTGATATACCTAGAACCGATTGATACCGAACTGAAACCAAACCGTATATCCGATTGCCCAGGCCTAGTTGTAATTATAAATTGGTGTATAGTCAATAACGAAGCACGTGAGTGGCATTGATTTACTAAAAGATTTATCTTCAGCTTAAACTTCGGTTAAACCATGGCAAATTGTATAACACCACCAACCAAAAATGTCTTAACCGCCAAGAGAGAGAGTACAAGAAAGCAAATGCATATACATCATACTGCTCACCACTACAACTTCTCCATATTGGAGATCAGCAAATCAGGTTCTTATCATAGCCAATGAATATGAACTGAGTCGGGTGAATGTCGAGTCGTCCTTTATTTTTGAAGCAAACAATAGTTTTTTTTTAACACTACAAGAAAACAGTCCATAAGTGACTGCGCTTTGTGACTGAAAAATCAGTCACTAATATTTGTGACTACTTTGAGACGAACTAGTGACTGATTTGCGACGGAGAAAACAAGTGTCGCACTTTAGTCGCAAATTTTCGACGCTAGAATCTGGTCATAAGAGTGTCGCAAATTAGCGACAACATTGCGACATATATTCTGTGGTTCCGTGGTAGTCACATATCAGTCACTAATTTGCGACACTTTTACAACGAACAGAATCGTCACAAATTTGTGACACATATGTTACCAAAACAGAAGTCACAAATTAGCGACTCCACCGTGGGTGTCACAAAAGCGTCGCTAATTCATGTCGGCAGAAGAATACAAAAGGGAATCTATATCGGCCAAAAGGTTACGAAAATGTAAAACGTGTTTGGTAACCGGTCACCTAACTCAAGAGATATTTTTCTTAAGGTAGTGGTAAAGTAGAGGGTAAAGCGTCACAAAGTTGTGACTCCGGTTTTGGCGTCACAAAGTAGAGGCAAATTATTTTGCCTATAAATACCACGTATCCTCCTCTCATTTCATTCACACAAATCTCTATCCTCCTATCTCTCTCTGAAAAAAAAAAGTGTGGGAAAAAAAAAAGAGTTGGGAAAAAATAGTGTGGGGAAAATATTAGTGTGGGGGAAAAAATAGTGTGGGGAAAAAATTAGTGTGGGGGAAAAAATAGTGTGGGGAAAAAATTAGTGTGGGGGAAAAAATAGTGTGGGGAAAAAATTAGTGTGGGGAAAAAATAGTGTGGGGAAAAAAATAGTGGGGGGAAAAATATTCGGTGAGAAAAAAAAACAAAATGTGGCCTTATTCATCGCGGTCTTGGATGTACAACCGATTCAATTCAGCTACCAACAATATATCTGCTGAATTTGTGGAGGGGGTCGACCAATTCACGAGGTTTGCAGCAGCCCAAGAATTTGCTCTTAATAGTGGAGGTAAAATATACTGCCCTTGTGGTACCTGTAGAAATTTGCGTAGACCAAAACCAGTTAATACTGTAACGAATCATTTGCTTAGTAATGGCTTTATGGAAGGATATTACGTTTGGACAGAACACGGGGAAGATTATAATGTAGGAGGGGTAGGTAGTAGTAGCAATTACGAAAATGCCCAGTTTAGTACCGGTAATGATCAAATTAGTATGGGTAATGAAGAGATGAATTATGATGGTAGTAATGTTTACGCTGAAATGGTTGAAGATGCATTTCATGTTTCTACGCCAATGAATGAATATGAACATGAACATGATCAAACTGGAAATGATTATGTTTATGAAGAACCTACCGGGGACGCGAAAAAATTCTACCAATTGTTAGACGCTGCTAATACGCCATTGTATGAAGGTTGTCGAGAAGGTCATTCGCAATTATCGTTAGCGTGTCGACACATGAACATCAAATCAGACCATAATTTGTCAGAAGTTTGCATGGATTCATGGTCAGAAGCATTTACAGAGTATTTACCTCAGCCTAATCGTGCAACCCGATCATATTACGAGACGGAAACATTGATAGGAAAGCTAGGGTTGCCGGTTCATAAATACGATGTATGCGAGGATAATTGTATGCTTTACTGGAAAGAAGACGCGGCGTTGGAGAATTGCAAGTTTTGTGGAAAACCAAGGTATATGCCTGATACCGGAGGGCGGAAGAGAGTGCCAATTAGTAAAATGTGGTATCTTCCTATCGGTGATAGGCTGAAGAGATTGTACCTATCAGAGAAGACTGCAGCGGTAATGAGATGGCATGCTGAGCACGAGTCAAAAGACGGAGTTATGTGTCATCCATCTGATGCGGCAGAGTGGAAAAATTTTGATCAACTGCATCCCGGTTTTGCGGCGGAGACACGAAACGTACGGCTTGGATTATGTACAGATGGTTTCAATCCTTTCGGTATGTCGAAGAATCATTCGTTGTGGCCTGTGATCTTGACCCCTTACAACTTACCTCCACATATGTGCATGAATGAAGAGTATTTGTTTTTAACAGTATTGAACTCGGGACCTAATCATCCATGTGGGAGTCTTGATGTTTTTCTTCAGCCGCTGATCGAGGAGCTAAAAGATTTATGGAATAATGGAGTCGAAGCGTACGATGTGTCATTACAGCAAAACTTCAACCTGAAAGCCGTTTTGTTGTGGACGATTAGTGATTTTCCAGCATATGCTATGTTGTCGGGATGGATGACACACGGAAAACTAGCTTGTCCTATTTGCAAAGAAGATACAAATGCTTTCTACTTGCAAGCTGGTCGGAAGACGTGTTGGTTTGACTGTCATCGTAGATTTTTGCCGCAAGATCACCAGTTACGAAGGAACAAAGTTAATTTCCGAAAGGGACGTAACGCTATAAATTTATCTCCACCAGAATCGTTGACGGGGGAACAAATATACCGCAGTATACAGAACAGCAGAGCAAAAAAAACATCTAAATGTGGTGGAAATGGGCATAAAAAAAAACCTCCCGGCTATGGAGATTGGCATAATTGGCATAAAGAAAGCATTTTTTGGGAGCTTCCGTACTGGGTGGATCTAAATCTACGACATTGCCTTGACGTGATGCATATCGAGAAGAACTTTTTTGATAACATCATGTATACTGTGATGAATGTCAAAGAAAGAACAAAAGACACGGTGAAGTCAAGAGTAGATATGGACATACATTGCCACCGACCTGAACTGCGGGTGGATGAGTATGGGAATGCCCCATTCCCTATTTGGAGATTGCCCACAAGAGGAGTAGATGCATTACTAGATTGGGCGAAAAATCAAGTCAAATTTCCAGATGGTTATGCAGGAAACTTAGCAAGTTGTGCAGACATCAATGCCCGAAAGTTTTTGGGAATGAAAAGTCACGACTGCCATGTTTTCATGGAGCGGTTGCTTCCGTTCGTATTTGCAGAACTTCTTCCAAGAAACGTTCACCAAGCATTGGCAGGTACGTATACATATAGAAAGTCTTTTGTTACTTTTCTGGTGCTCCGGTGTTGATTTTAAGATATGTTTTTCAGCAACTGGAGCATTTTTTCGTGACCTTAGTAGTAGATCGTTGGATCAAAGCCGGCTGCAAATTTTGAAGGAGAATATTGTTATGATACTCTGCAATTTGGAAAAAATCTTTCCACCAGCATTTTTTGATGTCATGGAGCACCTACCTATTCACTTGCCATACGAAGCTGAGCTCGGGGGTCCCGTGCAGTATCGGTGGATGTATCCGTTCGAAAGGTTCTTTAAACATTTGAAAGGAAGAGCAAAGAACAAAGCCCGTCCAGCAGCATCGATTGTTAAAGCGTACAGGAACGACGAGATATCTAATTTCTCTGAACACTACTTTCCACCAAACTTATCCACAGCTGCAAGAAGAAGGTAAATAATTAAGAACCATACAATTTGTTTTCTGCTGTTGAATTCTATACATAGCATATTAATTAACAAATAAATTTTGTAGGGCTTCTCGATACATGGAAGGTGAAGTACCCATGTATACTGCACCAGTGCCAGATATATTTACTGGGTTCGGTCGCCCAAGTGGAAAATGTACAGAATTTTGGTTGAAAGACATTGACTATACGACATCGCACTCATATGTTTTGCGTAATTGTGAGTATTTTCGACCGTTCGAAAGGTATTAATGTTTTCTCCTAAATAATTGTTGGTTACGTCATATGGTTTCAGATCGTTTAGTAATTTTTTGTTTCAAATGCAGCTACTTGGATGCACATATTCGAGTTGAAAACCCAGGACTATCTGCTGAAGAGGTCACAGCGAAAAAAGATGATGAATTCCATTCATGGATGCGCCAATATGTAAGTATTCCTATTATTTAATTTTTATTTTTATATAATTAAATATTATATAATTCTCTATGTAGGTGCAAGCGGTAAAACATGAACGCAATTTTCCAATGTGGGTTCACGAAATATTAGATGGTCCTGAGAATAAGGTGAAGTCGTGGCCAATGTATTTTACGAGGGGGTATATGTTTCACACGCGTGAGTACGGAGAACGAAGGAAAACAATGAATTATGGAGTTTGTGTTCGAGGACAAAATTATTCAGACGCCTCCGTTGAAGAAGATTTCTATGGCACAGTTGAAAAAATTATCGAACTCACATACCCCGGAATCTTGAATTTAAAGATAATCCTTTTTTACTGTCAATGGTATGACCCTACGCTCGATAGAGGGACCCGAAAGAACGAGGTTGGCGTTGTCGATGTGCTCTCATCTCGAAAATATCCAAAATATGAACCATTCATATTAGGTACAAATTCACGTTCCTCTAAACTTATGTCATACTTATAATTTGTACTAACATGAAATGTTATGCATTACAGCGTCTCAAGCTGATCAGGTTTGTTATCTTCCCTATCCAAATCCAAAGCGTTCTCGGAGAACATGGTTATCCGTTGTGAAAGTGAATCCGCGTAATCGAATTCAAGGAAAGTTTGTGGAAAATGAGGAGGTCACTTTGCAACAAACGGTCGATGAGAATACCACCTCTACGATTCATGAATTAAATGTCGATAGTTTAGTTGATGTGACTTATCCGATGGAAGGTCTTGCTTACGAAATTGAAGACGAAGATCCTATCGATGAATTTCAATGTAATTTATCTGACCACGCCTCCGACGAAGAACCATACGATGATTAATGTGAATATTTATATGTTTTTATTTGTATTAAGTGTGACTATTATATTTTTGTATGTGTATAAGTATGTAATTTAAGAAATTTGTATGAGGGTGTAATTTGCTTGACTAAAATAAGTTTTTCATTGAAATTTTTTTTTTAATCCCATATACATATACAAGTTATAAGGGAGCCTCACAATTACATTACAACGGCACAACGGTTTACACCACAATGCATACTATCACAGAACCCGGGTTCGAATCCGGGTAACCACACCCTTTTGTTATATTTACTGGAAAATATAGATAAATAAAAGGCAGTATAAGAGATAACAAATATATTTCTATGGCACATCGGTTTACACTGCAATACATACCATGACCAAACCCGGGTTCGAATCCGGGTAACCACACCCTTTTGTTATATTTACTTGAAACTATAGATAAATAAAAGACAGTATAAGAGTTAACAATTATATCACTATGGCACACCGGTTTACACGGATTAAACTCCCATCCGACCCCGAGTTCGAATCTTGCCGACAACACCGTTTTTTAAATATTCGTAGTGACTAATTTGTGACGCTCTTGTCACAACATAGGGCTTAGGGTTTGAATTTTGTGAAACCCTTAATAGGCGTCACAAATGAGTCACTAATTTGCGACTCTTTAGCGACACATTTGTGACCGATTTAAAATTTCCGACTGATTAGTGACTAATTTGCCACGCCATTTTACATTTTTAACATTTAAAACGAAAATGCATGCCTCCATGATTCATAGATGTATTCTACCTTCTACAAACTCAAATTCAAAGTTTCCAATATGTGTTTAAATATTTTTTATGAAAGTAAAAAAAATCAAACTAAGTGACAATAGGTTACTAGTATATACTTTAGGTTAAAAGTACTTGTTATTTTATGGTACAATAGGTTGGATTCATGTGTTTCTAAATTTTCTTTTTTATTGATGGTATAAAAGATATATCCATTTTCTAAGTGTATATGGCTTAGGGAAAGGCTAGATTTCCCAAATTTTGGCTCTAAATGTTTAGAGTTTAGGGATTTGAGTAGTGACTAACTTTCAGTCGTCACAAATCAGTGGCAAATTTGCCTCTGATTACCGACCCATTTGAGACTAAAATTTGGGCCACTCTTTACACTAAAATGGCCCTTTTGGCGGTCCATTTTGCCGCCCAAACCTAAAAATTACCCACGCATTAGCGACTCTTCCCCGACGCCTGTGAAGAAACCTCGATTATATCGGCCAACCCAATGGTCATTTTCTGATTTTTCTCTAACACTTTTCTTCTTTTCTCTCAACCTCTCACGAACTCACAAAAAACCCTTCATCATTCCTTTCGATTCCCTTAATCCTTTTCATCATTCCTTTCGATTCCGTGCTAAATTCTTCTCTTTCTCTTTGTTGTTCATCTGGATAACTCGATTTCTTTATGGAATCGGTTACAGATTTCTATTATCGATTCTGTTCTTCGGTTCGAAAACCCTAATCTCTTCGTCTTCTTAGTTATCAAACCCTAATCTCTTCGTCTTCTTTCTCGTTTTCGATTCAAACCCTAATCTCTATTTCAGAAACCCTAATCTATATATCTCTCTCGTTTTTGATTCTAACCCAAATCCAAAACCCTAATCTTCTGAGAAAGCATAATCTAGATGGCTGGGTCCAAATCAGTCAGAACCCGAGGAGGTAAATCAAACGGCCAAGGGAAATCAATCGGCGGAGGTAACGGCAAATCAATCTCCGCCGATGGAAACCCTAAGTCCACTACCCTCAGAATCGTAGGTTTTGATGGAGACCGTCCCTCGGCGAACCGTCTTCCGGTAGACTATCCCGGGAAAGGTAAAGGGATATCCGGTGGTGGTAAGTCTAGAGCACAATCAACCTCACCTCAGTCGGCCAACGCTGGAGATGGTTCACCACAAGGAGTGAGGTCAACAAACTTGGCGAGTTCTTCACATGACTCCAACGGGAATAATCAGCGTTCTCCCCCTTCTCAGAACAACAGCAATCTCTCCGGCTCTCGACGCAACCTGCTTCCACTCCAGTATGCATCACAAACCGCTCTGACTCAGCGACAATCAAACTCTCAGCCGCGAGCCAACCTCAATCTCAATCTGCAACCTCACCGCTGTAATGCTTCTACTCGGCCTGAGGAAGCCGAAGATGAAGAGGACGATGAAGAGGAAGCGAACGATGAAGAAGATGATGGAGATGGACTTGGTTATGAAGATCCTGTGGATGAAATCCAAGTTGGTGGTAATGGTGGGGAAAATGAAGACTATGGGGCACTGTTGGCCGCTGTGTTAGCCCATCCAGGGCGTGAAAGACTACCCTTCCTCAGTGAGGAACCATTGGAGGATACATTTTGGTAAGTCTATCAAAACACCAATTTTTCCACTGTTTATTGTTGAGAACACTGCTAGGTTGATCACATTGTGTGTATTAGACTGCTAGGTCGACCAAAATGTGTGTGTATTAGACTGCTAGGTTGATCAATATGTGTGTGTATTAGACTGCTAGGTCGACCAAAATGTGTGTGTATTAGACTGCTAGGTTTATCAATATGTGTGTGTATTAGACTGCTCATTTTTTGTCTCTTAGACTGTTAGGTTGCTAAATATTTGTTATTTGTTAAACAGCCGATTGTAATTGCTTATGTGTTATTTGTTAAACAGCCGATTGTAATTGCTTATGTGTGATTTGTTTAACCTCTGTTTATGTGTGATTTGTGATTTGTTTAACCTCTGTTCTAATTGGTTATGTTTGATTTGTTTATATGTAAAACATGCTTATGTGTGATTTGTTTAACCTCTGTTTATGTGTGATTTGTGATTTGTTTAACCTCTGTTCTAGTTGCTTATGTGTCATTTGTTTATGTGTGAGTTGCTAATGTGTGATTTGCTAATATGTGACTTGTTTAACCTATGTTTATGTGTGATTTGTGATTTGTTTAACCTCTGTTGTAATTGCTTATGTGTGATTTGCTTATGTGTGATTTGTTTAACCTTCTGTTTTCATTTCTGAGCAAGGTTTACTCGGGACAGAGGCTTACTGACCCGTGTCATTTCTGGAATATTTCGTCGAAAGTTTGATGGCCCATACTACAGTTGGACCGTCACACCGATCGACAAGCAAGAAAGATATTTCCGAACTTTTGCGGTAATATTCATTTCTATTAGACATGTTCAGTTCATTTTCTTAGCTCAATCATTTCATTCTTTTATGAACTGATTCTTTTTATCTGTAGAGCAACTACAATTGGGATGTTGGTATCACTCCGGTTGTGAGGGCTCACTTCAATCGGATTGCAATTAAGAGGATGAGAGGAATAGTCAGCCAAGTTAGGACCCGTAAACCGAGGGTGAGACCAATCTGGATTAGTGATGAGAAGCTATGGCAAAGAATGTGTACCTACTGGGCCACTGCACAGGCTCAAGAGAAGAGCACTACGGCTTCCAACTCAAGAAACTCAGATCGTAACGGCCGTGGCCCACACAAGCACAAAACAGGCCAGTCTTCCTACCTCACTATTCAACAAGATATGGTAAGCACATTTCAGTCCTCACATGTTTGTACATTTTATTATTTCCTTCTCTTTGAGACTGATGTAAATAATGGGTCTTACCTATTCTGACAGGAGCAAGAACTACAGCGAGCAGTCTCTTGGGGTGAAGTGTTTTTGAAGACACACACATTGCCGGATGGGAGCTTCATTGATCTTAAAGCTCAGGAGGTTGCTGCAAATTACGAGAACACTCTGAGAAAGGCGATGGAACAGCCTGCAGATATGGAAGAAGATTCAGCCAACTCCTCTCAACGGAATCTGACCGTCGAAGAAAAGAATGAGATCTTCTTGAAGGTATGGTCCCTCTTCTGTTCTGTTTATTATGTTTTAATCCTGTACTGTTGTCATTGTTTATAAATCCTTGTTTTTGCTATTGTAGTGCACTGAGTTTGATCCTAAGGGTACTCCTTATGGAGTAGGTCAGCTCTCACACATGCGTAACAAAGGAAAGAGAAAGATCTCCTATGGTGAATCTTCGTCACAAGGACTGCAAGAGTTGCAGGATGAGCTTAAGGCAGCACGGCAAAGAATCTCTGACCAAGATGCAGCGAATGAGCGACGTGATGCGGATAATGCACGTCTTGCTCAAGAGCTAAAGGCAAGTCAGGACCGGATCAGTGACCTCGAGAAGAAGATGCTCGCCTTCATGCAGCAAGCAGCACCAACAGTTCAACAAGCTTCACCACAGGTTCCAGTTGTCATCACTCCAGCGTCTGCAAGTGACCCTCCATGTCCAGCCAATGGCACCACCGAACCACCGAAGTAACCCTCCCAATCTCTTTTACTCTCTCTCTAAAACTCTGAAACTTTAAAACTTGGAAGTTTATCTTCCTTTTAGAACTTGATAACATATTTTGTCAAGCTAAGTGCTTGATTTGTATATAATGGTTGTATATATAATGTTTCTGGTTTTATTTGAATGGTTTTTGGTGTGTTTTGGATTTCATTTTGAATGGTTTTTGGTAGGTTTTTCTTCTCACTTATAGCATAACAAAACAACAAAAATCGACACATAATTGTAACAAAATAGCAACTGAAAAGTGACCAAATATACGACCAACCAAAACCATGGCGTCGCAAATTAGAGGCAAGTTAGTCACAAAATTGTGACTACCATGTAACTACGAACTATTTGAAGCAAGTGTCATAACGTCGCTCATCAGTCGCGGTTTTATGACTACCAAATGAGACACAAAACTGTCACAAATTACCGACTACAAAAGCGAGACATAGTGGTTGCAAATTAACGACGCTAAAAGTGGTCATCTGTCAGTCGCAAATTACCGACTACAAATGCGAGACAGAGTAGTTGCAAATTAACGACGACAATATTCGTCGCTAATTAACGACTACATGAAACGACACTAATTCGTCACAAAATTACGACTAATATATGGTGTCACAATTCAGTCGCTTATTTGCCACGCATTAGAGGAGCCTCATATCAGTCACAAATTAGCGACTGAAAAAATGTAGTCAGACAAGCGTCGCTAATTTCCGACTGATTAGTGACTCCGAAAATTAGCGACGCACGTTTTGTGACGCCGAGTTGGCGTCACAAAGTAGTCGCAAATGGGTCATTAGTGACGAATTTGTGACGCTTCTGGGAGTGGCAAATGGCCTGTTTTCTTGTAGTGTAATGAGTAAAAATTTAGGTGCGCTTATTGTTTCAAATTCAAAATCGGATGCAAGGATGCAGGGCCGGCTCTAGTACCTGGCGAGTGGGGCCTGCGCCCTAGGTCCATGATAAAATTTATCAAATTGTTTAAGGAAAAAAAATCAAATTTTATATTTTCTTCTAATTTTGTGGTAAAAAAAGGCCCAAAAATTATTTTTTTAATATTTAAAAGGCCCTAAAACTTTTTTACTGCCCAGGGTCCCACAAATGTTTGAGACGGCACTGCAAGGATGCATCACGAAAACATGATTCTAAAAAAAAAAAAGTTTGATATGTTTTGAAAGCGTCGATTGTCGGTTTCAGAAGACATTATGGTTTTTGTTATTTCCATTTTGAAAGTGTATTCAAATAAATTATTTTGAAAGCGTCGAGTTCATTTATTCTAATGTGATTTTACTCTCCATTTGTAATATAACATTTGGATTAAGACTTAATTTAGCCAACTATTGTTAACCAGCTGCTCGTGTTTTCTTGAATTACATATCTTATTTTTGCTGCTCCTTGTTAGTGTTTCATTGGATCCACATCGATGTCTCGTTATCTAAAACATATTAGAGAACAAGAAGAGGTAAGCAAAAAAGTTAAGACATTTATTTAGCGCAAAAAAAAAAAAAATGTAAGACACTATACTAAAAATCAAAAGGAAAACCGTCATTTTAATACTGAACTTTCCATTTTGCGCAAAAATAAATACCAACTTTATCATGAGTCGAATAAAACACAAACTTGAGTTGACTGAGCAAAACGAGATATGAAATTAGTCAACTTTAACGACCGTTTAAAAAAAATTAACCACCGTTTACTTCAACCGTTAGGTCTCAAAACGACATCGTTTTGAGATTACAATAAATAAAAGAAAAAGCCATTTTAATACCAAACACTCCATTTTATGCCAAAAAAATACCAACTTCTTAATGGGTCATATAATATACAAACTTACATTGACTCGGCCAAATTAGGTATAAAATTAGTCAACTTTAGATCGGATCCCGAGACTAGAAATATGGAGAAACAAGACCTTGTGATGTCGTAGCCCGAGTCCATAGCCTTGTTACGGCACGAAATCACTGAAAACGATAGCATGAGTCTGAGACATGTTAAGACACAAAATCTTGGTCTAATTATTCTGGTGTGATGATGTTGTTGCATGCTATATGTGTGAAGCCGGTTGTTGGGGTCAATTTCCACCTCTCCAAAACAGGATGTGTTAAGTCTGCTACGACTCAAGTCTAAACTGAGAATGAAGTGGGCTAGGCCTATAAGACTTGGAGGAGCTAGAACAAGCTCGTTAACAAAGCCCATAAGACCTAGCCGACTTAGCAGACCTAACTGACTTAGTAGACCTAGATGACCTAACAGAAACAATATATACTTGTAAACATCCCTTGTAAAAAGGATCCGATTTTTCTCAGCAAAAACACTTAGAGCTTTTTCTGAAATAAGCAATAAACAAATCTAGTCTACTTTTGTGCATTGTGTTTTAACCTAAAAACTCACATTTCCTCTAAAAACCCTTACAAATCTTATTGTGCGACTTACGACTCCTACACCGATTTTTAAATCATCAAACTCTTCCAAAAGCTTGAGACTCTCGCACTTGAGGACACTAATTTGGCCGAGTCAACGTAAGATCTCATGTCCTCCGAGGTTTATGAACTCAAGCTACTGCTTCCAAAGATCTCGTATCGTGCTAGGTCTTGGGACTCAGGCTACGGTTTCCAGGGATCTCGTGCCCTAACATGTCTTTAGACTCAGGCTACAATTTCCAAGGATCTCGTACCCTAACATGTCTCGTCTCTCCATATCTCTAAACCTGGGATTCGATCTAAAGTTGACTAATTTTATACATAATTTGGGTGAGTAAACATAAGTTTGTATATTTTATGACTCATAAAGAAGTTGGTATTTTTTGGCGTAAAACGAAGAGTTCGGTATTAAAATGGCCATTTTTTTTAGTTTCAAAACGACGTCGTTTTGAGACCTAACAGTTACAACAAACGGTTGTTAATTTATTTCAAACGGTCGTTAAAGTTGACTAATTCCATATTTCGTTTGGTTCAGTCAACTCAAGTTCGTGTTTTATTCGACTCATGATAAGGTTGGTATTTATTTTGGTGCAAAACGGAAAGTTCAATATTAAAATAACCGTTTTCCCAAAAATCAAAAGATAAAGCTTACCAAAAAAATACTGCATGGCTTAATTATCAAATCAGGTTTTTGGGAAAAACAAAAATCTTCAAGTAACAAATATTTGCAAATTTGTTTGTGATTATTTTAAAAAATTTCGGTTCATGCGCAACCAATCAGTCAAACCGTAATAAAACCCTCAACTATATCAATAATGAAACATAAAAGATTCATTTTTAACTGTGTGTAGTAACAACAAAATAACTCCAATCTACAATACACAAATTTTTACAGTATTTCATAAGATTGGAACACTATTAATCCATTTGTGGGGAGGGACGGGGGAACATAAAGTATTGGGAACGTAATTTCTTAAGGCCGGCCTGCCGGTCATGCCATTAAATAATTTTTTGATAAAAGGCGGAAAATATTCATCATTATTAGACCTTCAATCAACTTCAACCATAAAAATTACAATCCAAACCTTAAAACAAATCCAAAATATTTTACAAACCAAACTCATCGACTACATTATTGTTTTTTCAAAGTCGAATAGGTTTATGGCACACTCCAAATTAACACTAAGTCAATATTAAAAGATAGAGTTTTTAGCAGTAGAAGACGAGTTCATGAACGGGTATGAAGCTCGCATCGCGATGCCACATAAACCTCTTGGATTCACGATGTTGCGAGCCATCTTCATGTAGCCAGCTTCTCCCCATGTATTGCCCCACGAGTTTCTCACAATCCAATAGTCACGACTGTTATCGGTTCCATACCCGACCACAACAACTCCATGGTTTAGGTTTGTTCCGCACGTTCCATTAAAAACACCCTTTGAAGTAAAACAAAAAACCAAAAAACCATTACGCAATGCATAAAAAAAACAAACAAAAATTCTTCATAAATATTGAGAACGAAATTTAAAAGAACTTTGTTTCTTTTACCGATTCATAAAGCTGAAACTCTCGGCTACTGGAATCGATGACAACAGTCACAGGTTGGTGAGCAACCGCTTTTGTTAGAGCGAGTTCGTCATTTGGGGTCAAATTCTCATACCCATCAATCATAACATTCTTCTTGTTGTCCTACACAGATAGTTTTGAAAATAAAATAATTAAATCTTCTTGTTTTTTAAGAGACAGCACATCTACGACTCTATCAATATATTATTGTAACCATATTGACCTTGAGGCGGCCGTCGCAAACTTCATTAACAGCCTTGTAGGGATAATCGTTGTCGGTAGTAAGACCGCCATCTTTAATGATGAACTCATAGGCAGTCTCGACTTTGCCTCCCTCACAACCATTATTCTCTTTGTTACAATTGATCAAGTCTTGTTCAGACAAAGTGACTAAATCTCCTGTGACGATCTTGTTTAAGCCTTCCACTGCCCCCACAGTCGAGAACGCCCAACAACTCCCTTCACACAAGAACAAAACATGCATGAAACTTGTAAACGTTTTGATTGAAATAATTAGTTTTAACTCAACTGAGACAGATATAAATATTTTTATTATTCAGTAAGGATTGTTCTAAATTTTACTCTACCTTGAACTATTTTGAATTATTATTAATTCTATATATTATTTTACTCTAAAGAAAATAAAATAAAATAGTTAGGCCAAACGGATCGAATTTAAAATGACTACACGTACTGCAATGGCCTTGATCTTTGATTTCAGTCACTGCCCCTTCATTCCTCCAGTCAACGGACTTAGGAAGCACATCACCAGCACTAGTCTTGTATCGGTCGCTGCTAGTCATAAAGACGTGGTTCCTAGGTGGTTTAGGATCAGCCCCATGGCAAACTTGTCCATATTCATGGAGAGATAAATCCGCAAACCGGTTTAAACCAAGCCGATAGCCGAGATTCTCAGCATTACGGTTGGTGATGAAACGGAGGTTGTCCTCGAATATCGTTAAACGCCGTTCCTTCTCGGCAACGGATTCGTATAGTTTCCCATGTTTGACCATCCATGACTCAAAGATCATTACGGCCTCAGCATCGAAAACGCTCTGGCGGCGGCTAGGGCCCGAGGTCGCTTGGTGGCCAGGACCCGCGGTCACTTGGTGGCCAGGTCCCACCGCAGCTTGGTGACCAGGACCTACGGTGGCTTGGTGGCCAAAACCAGCTGTCACGTGGTGGCCAGGACCAGCGGTCGCGTGGTGGTTCTCATCGTACGAAACAATGGACATGTCCAAGGCCGTGGCACAAGATGCTATGACCATTGCTAGTAAGAGGATCGGAATGGCTGATTTAGCACTACCCATTTGGGGTGGGGGGAGCGATTGGGTTGTATAAGGAAGAGAAGAGGATTGTGTTATATAATTTTCAGCTTATACATGACACTACTTATAGTACTCGAAGTTCAGATTTGATAACAGTTGTTTATTGGAGTGAACTAGTGGATAGACCTACTGTCCCAAGCATGGGTATAAGTAAAGGTGGGCAAACGGGAATAAGGGACGGGACCTCACGGGAACGGGACGGGAACGAGATTTATGGGAATATAAAAATACGTCCCATCTATGCCCCATTTAAAATTCGGGACGGGAACGGTACGAGAAATCCCATAGAATAATCCGTTTTAAAATATTAGATAAAAATGATGTTGCAAATTGTAAACATGTATTTAACATGCTTCTTCAATTCATCAAAAGCATATTTAAATTTACGCCAAAAATCAAACACTCAATTGTATTCCAAAAAAGTTTAAAAATTTTAAAATAAAAAAACTATAGTCAAATCAAAATAAATCAAACTTAAAAGTACACCACATAAATATATCAAATCAAACTATAAATTCAATAATATAAATTTTTTTTAAAGTAGATAGTTAATGTTTTCTCATTATCATCCTATTAGAATAACGAAATCAATTATTTTGATAACATATGACATAACATATTGTATGATCCTAAAATAATATATATAAAGTAAATCCCGTTCTCGTCTCGTTCAGGTCCCAATCGGGAATTGAAAATTTGTACCATATGGGAAAACGGGAAATATATGGGACGGAAATTCGGAGACGGGTATGGAACTGAACAGGACGGGAATTGTGCCCACCCCTAGGTGCAAGTACCGTCACCAGCAATTCACCAAAGATCTTAAAACGTATAAGTTTTTTTAACTTTTATCGATCATTGTATTTAAATTATTTTCTTTTTAGTCATTCAATATATCTTGAATATGTGGAAATTCCCGGTACATTTGCAATTTAAAGAGGCTAATCATCATAACAAGTCTCATTGGAAGGAATTCAACTCTGATAACACAAAATTTATATTTTAACATAACTCATTATCAATTTTTTAAACCAAACCCACATTTATAATTAATATAACTTACTTCTACTAGGGAAAATCATGAAAAATATATAAGATTTAAAAAAATATAGAGTAAATGCACAAAACAAATTGAAACCAATTTTTTAATTTTCAAAAACGATAAAATAAAACAGTGAGGAAAAAAGGATCGAAATCTAATTATGAATTCTAATACAAGATTGAAAATATAATAATGAAAAATTAAGCATGTATCGATCGACAGGCTTCACCTCTGTCGATCGACATAGAACTCTCTGTCTAAAATTGTCGTTTGAATTGAACCGTGTCGATCGACACTAGGCTTCCGTCGATCGACATAAAACCTTCTGCCCGAAAACCCTTATTAGTCAAAATCGAATTTTGGTTGCATGATCTAATTGTACCCGCATGTTTGTTTGATTAAATTGATTGTTTTAAACCAGATCATATTTATGTAACCTAACATGCTTGTTTAAAATCCGGTCATATTAAAATACAATAATCATAAACGGATTAGATTTCACATGCTAGGTTTTGCATCATGAACATATAGATACCTTATGCTAGGTTACTGGTTAGGAATATCTTTTAAGAAACATAAGACTTGTTTAATAAGCATCATGCATCCACGGCTTGTTTTGCATCATACGCCTGGACTTTAATTTTCATGATACTTAGAAAATAATTGAAGGAGATTTTGATCATGAGCAAGATGACTTGATAAACTATGAAACCTCAGATTTGCTTAAGTGACCAAATTGATTTCGATTTTCTGTTTTGTGTTTTGCTTGTTTTTACGTTTTACTACTTTATGTGTTTGGTTTTGTGTTATTGCTTTCATTTAAACTTAATGGAATAAAAGGATGTTATTATAAAAGTCTCTAAAGATCCGATTATTACTTTCTTTTGAAGAATGAAAGATACGGATGTGTTCATTGTGGATAGTGGATCAAGCCACACGATTCTAAGAGATAAAAGATATTTCATTGATCTTACACTTAAAAGGGCAAAGGTAACCACTATTGCGGGTATAGCAAATTTGATTGAAGGCCACGGCCAGGCCCATGTTTTATTACCTAAGGGCAAGCATCTAGATATTTCTGATGCTTTATATTCACCCAGTTCAAAGAGAAGCCTATTGAGCTTTAAAGACATTCGAATGAATGGTATTCATGTTGATACTAAGGACGAAGGTAACAAAGAGTTCCTTCAAATATTTGAAATTACCCAAGACTATAAGACAGTCCTAGAGACTATACCTGCTATTTCTGCGGGCCTTTATTGTGCTAAGATCGGAATGATAGAAGCAAATGCCATGGTAAACAAAGAATTTACCGAGAATTTCACTTTTTGGCATAACCGGCTTGGCCATCCGGGTTCTAACATGATGCGAAAGATATTAGCAAGTACTAATGGGCACACCTTGAAAGAAAGGAGAGTTATCCCAAAGAATCTCACGTGTGAAGCATGTTCACTAGGGAAACTCATTACTAGGCCATCACCAGTTAAAGTAACTAAGGAAACAATAAATTTTCTGGAAAGAATACAAGGCGATATTTGTGGACCAATACACCCACCTTGTGGGACGTTTAGATATTTTATAGTCCTTGTTGATGCATCCACGAGATGGTCACATGTCTGCCTATTATCAACTAGAAATTTGGGGTTTGCAAGATTACTTGCCCAGATAATACGTTTCTGGGCACACTTTCCAGATTTTCCTTTAAAAACTATACGCCTTGATAATGCTGGTGAATTCACGTCCCAAGCGTTTAATGATTATTGTATTTCCATGGGGTTAAGTGTTGAATATTCTGTGGCACATGTACATACACAAAACAGTTTGGCAGAATCGTTTATTAAACGCATACAGTTAATAGCCAGACCGTTACTTATGAGATCAAAACTCCCGGTCTCAGCTTGGGGCATGCAGTTTTACATGCAGCAGAGCTAATTCGCATCAGGCCATCTAGTGAACACGAGTATTCCCCATCACAATTAATAACGGGTCAAGAGCCAGACATATCCCATCTTAAAACATTCGGATGTTCCGTTTATGTGCCGATTGCACCACCACAGAGAACAAAGGTGGGACCTCAAAGGAGGATGGGGATATATGTTGGATATAATTCTCCCACGATTATTAAGTACCTTGAGCCAACCACGAGTGATTTATTTAAGGCCAGGTACGCAGATTGTAATTTTGACGAATCTGTCTATCCAACATTAGGAGGAGATAATAATGAGCTGGTAAAGGAAATTACATGGAATCAAACGTCCTGAACATGGCAAGATCCTCGGACTCAAGAATGTGAATTAGAAGTCCAAAAGATAATCCATTTAAAAAAGCTAGCTAATCAATTGCCAGATTCCTTTGCTGACCCGAAAAGAGTAACTAAATCATATATACCAGCTGTTAATGCACCAATTCGTATTGATGTCCAAGAGGGACACAATCAAGTTGCTACAAAGTCTAAAACACACATAAAACGTGGCCGGCCAATAGGTTCCAAAGATAAGAATCCTCAGAAAAGAAAGAAAGGTGCTAAAACCGTGGTTGAGGATGGAACCCCAGACATAACCGAACCGATAGTACCAAGCAATGAGACTCGGGACGCCGAGTTTCATGGTTCTGAAGTTCCTGATAATAATGAGATCTCAATAAATTATATTATGTCTGGAATACAATGGAATAGAAAGTGTGTGGAAATTGATGATATATTTGCATTTAAGGTAGCACTTGAACTTATGGATATAAGCGAGGATCTAGAACCCACGTCAATATATGAGTGCACTCAAATTAAGGATTGGACTAAATGGAAAGAAGCTATAAACGTGGAGTTAAATTCATTAAGGAAAAGGGATGTCTTTGGTCCAATAATTCGGACACCCTATGAGATTAAACCAGTTGGACATAAATGGGTCTTTGTGAGGAAAGAAATGAACATGGTGAAATCGTGAGATACAAAGCATGGCTAGTTGCACAAGGATTCTCACAGAGACCAGGAATAGACTATGAGGAGACATACTCCCCACTGGTGGATGCTATAGATTCCTAATAAGTCTGGCCATAAGAGAAAATTTGGATTTGCGGCTAATGGACGTAGTAACCGCATACTTATATGGTTTACTGGATAATGAAATTTATATGAGATTACCAGAGGGTATTGAGCTTAAAGATAAGAAAGGTTCTCGAGAACAACACTGCATAAGGCTGAACAAATCCCTTTATGGATTGAAGCAAAGTGGGCGTATGTGGTACAATAGATTGAGTGAGTACCTAGTCAAAGAAGGCTATAAGAATGATCCCATCAGTCCATGTATGTTCATAAAGAAGTTTGAAAACAAAGGGTTTGTAATCATAGCAGTATATGTGGATGATTTAAACATCCTAGGAACCTCTGGAGAAATCGCCCAAACAGTTGAATACCTCAAGAAAGAATTTGAGATGAAGGACTTAGGAAAAACAAAGTTCTGTTTGGGATTACAACTTAAGTACATTAACGATGGAATCCTTGTGCATCAAATGGCATATACAGAAAAGGTACTCAAGCGATTTAATATGGACCAATGTCACCCATTGTCCAGCCCAATGGTCGTGAGATCTCTTGATCTAAAGAAAGATCCGTTTGGTCCTAAAAGAGACGATGAAGACGTCCTTGGTCCCGAAGTGCCATATCTCAGTGCCATAGGAGCTTTAAAGTATCTGGCGAGCCACACTAGGCCATATATATGTTTTGCCGTGAATTTACTATTTAATTCAGCTCATGTCCGACCTAAGGCACTGGGACGGGATTAAACATATTCTTCGTTACCTACAAGGAACGAAAGACTTGGGTCTGTTTTATACTAACCAATCCCAAGATGGTTTAATTGGTTTTCCTGATGCAGGTTACCTTTCGGATCCACACAATGCTCGGTCTCAGACAGGTTATGTTTTTACTCATGGTGGAACGGCAATATCTTGGCGGTCAATGAAGCAGACCATTGCAGCTACATCATCTAACCATTCGGAGATATTAGCTATTCACGAAGCCAGTCGTGAATATGTTTGGTTAAGACTAATGACCCAGCACATAAGAGTTGATTTTGGGATGACCGCAGGAAAGCAGGAACCAACCGTTTTGTATGAGGACAACGCAGCATGCATAGCACAGCTTAAGGACGGTTATATCAAAGGTGATAGGACGAAGCACATCTTGCCAAAGTTCTTCTTTACATCTGATTTACAGAAAGCTGGAGAAGTTCAAGTGCAACAAGTACGGTCAAGTGAAAATTCAGCGGACCTATTCACCAAATCGCTTCCAACCTCAACGTTCAAGAAGCTAACTTATCAGATTGGAATGCGTCGATTGAGAGACCTTCAGTGAGGTTCAGAACAGGGGGAGTAATACGTGGAGTAATACGTGTTGTACTCTTTTTCCTTCACCACGGTTTTGTCCCAATTGGGTTTTACTTGGTAAGGTTTTAATGAGGCAACATCCAAAGCGTATTACAAGCCCATTAGAGTCATGACATCCATGGGGGAGTGTTATAAATCATAGTGGATTGTCATAACTAGTTATGGTCCATTTACGACCCATCTATACTTAGTCTTTAGGGCCGGTTTAATGATTCCTTGTTGAACAAGGATTTACTTATTATGTACTTTCCTTTTCTCATGTATTGATCCTTATATAAAGGATTCTTCCCTAATGAAATAACACACGAAATTCCCATTCTCTTTCTCTTGATTCACAACAATCAACCACTTATATTGCAATATGTGGCAGATGAGTTTTCTCCATACGCTCAGATACGGTTCTACTTTTAGAATCTGGAGAAACATCTTTGTCTCTCTCATGCTTTTTTATTTTATTTTAATTTTTTTAATAGTTAGATATTGTGTGAAAAACCGTATTCTAGTTTCTAGAACACTAGTTATAATGCAAATATCTTCCTTCTCCAAATTTGAACCCTTTTTTCTTTATCATTCATTGATACGAGGAGAATTACAATGTCCATCTTACAATATAACCTTGAGCATGGATACGGGCTTACTTAGCTTGCATATCGGCATCTCCATTTGCGTTTTTAGATATGAATTTAAACTTCAAATTACATAGGTTGGCAATATGAAGGATATCTTGTAAGTGATATATAAGGGGATGATGCTGCCTCCTTTCACCCTCAAAGGTAAAAGCTCCTTTCTCCAAACTATGGTAAATCTCTTTATTATCTCCTGCAAGAAGAATATTCTTGTATCCAAGCCGATGCAAATCAACTATGGCGATGTGCAAAGCTTCAGCTTCTGCATAAGATGGGGATTGAGTCGGTAACAATGATCTAGACCCTGTAATCTCTTTCTTGACTGACTGGTCATACAGAATCCAACCCTACTCCAATGGGTTCATGGGGAGATATCCAGGAGGCATCTAATACAACCTTCTGATGATGACCTTGAAGAGATAATTGCGACAGACTTTGAGGGATAGCCACATTACTGCCTTCATCCTCTTGGCGCTTTAGAGATAGAGAATCTTGCCACATTTGAAGGTCTATCCAAGCCTTCTTAATGATAGAAGGAAGAGGCTACTTTCTACTGTTGAAAAGGAGTTCATTTCTACGCTTCCAGATCCTCCATCCTAGAAAAAAGAACAAGGACATGTGATCTATTGAGCCTTTGGTCATGTTCATAATTTCTGCATAGTTTTCATGGAGGTCATTTGATCCCATAAAGGGTACTGATGGTGTAGGCAAAGGGGCAAGATCCCATATCTCCTTGCTAAGCCGACATTGAAACAACAAATGGTTGATTGACTCATCTCCCTCTCCACATCAGGAACATACATTATCTTGAATGATCCTCCTCTGTTTTAACTTAACAGCTACTGGCAATGCATCGTGAAGTACTCTCCACCAAAAATGGTGAATTTTAGGAGGCATACAACTTTTCCACAAAGTTTTGAACAAAGATATGGGGGCTTTGGATGACTGGCCTTATCTTTCTCTGAGTAAGTTATAAGCTGACTTGACAGTATATCCTCCATGCGATGTGAATAACCATATAAGCTTTTCTGAATCTCCTTAGATGGCCTGATCTGTTGAATCAATGGGATATCAGAAGGATTGATCAAAATTTTTAGAGTATCTTGATTCCAAACTCTTATACCCAGGATAAAAAGCTCATGAACTCTTAGATTTGGGTTGATAATATCACCAAGAGGAGACGGAGCAGTAAGAAGCCAATGATCTTTCCAAACAGACACCTTACCACCATTACCAATGAGCCATCGTGTTCCCTGCTTTAACAACCTATTACCCTGAAGTTGCCTCTCCAGGCATAGCTTGAGGACCATTTTTGTTTGGCCTCCAGTAAAGTTGTTTTAAGGAAATACTTTGCCTTATAGACTCTAGCCAAAAGAGATGAGGGATTCTGAATGATACGCCAACTCTGTTAGCTAGAAGGGCAATGTTGAAATCCTTTAAGTCCTTAAAGCCAAGACCACCAAGGTATTTTGGATCTATAAGCTTACTCCATGCGATCCAGTTGATTTTACCTCTGTCATGTCCTGCAGACCAGAAGAATTTCCTTATCACTGTATGAAATCTTTTTATGAGCTACTTAGGTAGAAGAAAGCAGGATATACAGTAAGTTGGTAAGGCTTTTAGAACATCCTTAATTATAACTTCTTTTGCAGCTGGTGATAGCAACTTTGAGTACCAATCCTCAACTTTATTGACCATTCTTTGAACAAGATAGGAGAACGTATCCACCTTATTTCTGGCTATCATCTCTGGGAGCCCCAAATATCTGCGAAATCCTCCAATTTTACGAATCTGAAATAAATCCATAATCTGTTGCTGGAGAATGGTATCCATACCTTTAGAGAACATGATGGTAGATTTAGTGTAATTGACAGCCTGACCTGATGCTTGCTCATATATCATTAGGACCTTTTGCAGTTGCTCAAACTCTTGAATTGATGCTTTACAAAAAACCAGAGAGTCGTCTGCAAAAAGCAAGTGAGTAATGATAGGGCTTTGAGTACTTACTTGGAAACCAGACAAAACTCCCTTTTCCTTAGCATCCGTAAGTAGAAATGATAGAGCCTCTATACATAACAGATAAAGGTAAGGCGAGAGAGGGTCTCCTTGTCTCAAACCCCTAGAAGGCATAATTTTCTCTGTTGGTGTTCCATTGAGTAAAACTGAATATGTAACTGTGGATATGCATTTCATAACCCAATTACACCATTTCTCCGAGAAACCCATCTGCCTCATAATCAAATCAAAAAAAGACCAATTCATCCTATCAGAAGCTTTACTTATGTCTAGCTTTAAAACCATATAAGAGTCCTTCAACCTCCTTGTTTTCAGAGAATGTATCATTTCTTGAGCTATAAGAACATTATCAGTTATCATTCTACTTGGAATGAAAGCTGATTGGAAATCAAAGATAATTTTGTGAAGAATAGATTTTAGTCTCTCTGCTACAACCTTGAAAATGAATCGAATACTTATTTTAAACAAGAGAGCAATTTATATAATCTCTCAAGCTAATAGGTATATAATCTCTTACTACTGTGGGCTGGTCTACCTTAGGAATTAGGCAAATATGAGTGTGATTTAAGGCAGGGTCAAGCTCAGTATGACCAAAGAAATGAAAGACAAAACTAACCACTGAGGATTTAATTGTAGTCCAGTGATCTTTTTAGAAAGCTACAGTCAGTCCATCAGGGCCAAGAGCTTTATCAGTACTCATTTGTTGCAATGCTTGAAACACCTCCATCTCGGTAACTAATCTTGTAAGCATCTGATTCATCTCATCAGTCACTCACGGCTGCATTGATCTCAAGAACTCTGCATTTACCATAGAACTTGATGAATCAAAAAGCTCAGAAAAATAATCAACCACCAGTTTATTTATTTCGTCCTGTTTAAACTGCAGAGGCTCATTGTATGTAGATAAAGAGAGTATACAATTAAAAGCTCTTCTTTGCTTCGTCTTAGCATGAAAATATTTGGTGTTTTTATCACCTGCTTTTAGCCACTGAATCCTACTCTTGGTCCTCCAGTACTTTTCTTCCTATGAGGTTGGATATGATGGCAATCCTCCATCCATATCTTATGCACTTCCTCTTGATTCAGTATGAAGGAACAAAGCCCCATGATCAGAGCAATGCCACGGATGTAATTGAACAAACGTCGTGGGATATTTGTCAAACCATTCGCATGTTGCCATTGCTCTATCGATTCTGGTTCTGACAGTATGAACACTACCATTCCAGTAGCTTCTATTTCCTACCCATGTGAACCTTCCCCCTACAGTTTGAATATCATGTAATCCTATCTGAGCTAACATATTTCTGAAATGGAAGAAAGAATTATCCGACCTGAATGCTCCTCCCTCCTTTTCTGACAAATCTTTTATATCATTAAAATCTCCAAGAACTATCCTTGGAATTTGATCATACTGACCTTCCGCAACTTGATTACACATATCATTCCATTGAATATTACGATACTTGACTACAGGGTTGCCATAAATATAAGTCAAGCAAAATTCTTCTTCCTCATCTTTTATATACCTATCACTCTGAGACAAGGACGGAGATGATCCTAGAGTTAATTGAAAATTTACATCCCAAAAGATAGTCGAACCTCCTGATTGCCCATTAGATGGGATCACAAACGAACCTGCATAATTTAACTCCTTACCCAATCCAGCTACAACATCACTGCCTTGTTTAGTCTCTATGAAATACATAATATCAGGATGATGAGTTCTCCTAACATCTTTTAAGTACTAGATAGTCAAATCATTCCCCATACCTTGACAATTGAGATGCAAAACTCTCATACCTTTAATGTTTCAAAGAGGAAAACCAAAAGAAGAAATCGAGGATTATGATTAAGTTCGATCTGGTCGAAAAGGAGTGTCGCCAGAATCTCAGAGTGAGAAACAACGAAGATTAGATCCAAAAAAACTGGAAATTTGATCGATTTGAATCGAAATATGAAAATCTCTTCTTCTATCGATCTCACCTAAATTTGTTTTAATCTGTTTTTACCTTCTTCTTTTTTAAATTCTCTGAGACTATGAAAGTCTCACAGATGGAGATGCTCTTATTTAGTTGGGGTATTTTTATGAAATTTTCCCACATGTTTATTATGAGAAATTCTCTTAAAAATTCACCTACAAATGTTCTTACATATAATTTTGTTTTAAAAAGATTTACTTTACATGCATTATGCTACTGGCAAGTTTTTAAGTTTTTTTAATGGTTGAGTGAATATTTTGAGATACTTAATATTTATTAATGTAAATTGTTTATCCATATCCGCAAGGAAAAGTATCCTCCTTATCAAAGTTTGTCACGTGAAACACGTTCCCATGCAAGATTCTAAATTCTTGTGCGCCCCCACACAAATGTTCACTATTGCCCATAAACAAATTAACAAAAATTTATAAACTTTTGTACGAAAAATAATAGTAACTCAATGTCGACCGATCTCGTACAAATTTAAATTTTTTGACAAGTATCATCTAAAACGTTTACAATGATTGATTATGATTGAAATAATTGTAGAAATTTTTGAATTTTGAATCAAATCTACATAACGAATCCTAGTGTTATTTATCTTAATATAAGTCGTTATTATTTCACAAAAACGAAATATATTGTAGGAGTCGAAACTCGCATAATTAAATTAATAAGGATTTTTTTAGGAGAGTTTTGAGACTTCTAGTGAACACAATGCAAAGAGTAGAAAGAGTAGTCTTTATTGTTGTTATGAATGCAATATGCTAGTGCTGTTACAAAAAATACAGATCCTTCTTTCAGAGAGAATACAATGAGCTATTTATAGCAATCTATCCTAGGTCTAAGTGCTAGGTTTGGGTCTAGCCCATTAAGCAATAAAAAGGTTTTTGGCCCGTAATATCATTAAACTATTTTGAACATGGATCTAACTCTATTATGGGTCTAATTACAAATTGGGTCATTGTAAGCATGTTTAGAATTTTTTTCCGCACTTGGCAGAATTGTTCTTGTCGGTACATCGATTTCACAGGGGTGGAATCCGACCCATATAGTTAGCCCCCAACTTGGCAGTATCGAGTAATGATGATGCTAAGGTATAAGCTATTGAAGTTTGAGACTGATGTGATGGACCGTAAAGCATCCAGGCGTTGATGTCTTGTCATCGAACTCGGAAAGTTACAGTTATTCCATGCTGAGCCGATGCTATCGTGTTCTCCTGGATTTGCTTCTGTTGTTTAAAAATAAGTTTAATCTGCTAAAGCAACTGTTGGGCTTTGCTGTGTTGAACTTTGGAGCTTGTTAGGAGATTTTCTGGAATGTTTCCCAAAGTAAAAGATAAAAACAAAATTGTCCATAATACATATTTTTTTTTATTACTATTTTTGTTAGGAAACGAAAAAAAACATTTATGCTTCTTCTTCGATAATTATCACTCACCGTCGATAACTTTGCCGATCATCTTCTTCGACGAGCTGCTCTATCTCCGATCGTCACTTTTGTTGTACCAATCTCCAGAATCGTTACACCATTTCCACCGTCGTCGATCTTCATGGTGTGTGGCCGCCATTTGTCGTCGATCGAGCTAGGGATCGTGGTGGAGCTTCGATTTGCCGCCGCAACTTCCTCTGAGTTCATTGTCATCTTCAACCAAGGAGCTTGAGAATCATTCCACCGCGGCCGCTTGTAGCACAACGCCAGATCTGCTCGCGGTGGTTCGTGTAGATGGAGAAGCTTCGGATCCATCGACTATGGATGCTCGTGGTTCGTTTGGTGGCTTATGGTTCAGGCAATTGCGAGCTCCGTTTCGTGATTCCGGCAACGGCGAGATCTTGTTCGGTTAACATGGTCAATGCGGTCAACGAAAGTCAACACGACCAACATCGGTCAACTGGTCAATGGCAGTCAACACTGGTTCGATCAACAAAAGTCAACTGGTCAACGCCATAGTTCGTGATTTTGAGTTTTCACTCGGTATCTGGGTTATTATCTCAGTATCTTCTGTCGGCAGCTTTGACGTTACACTCGCAGTCAACGTCATTGTCTGCAAAATTTATGACTTAGTCAAATTCTAACCCTTCCGTTTTTGCTTATAGCCTTTCAGTTCCAGGCAGAGTTGAACAAGTTTCCAAAGGACCTTTTTGATTTCCCGCCACCTTCATCGCTGCAAAGTGTAGCTGGAAGAGAGATATCTCTGTACACCGAGCTAGGGACACACTAGTTCATCGCTTTGGAACACGTTTGTTAAATTCTTCGTTGGAAATGCCAAGTAATGGGAGGAAGTTATGAGTGCGTGAGAGGAGAAATGTTGAGGCAAGGACTGATACTAGCACGAAAGCGTCGCAGCGAGCCAGATCATCACCGCCTATCGCATCGTCCTGAGCGTCGTACTCTAGTATCACTGTCGGCACCGATCGTTATCCTAAGTCGTCATCGACAAATCGCGATGATGCAATGAAGAGGGACGATGCTATGGAGTCAAGTCAGAAACGTCCACGAGTCAGTATTGAGAAAAACATTAATCCAAGGAAGTTGTTTGGCAGTAGCGCTATTGCGACATTTGACTTGTCCATGATCGTCTTCCCAGGAACTGCGTTTCTTCTTCTGAGAGATTTGTCAAAGAAAGACGCTACACGAGCATAGCCCTTCATTGCATGACAGAGTTTCTGACAAGTTCTACAACATTTTTCTTTTTGTTTCGGATCTACTGACTTATTTCTTTTTGGCACTTCTTTTTCTTGCTCAACAAGCTTACTATTGACTACGAGGTGACTTACCTCTCACAGACTCGTCAATGTACTAGCGTTCAGAGAGCCTGTGATGACTACAAGAAGCTAAAGCATGATGCGGAGGCTCGAGTTGCTATTTAGGATGCTGCTGTGAAGGAAACTGAGGACAAAACATTGCATGATAGATAGCCCGTTTATAGAGTCTGAATCCGAGAGGAAACGCTTAAAGCAAAATATCTAAGATATGACTGCCCATTTAGACGTCGCGGCCAAGCTTCAAGATGAAGCCATTCAGCAAGCTGTTTATCAGGCAAAGTGTGAACTCAAGGCAGAGTACGAGGCGAGGATTGGCCGAGCTAAAGAGAAGCTTAAGGGGATCAATAACCAACCAAAGACGAATATTTTTTATCTGGCCCAAGTTTAGAGTAATATCGAGTTCGTGGAGCTGCTTCAGAGTGACGAGGCACCTGATTTTCGTGATGAGCTTGTCGCTTTCAAAGAACAAGAGGCGGGCTTGTCGCTTGCAGACAAGGTATTTGCTAGGCATGTGTGCAAACTCGAGGAGATCTGCGGAGGTTCAAGACCCAACATAGGAGCTCCTGATACATCTGATGTTGCTCACAAGGAGGATGAGTTGGACTCGAGTTCTTCTAGTTCTTCTTGTTCATCTAGTGATGGGGATTTGCCAGATCATGTGATCGAGGTGACAGATGAACAAGTTGTGGAGGCCGTTGACAGTGGTTGAGGAGAAAATGCCTTCGTTTTTTTTTTTTTTTTTTGGTTTTATGCATCATGGGTGGTGTTTACCCCTTTTGTATTGCGCTTGTTGCTAGGATGACTTTATTATCTTTTGATGCTTTGTTTCGTCTTGTTCTGAACCTTTGGTCGAAAGCATAATGATATAATACGCAATTTTTTTATCGCCTTGGTCTTCAAAATTGTTGCCATTAACAATTCTGCTCCAGCAGCGAGTATGTTTCTTTGTGTTAAGACCAAGATTTTGGATTGTTGGTTATTTTTTTAGTAAACACTCCGGTTTACATCAATGTTATTTTTAACACGTTTGCTCCGATAGTGAATATTTTCTAGAGAAGTTACCAACGCTATGTTAGTTAGGTTTTTTAATAATCACTCCGGTTTACAACTATGTTATTTTTAACGTGTCTACTCTGGAAGTGAATATTGTCCAGAGAAGTTACCAACGTTGTGTTAGTTTGGTTTTGACATGAACATTTGGGTTTACATATGTTTTCCACTAACGCGCCCGCTACTGTAATGAACATTTTTTTTCCGTTGAAACCAACGTTCAAGAATGTTGGGTTTCGAGTAAACACATCGGTTTACGGCCATGCTACCGTAAGCATGTCCGTTCCGCTCGTGAATACTTTTTAGCGAAGTTACTTATATATCATGGTTTTTAACAGTTTTTAGCCATGATATAAGTCTATTTAATAGAGTCTATTTGGTGTTTTGTATATATTTTAGAGACTTTGCAAGTGTTTGGATATTTGGAGCATAATTGGATATTATGGAGCATTTTGGAGCATTGCGGAAGAAGACGTCAAAGTTTTCAAGTCGAAATAAAAAATCAGACATAGTGTCGAATGACACCCGTTCGTACAAAGAAGAAATCAAGTTTGAAAGATTTCCGATTTTTGCCCAGAAGTTCCTGAAGTTTATAATTATGTTCCAAAATGTTTAAGAACCTTATAAATAGTTTTTCGCAGCCATTGTTTAGGCTTATGCTTTGTTTTCTAAGAGATATTTTATTCAAAGAGATTTTATTCAGAAAAATATTTTCAATTACTATGTCTGAGTAATCTCCTAGTTAGGTATTAGATTTTTCAAAGGATGATGAAAAGTTGTTACGGTTTATTTACTATTGGGATTGCATCATATTAATTCTTCACCTTGATTGCTTTAACTCTGATTTAGGCTTGAATTAGATATCATAGGTTGTTTAATTGATGCGAAATCATTATTAGATTACTTGAACCAAATCATAGGTGAGCAAATATTCGATTCGCAACGACAGTTGGCTTTGGATCTTTGTGAACAAATCGAACTTAAATTTAATGCTTGCTTAAATTAATCTGTACTCGTAACGACAGTTGGCTTTCTAGGGTTTTAACGTAAACGGTATTTGCTAAGATAGTTGATTTATTTTACATTAGTGTTTTGAGTTCTAGAATTGCACTTCATTAATATCCCGATAGTAAGTTTATCCTTCATTTTGTAATCATTCCTGTGAATTTCCTAGAGTCTAATGTTTGTCTCTTATTAAAATTAAAGCATATCAACCATCACTGTTTATTGTTTCTGCAATTGTTTTACATTCGTATTATTATGCTTAGCTCAGTTCGTAAATCTAATTCTATTGTGTTAACTGATTCCCTGGGGATTCGATACCCTAAGTACTACACACAATCTCTTAATTTGACAGAGTAGCTCTAGGGATTTGAGCCTATCAAATTTTTGCACCGTTGTCGGGGACTCATTACCATTAGATTTTTATTATTTGAATTTTTTCTAAGTTTTTCTTTTTGTTTTGGTTACTAAACTAGCTTTGATCTTTTTGGTTTTAGGTGCATGTTTAATCGCAGCACTAGAAGCAACAAAGAGCAAGAGTTGGTTAACTACAATCTTCAGGAACTAGCACGTTTAGAACGCGACAACAGAAGAGCAGTCAGAGAAGCTAGGATGACAGGTAGACAAGTACTCGTTATGGTTCTAGGAGGTGATGGAATTTTGCATGATGGTGTAGGATTAAGGTACAATGGAGATGGACAGAGGATTGCTGACGATGGTAATTTGATCATCGAAGAACTTGCACTTCCAGACGACGTGGCGAGCGATAGAGAAGCTGTCGATCGATATCCACCATCTTTGTTGAGGAACAACGCGAATGTTGAGCGTGGTCATACCTTGGGAGACTAAAATAGACATGATCACTTCTATGCGAATCGAGCTGCCATTCGTCCACCTACTTTCAAGAGGAACAACTTCGAGCTGAAGCCTGCATACTTCAACCTTGTGGCTCAGCGTCCCTTACATGGTCTTCCACATGAGCATCCTATGGACCACAATGAGAAGTTAAAGGACTTACCATCTAGCATCAAGGCTTATAGAGTTTCTAGTGACTACCTCTTCTGCAAGCTCTTTTCTTACTCTCCGAGTGGAGATGCTTCTTACTGGCTTAAGCAGCTTGAACCACGATTGCTGACTAATTCCTTTGATGATGCAAGATCTGAGGGCCTGAGGACGAAGATTGCTATATTCCGCTAAGGACCGACATAAGCATTTAAGGCTCAATGGGCGAGATTTAATTTATATCAGAGAGATTGTCCTCATCATGGCTTTAGCGATTGGCAGTTATTAGGCATCTTCTACAAAAGAGTAGATTGGAGGTATCAGATGGCTCTAGATGTTGCGAGTAATGGGAACTTCAACACCAACTATCTAGAAGATGCACATGTGCTAATCAAGAACTTGGCTTCTAGAAATAGTACAAAGAATGCAGATTTCTAAAGGAAGAAGCTTGGCAGGAACATGGATGGAAGTCAGATCGCTGAGGTAAAGGCTAAGTTGGATTATGTGCATAGCCTTCGAGTGGGGAAGAAGTCGGTTATGTTCGCTCACGAAGTTGAGACTTTTTATCCATAGGTAAGGAATGTAAAAGAGGATGTAAACTACATCAATGGGACTTGATTTGTGAGGTTTGGCAATCAGCAAGGATATAGTTCCTTTTATGAGAGCACCAATTTCACTAGGAATTATGGTTCTTCTTCTTACTAGAAACCTCTTGAACAAGATAGTGAGATGAAATCTATGCTAGAGAACTTAGAAGGACAACAGAAGATGACTGTGAGCTTCAATGGGAAGATGGATGCGATGTCTCAAAACTTGGATGGAAAGTTTGTAGCGTTAAACACTCATGTCAAGAAGCTAGATGTTCTGGTTGCTCAAACTGCTGGATCTATCATGTAACATCCTAAAACCAAAATATGGTATTTTGGTAAAGGTGTCGATCGACACCAAGGGTGGCTGTCGATCGACACTAGTTTTTAGTTTATTTTCGGTTCGATTTTAATTGTTGATTTGTGGCGGTTCGGTTCAAGGGAAACATAGGGGTTCCTTTATAAGTCGTGCCACATTGATTTTTTATGGGTTAGAGGCATAAAATCATAGAGAAGAGAGGAGATTGAAATTCTTGTATTTTTGGGGGGTTTTGGTTCATTGGTAGTGGGCCTAAGGGTTTGAGAGCGTTGGAATCGACTTTTCATCAAGTTCTTCGTGGTTTCAATTCGGATCAGCGACGTTAGGGCATTTTGTGGCTGCGTTCCTCACGTTCATCGCTGTCTCAATCCGAATTCCCTTTTTAGGCAAAGATGAGTGTGTGATCGTTGTTATGGGTAAGTATGTGTTAGGATTGTGTGATTTCTTGTAATGAAATTGATGTCGTGTTCGGGTAACTTCGTTAATAGTGATTGATTATCGTACTATGTTTTGTTGATTGTGATCCATCGAGAAACGAGGAGCTGAGCCACGAGAGGATTCGGTACAACTCTGGTTTCTGCGATGAAGTGTCGATCAACACCTAGAGGTAGTGTCTATCGAAACCCTTGGAGTTTTGTATTGGTTTGCATTCGGGGTGAGAGTGTCAATCGACACCTAGGGGTAGTGTTCATCGACACTTGGTGGTGTGTGAATCAACACCGTCGTGGTGTGTCGATCGATACCAATTGATGTCATGTTGTTTTTGGATTGTTGGTTCTTATTTTTGTAATTCGAACACTGTGAACTGTTAAATTTGTGTGTAGTAATTGGCATTCGTAATCCTCATTATGTAACCGGTAGACGGGATGACCGTCTTACAGAGTATTTGTGATAATACTCACGCAACTTTTTTTCCCATGTGTTATAGGTAAAACAAAATGTGTGATCGCGGAATCATGGTGTAGGAAGAGGATGATTAGGAATTTTCTTATGTTTGATTGAACTGAGTAGAAGCTGGTGTTAGGTTGCTAGTTTAGTTGAAGATAGATTTATGTTTATTGTTGAATTGGTTATTGGTTTAATTGTTATTAAATTGATCGGTTTAAATTGTTAGTATTTTCCGTTTGTTTGTTGGTTTGAATTAACCGTTAAGAATTAGTATTTATGGGAATACTTAATTCAGGTTAATTCATAATAATAAAAAAATGTCTGATTGTTTCATTTTGCTATCAGAGCCCTTACGGTTTTAGGGCAGTAGGTTGTATGAGATAAGACTATGTGTTTAAATTGATTGCGTGTAGTTAGTCAATTTATTAGTCTTAGATCATTCTCTTCAGGCCTTTAAAGAGATTCCACGGTAAGTATTTATGTTTGTTTGTGACTTCTATTCTTTGTGGTTATGGTATCTTTCTCTGTATTTTTGGGAAATGCAGAATGATGGATACCGGAGCTAGAGGTTTTGGTAGAGGTAGAGGTTTTGGTCAGGACTGCATGTTTGAGTCGTCCGATAGAGTGGTTGCGAGAGGCTCGCAGTTGGTAGATTCACAGATGTACCTTGTGGGGTCCTTGAGTGAGACTAGTTTGTGTGCCAGTGCGAGTGTTGGTGGTGCCAAGAAGGGTGTCGGGTTAGCTGGTGGTGCAGTGGGCCCAGGTATGAGTGCTGCTACAGCTCAAGGCCATGAGGATCGGTTGGTGAGTTTGTTTACGCAGAGACTAGAGCGGTTACCGGCGGTGGCTCTGGTGTTGGCTTTAGTAGAGCCTCCGGTGGTAGTGGTACAGCCGAGGGCTGTGGTGTGTGAGGTGTATTCAAATTATCAGGTGATGCGGTGGCGGATGCAGTCTTTGAGTCCCGGGGTTTTTCTCAGGGAGAGATGGACCTGAGGAAGCTCAGGAGTGGGTGATGAGTGAGGTGCGTGTTTTTCATTCGAATATAGGTTTTGCGGAGTATCTGGTGGCAGCGGTGGTTGTTCTGCCCGTTGTTAATCTAGTTGTTTAGCCGAGGAAGTAGCAGCGGCATGTGGTTCCTAGCCAGGACGGCAAGCCTGCGTAAGGACAGAAGAGGAAGAGGAAGGACATTTCCAAGCCGAGTTCGCAAGATCGTGGTTGCTTCGAGTGTGGCAGCATGGAGCACCGCATGGTGAGCTATCCTTTGAGAGCGGAGTTTCAGGAGGCTCGAGTTTGTTTCCACTGCAGGGAAAAAAGGAATATTAAGCCTAAGTGTCCTAAGTTATCGCGGAAGTCAAAGGAAGCGAGCGAAGAGGATCTAAGGGAGTAGAACAAGGATTGAGATGTGTTTCATTTTGTTTCTCAGTTTTAGATTTTTAGTTTTGGCTTTGATGTTTTTGGATTTATTTATATTCGTTTGGTGTTGAAACGATTAGTGCAATTTAAAAATTTATAAGATGAGTTTTCTTAAATCTTTGGCTTGTAGCGGACTTGGTGTTTAGTTTTGTGAGGTTATGTGATGTCATTTGGAGTATGGACTGGATGGAGCATTTAAAGTCTATCTGAATTATCATCGAGCTCGCGTAGTGGTTGACCGCAAGGGAGCGTGGTTGGTTAATTAGGGAGCGAGTCCAACTTCGGGGAGTGGCATGATGTTGTGGCTCAAGCGGAGCCAATGGTGGGAGTTCCCGTTATGAATTGATTTTTGTAGACTTAATCGAGTCACTGTTGGACCAGTTGAGGGGTGTTACTTGGGTCTTCTAGATAGACTTGACATTGGGATACCATCAAAGTTTGATTGTGGAGATAGCCGTTCATAAGGCGTCATTCTATACAAGGTATGGTTAGTATGAGTTTATGATGATGTCGTTTGGGGTAACGAATGAACCAGCAGCATTCATAAAGCTTATGTTTGGGATCATCTTCACTGATGATATTCCGGTGTATTCAAGGAATCCTGAGGAGCATAAGTTTCATCTGAAGTGGATTCAGGAGAAGTTTCGGGAGCAGAAGCTGGTTGCCATGATTGAGTAAAAGTAGCTTCTAGTTGCGAGAAATGGGGTTTCTCGGCCTTTCGGTTCTGCATAACGAGTGTATGTAAATTCGGCGGAGTTGGCCTATACCGTGTAACGCCATCAAGATCAGGGGTCTTGGGTTGGCAGAATTGCATGAGATTCGTTAAGGGATTTGCGAGTACGGCGCAGTTAGGACGAAGCTGGCAGGGAAGGATGTTTCTTTGTATGGTCTTTAGAGTGGGAGACTAAGGCTTTGGGTATAATTTGTTACGGATTAGGATCTTGGCATTGTCTACCATCTGGGTAAGGTTAACCTGATGGCATGTGCTCTAAGTCAACGGAGAGTTGAATGTTGATGCGTTTGTGAGCGAGATTAGCATGTTGGGGTTATGTGCTATATTGCAGGGGTCTTTGGGTTTGGAGGCAGCTCATTAGGTGAACCTTCTAAGTAGGTTCGTGTGGCTCAGGAGAGAGTGATCAGGTTTGATGGTTAGATCTACACAGTTGGTTCAGGTTTTTCTGGTCTCTTCGAATGAGACAATTTCATGTGCGTAGGCGATTGTGTGTGCCTATGGATGGGTACGCTGAGGCTTCAGGAGGTGGTTTAGACCACTTTAGGCATTTTTAATCTTGATGTTTAGAGGCGTTCTAGGATTTATTGCGAATAACTCATTATTTTTGGAGATAGTGTTCTCCGGTATACTTATTTGGGAATAGTGTTTTCCAGTAAACATATTGTGAGAGATAGTATTATCTCTAGGGGATCATGGTACCCCTTTGTACTTATTTGGGGAAGGTGGTACCCCTGTGTACTTATTTAGGGACTATGGTTCCTTGTACTACTTATTTGGGGATAGTGTTTCTCAGTATAAGTAGTGAGAGATAGTGTTCTCTCTAGGGGACGGTGGTACCCCTGTGTTCTTATTTGGGACAGAGGTTTCCAAAATAAGTATTGAGAGACGTTGGTACTCTCGAGGGAACAGTGGTTCCCTGGTTACCCTAAGCTCAAAGGATGCATTCTGCGAGTAAGAGGGGGTGTGGTAATGAGTTAGGAGTGATAAATATATGTATTCGTGCGTATAAACATAGGATTAGTGATATGCTTTGAAGGTCATGAATGAATCTTGAGGAGGGTTAGTTGTGCTGGCCAAGTGTTCAGTGGGAGCAGAAATGATATGATGGAGTAGGAAATGGCAGTTTAATATCGTGAGGTAATTCTAGTCTCCAGGTGCTTGTACACGAATGAGTTGATTACTATATATCCAGAGCTTGAGGGAGACATCCTGAGAATGGAGTGACATCGACATCGTTACCTTGAAGGAGACGTCCTGAGAGTGTGATGATGTCGGTAAGAGTATGAGTAATCAATGTCTGATCGTGACATAAGCATGAGATGGGATATAGACCTTGGGTTTTCGATGTGTAATTCTATGTAATACTGGTTATGGGATTATAGAGTGCGATAAATGTCTGCTAGTGGAAGCGAAGTATCAGTTTCCGAGTGGAAGTGGATTATGGTTTTGGTGGATTTAAGGTGGGATTATCTAACTCGTGGTCGTGTGATGCTATCTGGGTTATGGTGGATAATCCGATTAAGTCGGTACATGGAGCATTGGTTTTGGTTATGAAGTAGGTGGAGAAGACGGTGAGGTTGCATGGAGTGTCAGCCCATATGGTTGATACAGGGATCTTAAGTTACGTTTAAAATCGGAGGGAGCAATACATACATTGGGGTTTTTGCTGCGGATGTGTGTTTGATAATGGGGTGGTCCTTGGGTGATCACTTGTGCTTGGCGGAGTTGCTTCGAATAACATCTCTCAGGTGAATATCGAAATGGCTCCATTTGAAGCATGGTATGGAAGATAATGTCAGACATCTATATGTTGGACCCAAGTGGGGGAGAGGATTATGGTGGCGCGTGTTTGGTTCAAAAATCGACGGAGAGGATTCGTGCTGCGAGGGTGAATGAAAGAAGGTCAGGATCGGCAGATAATTTATGCTGATAAGAAGAGAAAGGAGTTGGAGTTCACGGTCAGAGATAAAGTGTATCTCAGGATGGCCATGTTGCAAGGTCCTAACATATCAATTTCAGAGACTCAGCTGAGTTTAAGATTTATGGGTCCATTCCTGGTGGTGGAGCAAGTTGGATTGGTGGCGTACCAATTAGAGTTACCACGATTGGGTAGGCACTGTATAAGGTTTTCTTCTTTGTGGTTCCAGTTTCGGTGGTTTTAGCGTGGTGCTCTGTGGTTTTTTTGGTTTGTGTAATTTCGTTCTGTGTAACGATTGCACATTTTTAAGATTTATAAAATGGGGATTCCATATATTTTCTGCGTGATAAGAGGTGTGATTCTTATTATTGATAAATGTGGTCGAGTGGTGGGTCGCTTTGTGATGATATTCCGAGTTGGGATTATCGTGTTTAGGCCACAAGAGATAATCCTAGTCGAGAGGTGTTTATGAGCATTTTAGAATTTATTACTGTAGGGGCGTGGTGATCCCGAGTAACTCATTTTGGAGATTGTGTTCTCTTGTATACTTTTGGGGATGGTTTTCCTAGTATGAGTGTTGGGACGGTGGTCTATATAATACTGATTGCTCAAAGTATTGTGTTCCTATGAGTGAGAAGGGTGTAATATGGGTTAAGAGTAATAAACGTCTGGAGACGTGGTCATATGCATGAGACTGGATTTGAGCCGTTGAGATCATGGTGTTGGTCTCGAGTGGTGCTGGCCAGCGGGTATGGGTTTTGGTATGTGGTAGACGTTTTTGGCGGATTCGAGATCGAATCCATTGTTAGAGGGGGAAAGTTGTAACATCCCGAAACCAAAATATGGTATCTTAGTAGGGGTGTCAATCAACATCAAGGGTGGGTCGCGATCTACACTAGTGTTTTGGTTTGTTTTCGATTCCGATTTAATTCTTGATTTGTGGCGGTTCGGTTCTAGGGAACCCTTGTGGTTCATTTATAAGTCGTGCAGCCGCGATTTTTTGTGTGTTTGAGGCAGAATATCACAGAGAAGAGAAGAGAAGAGATTAAGATTCTTGTGATTTTAGGGGGTTTTAGTTAATTGGTAGTGGGACTAAGGGTTTGAGAGCATTGGAATCGACTGTTCATCGAGTTCTTCGTGGTTTCAGTTCGTATCAATGATGTTAGGGCATTTTGTGGCTGAGTTCTTCGTGTTCATCGCTGTCTTAATCTGAATTTCCTTTCTAGCCTAAGGTGAGTGCGTGATCATGGTTATTGGTAACTGCGTGTTAGGGTTGTGTGATTTCTTGTGATGGAATTGATGTCGTGTTCGCGTAACTTCGTTAATAGTGATTGATTATCGTACTGTGTTTTGTTGATTGTGATCCATCGAGATACAGGGAGACGAGCCACGAGAGGATTTGGCACGATCCTAGTTTCTGCGATGGAGTATCGATCGACACCTAGAGGTAGTGTCGATCAACACCCCTTCGTATTGGTTTACATTCGGGGTGAGAGTGTCGATCGACACCTAGGGGTAGTTTTGATTGACACCCTGACGTGAATTCTATTTTTTTTTTGTGGTGTATCGATCGACACCGTGGTGGTGTGTCGATCGACACCAATTTGATGCCATGCTGTTTTTGGATTGTTGGTTCTTATTTTGGTAATTCAAACATTGTGAACTGTTAAATTGGCATTCGTTATCCTCATTTTGTAACCGGTGGATGACCGTCTCACTGAGTTTTTATGATAATACTCACACAACTCTTTTTTCCATGTGTTGCAAGTAAAAAAAAAAATGTGTGATTGCGGAATGATGGTGTAGGAAGAGGATGATTAGGAATTTTGTTATGTTTGGTTGAACTGAGTAGAACCTGGTGTTAGGTTGCTAATTTTGTTGAACATAGATTTTGGTTTATTGTTGAATTGGTTATTGGTTTAATTGTTATTAAATTGATTGGTTTAAATTGTTAGTATTTTCCGCTTGTTTGTTGGTTTGAATTAACAGTTGGAATTAGTATTTATGGGAATACTTAATTCGGCATAATTAATAAATAAATAAAAGTCTAGTTGTTTCATATCAAGAGGCAAGAAGGGTTTCTTCCTGGAAAGACTAATACCAACCCCAATCGTTCTTGAAATGTCGTTCTGGTGGAAAGTGAAGATGATTTCGTGGAGATTGAAGGTGATAATAAAACTGCAGAGGTAGTGTCTATAGACATTAAGCATGTGTGTCGATCGGCACATACAGTAATTCACGATCATGGAATTTCAGGATTCAGTGTCGATCGACACCAAGCAAGAGTGCCGATCGATACCCAAGGAAAAATCGATCCAGACTTTGACACAAGAGGTTAGTATCGATCGACACCAAACCAGTGTCGATCGAGATCCACCCTTGGTGTCGATTGACACCCCTACCAAGATACCATATTTTGGTTTCGGGATGTTACAACTTTCCCCTCTAACAATGGATTCAATCTCGAATCTGCCAAAAACGTCTACCATAGACCAAAACCCATACCCGCCGGCCAGCACCACTCGAGACCAACACCATGATCTCAGCGGCTCAAATCTAGTCTCATGCACATGACCACGTCTCCAGACGTTTATTACTCTTAACTCATATTACACCCTTCTCACTCATAGGAACACAATACTTTGAGCAAGGAAGTTTCCTCATTCTCTTTGTGATTCAGGATCGGGAATTAATTTGATGTCACTCTCTGTAGCAGCTAGACTTGAAATGATTGATTTCAAGCAATGTAGGATCACTCTTATCCTAGTTGATCGATCCAGGAGAATCCCAGAAGGTGTCTTAGAGGATGTTCCAATCAATATTGAAGTCTGCGTGATTCCTACACACTTTGTGGTTTTGGAATACGATGAAGAATCTCAAGATCCCCTTATTCTGGGAAGATCATTCTTAGCTATAGCTGGTTCTACCATTGATGTAAGAATAGGAAAGATAAAGCTTGATCTAGGTGATGTTTTCATAGATTTCGACATTGACAAGCCAAGGTGAAAATCCACCACTGATGGTCAGACTTTTTATGTGGAAACTTCAGTGGATGAAGACCCGATCAAAGATCATTCAGAAGACATTATTACTGGGTATGTTAAGGCGCTGGTTATTCTAGAGACATTGGCGGAAAAAAATCCATTAAAGCAAAGGTACACACTTCCTGAACTTAATTCTAAACCTCCTGATTTCGTCAATAAGAATTTAAAAGGTCAAAAGACTGTTTCACACTTATGCAAGCAATGAGATTCTCGTAAAAGGCTTGGTTTTTCTTGTGATTATTTTGCAGAAAAAAGGAGTGTCCCACCCAAATGCCGCCCTATAGCAGTTCCTCATTTCCTTGGTCGATCACACGCACCTAATGCCTATACGCCACCATGGATGGGGAGACATTGTTCTTCAAGACATTCCATACCACCGTCTGATCCACCTAACGCCATAATTTCTCGACACAGTCAAGCTAATAACAGAAAACAAGCGATGAGTGGGAGGCAACCCACTGGTAAGTATATTAATTTTATTTTATTTTATTTTGTTTACTAACTTTTGGTTTTAGTTTCTAGTGTTTCAGGAACTGTTTGATACATGGAAAGAAAAAAAATTGGAGGACCTGCAGATCGACCTGAGTGATCGATTTGTGAAAATTCACGAGTGTCAATCAACACCCTTGACAGTGTCGATCGAAACCATGCCCCGGTAACACAATCTTCTTCATTTTTCAATTTGTTTCGTTTTGTTTTACTTTTTCTTTTGCCCACTTCAGGCTTAATGACATTGGGGACAGTGTCGTTTAAGTCTTGGGAGGTGTTTGCTAATTATTGTTTGGTTTTGGGATTTTATTAAGTCAGTCCAGTTTTTGTTTTTATTCGGGTCAAAACTCCTCCTATACTTGCTTTGAACAACACTCAAGGACCATTACCAATGCAAGTTGGTTGGTTTTACTTGGTGGGTAACTATTAGTGGATCGGTTTAACAAAGCGAGTGATATATCATGGTTTTTACCCAGTTTAAGCCATGATATAAGTCTTATATCTAGAATCTTTTGGTGTTTTCCAGTTGGTTTTTAGAGTCTTTACAGGTACTAGACGTTTGGAGCATAAAAGATGTTTACTGGAGTTTTGGAGCATTGCTGAACAAAGTGGCAAAGATTGAAGCGAAGAATCGGAAATCCAAGTTGGTGTTCGATCGACACCCTGTTCGATCAAGGGAAAAAGCGCGATTGAGACGAAGTCCGTTTGAAGACCAAAAGTTCCAGATGTTTACTTTTATGTTAATGATGGTTTAGGAACCTCGTATATACGTTTTTACAGCCATTGTTTAGGCTTATGCTTTCTTTTACTTGATTCTTAGAGATAATCATTAATAAAATTATGTTTGTTTCTTTGATTATGTCTAAGTAGTTCTCTTGTTAGGTTTAGGGATTTTCAAAGGTGTTTGATGAATTGCTAGATCTGATTTAATTGTTAGGACAATATCTTTAGAATGTTCTTCATCTTGACTTAAGTTTATTGCTAATTTTAGATTCATAACCAGAAATCTGATCATTGGATAATTAATAGAAATGACAGTTTTGTTGATTACCTAATCTAGTCTTTGATGAGCAAAATTCCTTTTCGCAAAGAAATTTGGCTTAGGGTTTTGTGAACAATTGAACTTGAACATTAATGCTTGTTTAGATTATTAGGATTCGCAAAGAAATTTGGTTTTCTAGGATTTAAACATAGATAATCTCTGCAGCGAAAGTTGATTGATTTTTTATTCGTGTTCATGTTCAGGAACTGTGCTTTAATATTCCTAACTATTGATTAATTCTGCAATTCTGATTCACTGGAGATTTCCCTGTACCTAGCGTCTTTTTCCTATTGATTTAAAACAGATTTTAATTGCTTGTTATTACTTGCTTTCATATTATCCTGCCTAGTTTAATCCAAATTAATTAATCTATTGTGTTTCCTGATTCCATGTGGATTCGACCCTAAAGTATTACTTCTGATCTCTAGATTTGAGAGAGTAGCTCTAGGTCAAATTTGAGCATATCAAATTTTGGCGCCGTTGCTGGGGACTCAACGCCATTATATTTATTTTATTAGGATTTTGGCTAAGCTTTTTATTTTTTTGATTTTTTTCTATTTTTTGCTGTGCTAGTTTCTTGTGTTTCTTTCTGTTTTGCGTTTCCGGTGTATGCCTGATACAAGGAGCTAGTTGGATACGGTCTTCAGGAACTTGCACGTTTAGAGCGTGAGAATAGAAGAGCAGCAACAATGGTTGCTCAAGGACGTATAATCCTAAGACCGGGAGAAGATGGAATCCTGCGTGATCTGGCAGCATTGAAGTACAACGAGGAAGGATTGAGGATCAACGACGATGGAACTGTTATCGTCGAGAATATTGAGGAATAGGCGAATTTGGAGCAGCATGTCGAGCGACGCGATGAACCTGTCGCTCGACGCAAACAAATTATGGGTGTCGATCGACACCAAGGCCAGAATCGCCCAGATTTGGTGAGGAGTGAGGAGAATGTTGTGCGAGGCCGAACGCTAGCGAATTTTAACCGTCCAGAGCAGTTCTACACGAATCGAGCTGCGATTCGTCCTCATGCTTTCCAGAGGAATGATTTCGAGCTGAAGCCTGCTTACTTCAGCCTAGTCGCTCATCATCCGTACCATGGTCTTCCTCACGGGCACCCGATGCACCATCTGGAGAAATTCGAGGATTTAGCTTCCAACATCAAGGCTAATAGTGTGTCCACTGATTACATATTCTGCAAGCTCTTCCCCTACTCACTTTGTGGGGAAGCATCTTACTGGTTGAGGACTCTTCCACCGGGCTCATTGACAACTTGGGAGGATACAAAGAATGCCTTCCTGAGCACATTCTTCGACGATGCAAAATCTGAGAAGCTCAGGAACAAGCTCATGTCAAGAAGCTAGACGTTCAAGTGGCTCAAACTGCAGAATATATCCAAAGACAATAGGGTTATCTTCCTGCGAAGACTGATATGAACCCTAAGCGAGCTTGCAAAGCCATTCGGGTGGACGAGGAAAATTATTTTGATAAATTTGTAGAGATTTTCGGAGATGCAAAGTCAGTATCAATCGACACTATGGATGAGTGTCGATCGACACTTGAAGAAATAGAGGAATTGCTCGATGCTCAGATCGACAAAGAACCGATATGTGAAGTTGGTGTCGAGCGACACCAGGGTAGCGTCACTCGACACCCTGCCCAGGCCGATCCAAAGCTTCGCAAAATGTCTCAATCCATCAAAGAAATCGTCCACAAGCCAAAGCTTCTATTCCCCAGAGCTAGAAAAAGCAAACAAGAAGCCAAGGAGGCCCTGTGCAAGAAGATGGTTGATAAGATCATTTTTGAGATGCCTCTTGTAGATGCGAATAAGCTTTCTCCAGCGATTAGAAGATATGTCAAGAGGATGGTTGCGAATGGAGTTAGTCCAGAGGAAGGAGCCTTACTAATCAGAGATATCAGAGCGATTCTCTTGAACACGACTCCAGTGCCTAAGAAGAAGAAAAAGGACGTAGTGGTTTCTGAAGAAGTGCGCACCATGATTCAGAGCAGGATTCCAGTCAAGCTTCAGGATCCAGGAAACTTCATGCTTAATTGCTCAATTTCAACAGGGTAGTTTCATCACTCTTTGTGTGATTTGGGATCTGGTATCAACTTCATGCCATTGTCTGTTGCTATTAATCTTGGGATGACTGATTTTAGGGCAACAAGGATGTCTCTTCTTTTAGCTGATCGATCCAGGAGATTCCTAAAAGGAACTCTAGAGGATGTGCCTATTAAGATTCAAGACTACATAATCCCTGCAGATTTTGTAGTTTTGGAGTATGATGATGAACCTGAAAACCCTCTGATCCTGGGGAGATCATTCTTGGCAAATGTCGGTGCTCAGATAGATGTAAGGAAAGGGAAGATCAAGCTAGATCTAGGTGATATTGTCATGGACTTTGACATGGTGAACACCAGGCAAAAATCCACCATCGATGGTCAGACTTTTTCAGTGGAGATTTTAGAAGATGAAGACTCTATTAAGGATTTAGAATCTAGTCCCTCATCTGTTCCTGAACAGATCATTCCACTTATCCCATCCCACGATCCTCCCATAGAGCCAAGGTATGAACTTTCTGTACTTGATTCTAACTCTTCTGATTTCGTCAAACTTTAAAAGGCTGTTACGCGCTCATGCAAGCAACGAGTTTCTCGAAAGCTTGGTTCTTCTGTTGATGATTCTACAAGAAAGAGAAGAGATCCATCCAAGGGATGTAAAGAAGAGGTGAAGCGTAAAAGAACTTCAAAGCCTTTAGCGAAAATGCGCATTACCATTCCTGAAGAGCTGAAAGAAAAGGGAGATGGAGTTATCCAAGAGATGGTGCAGAAAACGCAGAAGCTTTTTCTTGGAATCATTCCATGGAAAAGTGCAGATCCTCCGGACATCTAGTTCCTCAACACAGTCAAGATAACGGACTGAAAACAAGCGCTTAGTGGGAGGCAACCCACTTGTGAGTCTTGTTAGTTATTTTATTTTCGTTTTCTTTTACAATTTTATGTTTGGTGTTCTTTTTGGTTTTGATTTTTAGGAGAAAAAAACGTTTCGATGAACTTCAGATACACCAGTCGATCGACATAAGTGATTCTATCGCTCGATATAGCTAATATTTCAAGGTGTCGATCGACACCATAGACAGTGTCAATCGATACCCCCCCACCAGGTTACGTTTTTCTCTTCAAAATTGCAATTCCTTTTGTTTTCTATCTATTTTATTCACCAATCTCGGATTTAATAACATTAGGGATAATGTTGTTTAAGTCTGGGGGAGGTAGATCGACACCCCCCCACCAGGTTACGTTTTTCTCTTCAAAATTTCAATTCCTTTTGTTTTCTATCTATTTTATTCACCAATCTCGGATTTAATAACATTAGGGACAGTGTTTTTTAAGTTTGGAGGAGGTAGTTGCTAAATATGTTTTCTAATTTGAGTCTTTATAAGTCAGTTTTTCAATTTTCGGGTCGAAAATCCCCTTCCACTTTCTTTGAACAACACTCAAGGACCATTTCCGATGCAAGTTGGCTGGTTTTACAGAGGTGGGTAACTGGAAGTGGATCGGTTTAACAAGGCGAGTTTAGACTTCTGGAGAACGCCAGAAAGACGTTGCAGACCCCGCCCTAATGAATCTCTAACCTCTTGTCTTGGGCGTTGGAACTCGCAAGACTTGATTCAGCTTCCAAACACTTGAAAGCGAGGACGGACCACTCTTGAAACTTCTTCCCAAATGACGAATACAATTGTCCTAGATCAAAAAGAAAAAGCCTCATGACCTTGTCTCCACAAGAACACTAGTAGTGAGCGCTGATCTAGTGAGTCATCGAGATGCCAAGGATCTAATGAAAAAAAAGTATATAGAAAAGTGCAAGACCAAAATCAGAAAAATCCTGAAGAAAAAGTTCAAAAATGGGCATTGTATCTCTATGATATCCTTAATTGGATACAGTTTCAGAGGGAAGAGATAGGGTGAAATGTAGGAAAGTGTTAAAGGAAGCGAAAGAATCTAGAAGGTCCAGCGATCGATATTCCCTCGATTAGACCGCAATTAATAAACTAAAGGGGATTGCGACTGAAAGTCTGAGTTTCTCTAAGGAGTTTGGAATCAATCTGGAGAACTGCTAAGCTTCTAGGGAAACATCAAAGTATCACCAGATTAGCTTTGCAAGGTATGCGGTTCCTAAACGAGTGATAATAACTGTTTTACTTAGGGACAAGCAAAAAGCTAAGTCTGGGGGAGTTGATGGTTTTTACCCAGTTTAAGCCATGATATAAGTCCTATATCTAGAGTCTTTTGGTGTTTTCCAGTTGGTTTTTAGAGTCATTATAGGTACTAGACGTTTGGAGCATAAAAGATGTTTACTGGAGTTTTGGAGCATTGCTGAACGAAGTGGCAAAGATTGAAGCGAAGAATCGGAAATCTAAGTTGGTGTTGATCAACACCATCTATGGGTGTCGATCGACACCCTGTTCAATCAAGGCAAAAAGCTCGATTGCGAAGAAGTCTGTTCGAAGCCCAAAAGTTCCAGATGTTTACTTTTATGTTAATGACGGTTTAGGAACCTTATATATACGTTTTTACAGCCATTGTTTAGGTTTATGCTTTCTTTTACTTGATTCTTAGAGATAATCATTAATAAAATTATGTTTGCTTCTATGATTATGTCTGAGTAGTTCTCTTGTTAGGTTTAGGGATTTTCAAAGGTGTTTGATGAATTGCTAGATCTGATTTAGTTGTTAGGATAACATCTTTAGAGTGTTCTTCATCTTGACTTATGCTTATTGCTAATTTTAGATTCATGACCTGAAATCTGATCTTAGGATAATTAATAGAAACGACAGTTTTGTTGATTACCTGATCTAGTCTTTGATGAGCAAAATTCCTTTTCGCAAAGAAATTGGTTTAGGGTTTTGTGAACAATTGAACTTGAACTTTAATGCTTATTTAGATTGTTAGGATTTGCAAAGAAATTTGGTTTTCTAGGATTTAAACATAGATAATCTCTGCAGCGAAAGTTGATTAAATTTATATCCGTGTTCATGTTCAGGAACTGTGCTTTAATATTCCTAACTATTGATTAATTCTGCAATTCTGATTCACTGGAGATTTCCCTGTACCTAGCGTCTTTTTCCTATTGATTTAAAACAGATTTTAATTGCTTGCTATTACTTACTTTCATATTATCCTGGCTAGTTTAATCCGAATTAATTAATCTATTGTGTTTCCTGATTCCCTGTGGATTCGACCTTAAATTATTACTTCTGATCTCTTAATTTGACAAAGTAGCTCTAGGTCAAATTTGAGCACATCATCATGTTCAGAATTCTTGTGAATGCCAGAAATGATGTTGCAGACCCCTCCCTTAATGAAATCTAAATTCTCATCTTGGGGCATGGTAATTGTTGGACTTGATTCAATCTTTCAACACTAGAAAGCGAGGACATACCGCTCTTGAAACTTCTTCCTCGTGATGATACTACTGTCCTAGATCAGATAAAGCGCTCATGACCCCGTCTCCCACCATAGAACAACAGTAGTGAGCGCTGATCTAGAGAAATCATAGAGATGCCAAAAAAATAAAAAAAGTCTGCAGAAAAGTGCAATAAGAAAATAAATTAAAATTAAAAAAGGAGAAGAAAATGGCATGCTCTATGATGTCCTTAATTGGACTAACAGTTACGGAAGGAAGAGAGAGGGTGAAACGCAGGAAAGTGTCAAAGGAAGTGAAATAATCGAGAAGGTCCAGGGATCGATATTCCCTCGACGAGACTGCACCTAAATAAATGAAAGTGAAAGGAATTTGGAATCAATCTAGAGGACTGCTAAGCTTTTAGGGACACATCAAAGTACTACTGGTTTGACTATGCGGTATGTGGATCCAAAAGGAGTGATTAAATTTGTTTTGCTTAGGGACAAGCAAAATGCTAAGTCTGGGGGAGTTGATATATCATGGTTTTTACGGTTTTTAGCCATGAATAAGTCCGTTTTATAGAGTCTATTCGGTGTTTTGCGTATGTTTTAGAGTATTTGCAGGTGTTTGGACATTTGGAGCATACTGGGATATTATGGAGCATTGCGGAAGAAGACATCAAAGTGTTCAAGTCGGAATAAAAAAATTAGACTTGGTGGTGTCGATCGACATCGTTCGTACAAAGAAGAAATCAATTTTGGAAGATTTATATTTTTTGCCCAGAAGTTCCAGAAGTTTACAATTATGTTCCAAAACGTTTTAGAACCTTATAAATAGTTTTTCGCAGCCATTGTTTAGGCTTATGCTTTGTTTTCTAAGAGTTATTTTATTCATAGAGATTTTATTCAGAAAGATGTTTTCAATTACTATGTATGAGTAATCTCCCAGTTAGTTTTAGGGTTTTAAAAGGATGATGAAAAGTTGTTACGGTTTATTTACTATTAGGATTGCATCATATTTATTTTTCACCTTGATTGCTTTAACTCTGATTTAGGCCTGAATTAGATATCATAGGTTGTTTAATAGATGCGACAACATTATTAGATTACTTAAACCAAATCATAGGTGAGCAAAGATTCAATTCTCAACGACAGTTGGCTTTGGATCTTTGTGAACAAATCGAACCTGAATTTAATGCTTGTTTAAATTAATTCAAATTCATAATGACAATTGGTTTTCTTGGCTTTAGACATAGATAATATTTGCAACGACAGTTGATTTATTTTACATTAGTGTTTTGAGTTCTAGAATTGCACTTCATTAATATCCCGATAGTAAGTTTATCTTTTAATTTGTAATCATTTCTGCGAATTTCCTAGTGCCTAACGTTTGTTTCTTATTGAATTTAAAGCATATCAACCATCACTGTTTACTGTTTCTCCAATTATTTTACATTCATATTATTCTGCTTAGCTTAATTCGAACATCTAAATCTATTGTGTTAACTGATTCTCTGTGGATTTGATACCCTAAATACTGCACATGATCTCTTAATTTGAGAGAGTAGCTCTAGCGATAATTGAAGCATATGAGTTACCAATGTTAGGTTAGTTGGGTTTCGAAATGAACATTTGGGCCTACACATGCGTTTTCCTCTAACGCACATGCTCTCGTAATGAATATTATACATTTGTATAACATGCTAGTAATCCTGCTTGTGATGTAACAGTCAGATCTGAAGTTGGTGAAGTAGACCGTCGATGTGGCCAGCAGCGAGATTGAATGTCAGTTTCTAGTAAGACTTAGATTTATCCACAGAGGATGTAAATGTAAAATTTTGAAAAAAGTATGCTTTTGTTAAGACTTGGATTTATCAATAATGGATGTAAATGTAAATTTTTTTGAAAGAAGTCTTTTTTTGTTAAGACTTAGATAGTACAAGCAAAACTGTTTCAGAGAGGTTTTCTTTGTTTGATTTTCGCGAGAGAGTCAAGTAAGAAAGGTGGGAGTATACATACCCCACTCCCCCTCTTTTTTAGGAGGGGGGTAGCTGAACACATCCGAAGATGAGCTGTCTACGTATCCTTTGCAGGGGTCAAGCCGTCTCGTAGTTCAAGTAAGTAATTATAGTGATCCGTAGTCCGCATTAGCGCTCCTTCGCGCAGCTGTAGTCAGTATCCCAGTAGGAGATGTGTCCTCTGTAATGCGCTCGACCCTAGGGTTTTGCGCGTTAGTCATTGTAGTCGCTGTGACGTTTGTCTGCTGGTTGTCGCTGGTGCGATCAGGTCACTGCTAGTGCTGTAGACATTATGTTGCTGGACATTATGCTGCTGATCGCCGCTGGTGCTGTCAACGTTGCGGTACTGGTCGCCGCTGGAGTTGTCAACGTTGCGCTGCTGGTCACCGCTGGTGCTGTCGATGTTACGCTACTGCTCTCCACTGGTTCTGTTGACGTTGCAATCCTGGTCACTGCTGGTGCTGTCGACGTTGCGCTGCTGGTCATTGTTGCTAGTGAGGTTGACATTGCGTTGCTTGTTGTAACTTCTAGTCATCTTCGTTAGCGTAGCTTGCACGGTGATTCTTTTGAGTAAGAACGTCTCACGTGCTCCCCTTAGTCGGCGCCAAATTGTAGGAGTCGAAACTCGCACAATTGAATTTGTAAGGGTTTTATGAGAGTTGTGAGACTTCTAGTGAACACAATGCAAATAGTAGAAGGAGTAGTCTTTATTACTGTTATGAAAGCTGTAAGCTAGTGTTGTTACAAAAAGTTCAGATCTTCTTTCTAGGAGAATACAATAAGCTATTTATATCTTTCTATCCTTGCTCTAAGTGCTAGGTTTGGATCTGGTCCATTAAGCAATAAATATGTTTTTGGTCCATAATATCATTAAACTCATTTTGATCATTGATCTAACTCTATTATGAGCTTAATTACAAATTGGGTCATTGTAACCCTGTTTATAATTTTCTTCTGAACTTGACAGAATTGTTCTTGTCGTTACATCGATTTCACATGGGTGGAATCCGACCCCTACATATATATATTTCTAATAAATCTCCTCAAAAATGTGAATTCTTTTGTTTATATCAAATTATAAATTTATAAATCGACAAATGTAAAGTCGATAAATCATTTTTAGTAAAATGTTTTGAAAATACCAAGTTAGAAAAAAAACAAATTGTTAGTTAAAACGGTACAAAATGAAAATTATTTTCTACGTTGGTTATACTTTTCTTACGTTTGGTTCATGCGTACGTCGACGTCGCAATGGATTATCAGTTTATCACATTTTAGCTTTGATTAGGTATCCAACGTTATACATGCTTATAACAACTGCGTCGTGTGTCCTTAGGATTTCTTATTAGGGTTTCTATAAAATTAATCTTAATCGTCCATCAAGTAGAGATTGATTAGAAATTAACTTTATTTTAATTGATTACCAAATATATTATGCAATAACATCATTTTAATAGAAAAATAAATTTATAATATATTTTTACACGTGGTTGCATATGTGATATATATCTTATTTATTATATATGAAATCGGACTGACATACACGAAATAATATGAATACTACTAGACAAACAAATATGCATTGCTGGTACGTGGAACAAATATGCATTGGATGCATATATATATATATTTGCGTATGCTTAACTTTACACGTCGTTGCGTATGATTAATATATTTGTTTAGCATACACGAAATATGAATACTAGTAGACAAACAAGAGTTGGTGCATGGTACGTAGAATCACATTTTTTAAAGTAATAAATCCAAATGACAGTAAGAAAAGTTATGAATAATTGATAAGCAAACAAACAAAACATCTGCGAAAAAAATAGTTGCCACACTTCAGATTTTTTATATACATTCAAAGAAACCCAAAGCTCTAGTTATTCATCCTGACATCCCCTGCCAAGCAATGACGATATAAAAAAATTTCAAAAAAAAAAATGACCATATAAAATTTGGGACAATTTAAAAAATATCACTCCTGAATTATTTTTTAAAAATATTACATTATTGAACTATGCTTTTATAAACATGCCACTTATAAAAAATTTTAAAAACCTTGTATCTCAAAATCTTCAATCTCAAAAAAAAATTTAATCACTAACAAACTTTAAACCCAAAAAAATAAACTCTAACATAACATAGTTAACCCAACATGAGACATTTACAAAAATGCCACTTTTACCATGACATTTTTCAAATATACCACGCTTATATTATTTTTTATACCAACATGCCACTTAAAAATATGTTTAAAGATTTTATATCTCAAAATTTTTAATTTTAATAAATGTTTTGATACCTCACAAACCTTAAACCCAAAAAACTAAACCCTAATATAAAATAGTTAACCCAAACATAAATAATTTAAAACTTGGTAAAAAGTGATAGTAGCATTTTTGAAAAGTGGCATGTCAAAAGTGACATATCTTGAACTTTCTCAAACATAATAGCACATCTCCATCGGTGAGACTTTCATAGTCTCAGAGAACTAAAAAAAAAATAAGGTAAAAACAAATTAAAACAAATTTGGGTGAGATTGTTGATGAGCCAGTCTCTCGGAGGAGAGATTTCTGAACCCGTCTCTACGAGCTCCGTGGCGCAATGTCAGTGGCCCATTTTTTTTCTTGAATTCAATTGATATAATTTTGAGTATTGATATATATTTTTCTGAAATTTTGGAGATTTGGGTTTTTTATCAGATGTTGAATCTGTTAAAATGTGAACAATATATTTGGCATAAATATGGTAGAAGTGAAGACTAGAGCCGACTTAATTGTCTTTTTCATCATGCTATTATATGTTTTCTTGCATTCAACGTTTTTACGGATTGTAATATTAACCTTTTTTTAATAATCCTCTATTTTTATAGATGTACTACTTTAATTTGATTATTTTCCATTTCACAAATATTAAAAAAACATTTATTTTTTATGAGACCGACACCACCGGTCTTACCATTGGAGACATATTGATTAATAGTCTCTTATTGAGTCTCAAACAATAAACTAATATTAAAACAAACACTAAAATATGTTTTATGAAACCATAAAATTCTCACCAATGTGCATGCTCTTAATGATATTAAATTTTTTGAATAGTGGCATTTTTTAAAAGTGGCATTTTTAAAAAATATCATGTCAAAAATGACGTATCTTGGTAATTCTCATAAAATGGAACCTATTATATTGGACTAATAGTATACTTTATCATCTATTGAATAAATTTACAAATCCTTAAAATTTTGAAAACTTGAGTAGGTAACCATTGTCTGATTATCAAATTTTGAAAAAACTGGTGTTAGTTTGAAAAAGAATTAGCTTTTTAATATCCCAACTAATTATTTTGTTCATTTTAATATATCAACTTTCAAATAGTGCTCATTTCTGCTTTAAATAATTTAAAAATTAAAATTTATTTGAAAATAAAATAAAAATCCAAAAAATTCCAAAAAGTCAAGAAAATTTTTCTAAAAGTAAAACAACATAAAAACTAAATTTTTAATGAAAAATATTTTATAATACTTTCAATTTCGAATTCAAATACCAAATTAAATTTCAAACAAAATCAAAAGTTTTAATATTCAGAAAGTTCAAACCAAAAAATTCAAGATATATATATTTTTTATATATATTCAAAATCCTTGTCTAAGTCAATTTCGAATAAAATAGATAAATGACATATATAACACTATTTTATAAAACAAAAATTGAGTTCTTTGTAAAATCCTAACTTGTTTTTTGAATTCAAACTTAAATTTTTTTATCTAAAATTCATAGCTTTATTTCATAATTTATGCTTTTAAAGTGTTTTTAAAGTATTGAAGAACATGAATTTGGAAATTTAAAAGGTAAATTTAGGATTTTAAATTTAAAACCGAATGTACTATTTAAAAAAATCATTGTAAAATTAATTATTATTTTTTAAAAGTTTCTGAATTTTTTCCCCCATTTGTTTCGAATTTAAAAAAATTATTTTGATATTTATTATTATTTTTAAATAAATATTATTTATAAAATAAAAAGATAATGGATGTTATATTTCTGTTAAGTCAATGGAGGTAAATGGGCACCGTTTGAAAGTTGATGAATTAAAATGAAAAAATAATTTGTTGGTGTAATAAACTGTGTACCCAAAAATTTGGTTATTAAAAAGCTTAACGGAATTTAGTCCAGTATTTTTATGAAAATTTCCCATAAACATATTAAAAATAAAAAAATATTAGAAAAAACATGAGAATCGGGTCTTATATGAGAACTCATGAGAACCTCAATTTTGACACATGACATTTTATTATTGGTTCAAACGTTTTAGTGACTATTCTAAAACTAAATAGTATAAAACAATAATTAAATGGTTTGTATGTTGTTAGTCTTTTACTTGTTTATTTGTTTTATAAATCTTATAATAAAATTATCTATCTAATAAGTTCCGTTATGCATATGTTTAATTTTTATATTAACATATTAGAAATATGAGATTTAAATATTACAATTGTATTTTAACATTTAAATATGTTATTAATATTGTTGTTAAGAGAATTTAAATTAACAGTATTCTTGCATTTATTATTATAAATGATTAAAATCAAGATAATTAATATTGTAATTGATTATATTTAAATGATTTTTTAAAAATATTAGAAATATGTTTTTAGAAATGTAAGAGATTCTATAGTTTCTCAACAACGGCCTTGAAGTGGTATCATTGTAGACTCGATTCCGCACAGACCTCACTCACAAAAACAAAGATATCTCTTAGCATACAAAACCAATTGACAAACCGATTTGGCTCACGGCTAGCTAATAGAGAGACAAACTTACCCATAAAATTTCACACATATCGGAACAAGTTTGACCAACCGTTTCTCTTCTCCACCAAAACGTGATAGAGTTATCATCTTCTCTCTTAATCCCAAACTCTCAACAATAAACTCACAAAAACTCATAATCTCCTCTCAAGGCTCCACTTTCTGATCTCTGCCTCTCTCATACGGCTGCACCACTGGATTAAATAACTAGGGTTCGGAAAGTCCTTAAACTGCATTAAGCCGAGTCAAAACCGCGATTAAAATTGAACCAATCTGAATCAATTAAAATTGGTATTGATCGACACCCATACCAGTGTCAATCAACACCCTTACCAAATTCCCAAAATTTGGTTTACGGCTGTTAAACCTCTCTCCCACTACTCTGGATTCGTCCTCGAATCCCAATAAACCATCTATCACAGACCATCTCACTCGATTTCCGAGGATCTCGTCCAGTCTCATGTCTATACACCAGCTTCCAACATTTATTATTGTAGGAGTCGTAAATCGCACAATTGAATTTATAAGGGTTGTCGAGGAAATGGGAGACTTCTGAGTAAAATCAAAGTGCAGAAAAGTAAAAAAGACTGTCGCTACAGCTGTTAAGAGAGCTTTATTATTGATGTTGTGAAAAATTGCAGATTCCCTTTTTTGGGTGAATATAATGAGCTATATATAGTTTTCCATCCTAGGTCTAAGTGCTAGGTTTGGGTCTGGCTCATTAAGCAAATAAATAGCCTTAGGCCCATAATATCATTAAACCTATTTTAAATAATAGAATTTAATTCTATTATAGGCCAAATTACAAATTAGGCTTTTGTAAGCTTGTTTAAGATTTCTTCAAACCTTTTGCAGAATCGTTCTTGTCGTTACATCAATCTCCTAGTGATGAAATCCGACCCCTACAATTAGCCCCCCAGCTTGGTACTATCCAGTTAGATGATGCCAAGGTATAATTTGTTAAAGTTTGAGATTTATGTGATGGACTATGAAGTTGCAGTTATTATCATCGATTTCAGGAAGTTGCAGTTATTCCATGTTGAAACAATGCTATCATATTTTCCTGAACTTGCTTATGTTGTTTAAAATGAGCTTAGCAGACTGAAAAGACTATCGGACTTTTCTTTATTTAACTTTAAGACCCATTAGGAGAGTTTCTGGATTTTTTTCCTAAAAACCTAGGGATGTTAGGAAATTCTCCACGTATAAATAGGCCTCCTTAATAGTATTTTTTTTTACCAAGCGTTTTTTTCCTGCAGTAAAAAGGTAAACAAAAATCAAAAATATTTTTCCTTTTTGTCGTTTTGTGGATTAGGGGTTATTTGTCTTTTTTGACTTCTTCTTCTCCCTTTGCCGTCGATCTGCCGCAGTCTTCCGGTCGCCGGAGTCATCTTGCCGTCGTTGGAGCTTCAACCCGTCATCGCAAGAGACTCAAAGTAGCCACCACTGAGCTTCAAAATCGCCACCACAGAGCTTTAAACCGCCACCGCAGAGCTTCACGGAACTGACAGAGAGCTTTAGACCTGATGGTGGTTGTTTGTTGTTCTTGATTCCAACACCAACGAAGAGCTTCAGATTTAGCGATAATGTCAAGCCCTGTTTTCGGTGATGGGAGGGTCCGATTTTGGCGAAGAGGAGCTCCGATTCCGGCAACGGTGGTTTGTGGTCAACAAAGGATACTGTTGACTTTCAGTCAACAGAATGGTACCGGTCAACTCTGGTTTGTCAACATAAGTCAAAATCAATTAGGTCAACATTCTGGTTCGGTTATCGTTCTAGTTTGGTCAACAAATTAGCACAGTCAACTGGTCAAAAGAAGTCAACAAGTCAACATAATTATTCCAGAAATCAATTTTGAGCTTTGATTTGGATTCTGGACTCTATCGCAGTAAAGCCTTAAATTAAAGAGAATGACTTCCAGAGATACGCGGTTTGATCGTCAAATAGATAGAAATGGTTCGATAATAGTCATACACTTAGATGATTCCTGAGAGATGTTGGGTGTTCTAACTGCGGCGTTTTTCTCCTGGATGCTCGTTTTCTTTTTACTTTTGGCAATGATTCATCAGTTTTATCCATAAGTTAGTCGAATTTTGACTGCTCTGACCTTGTTTACTATTTTGTAGTTCCAAGACACGTTGAGCAGCTTTAGGATGACTTAATCAATCTTTATACCGATTACATCGCTGCCGTTGATAATGTCAAGTAACGGGAAGAAATTGTCTGTGCGCGAGAGGAGAGTTGCTGAGGCTAGAGTTGACACCAGCGAAAGGACGCTGCAACGAGCTATAATGTCATCGTCAGTGCCTAGAGCTAATACTCCTACTACGACTGTGCCCAAGTCGCGTCGCCCAGACCTTGAGCAAAACATTACCATCACCACTTATCGTCGTCCAAAGTCATCACCAAGGCGTCGTGATGATGCAAAGACGAAGGATGATGTCACAGAAACAGGTCGCAAGCGTCCCCGAGAAGATAGTAGGAAGAATTCCAATTCAAGGGATTTGTTTGGCAGCAGTGGTATGTTTGTGTCTCACTTGTCGAAGATCGTCTTCCCAGAAGCTAAGTTTCCCCATGCGAAAGATATGTCGCAGAAAGAGGCTTATGTGAACATGGCCCTTTTGTAAGACGGTGTAAGTTTTGGTCGAATTCTGCAACATTTTTTTTTGTTTCGGATCTTCTGAGTTGTTTTATTTTGGCAATTCCCTGCTTCAGTGAACCAGCTCACCATTGACTACGAGGAGACTGCCCTCTCGCATGGCCATCAACTTACTAGTGCTCAGAGAGGGTGTGATAAACACAAGAGGATAAAGTGTGTTGTGCAGGCTCGAGTTGCTGCTTTAGAAGATGCGGTGAAGGTGACTGAGGAGAAACGTCATGAGAAAGACGACACATTTTCGGAGTCTGAATCTGTGAGGAAACGCTTGAAGCTAGAAGTCTCTTATCTGAATATCCGTTTAAAGGATGCGTCTAAGCTTCAAGATGCACCTGTTCAGCGAGCTATTGATCAAGCAAAGAGCAAGCTAGTGGCGGAATACGAGGCGAAACTTGATCGAGCTAGAAAGAAGCTTAAGGTGCTCAACGATCATCTGAGGGTCAATATTATTGATCTCGCCCAAGTTCAAAGCAATATCGAGTTCCTGAAGCTGGTTCGGAGTGACAATGTGCCTGATCTTGGTGAGGAGATTACTGCTCTCAAAGAGCAAGAGGCAGGCTTATCACTTGCGGATGAGGAATTTGTTGAGCATGTGCGCGAATTCGAGGAGATCCTTGGGAGTCCGGGATTTGACAATGGATCTCCTGATAAACCTGCTCCTATTTACAAGGTGGTTCATCCGGCTCCGAGTTCTTCCAGTTCGTATAGTGATGGGGATTTGTCAGATTCTGATAGCGAGGTTCCAGCTAGACAAGTTCTGGAAGCAATTGACGGTGCTTGAAGAGAAAATGCCTTAGTGTTTTCTTTGTGTTTGGTTTTATTCAGCTTGGGTGGTGTTTACCCTTTTCATGCTTTGTTTCGCTTTGTCCTTAATCTTTGCTACATGCATTATGATATAATACGCAGTTTTGTTACGTCGAACTTGTCTGTTCTAGAAATGAATTCTTTTCTTTGCGACTACCTTGGTTTACAGAAGCATTTTCGTCAACAATTCTGCTCCAGCAGCGAGTATGTTTCTTTGCTTCAAGACCTACGTTTCAAATAGTTGGATTTTTTAAGAAACACTCTAGTTTACAGATACGTTATTTTTTAACATGTCTGCTCCGTCATTGAATATTATCTAGAGAAGTTACCAACGTTATGTTAGTTGGGTTTTGACATGAACATTTGGATTTACTGATACGTTTTCCTCTAACGCACCCGCTCCTGTAATGAACATGTTATCGCGTTACGACCAACGATTCAGTGAGTTGGGTTTAGAGTGAACATTTGGGTTTACAGACATGTTCCCGAGAACACGTATGCTCCTGTCATGATCACTTTTAGCAATGCAATCAACATTTTGTCTCTTGGGTTTTGAAATGAACATTTGGGTTTACGCATACGTTTTCCTCTAACGCACACGCTCCTATAATGAACATTATACATTTGTATAGCGCACTGTTTAATCCTGCTAAGGATGTAATAGTCAAATCTGAAGCTTATGAAGTAGACCGTCGTTGTGGCTAGCAGTGAGGTGTTATGTCTGATTTTTGTAAGACTTTTATTATCTACGGGGGATGTCAGTGCAAATAGCTTTGAAAGAAGTCTGCTTTGTTAAGATTTAGATATTACAAGCGAGACTGTTTAGATAAGTTTTTTTTGTTTGATTATTAACCTAGAAAGTCGAGTAAGACAGATGGGAGTATATAAGTATACATACCCCACTCCCCCCCCCCCCCCCCCCTTTTTAAGGAGGTGGCAGCTCAACCCATCTGAAGATGAGCTTCCTACATACTCTTTGCATGGATTAAGCCGTCTCATAGTTCAAGTGAAGTTACCTTATTGTTTGCTACATAACTTGTCCATGTGTTGCTGGTTCCACTTGGACTTCTTTTTCTTCTTTTTGTTAAGTTCGGGGATGGGGTTCCTAAGCTTGTGCGCAACCAAGAAGCAAGTGCAGAATTCCTTCAGGTCTCCCCGAATTATCTTTACACCACCTGGGGTGAGGAATTTGAGGCAGAGGTGGTACGTGTAACATCCCGAAACCAAAATTGTGTACTTTGGTAAGGGGTGTCGATCGACACGATGGGGTGGTGTCGATCGATACCAATCGTGACCGGTTCGGTTTTAAGGAATTAATCGTTCGGTTTGGCGAGTCGGTTTAGGAAAACCCTAGGGCTTCCTTTATAAGCCCGTAGGTAGTTTGTGGCCGCGTGAGGCAGAAAGAAAAGGGGGTTTCGTGGCTTGGTGTGAAGGAGGAAGAGTTTTGAGAGAGAGAAGTTTGAGAGGAAGAGAAGACAGGTTCGTCTGTCTCGGTAGAAGCAAAGAACGGTCAATCTAATCGAGTCTAATCGACGTGATATTTTGTGGGTTTGTTCTTCTTCCTCTTAGGTTTCTATAGAAGAAATCCGTTTGTCTTTTGGAGTTGTAGTTTGTGAGTAATGATTGTTTTTCCAAAAGGGGTCTGTGCAGTCTCGGGATTCAATCAGCCTCCTTGGGAAGTGTTTTCCCGGCGTTTCATAGAGAATCAGAGGACGAGATTGGTGCCGTTGGAAAGCCCTCTCTGTCTAGTTTGTGGATTAGGTTTCGGATCCTGATTTGGAGGTAATATCCGTTCTATGTGTTCGTTTATTTCAGGGTGTTGGTTCTGAAACCTCTGTTTTTCCTGTTTCGATTAGCGAGATTGCGGGCTGTTTTCCCGTCGATCTGTGTGGAGTTAGGAGGCGTTCTATACACCGTTGCGAAGCTCTCGGTGCTAGTTTCCAGATCAAGTTCTAGAAATTGATTTGGTGAAGGGAGTCGCGAGTTCTTCCCTTCTGTTTAGGTCGGGTTTCCTTGTTCAAACCGTTGTCAAGGTGAGTGCGTGATCGTGATATGGAATTAGGCTATTAGGGGAATTGATTGATTGTTATGGTTGATTTGAATCGTTTCTGTGTGTCTCCCGTGTGGATTACGTGTTTATGAATCGTGATGATTTCGCGAGATAGAACGGGACTCGAGCCGTGAGAGGATTTGGCTCAGTTCAGGTTCTGCGAGATCGTGTCGATCGACACCTAGTGGTAGTGTCGATCAACACAGGAGTTTCTGATCACGAAGGATCGGTTGCTCGAGTTGAGCATCGATCGACACCTAGAGGTAGTGTCGATCGACGCCACTGTCTCTGATTGAGACTTGTGTTTCAAGAATGGAGTGTCGATCGACACCTAGTGGGTGCGTCGATCGACACTCAGTCGTTTGTGAAGTGTGTGTTTTAGATTGGGGTATCGATCGTCACCATGTGGGTGCGTCGATCGACACCAGACGCTGGATTGTGGATTATCGATTGTGTTGTTCGATAAATTATGTGCTGTGAATTGATTACTGTATTATTGAATTGTGTACTGTTAAAGTAATTAATGCTCGCTAACTGTGTTATTTGGTATCTTGTGGATTACCGTTAGTTATGAACTATTCGTTGTGAATTTGTTATTGCATTGTTTAATTGTGAATTGGAAATTGGCTAATCCTGTTTAAATGTTGATAATTGGAATATTATTGGCTGTTGATTGATCGCGTAGAATTGATAGTCTAATTCCTATTTTATATCTGGTAGACGGGATGACCGCTCTACTGAGTATTTATGATAATACTCACGCAACTCTGTTTTTCCTTTTTGAGTTGCAGGTAGTGAAAAGAGTGTGATCGCGGAATCATGGCAGAGGAAGAGGATGATTAGGAAGTTATGTGTTGTTTATGTGTGTTGGTTTAGTAGAACCTGGTTTAGGTTGCTAGAATGTTGAGTTGAGTTGGAATTGGTTTAAAGATTTATTGTTTTCTATTTTCCGCTGGTTAATGTGTTGTTTAAAAAAAAAATGCGGGTGTTACATTTTGGTATCAGAGCCCTTACGGTTCTAGGGCTAGTAGTGATTTTGATGAACTGAGACTATGTGATTAATTGATTATGTGTGCTTAGTCAATTGTAGTCTTAGAATCATCCTCTTCAAGCCTTTAAAGAGATTCCGCGGTAAGTGGTTGTGTTTTCTAGTTGTGAATTCTAGTCTCTTAGAATTGTTCTTGTGATAAGTTGCAGCGTGCGATGGCTAGAGTTCCGAGAGGCCCAGGTGCAGGTGGTGCTTCAGGCGGAGCTCAGGATCCGGAGGATCATGTGTCTAAGATGCTAGCGTTGATTTTGGAACGTTTACCGGGTGCAGTGCCAGTGCAGACTCCAGTGGAGGCCCGGAGGGAGCAGTATCTTTCATGGTCTAGTGAGTTATTGCTCATGGGGTCCTTGTCATTCTCGGGGAGTGGGAGGCCAGAGGAGGCCAATGAGTGGAGATTGAAGATGGAATGTAGGCTTCGTATTCTCCGATGTCATGAGGATTTCCGTGTGGATCTAGCGGTGGAGTTTTTGGAAGGCAATGCGCGCCTTTGGTGGGCTGGAGTGCATGCCAGGAGGAGGCGGACATTGTGGTCTTGGGGAGAATTCTTGGGCAAGTTTAATGCCAGATATTTTCCTCAAGAGGAAGTGGAGCAGTTAGACCTGCAGTTCTAGAGTTTGGTTCAGGGTTGTCGATCAGTTCGTGAGTATGATGCTGAGTTCACCAGGTTGGTGGTCTATGCGAGTAGCGGTATGGATGAGGAGAGAGCCCAGTTGGACAAATTCGTGGCAGGTCTTCGGATCGGGCTGAAGAAGCCTGGCATGGCCTCCAGGTATGCCTCGAGGGCAGAGTTGGTGGAGGCACTCGTAGCGGTCGAGGGCCTAGAGGATCAGTTCGAGGAGTGAGGTGGTTTTTGGTGTTCTTTTCGGTTTTGTTTTCCGTTTCCGAGTTTTGAGTTCGGTGTTGTTTCTGGATTTTATTGTATTTCGTTGGTGTTGAAGCGATTTACATTTTTGGAAAATTTATAAGATGGTGTTTCTTATTTATTTTCGTGTGGGTTTTGAGGCTGTGTGCCTAGTTGTGTTTTCATGTGTGGACCATGTTGGTCAGTTTTTGAGGTTATCCCAGGATGGGAACGTTGTGACTATACCACATGAGGCGGCTCTAATCGGAGAGGAGGTGTATTCTCCTGTGTGCTTATTGGGAAGCGTGTTCCCGGAATAAGCAGCGAGGGATGTGAGATCTCTTGCGGGGATGTGAGATCCCCAGATACCATTGGCTCGAGGGAGGTATCCCGAGAGTGCGAGCGGTATGTTTTGTGTGTGGATTAGAGGGAGCCTCTGAGGTCAGGGGAGGATCTCGTGTGGTATCGGCTGTGTCAGGCCGAGATTTTGGTCCATGTGAGACGATTGCAGAACGAGTGGGAATCTCGTATAGTGTTGGCTGGAGCAGCCAAGATTTTGGTCTGTGATAGACGGTTCGGAGGCTCAGGTTATGAGTAGGAGTATTGCTGGTAAGGCTGGGCCCATAGTTGAGTTTTGGAACAGATGTAGCATTCGAAAAATCCAATCCGTACTGACAGACGGCTGTACATGTTCTTGTTGATTGTTGTACAGTCAACTGTCAGACCTAGTTGGGCTAGGTATAGTCTGGACTGATGGGCGATTGTACATGTTCTTGTCTGATTGTTGTACGATTGACCGCCGGACCTGGATGGATTAAGAATGTCGCATCATGGGTTTTGGATAAAACTAGGCAAGTGTTGGGCATTTCCAGTTGTGGTTATGTTTGTGTGTGTTTTTGGTGCTTGTGGTAAGCACAGGAGGTGGCGTCGTGATCGGGGATCACCTGGACGCGTTTGTTATCGTATGCATAGTGGATATCGTGGAGTAATCGAGGGATCCTGAGGATCAGGAGCTCATGGTGTTTGGTTCTGGAGAGAATCAGGAGCAGGGCTGGATGTAGAGTCGAGCAATATTGTTTAGAGGAGCGCCGGTTTTGTTGCGAGAAGACCGATGGAAGTATCCAAAGGTTTCAAGGTTCGTCACGGATGGCATTTTGGTATGTTTTCCAGGAAATGGTGGCTGGTTGGTTATGGCGCGACGGGGAATCCAACTCTGGGTTTACGGAAGATCGCGCATGTCCTTGTTTAATTGTTGTGCGGTCAATCTGTTAGACCTAGTCTGGGTTAGGAGGATATTGTGCAGAGCGAGCAAGGAGTGTTTCAGGTTATCGGGAAGACTGTCTGGATTATCAAAGGGAGCGGAGTTTCCAGACCGAAAGTCAGCAGAAATGCGTATCGTCACGCGTTCAGGAGTGCATAGAGCATTGTGGGGCTCGGGAGTGGAATCCGAGTCGTAAGTTATTTTGAAGCAATCAGTTTGTTTTCAGGTCCCTTCGAATAGGACAGGCAGGGTAGCGGCGAGTGGCCGTGTACGCTGAGGCGTCAGGAGTGGTTTTGGGCCTTGTGGGGCAGTTCAGTTTCGGTGATCAGTGCTCAATATTTATTGCTCTAGGGACTGCGGTCCCGAATAACTCAGGTGTTGTGAGGAGAGGTGAGCTTTCCTGTGTGTTGTGTGGGGATGTGAGATTCCCAGACACCATTGACTCGAGGGATGTGTCCCGACAGTGCGAATGGTATGTGTTCTTGATGGGCTATAGGATGCGTCATATGGGTGCCAGGTGTAGGCTGAGTTAAGAGCAATAGATATTCGGGGCGTGCGAGGAGTTTAGTTTGGCTTGGTGCTTCGAGGTTGTGGTTTGGTTCTTCTGGGAACCGTTTGTTTGGCCGTGTGTTCGGCATGAGTAGCTTTGTTTTCCTAGAGTAGATTGCGTGTTGCGTGTTGTTATCAAGGGAGGTATTCTGAGTTCCGGATGCTTGTCTCGTATGTGTTGATTTCTCTAAGGAAGTATTTTCCTATATAGAGCCAGAGCTTGAGGGAGACGTCCTGAGAGTGGAGTGGCATCGACATCGTTACCTCGAGGGAGACGTCCTGAGAGTGTGATGATGACGGTAAATATGAGTAATCGATAGCTGATGTGGCATGAGAATGGAACAGAATACAGACCTCGATGATATTCTTGTGCGTTCGGTTTTGACGACCGGGATATCGGATGTAGTGTCTTGGTTGTGCATGTTCTTGTTTGATTGTTGCACAATCGATCGATCCAATTCTGGGTCTACTGCTGGTTGTACATGTTCTTGTTGATTGTTGTGCAATCAGTTGGACAGATCTAGGCGGGATTAGGAAAGCATTGCGTTTGGTATTTCGGGCTAGGGACTTTGCGCGTTCCTTTTTGATTCTATTGTGGAGGTGGTTAGGCGTTTTAGAATTTATTGCGGATGACTCATGATCTGGAGATGGTGGTTTTCCAGAGTATGTGTCAAGGACGATGGTTTCCTGTATACATGCTGAGAGACGGTGGTTCTCTCCAGGAGACGGTGGTTTTCCTGTGTACTTATACTGGGACAGTGGTTTCCTTTATAGTACTGAGCGCATATATTGGGACGGTGGTTTTCTCTATAGTGCGGGGAGACGGTGGTTTCCCGAGGGGACGGTGGTTCCCTATAGTGCAAGGAGACGGTGGTTTCCCGAGGGGACGGTGGTTTCCCGAGGGGACGGTGGTTCCCTAGAGTGTGTGGATGAGTCAAACGTAATAAATGTCTAGAAAACGCGTGTATAGTGTGGGTTGGTTGTGGAGTGTTGAGATTTTTGTGTAAATCTCTAGTGGTTGGCCGGTGCGGGCCAGAGTGGAGTCTTGTGTAGACTTGTGTTTCGGGGATTAGGTGTGCTTTTCCCTGTGGTTGGCCGGTGCGGGCCAGAGTGGAGTCTCGAGTAGTCTTGTGTTTTGGGGATTAGGCGTGCTTTTCCCAGTGGTTGGCCGGTGCCGGCCAGAGTGGAGTCTCGAGTAGTCTTGTGTTTTGGGATTCGAGGACGAATCCAGTGTGGTGGGGGAGAATTGTAACATCCCGAAACCAAATCATGTACTTTGGTAAGGGGTGTCGATCGACACGATGGGGTGGTGTCGATCGACACCAATCGTGACCGGTTCGGTTTTAAGGAATTAATCGTTCGGTTTGGCGAGTCGGTTTAGGAAAACCCTAGGGCTTCCTTTATATGCCCGTAGGCAGTTTGTGGCCGCGTGAGGCAGAAAGAAAAGGGGGTTTCGTGGCTTGGTGTGAAGGAGGAAGAGTTTTGAGAGAGAGAAGTTTGAGAGAAAAAGAAGACAGGTTCGTCTGTCTCGGTAGAAGCAAAGAACGGTCGATCTAATCGAGTCTGATCGACGTGATATTTTGTAGGTTTGTTGTTCTTCCTCTTAGCTTTCTATAGAAGAAATCCGTTTGTCTTTTCTAGTTGTAGTTTGTGAGTTATGATTGTTTTTCCAAAAGGGGTCTGTGCAGTCTCGGGATTCAAGCAGCCTCCTTGGGAAGTGTTTTCCCGGTGTTTCATAGAGAATCAGAGGACGAGCTTGGTGCCGTTGGAAATCCCTCTCTGTCTAGTTTGTGGATTAGGTTTCGGATCCTGATTTGGAGGTAATATCCGTTCTCTGTGTTCGTTTGTTTCAGGGTGTTGGTTCTGAAACCTCTGTTTTTCCTGTTTCAATTAGCGAGATTGCGGGCTGTTTTCTAGATCAGGTTGTAGAACTTGATTTGGTGAAGGGAGTCGCGAGTTATTCCCTTCTGTTTAGGTCGGGTTTCCTTGTTCAAACCGTTGTCAAGGTGAGTGCGTGATCGTGATATGGAATTAGGCTATTAGGGGAATTGATTGATTGTTATGGTTGATTTGAATCGTTTCTGTGTGTCTCCCGTGTGGATTAGGTGTTTATGAATCGTGATGATTTCGCGAGATAGAACGGGACTCGAGCCGTGAGAGGATTTGGCTCAGTTCAGGTTCTGCGAGATCGTGTCGATCGACACCTAGTGGTAGTGTCGATCGACACGGGAGTTTCTGATCACGAAGGATCGGTTGCTCGAGTTGAGCATCGATCGACACCTAGAGGTAGTGTTGATCGACGCCACTGTCTCTAATTGAGACTTGTGTTTCAAGAATGGAGTGTCGATCGACACCAAGTGGGTGCGTCGATCGACACTCAGTCGTTTGTGAAGTGTGTGTTTTAGATTGGGGTATCGATCGTCACCATGTGGGTGCGTCGATCGACACCAGACGCTGGATTGTGGATTATCGATTGTGTTGTTCGATAAATTATGTGCTGTGAATTGATTACTGTATTATTGAATTATGTACTGTTAAAGTAATTAATGCTCGCTAACTGTGTTATTTGGTATCTTGTAGATTACCGTTAGTTATGAACTATTCGTTGTGAATTGGTTATTGCATTGTTTAATTGTGAATTGGAAATTGGCTAATCCTGTTTAAATGTTGATAATTGGAATATTATTGGCTGTTGATTGATCGCGTAGAATTGATAGTCTAATTCCTATTTTATATCTGGTAGACGGGATGACCGCTCCATTGAGTATTTATGATAATACTCACGCAACTCTGTTTTTCCTTTTTGAGTTGCAGGTAGTGAAAAGAGTGTGATCGCGGAATCATGGCAGAGGAAGAGGATGATTAGGAAGTTATGTGTTGTTTATGTGTGTTGGTTTAGTAGAACCTGGTTTAGGTTGCTAGAATGTTGAGTTGAATTGGAATTGGTTTAATGATTTATTGTTTTCTGTTTTCCGCTGGTTAATGTGTTGTTTAAAAAAAAAATGCGGGTGTTACAGTACGTGGATGGCACATCGCGCATCAAATTTATCCATGGAGTCCCTAAGATGATGTTGTAGATAGCTGGACGATTTGCGACAGCAAATTTGACTATTTTTGTTACCTCGCCAACTTGGACAGGAAGTTGGATAGTTCCCATTGTCGTAGTCGTTTCGGAGAAACCGGTCACTAGTGTCAGTCTTCCTTCGAGTTTACTGAGATCGATGTTCATTTTCTCGAACGTTTCGCGGCAAACGACGTCTAGAGAGCTCCATGTATCAATGAATATTCGGGACATGTTGAGTCATTGAAGATGAGCTTGACCACCAGAGGGTCGTTGTGAGATCGATCAATGTCACTGTCTCTGCTTCTTCAAAGGAAATTTTGTGGTTTGGCAGCTTGGACGGTTGTGCCAAATTTTGCTGACTTCGGCTCTCTGCTGGTATGCTTTGATGGAAGCCAATGTATCTGAGCAGTAATGTGATCCTCCCATTATCATAAGTATGTCATGACGAGGTCCGTCTGTTGCTAGCTCGTTGTTTTGCCTTCTGGGTGGAGGTTGTTCATCTTGTGCATATTGTGCTCATTGCTCGTTATTTAATTTTTTTGGTTTAAGACTATGACATGGAATGATGACATGTATTTCATAAAAAATGACATGGCTTTAAGTTAAATAAATTGTTAGTTTTGTTAATTAATTATTCTTTTTTTCTCTCAATACAAATTGAATTGAATTATTATTATTTGACTCAATTCGAAATAATAATAAACATTGCAAATTGAATTACATTAACAAGATATTCACGAACAAACTATGATATCTTCCTAATATATCTTTTTTTTTTGTTAAAATCTTCTTAATATTTAAGTGTACAAACAATGCTTAGAATAATGATAGGGTTTGTTCATCAACCGATCTCTTGAGGAACAACAAGGGGATAAGTAAACTAATATTCTATATATATTGGATTTTACACCATTCTCCATGATTAAACCCTACATACATTTGACGGAGAAAAAAACTCCACATACATGTTTGTTCTTCATATGTGTGATCGTCGATTTTTTAGAAAGTAATGTTGCAGATTTAAGTAATACTAAAAGCCTTTGTTCTATATGTGTTTGCTGTTACCAATGTTTAGAGGTGAAGCTTACAATTACTCCTATTATGTGAGAAGAGTTTTACCGATGAAGAGTCTTGATGCTAGAATATTGTTTAAACCAGTTTGTATGGGCTTCGGTTGACAAAGCGATTAAAGTCGTATAATATTTTGTTGATCTTTTATGTAATCCAATACATGTATTTTGGAGTTTAACTTTATATGTTCTTTGTGTTTAATTGTAGGCTGAAGAGAATCTTAGAAACTAAAAAGAACTCAGACCTTTGAACCAATTTAACTAACAAGAAATTTAGATTTTAAAATTGATATTTTGCTTATCCTTATAATTTTTATTTTATTTTCAAGACTATCTACCTCATTAATTCTATGGTGCAAAATTTTCAAATAGTTATTTTTATCCTGATTTTCCGAGTTTATATCAACTATAGTAATGCCGATAGGAAATTATCAAATATTTTGACATTTCATATTTAACGAGAAAAAATAGCAATTATACTACAAGAAATAGTACCATTTCCGACGACCATATCAGCCAGAAAACGGTGTTTCCGACAAGTTTCTGACCAACCAAAAATTGTCAGAAAATTTTTGGATACAATGGAGATGAATTATGTATAATAATTTTGGCTAATGAAAGTATGAAACCGTAGAAAAATGATATTAACATCAATAACTAGGAGTAAAAAAAATAAACACATAAAAAAAACATCGTAAAAGAAAAGTAATGATCATTATTTTTTCTGATTAGCTTTACCTTTGGATCATATACAATGATACCCAAAACATTAACCTTTACATCAAGAGCCATTTGCATCAAAAGCCATTCACAAATTCATCTCACAGGAAGATCTATGAAATGGTTTTGTATTTTGGAACTATAAACATTTTGCAAGATTACACGCAAGAAGATCGAGTATGCTTATAATTCTTTATAAGCCGACCTGACTTCTATCTCTGTCGTTGGTCCTATACTTCACTTCAACATGTTCCATGAATTCACAACCACTAATAATACTATTAATTATATTTTCGTAGGGTTCTCTTTTTTTTCCACACCATCTCTGAAATATTGTATCTATAATATTAATTTCTTAAATACATATAAGTTATAACTTAAATTATAAGACAATTGTATTTTTTTAATTATAATAAATAATAAAATCATGTTGTTAAATATACCATTCATTTCTAGGAAAATTCATACCCGCGCATACGGTGCGGGTCGATCATCTAGTTCCTTATAAATCGAACTAGTATTCCTAGTGATATTTATTATTCTTATCTTATTTATTACCTTTACTACTGGAACTGAAATTTTTTGCACTCATAAAAGTTTTTCCTTTAATCACATTGACATGGAAAAGTTTGCAATCGTTTCCAACCGAACAAAGATTATTATCATACCCATATGTATAATTTGTTTTGGTACTCTTACTACTATAAATGGAAGATGTAGAAGAAACATGTGAGTTTACCACGGCGCAATCACTAAAGCCAGTCAATAAACTAAAATTTTATTTTTGTTTACGTAAAAATAAAAATTGTAAATTTCAGAAAAAAAAAAGAAAATTGATATCCAAACCTATAGAACAAATGGATATTTTAATCATATTTTAGTGACCAACTATTATTAAAATAAAGGAAATACTTCGAACACTATTAACCCAATTCCAGAATAAACTATATTCAATTGCTAGCTTAATAGTTGGTAACTAGCAAAATTGTTGATAAATTGGCTTGTTGTAACAAGAATTAGGAGATGCTTATGTAAAAAATAATAATTGAAACTTATATTCCATATACACATGCGTGTGTATTTCTTCTTTCTAATCAGGATATCTGATACATTATACGAATCACGAAACAACGACCAACATAATTTGAGAATTTAAAAACCACTGTCACGTACGTGAATGACATGTTATAAGCATGAATAACGTTGGAGATATAGATATCTGATAATTGATTGCCACATCAACTTAAGCCAGGTAGTGAAGAGGATCAATAATAAAAGTAAATTGGATCGGCTACTACTATAATTGACCAAAGCAGAAAATCATTAGGTGATGCTACTGTGGTAGTAGTTGGTATAATTTTCGGAGGTTTTTCATTTTTGACCCACCAATCAATCGCAATGGGGGGTTGATTTGAATATTTTGTATATTATATTGTGTCGGGGGATTTACTATTGATTGATGTTTCGATGGTGAGTGGTTTGAGTTGTGGCGATAGAATATCGAGTGTTCGCCACAAGGCAAAGTAAAGAACAATGATTAAAAAATTAGGAAAAAAAATTTCGTTATCTATCGAAGCAGTGAACAAAATCAGTTTGTCTTGGACGATTTTTAATCCTATCACGTAAATATTGTGGATGCATGGTTTTTCGTATTATGTTTCGTTTTTATGTTGACATCTGTTTTTATAAAATTAAAATCTTAACTAGGTTAACTCATGTCACTAATTGTTGCAAAATCAGGGGCGGATCCAGAATTTTTTTCCACTAGGGGCACAATATTAAATTCACAATACTAAACGAAAAATGAAAAATAAAATAAATAATAAATGAAACACATAGGTTTTAAATGAAAAACTAAGAAAACATGAGTAGATTTCATGGTTTGAGTTGATTTTATATATATAATTTTTATAGTTTTAGTTTTTTTTACTTTTTCTAAGTTTTGTTTGATAATATTTGTGCATTTATTGAATAACACAAAACAATGGAGGCACAAATTTAAAATTTAGTAGGTGCACAATTAAAATTAACTAATAATTACATTAATCTTGTAAAATCCAATGGATGCACGTCCACCCCCTTGTTTTGTGTACATCCGCCCCTGTGCAAAACATGTAATCTTTTGTGCTATCATGTTCTATTTTATGTGGATTTCTAATGTACTTTATATACACTTCAGGTTCGATCACATGAAAGTGTAATCAATTATCTCGAAGCTTTATATTATTGTTTAGCGTGATAACTGTTGATATATTCATTTACGAAACGAGAATAGTAAACTAATTAACATATTTTTAAAAATATATTCTCAATATCTTTTTGCCATTTTCCGAAACCCACTTGTGCAATTCCCATCCTCACTGCATTTTCATAAATTAATAGGCTGGAACCCGTGTATACTCGCTTGATTTCTTTTGCATAATTTTCTTAAATAAGTTTATGTTCACAATAAAATTATTATGTACTTTGTTTATAAATTATGATAGTTTGTTGAATAATGTTTTCAAAATTTTATCAAGTAAATAGCCTTTTATTTTTTCGACTAAAATAATTTAGGAACTAAGTTCAACACCTTTTATTATTGTTTGGATCTAACCACATAAACTAATTGAAATACCGCTAAAATGAAAATTTGACAACAAAATTATAATTTAGTTCCATAAAATGATTGGGTTGTTGTCTTTATTATATCAAATAGGTATAAAGTATTTTTCAACTACTAGTCGAGTTGCATCAAATGCTATTAATCCGCATTATCAAAGAAAACATAAGGGAGAGGAGACTTATGCATTTGAGACTACGAACTCAATAAATAAACGTAAAACCAAGAACATAACACTGACCATGGCTTTATGTAACATAACAAAACTAAAATTTGGATTTCTGGTAAGGGTGTCGATCGATACCATGTGCGTGTCGATCGACACAGTGTTTTTGGGTTCGTTTCGGTTCGATTTTTAATTGCGGTGTTTGGGTCGGTTTGGGTGTGGAACTCTAGGTGGACGTTTATAAAGGACCCAGCCGCATATCATAGTCGATTTTTAGGGTTCTTGAGAGCAAATAGTGATTCAAAGTGATTTGAGAGCCGTTTATCGTGTTTGTTCGTTCTAAATGCTCGTATAAGTGTTGAGAACAATTGAATGGTGGTTCTCGGTGATTTACAGTGAAGGAAGTCGCAGCTCGTGGTTTGATTTTGTACTCTTTCCTTTCCGAGTTCATTCATCGAGGTGAGTGCGTGATCGTAGGCTTATCTAAGCAATTAACAGATTTTGGATGATTGTTTGATACGGTTCATGATGGATTGTTGATTTGATGGTGGTTTTCTTGTGGATTGGATTGTTATGTGTATTCTGAATTGAATCATGGGTCCAGGAACCGTTCGGTTTGTCGTAGGAACGAGCCATGAGAGGAGAGGCTCTTTCTGCGGTTCTGCAGCTCGAGTGTCGATCGCCACCTTGTGTGTCAAGTGAGACCAGTTTGAGTACCCGTGCGAGTGCTAGTGGTGCCGGGAGGGGTGACGGGGTAGTTGGTGGTGCAGCAAGCCCAGGTGTGGGTCCTGCTGTAGCTCAGGGCTGAGAGGATTGTCTTGTGGGTTGCTAAGGCAGTTACTGGAGTGATTTCCGGCGGTGGCTCTGGTGCAGGCTCCAGTAGTGCCTCCACTGGCAAAGGTGCAGCAGAGGGTTGCGGTTGCTGAGGCGCGTTTGACTTATCTGGAGATGATGAGTTAGATGCAGAGGCTTGGTACAGCCTTCTTTTCAGTGGAGTTGGGCATGGGGAGGCTGATGAGTGGTACATGAGGATAGAGCTCAACCTTCGTTTGGTTAGATGTCCAACGTAGTATTAGTTTGATTTTGCGGTACATTATCTCAGTGGTGATGTGCATCTCTAATGGAGAGGTATGTAGGCCAGGAGGTCGTAGACAGTATGGACCTTGGTTGAATTCTTAGTTGAGTTTAACGCTAAGTTTTTCCCTCAAGAGGCTTTGGATCGTCTCGGGATAACATTTGTGGAGCTAGTCCGGGGTGACCAGACAGTGCGTGAGTACGACGAAGAGTTCAACAGGTTACTTGTGTATGCTGATTGTGGTATGAAGGGCAAGCAGACGCATGTGAAGAGGTTCCTAAGGGAGCTTCAAGCTGATTTGAAGATGCGTTCTAGAGTGTCGGAGTACGCATTGAGGGCAAAGCTGGTTGAGGTTGCTGCGGCTATCGAGGAGGACTTGAGTGGTCAAGCAGCTGCAATAGTTCCTGCGTAGGGCCAGAAAAGGAGATGGGAAGATGCTTCCAGATCGAGCCAGAGTGGCCGAGGGTGTTACGGATGCGGGAGTATGGAGCATCGTCTATAGAGTTGTCCTCGGAGGGGCGAGCCGCATGATTTAAGAGTATGCTTCCATTGCAGGGAGCCTGGGCATATCAAGCAGAGATGTCCCAAGCTGCAGCAGATGGCAGTGGCAGCAGATGGCAGTTGCAGAAGTGCAGCCAGTGGCGCAGATAGCGGTAGTATAGCCAGTAGCGAAGATCGCAGTATTACCGCATGTTTACATTGCGGTAGAGGTTGGTAAGCATGATGTCGGGCAGATCACAAGTAAATCTTAGACTCTGACTTTGTTAAATTCTTTAGTTATTGAATTATGGTTTGTGTTCTATTATTTCCTGTGATAGAATTGTTAGGTTTCTCAACACATGTGATTTGTGTAGGGACTTTATTAGTGGGAGGTTGTGAGTTCCATGTTTTGTTTGATTCTTGAGCATCAAATTGCTTTATCACTCTGGAGTGTGCTGAAAGCAGTGGCTTTCGAAGCAGCGCGGGTGAGCTTTCAGGCCTGGTCAAGGTGGCTAGAGGAGGATTTCTAGCTACGCTTAGTGAAGTGAGAGGCGTGGATATGCAAATAGCTAGTGAGTCGATGCATTACAGGGTCTACCTAGATTGTTATTGAGGCAGAGTTGTGTTTGAGCGCTAGGGGGGGGGGGGGGGGGGGGGGGAGGTTAGTGTTTCAAGGCGTGTGACCGACTTCCATGAGTCTTACGATCTCGGCTATTCAGGCGGAGCAGATGATAGCGCGGGGTTGCGAGGCTATTTGGCTATGATTATGATGCTGGAGTCTGTGGGTGAGGTTGAAATAAGGGATATTCAGGTTGTTCGGGAGTTTGAGGATGTTTTCAGTCGTTGAAGGGATTACCGTCGTCTTGGTCGAATCCTTTTACGATTGAGCTAGAGCCTGGGACAGCGCCTATATCTAAGGCACCTTATAGGATGGCTCTAGCATAGTTGGCAGAGCTGAAGAAACATCTAGAGGATTTGTCGAGTAAAGCGTTTATTCGACCGAATACTTCACCGTGGGGAGCACCGGTGTTGTCAGTGAAAAAGAAGGATATGAGTTTTTAGTTATGTATCGATTACCGGGGACTTAACCGAGTCAGTGTGAAGACATAAGTACCCTCTCCCAAGGATTGATGAGTTGTTGAATAAGTTGAGGGGTGCTACTTTGTTCTCCAAGATAGACTTGGTATCAGGATACCATCAAATTCTGATTGATGAGATAGATGTTCGTAAGACTGCCTTCATGACGAGATACAGCCACTTTGAGTTTGTAGTGATGCCGTTTTGGTTGACGAATACACAAGCAGTGTTCATGCGATTGATTAACGGCTTGTTCCAGGAGTATCTGGATGTTTTTGTGATCATCTTTTGAGGGCATAAGCTTTTTGCTAAGTTTAGCAAGTGCAGTTTTTGGCGACGAGAGATGGGGTTTCTCGGTCATATTGTGTCTACAAAGGGAGTGCATGTGGATCTGGCTAAGATTGAGATAGGTAGACCGAGTAACGCCACCAAGATCAGGAGTTTTCTTGGATTGACTAGATATTACAGGAGGTTTGTCAAGGGATTTGCGAGTATGACGCAATCTATGACGAAGCTGATCGGGAAGGATATCCCGTTTGTTTGGTCTCAAGAGTGTGAGGACAGCTTCGCGAAGCTAAAGGAGATGTTGATGAGTACACTTGTGTTGACATTGGTTGAGCCGGGTAAGCCTTTATGCAGTATACACTGATGCTTCGAGGATTGGTTTGGGTGTTTAATGCAGGAGGACGGGGTGATTGCGTATGCTTCGAGGCAGTTGAGGGGTGCTGAGCTCAATTATCCTACCCATGATCTAGAGTTGGGTACAGTTGTGTTCGCCTTGAAGATTTGGAGGTCCTACCTTTTTGGCGGGAAGATACATATTTTTACGGATCACAAGAATCTGCAGCATTTTTTTACTCAGCCATTGTTGAATGTGAGGCAGAGGCATTGGGTAGAGTTGATGGCATATTACAATATGGATATCGTTTACCATCGGGTAAGGCTAACTTAGTGCCAGATGCTCTGAGTCTTCGGATAGTAGATTCGGCTCGGGAGCAGGATGTAATGGCGTTAGTGGGCGAGATTAGTACTTTGCGTCTATTTGCTATTTTGCAGGAGCCGTTGGGTTTGGAGGCAGCTGTCAGGCAGATCTTTTGAGTAGGATTCGAGTGGCTCAAGAGAGTGATCAGAGCTTGATTGATTAGGTCTCTTCGAATGAGACAATTCTTGTGCGTATGCAAGTTTGTGTGCCTAAGGATGAATTGTTGAGGCATGAGATTTTGAGAGAGGCTCATACGAGCAAGTTCTCAATTTATTCGGGAGCGACTAAGATGTATCGTGATCTTAAGTGGTATTATCATTGGGTCGGGATGAAGAGAGATGTGGTCAGTTGGGTCGTAGCTTGTGATACATGTTAGTTAGTGAAGGTTGAACATTATGTTCCGAGTTGGTTGCTGCAGAGTTTACCCATCCCAGAGTAGAAGTGGGATATGATCACGATGGATTTTGTGGTGGGATTGCCTAATTCGCGAACTTATAATGCTATTTGGGTGATAGTGGACCGTCTGACTAAGTTGACACATTTTTTGGCCATTAAGAAGACTGATGGAGCTACGGTTTTGGCTAAGATATATAAAGGATATCGTGAGGTTGCATGGGGTGCAAGCCAATATCGTGTCAGATCGAGATCCCAAGTTCACTTCAGATTTTTGGAGGGCCTTTAAGGCTGAGATGGGCACTAAGGGCATATGAGTACGGCATATCATCTGCAGGCTGATGGGTAATCAGAGAGGACTATTCGGACTTTGGAAGATTTGCTAAGGATGTGTGTTCTGGATTGGGGTGGTCATTGGGTGGATCACTTGTGCCTGGCTGAGTTTGCGAATAATAACATCTTTCGGGCGAGTATCCGGATGGCTCCATATGAGGCGTTGTATGGGAGGCCGTGTTGGAAACTTCTATGCTCGACCCAAGTGAGGGAGATAAGTATTTTTGGTGCGAGTTTTGTTCAGAAGACGACGTAGAAGATCTATGTCTTGAAACTGAACAAGAAGGAGGCTCATGATCGATAGAGCAGTTATGCCGATAAGAGGAAGAGAGAGTTGGAGTTCGCGGTTGGAGATAGAGTGTATCTCAAGATGGCCATGTTGCGAGGTCCTAACAAATCAATTTCGGAGAAAAAATTGAGTCCGAGATTTATGGGTCTGTTTTTCAGTGGTGAAACAAGTTAAACCGGTAGCATATCGGTTGGAGTTACCTCCGATTGTGAAGGCATTCCATAAGGTGTTTCATGTGTCGATGTTGATGAAGTGCATGCATACTTCAGAGGAGTTAATGGCTAAGATTATGGAGGATCTTCAGCCGGATTTGTCTATGGCGGCAAGACATGTGAGGATTTTTAAAAGGAGAATCAAGGTGGCGCATCGGAAGAAGATTCCATTATTGAGGGTTTTGTGGGATTGTGCTGGTACGAAGGAGGAAACTTGGGAGCCTGAGGCAAAGATGAAGCTGAAGTTTGGTAAGTGGTTCGACAAGCACGTCACGGCTTGAGCTTACTTCTATCTTTGTAGTTCCGGTTTCAGCGTTAGCTTGGTGCTATTGTTGTTTTTGTTTCATGTATTTCATTTGCGTTGTAAGATTTATACATTTTAGAGATTTATAAGATGAAGTTTTCTTATATATATGTATGTTATAAGATGATTAGTTCTTATATATAATGTTTTATTGAGTTGACAAGTGGTTGGTCATGTTTGAGATGATATTCTGGGATAGGAAATATCGGGTTTGGCAAAATGAGGTAATCCTAGTCGATAGTGGTTTATAGAAGCTTTAGAATTTATTACTCTAGGGGTTGTGATGGCCCCGAATATCTCATTCTTTTTGGAGATTATTATTTCTTCAGAGGAGATGATTAGTTCTCTTGTATGCTTATGTAGGATGATTAGTTCCCTGTATAAGTATTGAGGGATGATTAGTTTTCTCGAGGAGATGATTAGTTCTCCTGTATACCCAAAGCTCAAAGAATTTGTTCCTGAGAATGTGAGGGGTATGAGGCACGATGACTCAATGGATGTGTTCATGTGAGTGACAAGGGTGTGATAATGAGTTAACTGTAATAAATATCTGGAAACAGGCGTATAAGCATGAGTCTAGATAAGAGCCTCGGAGATCGAGGGAGATGATCTCAAGTGGTACTGACCGGGTTGGGTCAGGTGTATAGTCTGGGTTAGACGGTTTGTCAGGATTCGAGGACTTATCCAGAGTAGTGGGGGAGAGTTGTAACATCCCAAAACCAAAATTTGGATATTTGGTATGGGTGTCGATCGACACTATGTGCATGTCGATCGACACCAGTGTCTTTGGGTAAGTTTTGGTTTAACTTTTAATTGCATAGTCTGGGTCGGTTTGGGTGCAGAACCAAGGTGGACGTTTGTAAAGGACCCAGTCGCAGATCAAAATCATTTTTGGGAGAAAAGGAAACATGAAAAAGTGTTGAGAAATAGATTTATAGGGTTCCTGAGAGAAAAGAGTGATTTGAGAGCCACTTGTCGTGGTTATTCGTTCTAAAGGCTCATGTGAGTGCAGAGAACGATTGAACGGTGGCTTTCGGTGCAAACACCGTTTTGAATTCGTTCATCGAGGTGAGTGCGTGATCGTAGGCTTATCTAAGCCATTAGCAAGTTTTGGATGATTTTTTGATACGGTTCATGGTGGATTGTTGATTTGATTGTTGTTTTCCTATGGATTGGATTGTTATGTGTATTGTGAATTGAATCGTGGGTGCAGGAACCGTTCTGGCTGTCGCGAGAATGAGCTATGAGAGGAGAGGCTCGTTCTACGGTTCTGCAGCTCAAGTGTCGATCGACACCTAGTGGTTATGTCGATCGACACTACTATTGTATGAGTGACGATCGACCCATAGTTGTAATGCCGTTCGACACCAGTGTATTCATGTGTTGAACATATTGAATTGTATTGTTCTTGTTATTGGTTTTGATATAAATAGCATGTAGATGGGAGGACCGTCTTACTAAGTATTTATGAAATACTTACAAAACCTTTTTTCTATGTGTTGCAAGTAAAAGAAAAGTGTGATCACAGAATCAGGGCGTAGGAAGAGGATGATTAGGGTTTTCTTTTATGTTTTGTTGAATTGGTGTTTAGGTGATAGCTTAGTTCGAATATGGAATTCAGATTGTTGTGAAATTGTTTGGTTGAGTTGGTATTGGACCTTATTTTTAAGGGAATTATTTGGTTGATGTTGATTTGTGTTTTTCGCTGGTTGTTTGATGTTTGAATTAATCGTTGAGAGTTAATAATTATGAGATTATTAATTTGGATTAATTATTATTAAAAAGAAAAAATGGTTGTTTCACTTTCTCTTTTATGTTTTAGTCGTTTATAATGGAACTAGAAACTATTTCGTTCTTAGTTTTTACAAACAAGAAAGTAAATACATACATGACTAAACCACTAAGAATTTTATTGACAAACACTCCAAAGAGGATGAAATAATATAAATTAAAAAACAGTATGATTAAATGATATAAACCAAGTCATTTTAAAAAAAAAACCAAAATTTTCATGTATGTTCTTTTTTCAACTCCACCTCATCAAATTATGTAGACCTATTACTTCATCTTTAACTTCTCTTTTCAGTTTTGGAAAAAAAAAATGAAATCCTATAAACGAAACTATGGACTTTCATAAATTCTCTATAATGGTTTCATCAATAAAATAATATAAAATATGAAAATTTTATTTTCTTGCAATTAAATATCGAAAAATACGGCTGCTCAGATAAGGAATATTGGGGTCGGACGGCTGCTCAGATTACGGCTATAAGGTTAACAGATATGGAGGTCGATACTCCAACTGTCAATATTTTATCTACTCAACTTAGATGTCGAGTGGATGGTTCATGGAAGAATACGGATCCAACATCTGGAGTGGGGTGGATATGTCTCCAAGGCGATCATTATGTGCTATTAGGGGCGCAAGGATTGCTCCACCGAAGATCACCACTCCATTCAGAAATGGAGGCGCTCATTTGGGCGATATCTTGTTTGCATGAGCGAGGACTGGAGTGTCAGCTTTAAGAGACAGACAGCTCATACATGGTCGATATTATAAGACATCCAGACAATTGGCTAGCCTTTTCGCTTCTTTCAGATAAGATTCAGAGTTTGACAGCTCATCTACCCAACTTCACTGTATCGAAGATTGCGCGTGCGAACAATCTCCAGGCGAATTGTCTAGCCCGCTCTGCACACTCCCACGCTCTTGAATTTTCATTTGTAAACAATACTCCTCCGAGTTGGGCAACTGATCCAGGAGGCATTTTCTTATTTATATGTTTGGTTGACAAAAAAAAAAAAAAGTATCGAAAGTTACGATTGCTATTATTAATTATGAGAAGTTAGAAAGTGAATTCTTCGTAGGCTTGCTTTAAATGTGGAATAATAACCAATTTGGGTTTCGTATTCCATATACACAATGTTCAAGAAAGCGCTAGGCGCTAGGCTATCATATACACAATATTCAAAAAAGCGTTAGGCGCTAAGCGGGCGGTGACCCATAGCCTAGTGCCTATAACGCCTAATCGGGGACTAGGCAAATTTAGGCGTTTTAGGCGTTTACAACATAAAAATTGCAAGTAAGATGTATTAGATAAAAACTTTATAAAATTATGTTTTAAAAAAAATTTATACAATCTTAAACAAAAACATTGAATTAATTCATATCAAACAACATATAAATGTTTATAACTATGAAAATGGAATTAAAACTTATAAACTTAAATTTATGTAGTTAAGTAGAATTTGCTCGAGCTGTGCGCGAATATTTCTTTTATAGTTATTATATTTATAGACAAATCGTTTGATAAATTACTAATTCTTTTTAAACTAAAAATACTAATTGGCTTGATATGAATTCGTTTTTTCTCTTATCTTAAGTGCATGAACATGAAAATATGATGTGATTCTTAACCATTTTTTGAATATTGATGATATTTGAAAATGTATATGTTTGTTTAAAACTTTGTTTGATTACTATGACTTTTGCTTTGTAACGTTGAGAATATGAATTGAATAGAAAACTTAATTATTTAAAATTAAAAATACAAAGTACATTTAAGTTAAAAAAAAAATCATCTCTTTTGTCACACATTGACTTTGAAATTCTTCTCGTATTGTTTTCAAGATATTAACTACACTGCATTACATGATGTATATTATATCATTATTTAATAATTTCACACTTTTATTTTTTCCTTATGTTATAGTTACATTTAAATTATCTTTTTGGGTTAAAATAAAATCATAAAACACAATAATCTTTTAATTTTTTAAGCATATATTATTTTTTATAAATATTTATAATTTTTTTCTTATATTTTTTTATTTTGTTTGGTCATTATTGGACCACAATTGCCAGCCCATTAGCCTAACTCCTACATTTAGTAGGCAGAGAGACTCGATCCCGGATGTGATAGTGCCTGCTCTCTGTGGTCTTAAAAAAAAATTTCTCTTATTCTCTTTTGCACCTTAGTTATGTATAATTGGATAATTGTTTTTTAATATATCATTTGAAAATATTTTTTACTATGACTTTTGATGAATTTTATTTAAATAAAAAACAATTATATTTAATTTGTTGTAATATAAATTAATTCATTTTTATAGGTATATATTTCTAAAAATAATTATCCGCCTAGGCCCCGCCTATACTCTCGCGTATACGGTTAGGCGCTAGGCCCTCCTTCACCGCCTAGCAAGCGCCTAGCGCATTTTAGAACACTGATTATGAGACACATCAAACTTTGAAATTTCATCTCGTATTGTCCCCAAGATATTATTTGCACTAACATCACATGATAGATATTATATAAGATATTTAATAGTTTTGAACTTTTATTTTCTACTTTTCCTTTAGTTACATTCAAAATTTTCTTAAAATCATTAAACCCAATAATATTTAATTTTTTAATGTTATATTATTTTTGGGGTAAAATTGCAATAATTGTCTTCTTCTCTTATATTTACTCTATTTATTTATAATTGCAATAGTTCTCTTAAGTAACTAAATTTAATTTAGGGGGTGATTGGCATTTAACTGTGAAGACTTTAAAAATATTCATAATTTACCCAATTAGACTTTATTAATTTAAAAGCCTTTAAAGTCCTATAACTGCTCCTAAAAATTCTCACAGCCATTTTGTTCACTTTTTCCTCTTTGTTTCACCGTTCTTTTTAAAGTCCATAAAAGTAGACTTTTAGTTTATTTAAAGCAACAGTTCCTAAAAATTCTCTACAACCATTTTAAATTGTTTAAAAGTAACAGTCTAATACTAAAGTCTTTAACAATCACCCCCCTTACTTTCTTTTTATTCGATGTACTTATGAACTTATATTTTGGTTTATAAATTTAGTTGTAGGACTTGTTTGATATTTGATAATATATGTGATACAATTTTACCTAATTAAATATTTATAGTGTGATATATATTTAGTATAACCAAATTTATTAAAAATGTTATCATTTTAGTAAACTATTTTATATAAGTTTTGAGGTTTCATGTTTAACTAGCCCGATACCCGTACATACGCACGGATTTTCTTTTTAACTAACAAAAAATATGATGCTACATTAATACATTTTAAAATAAATTTTACAGATCCATTAAAGCTCGAGCATTTGGACCTTGAATATTAAGCTTGTAAACGTCTTAAAAACCAACGTGAGATTCTCGTACAATCTTCCTCTAGCTTCGGCCATTTAGAGAAGGAAACATTTTCTCAACTAATTTGCTAGCGACCTTACCAAAATTAAAGTCTTGACATGCTTTTTAACTACGCGTACTCACATTCAAACAAATTTTGGAAAGCAAGATTAGTTATAGAATTAGAAAAACATATTGTTTGAGCTTCCCAAAAGCTTATTATAAAATGTTTAGTAAGTCTGCATGATCAATAGTAACTTCAATGAGTCATAAATTTATTTTTCTTTAAATTAAAAATTTAGAGTGCCACATGATCTTTTGGTAAGGTTTATGAAGAATGTGGAGTTGAACCTTATCAGAGGTATTATCATAAATTCATTTTTTTTAAAAATAAAAAATTTGGAGTGCCATGTGCCACATAGATGAAGAGGGGCAACTCTCTTTTCATATATACTAGAAAATTACCCGCGTTATACGCAGTTTAAAATGATTATCGAATAAAATCTATTGTTTTGGTTAAAAAAAAGATTATGAAGAATAATTATACATAACCTAAGACCTTATTTATATATTTGAATTTTGCAATTATTTTGCATACAAATGTATTCCACCCGTGAAATAATTAAACCAATAACTTTCATTAATAGTTATATTTTTACTTGTACGAATGTGCATTTATGAAAATTAAAAACATCTACTTGTCAAACAAAACAACACATGTAAAAACATATTTTACGGCGGTTAATCAACACCCTTACCGAATTCCCAAAATTTGGTTTACGACTGTTAAACCTCTCTCCCACTACTCTGGATTCGTCCTCGAATCCCAATAAACCATCTATCACAGACCATCTCACTCGATTTCCGAGGATCTCGTCCAGTCTCATGTCTATACACCAGCTTCCAACATTTATTACTGTAGGAGTCGTAAATCGCACAATTGAATTTATAAGGGTTGTCGAGGAAATGGGAGACTTCTGAGTAAAATCAAAGTGCAGAAAAGTAAAAAAGACTGTCGCTACAGCTGTTAAGAGAGCTTTATTATTGATGTTGTGAAAAATTGCAGATTCCCTTTTTTGGGTGAATATAATGAGCTATATAAAGTTTTCCATCCTAGGTCTAAGTGCTAGGTTTGGGTCTGGCTCATTAAGCAAATAAATAGCCTTAGGCCCATAATATCATTAAACCTATTTTAAATAATAGAATTTAATTCTATTATAGGCCAAATTACAAATTAGGCTTTTGTAAGCTTGTTTAGGATTTCTTCAAACCTTTTGCAGAATCGTTCTTGTCATTACATCAATCTCCTAGTGATGAAATCCGACCCCTACAATTAGCCCCCCAGCTTTGTACTATCCAGTTAGATGATACCAAGGTATAATTTGTTAAAGTTTGATATTTATGTGATGGACTATGAAGTTGCAGTTATTATCATCGATTTCAGGAAGTTGTAGTTATTCCATGTTGAAACAATGCTATCATATTTTCCTGAACTTGCTTCTGTTGTTTAAAATGAGCTTAGCAGACTGAAAAGACTATCGGACTTTTCTTTATTTAACTTTAAGACACATTAGGAGAGTTTCTGGATTTTTTTCCTAAAAACCTAGGGATGTTAGGAAATTCTCCACGTATAAATAGGCCTCCTTAATAGTATTTTTTTTTACCAAGCGTTTTTTTCCTGCAGTAAAAAGGTAAAAAAATCAAAAATATTTTTCCTTTTTGTCGTTTTGTGGATTAGGGGTTATTTGTCTTTTTTGACTTCTTCTTCTCCCTTTGCTGTCGATCTGCCGCAGTCTTCCGGTCGCCGGAGTCATCGTGCCGTCGTTGGAGCTTCAACCCGTCATCGCAAGAGACTCAAAGTAGCCACCACTGAGCTTCAAAATCGCCACCACAGAGCTTTAAACCGCCACCGCAGAGCTTCACGGAACTGACAGAGAGCTTTAGATCCGATGGTGGTTGTTTGCGGTTCTTGATTCCAACACCAACGAAGAGCTTCAGATTTAGCGGCAATGTCAAGCCCTGTTTTCGGTGATGGGAGGGTCCGATTTTGGCGAAGAGGAGCTCCGATTCCGGCAACGGTGGTTTGTGGTCACAGTCAACTGGTCAAAAGAAGTCAACAAGTCAACATAATTATTCCAAAAATCAATTTTGAGCTTTGATTTGACTTCTGGACTCTATCGCAGTAAAGCCTTAAATTAAAGAGAATGACTTCCAGAGATACGCGGTTTGATCGTCAAATAGATAGAAACGGTTTGATAATAGTCATACACTTAGATGATTCCTGAGAGATGTTGGGTGTTCTAACTGCGGCGTTTTTCTCCTGGAAGCTCGTTTTCTTTTTACTTTTGGCAATGATTCGTCAGTTTTATCCATAAGTTAGTCGAATTTTGACTGCTCTGACCTTGTTTACTATTTTGTAGTTCCAAGACACGTTGAGCAGCTTTAGGACGACTTAATCAATCTTTATACTGATTACATCACTGCCGTTGATAATGTCAAGTAACGGGAAGAAATTGTTTGTGCGCGAGAGGAGAGTTGCTTAGGCTAGAGTTGACACCAGCGAAAGGACGCTGCAACGAGCTATAATGTCATCGTCAGTGCCTAGAGCTAATACTCCTACTACGACTGTGCCCAAGTCGCGTCGCCCAGACCTTGAGCGAAACATTACCATCACCACTAATCGTCGTCCAAAGTCATCACCAAAACGTCGTGATGATGCAAAGACGAAGGATGATGTCACAGAAACAGGTCGCAAGCGTCCCCGAGAAGATAGTAGGAAGAATTCCAATTCAAGGGATTTGTTTGGCAGCAGTGGTATGTCAGTGTCTCACTTGTCGAAGATCGTCTTCCCAGAAGCTAAGATTCCCCATGCGAAAGATATGTCGCAGAAAGAGGCTTATGTGAACATGGCCCTTTTGTAAGACGGTGTAAGTTTTGGTCGAATTCTGCAACATTTTTTTTTGTTTCGGATCTTCTGAGTTGTTTTATTTTGGCAATTCCCTGCTTCAGTGAACCAGCTCACCATTGACTACGAGGAGACTGCCCTCTCGCATGGCCATCAACTTATTAGTGCTCAGAGAGGGTGTGATAAACACAATAGGATAAAGTGTGTTGTGCAGGCTCGAGTTGCTGCTTTAGAAGATGCGGTGAAGGTGACTGAGGAGAAACGTCATGAGATAGATGACACATTTTCGGAGTCTGAATCTGTGAGGAAATGCTTGAAGCAAGAAGTCTCTTATCTGAATATCCGTTTAAAGGATTCGTCTAAGCTTCAAGATGCAGCTGTTCAGCGAGCTATTGATCAAGCAAAGAGCAAGCTAGAGGCGGAATACGAGGCGAAACTTGATCGAGCTAGAAAGAAGCTTAAGGTGCTCAACGATCATCTGAGGGTCAATATTATTGATCTCGCCCAAGTTCAAAGCAATATCGAGTTCCTGAAGTTGGTTCGGAGTGACAATGTGCCTGATCTTGGTGAGGAGATTACTGCTCTCAAAGAGCAAGAGGCAGGCTTATCACTTGCGGATGAGGAATTTGTTGAGCATGTGCGCGAATTCGAGGAGATCCTTGGGAGTTCGGGATTTGACAATGGATCTCCTGATAAACCTGCTCCTATTTACAAGGTGGTTCATCCGGCTCCGAGTTCTTCCAGTTCGTATAGTGATGGGGATTTGTCAGATTCTGATAGCGAGGTTCCAGCTAGACAAGTTCTGGAAGCAATTGACGGTGCTTGAAGAGAAAATGCCTTAGTGTTTTCTTTGTGTTTGGTTTTATTCAGCTTGGGTGGTGTTTACCCTTTTCATGCTTTGTTTCGCTTTGTCCTTAATCTTTGCTACATGCATTATGATATAATACGCAGTTTTGTTACGTCGAACTTGTCTGTTCTAGAAATGAATTCTTTTCTTTGTGACTACCTTGGTTTACAGAAGCATTTTCGTCAATAATTCTGCTTCAGCAGCGAGTATGTTTCTTTGCTTCAAGACCTACGTTTCAAATAGTTGGATTTTTTAAGAAACACTCCAGTTTACAGATACGTTATTTTTTAACATGTCTGCTCCGTCATTGAATATTATCTAGAGAAGTTACCAACGTTATGTTAGTTGGGTTTTGACATGAACATTTGGATTTACTGATACGTTTTCCTCTAACGCACCCGCTCCTGTAATGAACATGTTATCGCGTTACGACCAACGATTCAGTGAGTTGGGTTTAGAGTGAACATTTGGGTTTACAGACATGTTCCCGAGAACACGTATGCTCCTGTCATGATCACTTTTAGCAATGAAATCAACATTTTGTCTCTTGGGTTTTGAAATGAACATTTGGGTTTACGCATACGTTTTTCTCTAACGCACACGCTCCTATAATGAACATTATACATTTGTATAGCGCACTGTTTAATCCTGCTAAGGATGTAATAGTCAAATCTGAAGCTTATGAAGTAGACCGTCGTTGTGGCTAGCAGTGAGGTGTTATGTCTGATTTTTGTAAGACTTTTATTATCTACGGGGGATGTCACTGCAAATAGCTTTGAAAGAAGTCTGCTTTTGTTAAGATTTAGATATTACAAGCGAGACTGTTTAGATAAGTTTTTTTTGTTTGATTTTTCACCTAGAAAGTCGAGTAAGACAGATGGGAGTATATAAGTATACATACCACACTTCCCCCTCCCCCCCCCCTTTTTTAAGGAGGTGGCAGCTCAACCCATCTGAAGATGAGCTTCCTACATACTCTTTGCATGGATTAAGCCGTCTCATAGTTCAAGTGAAGTTACCTTAGTGTTTGCTACATAACTTGTCCATGTGTTGTTGGTTCCACTTGGACTTCTTTTTCTTCTTTTTGTTAAGTTCGGGAATGGGGTTCCTAAGCTTGTCCGCAGCCAAGAAGCAAGTGCAGAATTCCTTCAGGTCTCCCCGAATTATCTTTACACCACCTAGGGTGAGGAATTTGAGGCAGAGGTGGTACGTGGATGGCACATCGCGCATCAAATTTATCCATGGAGTCCCTAAGATGAAGTTGTAGATAGCTGGACGATTTGCGACAACAAATTTGACTATTTTTGTTACCTCGCCAACTTGGACAGGAAGTTGGATAGTTCCCATTGTCGTAGTCGTTTCGGAGAAACCGGTCACTAGTGTCAGTCTTCCTTCGAGTTTACTGAGATCGATGTTCATTTTCTCGAACGTTTCACGGCAAACGACGTCTAGAGAGCTCCATGTATCAATGAATATTCGGGACATGTTGAGTCATTGAAGATGAGCTTGACCACCAGAGGGTCGTTGTGAGATCGATCAATGTCACTGTCTCTGCTTCTTCAAAGGAAACTTTGTGGTTTGGCAGCTTGGACGGTTGTGCCAAATTTTGCTGACTTCGGCTCTCTGCTGGTATGCTTTGATGGAAGCCAATGTATCTGAGCAGTAATGTGATCCTCCCATTATCATAAGTATGTCATGACGAGGTCCGTCTGTTGCTGGCTCGTTGTTTTGCCTTCTGGGTGGAGGTTGTTCATCTTGTGCATATTGTGCTCATTGCTCGTTGTTTAATTTTTTTGGTTTAAAACTATGACATGGAATGATGACATGTATTTCATAAAAAATGACATGGCTTTAAGTTAAATAAATTGTTAGTTTTGTTAATTAATTATTCTTTTTTTTTCTCAATACAAATTGAATTGAATTATTATTATTTGACTCAATTCGAAATAATAATAAACATTGCAAATTGAATTACATTAACAAGCTATTCACGAACAAACTATGATATCTTCCTAATATATCTTTTTTTTTTTGTTAAAATCTTAATATTTAAGTGTACAAACAATGCTTAGAATAATGATAGGGTTTGTTCATCAACCGATCTCTTGAGGAACAACAAGGGGATAAGTAAACTAATATTCTATATATATAGGATTTTACACCATTCTCCATGATTAAACCCTACATACATTTGACGGGGAAAAAAACTCCACATACATGTTTGTTCTTCATATGTGTGATCGTCGATTTTTTAGAAAGTAATGTTGCAGATTTAAGTAATACTAAAAGCCTTTGTTCTATATGTGTTTGCTGTTACCAATGTTTAGAGGTGAAGCTTACAATTACTCCTATTATGTGAGAAGAGTTTTACCGATGAAGAGTCTTGATGCTAGAATATTGTTTAAACCAGTTTGTATGGGATTCGGTTGACAAAGCGATTAAAGTCGTATGATATTTTGTTGATCTTTTATGTAATCCAATACATGTATTTTGGAGTTTAACTTTATATGTTCTTTGTGTTTAATTGTAGGCTGAAGAGAATCTTAGAAACTAAAAAGAACTCAGACCTTTGAACCAATTTAACTAACAAGAAATTTAGATTTTAAAATTGATATTTTGCTTATCCTTATAATTTTTATTTTATTTTCAAGACTATCTACCTCATTAATTCTATGGTGCAAAATTTTCAAATAGTTATTTTTATCCTGATTTTCCGAGTTTATATCAACTATAGTAATGCCGATAGGAAAATTATCAAATATTTTGACATTTCATATTTAACGAGAAAAAATAGCAATTATACTACAAGAAATAGTACCATTTCCGACGACCATATCAGCCAGAAAACGGTGTTTCCGACAAGTTTCTGACCAACCAAAAATTGTCAGAAATTTTTTGGATACAATGGAGATGAATTATGTATAATAATTTTGGCTAATGAAAGTATGAAACCGTAGAAAAATGATATTAACATCAATATCTAGGAGTAAAAAAAAGTAATGATCATTATTTTTTCTGATTAGCTTTACCTTTGGATCATATACAATGATACCCAAAACATTAACCTTTACATCAAGAGCCATTTGCATCAAAAGCCATTCACAAATTCATCTCACAGGAAAATCTATGAAATGGTTTTGTATTTTGGAACTATAAACATTTTGCAAGATTACACGCAAGAAGATCGAGTATGCTTATAATTCTTTATAAGCCGACCTGACTTCTATCTCTGTCGTTGGTCCTATACTTCACTTCAACATGTTCCATGAATTCACAACCACTAATAATACTATTAATTATATTTTCGTAGGGTTCTCTTTTTTTTCCACACCATCTCTGAAATATTGTATCTATAATATTAATTTCTTAAATACATATAAGTTAAAACTTAAATTATAAGACAATTGTATTTTTTTTAATTATAATAAATAATAAAATCATGTTGTTAAATATACCATTCTTTTCTAGGAAAATTCATACACGCGCATACGGTGCGGGTCGATCATCTAGTTCCTTATAAATCGAACTAGTATTCCTAGTAATATTTATTATTATTATCTTATTTATTACCTTTACTACTGGAACTGAAATTTTTTGCACTCATAAAAGTTTTTCCTTTAATCACATTGACATGGAAAAGTTTGCAATCGTTTCCAAGCGAACAAAGATTATTATCATACCCATATGTATAATTTTTTTTGGTACTCTTACTACTATAAATGGAAGATGTAGAAGAAACATGTGAGTTTACCACGGCGCAATCACTAAAGCCAGTCAATAAACTAAAATTTTATTTTTGTTTACGTAAAAATAAAAATTGTAAATTTCAGAAAAAAAAAAGAAAATTGATATCCAAACCTATAGAACAAATGGATATTTTAATCATATTTTAGTGACCAACTATTACTAAAATAAAGGAAATACTTCGAACACTATTAACCCAATTCCAGAATGAACTATATTCAATTGCTAGCTTAATAGTTGGTAACTAGCAAAATTGTTGATAAATTGGCTTGTTGTAACAAGAATTAGGAGATGCTTATGTAAAAAATAATAATTGAAACTTATATTCCATATACACATGCGTGTGTATTTCTTCTTTCTAATCAGGATATCTGATACATTATACGAATCACGAAACAACGACCAACATAATTTGAGAATTTAAAAAACACTGTCACGTACGTGAATGACATGTTATAAGCATGAATAACGTTGGAGATATAGATATCTGATAATTGATTGCCACATCAACTTAAGCCAGGTAGTGAAGAGGATCAATAATAAAAGTAAATTGGATCGGCTACTACTATAATTGACCAAAGCAGAAAATCATTAGGTGATGCTACTGTGGTAGTAGTTGGTATAATTTTCGGAGGTTTTTCATTTTTGACCCACCAATCAATCGCAATGGGGGGTTGATTTGAATATTTTGTATATTATATTGTGTCGGGGGATTTACTATTGATTGATGTTTCGATGGTGAGTGGTTTGAGTTGTGGCGATAGAATATCGAGTGTTCGCCACAAGGCAAAGAACAATGATTAAAAAATTAGGAAAAAAGATTTCGTTATCTATCGAAGCAGTGAACAAAATCAGTTTTTCTTGGACGATTTTTAATCCTATCACGTAAATATTGTGGATGCATGGTTTTTCGTATTATGTTTCGTTTTTATGTTGACATCTGTTTTTATAAAATTAAAATCTTAACTAGGTTAACTCATGTCACTAATTGTTGCAAAATCAGGGGCGGATCCAGAATTTTTTTCCACTAGAGGCACAATATTAAATTCACAATACTAAACGAAAAATGAAAAATAAAATAAATAATAAATGAAACACATAGGTTTTAAATGAAAAACTAAGAAAACATGAGTAGATTTCATGGTTTGAGTTGATTTTATATATATAATTTTTATAGTTTTAGTTTTTTTTACTTTTTCTAAGTTTTGTTTGATAATATTTGTGCATTTATTGAATAACACAAAACAATGGAGGCACAAATTTAAAATTTAGTAGGTGCACAATTAAAATTAACTAATAATTACATTAATCTTGTAAAATCCAATGGATGCACGTCCACCCCCTTATTTTGTGTACATCCGCCCCTGTGCAAAACATGTAATCTTTTGTGCTATCATGTTCTATTTTATGTTGATTTCTAATGTACTTTATATACACTTCAGGTTCGATCACATGAAAGTGTAATCAATTATCTCGAAGCTTTATATTATTGTTTAGCGTGATAACTGTTGATATATTCATTTACGAAACGAGAATAGTAAACTAATTAACATATTTTTAAAAATATATTCTCAATATCTTTTTGCCATTTTCCGAAACCCACTTGTGCAATTCCCATCCTCACTGCATTTTCATAAATTAATAGGCTGGAACCCGCGTATACGCGCTTGATTTCTTTTGCATAATTTTCTTAAATAAGTTTATGTTCACAATAAAATTATTATGTACTTTGTTTATAAATTATGATAGTTTGTTGAATAATGTTTTCAAAATTTTATCAAGTAAATAGCTTTTTATTTTTTCGACTAAAATAATATAGGAACTAAGTTCAACACCTTTTATTATTGCTTGGATCTAACCACATAAACTAATTGGAATACCGCTAAAATGAAAATTTGACAACAAAATTATAATTTAGTTCCATAAAATGATTGGGTTGTTGTCTTTATTATATCAAATAGGTATAAAGTATTTTTCAACTACTAGTCGAGTTGCATCAAATGCTATTAATCCGCATTATCAAAGAAAACATAAGGGAGAGGAGACTTATGCATTTGAGACTACGAACTCAATAAATAAACGTAAAACCAAGAACATAACACTGACCATGGCTTTATGTAACATAACAAAACTAAAATTTGGATTTCTGGTAAGGGTGTCGATCGATACCATGTGCGTGTCGATCGACACAGTGTTTTTGGGTTCGTTTCGGTTCGATTTTTAATTGCGGTGTTTGGGTCGGTTTGGGTGTGGAACTCTAGGTGGACGTTTATAAAGGACCCAGCCGCATATCATAGTCGATTTTTAGGGTTCTTGAGAGCAAATAGTGATTCAAAGTGATTTGAGAGCCGTTTATCGTGTTTGTTCGTTCTAAATGCTCGTATAAGTGTTGAGAACAATTGAATTGTGGTTCTCGGTGATTTACAGTGAAGGAAGTCACAGCTCGTGGTTTGATTTTGTACTCTTTCCTTTCCGAGTTCATTCATCGAAGTGAGTGCGTGATCGTAGGCTTATCTAAGCAATTAACAGATTTTGGATGATTGTTTGATACGGTTCATGATGGATTGTTGATTTGATGGTGGTTTTCTTGTGGATTGGATTGTTATGTGTATTCTGAATTGAATCATGGGTCCAGGAACCGTTCGGTTTGTCGTAGGAACGAGCCATGAGAGGAGAGGCTCTTTCTGCGGTTCTGCAGCTCGAGTGTCGATCGACACCTTGTGTGTCAAGTGAGACCAGTTTGAGTACCCGTGCGAGTGCTAGTGGTGCCGGGAGGGGTGACGGGGTAGTTGGTGGTGCAGCAAGCCCAGGTGTGGGTCCTGCTGTAGCTCAGGGCTGAGAGGATTGTCTTGTGGGTTGCTAAGGCAGTTGCTGGAGTGATTTCCGGCGGTGGCTCTGGTGCAGGCTCCAGTAGTGCCTCCACTGGCAAAGGTGCAGCAGAGGGTTGCGGTTGCTGAGGCGCGTTTGACTTATCTGGAGATGATGAGTTAGATGCAGAGGCTTGGTACGGCCTTCTTTTCAGTGGAGTTGGGCATGGGGAGGCTGATGAGTGGTACATGAGGATAGAGCTCAACCTTCGTTTGATTAGATGTCCAACGTAGTATTAGTTTGATTTTGCGGTACATTATCTCAGTGGTGATGTGCATCTCTAATGGAGAGGTATGTAGGCCAGGAGGTCGTAGACAGTATGGACCTGGGTTGAATTCTTAGTTGAGTTTAACGCTAAGTTTTTCCCTCAAGAGGCTTTGGATTGTCTCGGGATAACATTTGTGGAGCTAGTCCGGGGTGAGCAGACAGTGCGTGAGTACGACGCAGAGTTCAATAGGTTACTTGTGTATGCTGATTGTGGTATGGAGGGCAAGCAGACGCATGTGAAAAGGTTCCTAAGGGAGCTTCAAGCTGATTTGAAGATGCGTTCTAGAGTGTCGGAGTACGCCTTGAGGGCAAAGCTGGTTGAGGTTGTTGCGGCTATCGAGGAGGACCTGAGTGGTCAAGCAGCTGCAATAGTTCCTGCGCAGGGCCAGAAGAGGAGATGGGAAGATGCTTCCAGATCGAGCCAGAGTGGCCGAGGGTGTTACGGATGCGGGAGTATGGAGCATTGATATGTGAAGTTTTAAACCTAAATAGTATCCGCAAGTGCACAGACAAAAGCAGTAGTATTTTAGGTATCGAATCCTCAGGGACCACGGTCACACTATGAAAATATGGATTATCGTTTAAAGCTAAGATAAAATGGGAATTTGTTTGTGACGAATTAATGAACGAAATAGCAACTAAAAATGATGTAAATTCAATAAGATAAAGGCACTAGATTAGAGTCATTCGCCGGTGGTTTCGGATTATGGACTGAGCAATCTATTCAGGATTCAATTTAGCGCAATCTCGAACTCGAACATGAATGTAATATTGCCTCACTGTCGTGATGCATCAATAACTTTATCTAGCACCCTAAATGCATAAACTGTCGTTCGAATTCAGAAATGAAGATAAGCATTAACAATTTGATTCGATTAGTTCACAATCGATGGTAACAATCAACTGTCGTTGGTTACACACCGATTGCTCATCAATGGTTTATCTAGCAACCTAGAGCACTTTCGTGAATAAGTTAATCCTAAAATCATAGACTAGGTGATCAAATTAGCCTAAGCAGTATGAATCCCGATTGATGAAGACAAATGATAACATTTCCTATTTGGCTCAGTCACTATCATCCTAATCCACCATTGAATTTCCCTAATCTAGCAATGAGACTACTCAGTCATGGAGGACAAAATCACAGCAATCAAATGAGAAGAAAGCATTATGATAAAATAAGAGAATAGGGTTTAAGAAATCTTCTCAATGGAAAGTTGTGGATGATCCTCCAATTCTTACAATCAAAATCCTTGGAAATGAAAAACACCTTGAAAGGATCTCAACAATGGAAACAAGTAGTCTCAGCTCTCAAAAAAAACGTCTCAGGGAAAAATATCTTAGAAAAAATAGAACTCCCAACTTGGAAGGTGGTTACAACTTATTTATAAGGAAATTTTAGGGCAACTTGGGTCTGGGAGCCCGACCGGTCGGTCTGATGTCAGACCGGTTGGTCCGTGTCAGCACGAGGCATGTCTTCGGGTATGGGATCGGTCGGTCTTACAATTCGGACCGGTCGGTCCGGATTCTAGAGACTTTTGGCTTCGGGTCCTCGAGTGTGGACCGGTCGGTCCTCTCATCCGGACCGGTCGGTCCGGATTCCAGAGACTTCGACTTCCTTGGGTCTTCGAGTGTGGACCGGTCGGTCCTCTCATCCGGACCGGTCGGTCCGGATTCCAGAGACTTAGACTTCCTTGGGTCTTCAGGCGAGCAGGTGCTCGCTCCAAACCGAGCAGGTGCTCGATTTATGAAAATCACTGTCTTTCCTCCAGATTCGTCCCTTTTTGCTCCAATGACCCTCACGGACTCTAATCTATGCTCGAGAGCCTCCTAGAACCTGAAAAGACACAAAATAAACTAGAAAGAACCAAAAAGACTAAAGAAACAAAGCGTAAAAGACACCAAAATACTAACATATCAACTCCCCCGGACTTGCCTTTTGCTTGTCCGCAAGCAAACAAGAAAATACGAATCCGGAAAAGAGGTTTGAAGGCGGGAACTCAAATCCAAAAGAAGCACTAAAGGGTTCAACAACATGTCCTAAAAAGAACTAACTCGATGCACAACAAACTCTACTCAAGAAGCTTTCGCCATACTCATCACTTATGAAATATTACTCCAAATCCTGAGACTCAAAAGAAATCTTGCAATCAACAAATATTCAACTCTTTAACATTCATTATTGTGTTTGGTGCGGTCTCACAATTGGAAATTGAATCAATACCATTTGGCTAGGTAGAAGAAGGCTTGAAAATGATATAAAGAGAAGGTTCATATTCTTTTTGGTGGTTAACTCTCAAATGAAAGTATCACATTTAGCAAAAGCAAGAAAGAAAAGAGACAATTGATGCATACAAGGCTAGGAATCCAAAGTTCTACCCATTATCCCCTTGTTGCATTCTCTCATCTCTCTTTTCTCACTATCCCATGTTTAACCACTAGCCCTTTTGGCTAAATTTTTCTTTCAAATCTTTCTCAACCTTACTCTTTCCTTTTCGATCAAAATCCTAGGGAATACTCTTTTCATTGCACTAGCTCTTTCTATCTTAGAATTCTCTAACATATTTTCTTCTCTTTTGATTTTATTCTAGGAGAATGCCGTTTTCTTTTCAAACACTTAGAGCTATATACTGGTCCTTTTAATTCCCTTCCCTAGAACTTATTCTTTCTTCTCCTTTTCTTTATTTTCTTTCTTTTCACACTCAACCACAAACCCAAAGATATTCAAATAAGCATTTAACCATTTCGGTTTCATTCCCCACCTAAGACTAGTCTTAGACACAAGAAACTAGTCTATTGGAAACTTTGCCTTGTCGTCTCTAATGCTTGCAAGATTTTGCCAATGCAACACAAAGAAAAAGGCCTCACTCAAAGAACATATGCAAGGGCTTGAACAAAATGGTCGGGTTTAAAAGGTGTGGTACTATCCTCATCTAAAAGATGAACTTAGATCGAGATAGCCATTCAAATCAAGTTAAGAGTGGTAAAAATAAGGCAAACATGATTTGAATGTCAAGTGTTTATCCATGGTTATGATTCAAAGTCCAAAAGTGAGAGAGATTAGTCAGGATTAAGTTCAAATTGATAGAGTCGAATCTAGATCATGCAAGTTTCTAATGAGATGGGACTTTCAAAGAAATAAGATCCAAGTATGGATGAGCCTCTACTTCATGGCTGTTAATGCATCGAAAAAGTTCTAACGAGGGCATATCATTAAATCCTAAAATGAGACTTTACAAGGAAATTTCATCATTGTTCCCTATGCAAAAATGCAGATGCAATCCTAGAAATTCGTTTTTGTTTTTTAGGAAATTTTTTTTTTTTAGTGAAAAACAATTAAAAATCCGACTCAATGAAAATTCAAATAACTAACCGCTCCCCCGGACTTAAATCACACCGTCTCCGGTGTGTAAAAGTTCAAGAGAATGGTGACACAAGAAACTAGTGAACACAAAACATAGATAAATAAAAGAAACGGATAAAACAATGATAGTGGAGGGTGAAAGAGATATCACCGAGTAGAGGCTTCATCGCCTCCTTCGCCGCGCGTTCTCCTCCTCTTCCTTTCCAATGGTTGACCCGAACCGGAGGTAGAGCTTGAAGGGACCGGCTGAGCATCTCTTGCTACTGTAGCGTGACAACATCCTTTTGAGAGCTTCTCCATAATCCTTTGCATTAGGCTGTTGTTCTTCTTCGTTGCTTGGATCTTCCATCGCCTATATTCACCACTGTCAGCATCATCAGCGATGTGTGGGAGATCAAACTCACCTTGGGGAACGGTGTGGTATGTTAGGCGCGGAATGGATGGGTCAGCTTCTCCGGTTTGAGAAATTGAGCAGGTGCTCGGTCTGGATGTACTTCTGCGCGAGCACGTGCTCGGTTTTGCGGCTAAAGAAGAACGGCTCGGGTTTGGCACGAGGTACTCCAGAGGTGGCTGAAACGCAAGGTCCTCCCACGTGTTGAGCTGTGTGAGGAGGGGGCATGGAAGCATGATGAAGTTAGGTTCTCCATTTGCAGCAATGAACTGATAAGCACTCGGCTTAACGATAATCTTCGAGTTTAGCAAATGCTGCATATCCACACGTGAAACTTCGTCGACGCAGGAAGCCTTGGATAAGTCCAATCTAAGGTGGCGAAATAGTGACGTGAGCAAGCTTCCAATGCGCTCAACACGAGGGCCACTAGCGGTTGAAGCAGGTTGAGCCTTGATTGCGCATAATGTCTCGGCAAACCGGATGCCCAAATTATAACGGTAGTGCTCAAATTGCGCTAAGTCTCCATCTCCTACAATATTACCAACACCCAAAAACAAAAGCATCAACTCATCATTATGCACTTTGTTACCTACGGGTCGGTCGAAGAGCATGTTGCTTAGAAGTCGCGCAACAATGCGGAGAGCGGGATGACGGAGCCGGTTTTGACTTGCAGAGTTGCTTGAGTACGTTCCCGAAGCTATGACGTTCCAGAACGTCTTTGATTCCTTAAGTCTCCCGAGGCTTTCTAGCCTCGTATCGGTCGTGTAAAAACCGTAAACGTTGCAAAAGTCAATCATTGGAATCTCGTATCTCGTTCCTCCAGCAAAGAACAAGAATGTAGCCTCTTCAAGGGACGGTGACTCCGGATTTGCATACGTGAGAGTGGCGGTCGCGAGGCATTGTCTTGTCAAATCTGGGTAAAGCACGTCTTCTTCTAAAGCGAAACACAGGCAACGAGCGTGCAGAAGGATGCTATGGACTTGCTCTTTTAAGCCAAGCTCAGTCAATGTTTGGTCACACAAGAACCTAGTTGGCTCGAGCGTTAAGGCCAAAAGTTTGTTGTAGTTGAAAGTGTCGATTTCGTCCCACGCGGTTGCTGAAGAAGGTGGGAGTTCGGCGGTATCAATGTCAATCAGAGTCTCTTCGGGGCGAGGCCACGGATAGGTTACGGGTCTCCGAGCAGTGGAGGATGTGGCAATACCCTTGCCCTTATCCTTGTTCCCGAATCGCATCCTTGGTGGCATTGTTAAAGATCGTTGAGAGAGACGAGCGACGGTGAGGAACTTGGTTTGGAGCGAGTAGAAGTCTCGGTGGTGGACGATGGAGATTGATGAGGATTGAAGCTTGATGGAGAGATTGGTGAGAGGGATAGCTTGATCGTGTGAGGGGGAGGAAGTGAGCGGCTGCAAAATAGGGAAGAAGAAGAAGTTAGTAAAAAAAATTTTTTTTTTTAGGTTTTTAAAGGTTTTTTTTTTTTTTTTTTTTTTTTTTTTTTTTTTTTTTTAAGGTGGAAGGAAAGTCGGATTGGTTGCTCGGGCACAGGACCGACCGGTCCCGATACTGGATCGGTCGGTCTCATTTCCAGAGACTTATCGTGTGTTGATCCGCGCGTGAGAACGGTCGGTCCGGTATTCGGAACGATCGGTCCATCGTCTGCTCTGGATCGACCGGTCGTCCTGGGGGATCGACCGGTCTCAATTCCAGAGACTTGGCCGAGTCTCTTGACTGCTCTGGATCGACCGGTCTCTCTATGGGATCGACCGGTCTGATTTCCAGAGACTTAATCCGGGCTTTTTCCGAAACTGAGCAGGTGCTCAAAAGAGATTCCTTCACCATTTTTTTAGAATTCAAATACTGAAAACACAAGTAAAATGTTAGTGATAAAAAGAATTTAAAACTAAATTATGTACGAAAAACCTTACCGATGGGTTGCCTCCCATCGAGCGCTTGTTTAGAGTCGTTAGCTCGACTTTGTATCGCTAAGGGGAATTGATCCACCTTCTTCGACGCATGTGTCGGCGAGATACGGCTTGACCCGCTGGCCATTCACAACAAACTCTCCTCCTTTAGTATCCAGCAACACTATAGCTCCATATGGTCTCACTTCTTTGATCGTAAACGGTCCTGACCATCTTGATTTGAGCTTGCCCGGAAACAATCTGAGGCGCGAGTTAAACAACAAGACTTTGTCGTTAGGAGCAAAGTTACGGGGAATAATCCTCTTGTCGTGATAAGCTTTGGTTCGCTCCTTATAGATCCTCGAGCTATCATAGGCTAGATGCCTAATCTCCTCTAACTCGTGGATCTGCATAGACCTCCTCTCGGCTGCACTAAGAATGTCGAAGTTGAGCATTTTAACAGCCCATGCCTCCTTCCTGAGCCCTGCTGGGAGGGTCTTCAATTCCAGCTTTGGAGCTTTCAGCTCGCTCCAAGAACTGTGAACAGTAGACTGAGCAGGTGCTCGGTTTTCCTCGATTCTCGTATCATCTTCCAAACTTAGAAACTCCACTCCCTTATCCATCTTGGTGTTAGAATCCAGAAACTTAGCAAATTCTTGGGCGTCTCTGCTCAGAAAACCATGTTTTCCTTCGGCTTTAGTTAACGCGACTTCAAGCGGATCCTTTGCTAAAATCTCTTCAACGTCATCCTCTAATAACTCTGACCCGTTATGGACAACAAATGTCTGCCCATCTATCATTGGTCTCTTGAGGAGCTTGCTCATCTCGAATCGAACCACCATATCTCCTAGACGGAGGTCCACTATGCCTTGTTCGACATCAATGATAGCGCGCGCCGTGTTAAGGAAGGCTCTGCCCAAAATCAGCGGGTCTCTCGGTTCCTCATCGAGCTCCAAAACCACGAAATCAGCTGGGATAAGAGTGTCCCCTATGCGGACGTGCAAATCCTCGATAATACCTATAGGAAGTTTTGTAGACCGGTCTGCAAAAACCAAAGAGATCTTAGTTGGTTTGAAATGAGTTAAACCTAAACGTTTAGCAACTGAATAAGGCATTAAATTAACGCTGGAACCCAAATCAACCAATGAGCATGCAAACGTGCAAGGCCCAATCTTCACGGAGATCACAAATCTTCCCGGATCACCCTTTTTTGTCAACACCTTACTCTGAAGTATGGCGCTACATTCCTTGGAAACCATCATCACATTCTTATCCTCAACGACTTTTCCAGCGACTAGCTCTTTCATGTACCTCTTGAGTGAAGGAATCATTTGAACGGCATCGGTTAAAGGAAGCTTTACCGTGATATCCTTAAGCATTTCCTTACACTTAGTATTCTCCAAATCCCTTCTAGACTTCCTTGGGGGTACTGGGTAAGGGACCTTTGATACATAAATTCGCTCGGGCGGAATTTCGGAAGTGTTCTTGGAAGCATCTCGACTGAGCAGGTGCTCGGTAGGAGTGAGCAGGTGCTCACTAAACTTTTTCGCATAATCGACTTGGACAGAAACTCGAGGTGCTCTTGAGCTTGTTTCAACCTCCTCATTCATATCTTCTTCCAATAAACCATCATCATGAGCTTGATGCATGGGTAACTTCTCCTTAGCCTTCACTTAAGAGCTTGTAATCGTAGGCGGTACCATCTTCCTTCCACTCCTCAACTCAACAGCATTAACTTGATACTCCTTCCTAGGATTAACTTCACCTTGCCCCAGAAGAGACCCAGCTGGTCTTTTGATAGCTTCAGCGGTTTGAGCTACTTGAGTATCAAGTTTCTTAACGTGCGCGGTGACAGCTTCGTACTTTGCGTTTAGATCATTATACATATGCTCCACCCTTGTGTTTATCTCTATAGATGCCTTTTGTTGATTGACCATCAGCTGCTGCATGAGACTCTTCAACTCGTCTTGAGAGGTAGGCGCGGTAGTAGCTTGCGGTTGCGGAGTGAATTATTGTTGGTTCTGGTTAGGGACGTATTGCTTCCCTTGAGTGTTACTAGGATAGAACTTCTGATATCCTTGTCCTTGTTTGCTCTGATTCGCACTTGCTTGCTGCGGGTAAACCTGATCTTGTGGGTTCTCAACATTAGTGCTTCGGTAAGAGAGGTTAGGATGGGTTCGATAGTTGGAATTAAAACCGCGGTTTTGATATCCTTGGCCAGTCACGAAGTTAACCTCTTGAACTCCAGCATCTTCATCATCCTCAAACTCTTGAGGGATAAGAGTTCCCTCATTCTCTTCCACAAGCTTTACCGACCTTTGATTCTCACGAAGAAGCAGATTAACCTTTGCCGTCAACTCGTCCATTTTCTGAGTGTCAACATTATCGACCTTCTTAGTCCTATCATACTCGGGAGCTTTGTTATTGGAACTCGCAGCGAGGTTCTCAATTAGCTCAAAGGCTCCATCCCTTGTCTTGGTCACGAAGTCCCCGTTACTTGCAGCGTTAAGAGCATTCCTATAGTCCCACTCAACTCTATCGTAGAAAATTCCAAGAATCTGCTCATCTTTGAAACCGTGATCAGGACATTCCCTACGGTATTCCTTGAGTCTCTCCCAAGCTTCACAGAAAGCTTCACCAGAATGTTGTCGAAACGAAGAAATCTTGTTCCTCAAAGACGCAGTTTTGGACTTGGTGTAGAAGTGGTCCAAAAACACAGCTCTAACTTCGTCCCAAGTCTTCAAAGAACCAGCCGGTAAAGACTTCAACCATCTAGAAGCCTTATCCGAGAGTGAGAACGGAAACAGCTTGCACTTCAGAAATTCACTCAGCACTCCATTAGACCCCGTAGTAGTGCAGATTTCCTCGAAATTCTCAATGTGATCCATCGGTATTTCAGCCGGTAATCCATGGAACAAGTGTTGTTTCACCAGAGATATCATCTGAGGCTTGATCTCATAATCCTGCCTCTGAATAGTTGGAATCAGAATGGCGGAACGGTTCTGATAGAAGGCATGGGGATTATCCGTATCCCCTATACCCGGCTGTGCTGGAGGGGCATGTGGTTGATTTCTTTGCAATTGAGTAATCTGATCCCTTAGCACTTGCAACTGAGCATTCATCTCCTCCTGATTAGCCATATTATCCGGATTCGGTGAGTTTCTTCGCCGACGGTTTTCTCGTTCAATACGTGCTAACTCTTCGTTCGAAACGTTGATTAAGGATTCGGTGCTGTTTCTTCTTGTTCTTCTACTGGTCATGCACCTGAAACACACCGAATGCAAACAAAAGAAAACAAAATTAACAAAAATAAATTCTTAGACTATAAACTAAATCGAAATTCAAAGGCAACGCAATTGGTCCCCGGCAACGGCGCCAAAAACTTGATACGTGAAGTTTTAAACCTAAATAGTATCCGCAAGTGCACAGACAAAAGCAGTAGTATTTTAGGTATCGAATCCTCAGGGACCACGGTCACACTATGAAAATATGGATTATCGTTTAAAGCTAAGATAAAATGGGAATTTGTTTGTGACGAATTAATGAACGAAATAGCAACTAAAAATGATGTAAATTCAATAAGATAAAGGCACTAGATTAGAGTCATTCGCCAGTGGTTTCGGATTATGGACTGAGCAATCTATTCAGGATTCAATTTAGCGCAATCTCGAACTCGAACATGAATGTAATATTGCCTCACTGTCGTGATGCATCAATAACTTTATCTAGCATCCTAAATGCATAAACTGTCGTTCGAATTCAGAAATGAAGATAAGCATTAACAATTTGGTTCGATTTGTTCACAATCGATGGTAACAATCAACTGTCGTTGGTTACACACCGATTGCTCATCAATGGTTTATCTAGCAACCTAGAGCACTTTCGTGAATAAGTTAATCCTAAAATCATAGACTAGGTGATCAAATTAGCCTAAGCAGTATGAATCCCGATTGATGAAGACAAATGATAACATTTCCTATTTGGCTCAGTCACTATCATCCTAATCCACCATTGAATTTCCCTAATCTAGCAATGAGACTACTCAGTCATGGAGGACAAAATCACAGCAATCAAATGAGAAGAAAGCATCATGATAAAATAAGAGAATAGGGTTTAAGAAATCTTCTCAATGGAAAGTTGTGGATGATCCTCCAATTCTTACAATCAAAATCCTTGGAAATGAAAAACACCTTGAAAGGATCTCAACAATGGAAACAAGTAGTCTCAGCTCTAAAAAAAAACGTCTCAGGGAAAAATATCTTAGAAAAAATAGAACTCCCAACTTGGAAGGTGGCTACAACTTATTTATAAGGAAATTTTAGGGCAACTTGGGTCTGGGAGCCCGACCGGTCGGTCTGATGTCAGACCGGTCGGTCCGTGTCAGCACGAGGCATGTCTTCGGGTCTGGGATCGGTCGGTCTTACAATTCGGACCGGTCGGTCCGGATTCCAGAGACTTTTGGCTTCGGGTCCTCGAGTGTGGACCGGTCGGTCCTCTCATCCGGACCGGTCAGTCCGGATTCCAGAGACTTCGACTTCCTTGGGTCTTCAGGCGAGCAGGTGCTCGCTCTAAACCGAGCAGGTGCTCGATTTATGAAAATCACTGTCTTTCCTCCAGATTCGTCCCTTTTTGCTCCAGTGACCCTCACGGACTCTAATCTATGCTCGAGAGCCTCCTAGAACCTGAAAAGACACCAAATAAACTAGAAAGAACCAAAAAGACTAAAGAAACAAAGCGTAAAAGACACCAAAATACTAACATATCAAGCATCGTCTATCGAGTTGTCCTCGGAGGGGCGAGCCGCATGATCTAAGAGTATGCTTCCATTGCAGGGAGCCTGGGCATATCAAGCAGAGATGTCCCAAGCTGCAGCAGATGGCAGTGGCAGCAGATGGCAGTTGCAGAAGTGCAGCCAGTGGCGCAGATAGCGGTAGTATAGCCAGTAGCGAAGATCGCAGTATTACCGCATGTTTACATTGCGGTAGAGGTTGGTAAGCATGATGTCGGGCAGATCACAAGTAAATCTTAGACTCTAACTTTGTTAAATTCTTTAGTAATTGAATTATGGTTTGTGTTCTATTATTTCCTGTGATAGAATTGTTAGGGTTCTCAACACATGTGATTTGTGTAGGGACTTTATTAGTGGGAGGTTGTGAGTTCCATGTTTTGTTTGATTCTTGAGCATCAAATTGCTTTATCACTCTGGAGTGTGCTGAAAGCAGTGGCTTTCGAAGCAGCGCGGGTGAGCTTTCAGGCCTGGTCAAGGTGGCTAGAGGAGGATTTCTAGCTACGCTTAGTGAAGTGAGAGGCGTGGATATGCAAATAGCTAGTGAGTCGATGCATTACAGGGTCTACCTGGATTGTTATTGAGGCAGAGTTGTGTTTGAGCGCGAGGGGGGGGAGGTTAGTGTTTCAGGGTGTGTGACCGACTTCCATGAGTCTTACAATCTCGGCTATTCAGGCGGAGCAGATGATAGCGCAGGGTTGCGAGGCTATTTGGCTATGATTATGATGCTGGAGTCTGTGGGTGAGGTTGAAATAAAGGATATTCAGGTTGTTCGGGAGTTTAAGGATGTTTTCAGTTGTTGAAGGGATTACCGTCGTCTTGGTCGAATCCTTTTACGATTGAGCTAGAGCCCGGGGCAACGCCTATATCTAAGGCACCTTATAGGATGGCTCTAGCATAGTTGGCAGAGCTGAAGAAACATCTAGAGGATTTGTCGAGTAAAGCGTTTATTCGACCGAATACTTCACCGTGGGGAGCACCGGTGTTGTTAGTGAAAAAGAAGGATATGAGTGTTTAGTTATGTATCGATTACCGGGGACTTAACCGAGTCAATGTGAAGATATAAGTACCCTCTCCCAAGGATTGATGAGTTGTTGAATAAGTTGAGGGGTGCTACTTTGTTCTCCAAGATAGACTTGGTATCAGGATACCATCAAATTCTGATTGATGAGATAGATGTTCGTAAGACTGCCTTCATGACGAGATACAGCCACTTTGAGTTTGTAGTGATGCCGTTTTGGTTGACGAATACACAAGCAGTGTTCATGCGATTGATTAACGGCTTGTTCCAGGAGTATCTGGATGTTTTTGTGATCATCTTTTGAGGGCATAAGCTTTTTGCTAAGTTTAGCAAGTGCAGTTTCTGGCGACGAGAGATGGGGTTTCTCGGTCATATTGTGTCTACAAAGGGAGTGCATGTGGATCTGGCTAAGATTGAGATAGGTAGACCGAGTAACGCCACCAAGACCAGGAGTTTTCTTGGATTGACTAGATATTACAGGAGGTTTGTCAAGGGATTTGCGAGTATGACGCAATCTATGACGAAGCTGATCGGGAAGGATATCCCGTTTGTTTGGTCTCAAGAGTGTGAGGACAGCTTCGCGAAGCTAAAGGAGATGTTGATGAGTACACTTGTGTTGACATTGGTTGAGCCGGGTAAGCCTTTATGCAGTATACACTGATGCTTCGAGGATTGGTTTGGGTGTTTAATGCAGGAGGACGGGGTGATTGTGTATGCTTCGAGGCAGTTGAGGGGTGTTGAGCTCAATTATCCTACCCAGGATCTAGAGTTGGGTACAGTTGTGTTCGCCTTGAAGATTTGGAGGTCCTACCTTTTTGGCGGGAAGATACATATTTTTACGGATCACAAGAATCTGCAGCATATTTTTACTCAGCCATTGTTGAATGTGAGGCAGAGGCATTGGGTAGAGTTGATGGCATATTACAATATGGATATCGTTTACCATCGGGTAAGGCTAACTTGGTGCCAGATGCTCTGAGTCTTCGGATAGTAGATTCGGCTCGGGAGCAGGATGTAATGGCGTTAGTGGGCGAGATTAGTACTTTGCGTCTATTTGCTATTTTGCAGGAGCCGTTGGGTTTGGAGGCAGCTGTCAGGCAGATCTTTTGAGTAGGATTCGAGTGGCTCAAGAGAGTGATCAGAGCTTGATTGATTAGGTCTCTTCGAATGAGACAATTCTTGTGCGTATGCAAGTTTGTGTGCCTAAGGATGAATTGTTGAGGCATGAGATTTTGAGAGAGGCTCATGCGAGCAAGTTCTCAATTTATTCGGGAGCGACTAAGATGTATCGTGATCTTAAGCGGTATTATCATTGGGTCGGGATGAAGAGAGATGTGGTCAGTTGGGTCGTAGCTTGTGATACATGTTAGTTAGTGAAGGTTGAACATTATGTTCCGAGTTGGTTGCTGCAGAGTTTACCCATCCCAGAGTAGAAGTGGGATATGATCACGATGGATTTTGTGGTGTGATTGCCTAATTCGCGAACTTATAATGCTATTTGGGTGATAGTGGACCGTCTGACTAAGTTGACACATTTTTTGGCCATTAAGAAGACTGATGGAGCTACGGTTTTGGCTAAGATATATAAAGGATATCGTGAGGTTGCATGGGGTGCAAGCCAGTATCGTGTCAGATCGAGATCACAAGTTCACTTCAGATTTTTAGAGGGCCTTTAAGGCTGAGATGGGCACTAAGGGCATATGAGTACGGCATATCATCCGCAGGCTGATGGGCAATCAGAGAGGACTATTCGGACTTTGGAAGATTTGCTAAGGATGTGTGTTCTGGATTGGGGTGGTCATTGGGTGGATCACTTGTGCCTGGCTGAGTTTGCGAATAATAACATCTTCAGGCGAGTATCCGGATGGCTCCATATGAGGCGTTGTATGGGAGGCCATGTTGGAAACTTCTATGCTCGACCCAAGTGAGGGAGATAAGTATTTTTGGTGCGAGTTTTGTTCAGAAGACGACGTAGAAGATCTATGTCTTGAAACTGAACAAGAAGGAGGCTCATGATCGATAGAGCAGTTATGCCGATAAGAGGAAGAGAGAGTTGGAGTTCGCGGTTGGAGATAGAGTGTATCTCAAGATGGCCATGTTGCGAGGTCCTAACAAATCGATTTTGGAGAAAAAATTGAGTCCGAGATTTATGGGTCTGTTTTCAGTGGTGAAACAAGTTAGACCGGTAGCATATCGGTTGGAGTTACCTCCGATTGTGAAGGCATTCCATAAGGTGTTTCATGTGTCGATGTTGATGAAGTGCATGCATACTTCAGAGGAGTTAATGGCTAAGATTATGGAGGATCTTCAGCCGGATTTGTCTATGGCAGCAAGACATGTGAGGATTTTTAAAAGGAGAATCAAGGTGGCGCATCGGAAGAAGATTCCATTATTGAGGGTTTTGTGGGATTGTGCTGGTACGAAGGAGGAAACTTGGGAGCCTGAGGCAAAGATGAAGCTGAAGTTTGGTAAGTGGTTCGACAAGCACGTCGCGGCTTGAGCTTACTTCTATCTTTGTAGTTTCGGTTTCAGCGTTAGCTTGGTGCTATTATTGTTTTTGTTTCATGTATTTCATTTGCGTTGTAAGATTTATACATTTTAAAGATTTATAAGATGAAGTTTTCTTATATATATGTATGTTATAAGATGATTAGTTCTTATATATAATGTTTTATTGAGTTGACAAGTGGTTGGTCATGTTTGAGATGATATTCTGGGATAGGAAATATCGGGTTTGGCAAAATGAGGTAATCCTAGTCGATAGTGGTTTATAGAAGCTTTAGAATTTATTACTCTAGGGGTTGTGATGGCCCCGAATATCTCATTCTTTTTGGAGATTATTATTTCTTCAGAGGAGATGATTAGTTCTCTTGTATGCTTATGTAGGATGATTAGTTCCCTGTATAAGTATTGAGGGATGATTAGTTTTCTCGAGGAGATGATTAATTCTCCTGTATACCCAAAGCTCAAAGAATTTGTTCCTGAGAATGTGAGGGGTATGAGGCACGATGACTCAATGGATGTGTTCATGTGAGTGACAGGGGTGTGATAATGAGTTAACTGTAATAAATATCTGGAAACAGGCGTATAAGCATGAGACTAGATAAGAGCCTCGGAGATCGAGGGAGATGATCTCAAGTGGTACTGACCGGGTTGGGTCAGGTGTATAGTCTGGGCTAGACGGTTTGTCAGGATTCGAGGACTTATCCAGAGTAGTGGGGGAGAGTTGTAACATCCCAAAACCAAAATTTGGATATTTGGTATGGGTGTCGATCGACACTATGTGCATGTCGATCGACACCAGTGTCTTTGGGTAAGTTTTGGTTTAACTTTTAATTGCATAGTCTGGGTCGGTTTGGGTGCAGAACCAAGGTGGACGTTTGTAAAGGACCCAGTCGCAGATCAAAATCATTTTTGGGAGAAAAGGAAACATGAAAAAGTGTTGAGAAATAGATTTATAGGGTTCCTGAGAGAAAAGAGTGATTTGAGAGCCACTTGTCGTGGTTATTCGTTCTAAAGGCTCATGTGAGTGCAGAGAACGATTGAACGGTGGCTTTCGGTGCAAACACCGTTTTGAATTCGTTCATCGAGGTGAGTGCGTGATCGTAGGCTTATCTAAGCCATTAACAAGTTTTGGATGATTTTTTGATACGGTTCATGGTGGATTGTTGATTTGATTGTTGTTTTCCTATGGATTGGATTGTTATGTGTATTGTGAATTGAATCGTGGGTGCAGGAACCGTTCTGGCTGTCGCGGGAATGAGCTATGAGAGGAGAGGCTCGTTCTACGGTTCTGCAGCTCAAGTGTCGATCGACACCTAGTGGTTATGTCGATCGACACTACTATTGTATGAGTGACGATCGACACATAGTTGTAATGCCGTTCGACACCAGTGTATTCATGTGTTGAACATATTGAATTGTATTGTTCTTGTTATTGGTTTTGATATAAATAGCATGTAGATGGGAGGACCGTCTTACTAAGTATTTATGAAATACTTACAAAACCTTTTTTCTATGTGTTGCAAGTAAAAGAAAAGTGTGATCACAGCATCAGGGCGTAGGAAGAGGATGATTAGGGTTTTCTTTTATGTTTTGTTGAATTGGTGTTTAGGTGATAGCTTAGTTCGAATATGGAATTCAGATTGTTGTGAAATTGTTTGGTTGAGTTGGTATTGGACCTTATTTTTAAGGGAATTATTTGGTTGATGTTGATTTGTGTTTTTCGCTGGTTGTTTGATGTTTGAATTAATCGTTGAGAGTTAATAATTATGAGATTATTAATTTGGATTAATTATTATTAAAAGGAAAAAATGGTTGTTTCACTTTCTCTTTTATGTTTTAGTCGTTTATAATGGAACTAGAAACTATTTCGTTCTTAGTTTTTACAAACAAGAAAGTAAATACATACATGACTAAACCACTAAGAATTTTATTGACAAACACTCCAAAGAGGATGAAATAATATAAATTAAAAAACAGTATGATTAAATGATATAAACCAAGTCATTTTAAAAAAAAAACCAAAATTTTCATGTATGTTCTTTTTTCAACTCCACCTCATCAAATTATGTAGACCTATTACTTCATCTTTAACTTCTCTTTTCAGTTTTGGAAAAAAAAAATGAAATCCTATAAACGAAACTATGGACTTTCATAAATTCTCTATAATGGTTTCATCAATAAAATAATATAAAATATGAAAATTTTATTTTCTTGCAATTAAATATCGAAAAATACGGCTGCTCAGATAAGGAATATTGGGGTCGGACGGCTGCTCAGATTACGGCTATAAGGTTAACAGATATGGAGGTCGATACTCCAACTGTCAATATTTTATCTACTCAACTTAGATGTCGAGTGGATGGTTCATGGAAGAATACGGATCCAACATCTGGAGTGGGGTGGATATGTCTCCAAGGCGATCATTATGTGCTATTAGGGGCGCAAGGATTGCTCCACCGAAGATCACCACTCCATTCAGAAATGGAGGCGCTCATTTGGGCGATATCTTGTTTGCATGAGCGAGGACTGGAGTGTCAGCTTTAAGAGACAGACAGCTCATACATGGTCGATATTATAAGACATCCAGACAATTGGCTAGCCTTTTCGCTTCTTTCAGATAAGATTCAGAGTTTGACAGCTCATCTACCCAACTTCACTGTATCGAAGATTGCGCGTGCGAACAATCTCCAGGCGAATTGTCTAGCCCGCTCTGCACACTCCCACGCTCTTGAATTTTCATTTGTAAACAATACTCCTCCGAGTTGGACAACTGATCCAGGAGGCATTTTCTTATTTATATGTTTGGTTGACAAAAAAAAAAAAGTATCGAAAGTACGATTGTTATTATTAATTATGAGAAGTTAGAAAGTGAATGCTTCGTAGGCTTGCTTTAAATGTGGAATAATTATCAATTTGGGTTTCGTATTTCATATACACAATGTTCAAGAAAGCGCTAGGCGCTAGGCTATCATATACACAATATTCAAAAAAGCGTTAGGCGCTAAGCGGGCGGTGACCCATAGCCTAGTGCCTATAACGCCTAATCAGGGACTAGGCAAATTTAGGCGTTTTAGGCGTTTACAACATAAAAATTGCAAGTAAGATGTATTAGATAAAAACTATATAAAATTATGTTTTGAAAAAAAAATTATACAATCTTAAACAAAAACATTGAATTAATTCATATCAAACAACATATAAATGTTTATAACTATGAAAATGGAATTAAAACTTATAAACTTAAATTTATGTAGTTAAGTAGAATTTGCTCGAGCTGTGCGCGAATATTTCTTTTATAGTTATTATATTTATAGACAAATCGTTTGATAAATTACTAATTCTTTTTAAACTAAAAACACTAATTGGCTTGATATGAATTCGTTTTTTCTCTTATCTTAAGTGATTCTTAACCATTTTTTGAATATTGATGATATTTGAAAATGTATATGTTTGTTTAAAACTTTGTTTGATTACTATGACTTTTGCTTTGTAACGTTGATAATATGAATTGAATAGAAAACTTAATTATTTAAAATTAAAAATACAAAGTACATTTAAGTTAAAAAAAAATCATCTCTTTTGTCACACATTGACTTTGAAATTATTCTCGTATTGTTTTCAAGATATTAACTACACTGCATTACATGATGTATATTATATCATTATTTAATAATTTCACACTTTTATTTTTTCCTTATGTTATAGTTACATTTAAATTATCTTTTTGGGTTAAAATAAAATCATAAAACACAATAATCTTTTAATTTTTAAGCATATATTATTTTTTATAAATATTTATAATTTTTTTCTTAAATTTTTTTATTTTGTTTGGTCATTATTGGACCACAATTGCCAGCCCATTAGCCTAACTCCTACATTTAGTAGGCAGAGAGACTCGATCCCGGATGTGATAGTGCCTGCTCTCTGTGGTCTTAAAAAAAAATTTCTCTTATTCTCTTTTGCACCTTAGTTATGTATAATTGGATAATTGTTTTTTAATATATCATTTGAAAATATTTTTTACTATGACTTTTGATGAATTTTATTTAAATAAAAAACAATTATTTAAAATTAATAATACAAAAGGTTACAAATGTGTATATTATGAGCAGTGTTCTAAAATGCGGCCTAGGCGGCTGCCTAAGCGGCGCCTGGGCGCCATGCGGATGTCGGGCATACCGATTTTATGCTATTCGGTGATTTATGCGGATTTTTAAAAATACAGATGTTTATGCGGTCTATGCGGACGCTTACGCGGTCTAGGCGGACGTTTACGCGGTCTAGGCGGATTTTACGCGGACATATCAGAAAAAAATTAAAAATCATAATTTTTTTGTATTATATTGTTAATTAAAAGTGTTTATGATAAGAAATATTTATTTTAAGCTTCCAAAGATCAAACATATTAATTTAATTTTATTAAAACTAAGTTTAGAGATTTTATATTTACCTATTTTTATAACATTGTTTAAAATTTTATATTTTGGGACCATATGTATATTTAAAACTACATGTATTTTTACATAAAAATTTACGAAATTTAATATTATGGAGTATATTTTTACTTTCTCGTTTCTAAGTTTAATATATATTCATGTTTTATTTGTTGTAATATAAATTCATTCATTTTTATAGGTATATATTTCTAAAAATAATTATCCGCCTAGGCCCCATCTATACTCTCGCGTATACGGTTAGGCGCTAGGCCCTCCTTCACCGCCTAGCAAGCGCCTAGCGCATTTTAGAACACTGATTATGAGACACATCAAACTTTGAAATTTCATCTCGTATTGTCCCCAAGATATTATTTGCACTAACATCACATATAGATATTATATAAGATATTTAATAGTTTTGAACTTTTATTTTCTACTTTTCCTATAGTTACATTCAAAATTTTCTTAAAATCATTAAACACAATAATATTTAATTTTTTAATGTTATATTATTTTTGGGGTAAAATTGCAATAATTGTCTTCTTCTCTTATATTTACTCTATTTATTTATAATTGCAATAATTCTCTTAAGTTACTAAATTTAATTTAGGGGGTGATTGGCATTTAACTGTGAAGACTTTAAAAATATTCATAATTTACCCAATTATACTTTATTAATTTAAAAGCCTTTAAAGTCCTATAACTGCTCCTAAAAATTCTCACAACCATTTTGTTCACTTTTTCCTCTTTGTTTCACCGTTCTTTTTAAAGTCCATAAAAGTAGACTTTTAGTTTATTTAAAGCAACAGTTCCTAAAAATTCTCTACAACCATTTTAAATTGTTTAAAAGTAACAGTCTAATACTAAAGTCTTTAACAATCACCCCCCTTACTTTCTTTTTATTCGATGTACTTATGAACTTATATTTTGGTTTATAAATTTAGTTGTAGGACTTGTTTGATATTTGATAATATATGTGATACAATTTTACCTAATTAAATATTTATAGTGTGATATATATTTAGTATTACCAAATTTATTAAACATGTTATCATTTTAGTAAACTATTTTATATAAGTTTTGAGGTTTCATGTTTAACTAGCCCGATACCCGTACATACGCGCGGATTTTCTTTTTAACTAACAAAAAATATGATGCTACATTAATACATTTTAAAATAAATTTTACAGATCCATTAAAGCTCGAGCATTTGGACCTTGAATATTAAGCTTGTAAACGTCTTAAAAACCAACGTGAGATTCTCGTACAATCTTTCTCTAGCTTCGGCCATTTAGAGAAGGAAACATTTTCTCAACTAATTTGCTAGCGACCTTACCAAAATTAAAGTCTTGACATGCTTTTTAACTACGCGTACTCACATTCAAACAAATTTTGGAAAGCAAGATTAGTTATAGAATTAGAAAAACATATTGTTTGAGCTTCCCAAAAGCTTATTATAAAATGTTTAGTAAGTCTGCATGATCAATAGTAACTTCAATGAGTCATAAATTTATTTTTCTTTAAATTAAAAATTTAGAGTGCCACATGATCTTTTGGTAAGGTTTATGAAGAATGTGGAGTTGAACCTTATCAGAGGTATTATCATAAATTCATTTTTTTTAAAAATAAAAAATTTGGAGTGCCATGTGCCACATAGATGAAGAGGGGCAACTCTCTTTTCATATATACTAGAAAATTACCCGCGTTATACGCAGTTTAAAATGATTATCGAATAAAATCTATTGTTTTGGTTAAAAAAAAGATTATGAAGAATAATTATACATAACCTAAGACCTTATTTATATATTTGAATTTTGCAATTATTTTGCATACAAATGTATTCCACCCGTGAAATAATTAAACCAATAACTTTCATTAATAGTTATATTTTTACTTGTACGAATGTGCATTTATGAAAATTAAAACATCTACTCGTCAAACAAAACAACACATGTAAAAACATATTTTTACATGCTCATATATTTTCAAAAGATAATTAATAGTTTATTTTATTTTAAATCAATTGTTTTTGGTATATATGTTAAATTTTTGTACATATTTAATTCTATGATTTAAATATATAATTTCGAAATAGTTTAATTTTGGCAAGTTGAAAATTTCAAAATATTTTAATTTTTGCAAGTTAAGGAAGATTCAATGTGTTTGGTAATTAGAGTTATAGTAATCAAAATAAGTATATTTGGAATTAAATGTGTTTGGTAATGAGTATAAGAGAATGAAATAAATAAATAAAAATAAAGAGTAGAAAAATTGTGGTGATGACACCTAAGCAAAGTGCTCCCAAAATGCTTCTCAAATAATATATAGGATAATTTAAAACATGAATAATGACTTTTCAAATTCTTTTCATAATTTTACAACCAAATGTATGAAATGTGAAATTATTAAAATTTAATAAAAAACATAATTTAATATACATGTGGATGATGATGTAAATGCATGAGAAGAGAGAAAAAAGTTTCTTTATATATATAAATAACTGAAAAAATGCAGTAAAACGAAATCTATGCAATTTTAGGCGGTCAAGATGGTCATATAGGCGTTGTTTGAGGGCCTAGCGCCTAAGCAAGGCCTAGGCAACCGTCTATGCCGCTTTTTAGAACACTGCATATATATATGCGTGTGTTTTTCTTCTTTCTAATCAGGATATCTGATACATTATACATATCACGAAACAGCGATCAACATAATTTGAGAATTTAAAAAACACTGTCACGTACGTGAATGACATGTTATAAGCATGAATAACGTTGGAGATATAAGTATCTGATAATTGATTGCCACATCAACTTAAGCCACGTAGTGAAGAAGATCAATAATAAAAGTAAATTGGATCGGCCACTACTATAATTGGCAAAAGCAGAAAATCATTAGGTGATGAGACTGTGATAGTAGTTGGTATAATTTTCGAAGGTTTTTCATTTTTACCCACCAATCAATCCCTTTTTTTTTGGTCATGTAAAGATTTTATTACTTAGAAAACGTGTGGGATACAAAGCCGGTTCAAAAACCGGATACAAAGCCAGCCCAAAGCCGGAAACAGAGCCGATGCTACGACTGGAAACTAAAGCCGGAGCCAAAAGACTCACGGAGAGAACCAAATGACCGAAACCTAACTCTAAATCAGGTTGGAGAGGAAGAGGCCACCGGAGAATCAATGAAACACCCAAAATGACTCGTCCTCAAAAGCTTTGCCGGAGTTTCTCCTCTGCCCTCGCCACTAAAGACCCGAACTCGAAAACCTGCTAAGAAGCTCCGACGAGAGGAGAAACCCATAGCTTCCGAAACCCGAGCCCATATCGAACCTCTAACCAAAAGCGACAGAGGAGGGAAGCAAGAAGAAACAGAGAGATATTCGCTGGTGGAAGATTTCCAAAGCCTAGACCACAAACTCCACCATCGACCACCTTCCTCAACCCAAACAGAAACCAGATCAACTAATGCTCTGCTGGGAAAATCAATCGAAGAGGTTCCGAGAACACACGAACAAACAACTCACCAATCAATCGCCATGCGGGTTAATTTGGATATATTGTATATTATATTGTGTCGGGGGATTTATTATTAATTGATGTTTCGATGGTGAGTGGTTTGAATTTGAGTGTTCGGCACAGAGCAAAGAACAATGATTAAAAAATTAGGAAAAAAGATTTCGTTATCCATCGAAGCTAGTGAACAAAATCGGTTTGTCTTGGAGGATTTTTAATCCTATCACGTAAATACTGTAGATGCATGGTTTTTCGTATTATGTTTCGTTTTTATGTTGACATCTGTTCTTATAAAATTATAATCTTAAATAGGTTAACTCATGTCACTTGTTGCAAAACAGGTAATCTTTTTGTGCTATCATGTTATGTTTTATGTGGATTTCTAATGTACTTAATAAACTTCTAGTTCGATCACATGGAAGTGTAATCAATTATCTCGAAGCTTTATATTATTGTTCAGCGTGATAACTGTTGATATATCCATTTACGAAACAAGAATAGTAAACTAATGAACATATTTTTAAAAGTACATTCAATAAAATAGCACACTGAATTTCACTCAATATCTTTTAGCCATTTTCCGAAACCCACTTTTGCAATTGCCATTTACCTCACTACATTTTCATATATTATTATTGACCTAATGTAGTGAAGAAAAAAAAATGAAAAGGAAAAACATATTGGTTCAGATTGGTAGCGTCTTTATAAACGTAACACCTCTTTATAATTTGTAACGCTTTAAATTTTATCAATCACCAAAACGATACCAAAAGTTTTAGTAACACTATTACAGCTTTATCTATTCAGCTTTGCACTATTACAACTTTATTTATACAGCTTTGCACTATACTGTACAACTTTCCGCTCCAGTTCTTAAAAAGATTAGGTTACCAATCGGACCCATTGATTTTATTAAAGAAATGAACAAATACTAGATTTTGACAATATCAATGTGATTTTTTCAATCTATGCTTCAAACTCGTTGTATCTGCTCATGTCAAAATATAAGGAGAAGAAAATACGAACATTTTAACGTGCCTCCATAATGGTCAATGGGTAGCGTCTCCTATAATTTAAAATTTTTAATGTTTCAGTTGACTACCAAAAAAAAAAAAAAAAAACACCAACATTTATGTGGACATCGTAATAATAAATACCAGAACTTACAGAATCTCTCGCTATAAACTAAATGGGCCAGGCCCACGAAATTTCTCATCTGTATTTGGTGTCAAACTACATGGCAGGATTTATTACCATAGACATGTGTCGTCTAGTCGTGAAACGATGTCTTTTTTGACCTATTCAAACAAAATTTTCAAACTTGGAAACCTTAATGAAAAGAGTCGTTTTCTTCCTCCTGGAGATTTTCCAAACTTCAACTTCATCTCTAATATTTTAAATTTTCTTTCTGGAAAAAAATCTGCAGAAAAAATCGATCTATTCTTCAATTTTGAATCGGATAGTTTCTGTTTTTCTTTTTTCACCGGAAAATTGATTCTGGGGTTTCGAAAATGGCTACTGAAAATGAAGCAGGGACAGATCCATGTAAAATCAAAGGAGTTCTTGTTCATGGAGGAAGATATTTACAGTACAATGTTTATGGAAACTTGTTTGAAGTCTCGAACAAGTATGTTCCTCCTATTCGACCCATTGGTAGAGGAGCATACGGCTTTGTCTGGTACGAATTTCGTTGTCTCCTTTATTGCATTTCTGGATTAATCTGAAGAATCCTCAGTATTTCTTTTAATTTGGTAGGTTTATGAATCAGGCCTCGTTAATTTTTTTGGATTTAATAACGGTTAATTGTTTTTGTAGTAGTTTGAGAGTAATTTCGGTAAGTTTATACATATTCATACATGAGAGTAATCTGTTTCTGTTTTTGTTTTTGTTTTTGGTTTTGGATGTAATCGAAAGTCAAAAAAAATTTTGTTTTGTGTGATAGTGCAAATGCTATAAATGAAGAAGCTATAATCTGATGGAACTATGTATTCACATTTTATACACTTAAAAACAGATTCATGGACTCATGTTTTAGCTAAATCTTGATTTGCTTTGATTCATGAGAGTGTACCCATATTGTTTTAGTGCTGCAGTAGATTCAGAGACGAACGAAGAAATTGCGATAAAGAAGATCGGTAAAGCCTTTGACAATAAAGTCGATGCGAAAAGAACGTTGAGAGAGATTAAGCTACTTCGTCATTTGGAACACGAGAACGTAAGTCGTTACTACTCTATGTCGCGGATTAGAGAATTTCCAGCTAAAGTGTTCTTCTTAATGCTTCTACAGGTTGTCACTATAAAAGATATCATAAGACCTCCAAAGAAGGAGAATTTCATGGATGTTTATATAGTTTATGAGTTAATGGATACTGATCTTCATCAGATTATTCGGTCCGACCAACCCTTGAATGATGATCATTGTCAGGTTTTAACACTCATAACTTTACTTGATCATTTGCTACTATGATTGATTTGATTTAGTCATGACTAAATTTATTCTCCTTCCTTTATAGTACTTCATGTATCAGATTCTACGCGGGCTCAAATATATACATTCAGCAAATGTCTTGCATCGTGATCTTAAACCGAGTAATTTGCTTCTGAATGCAAATTGTGACCTTAAAATCGCGGACTTTGGATTGGCAAGGACGACATCCGAAACAGAATTCATGACAGAGTATGTTGTAACACGATGGTACCGAGCGCCGGAGCTGCTCCTTAATAGTTCAGAGTACACATCTGCAATTGATGTTTGGTCTGTTGGTTGCATATTTGCTGAAATCATGACAAGGGAACCTCTTTTCCCGGGGAAAGATTACGTGCATCAGCTTAAACTTGTAACCGAGGTGTGTTATGTTTCAGAATGATTTGATTATTGCTTGAAACTTCTATACGCAAGGAGTTTACAGTTTATTTTCTTTTTTTCAATCAAAAAAAGTTGATAGGATCGCCCGATGGAGAGAGTCTCGAGTTTCTAAGAAGCGAGAATGCAAGAAAATACATTAAAGAACTTCCAAAGTTCCCGAGGCAGAACTTTTCAACTAGGTTTCCCAGTATGAACTCTACAGCGATCGATCTACTAGAGAAAATGCTCGTGTTTGATCCAGAAAAACGCATCACGGGTAATTAGAAAACTGGTACTACATAGCTGGATTATTGACATATAAGTGTGTGATTGTTAATTCTGGACCTTGCTCTTTTGTCTTGTAGTTGAGAAAGCATTGTGTCATCCTTACTTATCAGCTCTTCACGACCTTAACGACGAGCCTGTTTGCTCTAACCATTTCAGTTTCGATTTCGAGAACCCGTCTTCCACTGAACAAGAGATTAAGGAGCTCGTGTGGCTAGAATCCGTCAAGTTTAATCCCAGCATCTAAGAAGTCTAGTAGAGTGTTGTTTTGATGATGCCTTTGCACAACAACATTTCACTTCACCTTCTAATATGAGAAAAAATTTCCATTTATCCAATGTTGTGTACTTTATGCAAATGCAATTCAATCTGGGGAAAAATTGTAAAAAAATTTGGATCATTTCTAGATTAATGCGTGTCATCCTTGCACAGGGGCCATGCTAATCTTCTCAGTATCGTTCTAATTTTAGCAGGTGACAATCATTATATCTACTCCGATATATAAACCATAGATTTGCTTCCATGTTTTACCGATGTGGGGAAAACAAAAAAACGTCGAAGAGAGATCTAACAATTTGGGCTTGCAAGGCCTTATTTTGTGTTTATTACAGTACGGCAAATTTTAAATATATCTTGACACATAAGTTGTATGAGACACACAAAAATCTTCTGAGTTACCTTTTTCCGTAACTATTCCTACTAAAATTTCATATTTACTTGAGAAAGACTAAGTTCAAGTTGTATAGCATTTCTTGCTCATATCATTACTTGCTCAGTCTTCTATGAATAGCGGTGAATGAAAATTTTAAGCCACTACATCATTTTCATGATGGAGAGTTTCAAAGCAAAATAGTTTGAGTAAAGAGTGGATGTTAAATTAATCTCGTTTTATTTGTGTATGATGGAAGTTGATTTTGATGAGACAATTCTAAAAGAGAGTCAAAAATCATAAGGTCCGATTGGTAACCTAGCTTTTTAAAAATCTGGAGCGGTAAGCTTTATAGCATAGTGCAAAGCTGTATAGATAAAGATTTGAGATAAAGCTGTATAAATATAGATTAGTGTAATAGTGTTGGTAAAGCTTTTGATAAAGTTTTCGTGATTGGTACAATCTAAAGCGGTTCAAATTAAAAAGTGGAATAAAGATTATAAAGATTATAAAGATTTTCACCAATCTAACCCATAGTTTGTTTGTATTTCTGAAATGATGTCTACCTAATAAAGAAAAATCTTTACAAACACATCAATTGCTACAGTCTAACATACAAGCGGTTGTTGAGTACTACTTTGTTCTTGTAGTTTCAAAGAGCATTGTGAAGAGCATCTAGCACTATTGATTGACATTAAAAGAGCCTTTTCTGTATCTCCATCCATTCGTCTTTCGGTCAATTTGATTCGATACTCCAAGAAAACCGAATCGAATGGCAATGTAATTGGTCCTTCCGTGGAGAGGCCAAACTCTTCTTCAGAGATCTCCAAGAGCTCTTGGAAGACAGAGTTGCTTAGGTAACTTATTGGAAAAGAAAAGCATGTTTTATATGTGGTGTAAACCGCAAAACATCCCTTCTCTCCAGCGATTGAGCTGCTAGTATCCTACTTAAGGCTGCTCTCTTTTGCCATTTCTTGGCCATCTTGATTAGCTTCTTTGAGTTCATCATCTTTTTAAGGGTAAATATTTTGTAGATCGAACACCGAGAAGGAGAAAGAAAACCAAAAGATTTGTAAGTTTTGTTTGTATAACTCTTTGAATGAAAGTTTTGATTGATGAAGAATCTAACAGGCTTGTTGCATTAGAAACTATTGAGAGTTAGATAAACTTAAGAGCAACCAAACCAGACAAAAACACATGCTTGTGTATATCTTGTGTGTGATCATTAGGGCCCATCTGGTGAGAAGTCAGTAATCCATCATATTTGCTAATAAACTTGTGGATTTAAACACATCTGGTAAGAAGACATGACCTTGTGGGATATGAAACTTATATTTAAAAAATTGGTTACAATATTTAGGTACAAAGACATGTGCAACTGAGTGGAAGATGTACAAATTGTAGGTCCTTTGATGTTCTCTGAAAGTTTAAAGCCGTACACCTGCACGAAATGTCAATGGTTATGGTTGGGTCCTTAAATATTAATTATGTTATTCAGAACAGGCTTCATTTGCTTTCAAATACCGCGGTTAACCAATTTAACTACATATCAAAAGTGTAGCCTGGTAAGAACTTTTTGACATGAGTGAGAAAATCTCATAGATTGATTGATGTATATGGGCCTTTTCTCTAGAGATTATTCTCTTGACGATAAGGCTTCGAATGCAAGACGCTGTTAAAGTATACATAAATAAATACACTGAAAGTTTTAGAGCTTGTAACGTAGATAATTATTGGAGGCAAAAGTTGTTAGAGCAACCAATAAACCCAAAAGAATCATATCTTCTGTATTTATCATCTAAGTGCCCAAGTTGGTTATCACACCTGTTAGCTAAACGCCTGTGACAGTGAAGTAAAGATGAAGATTGCATTTCAAGTTTTGTTCTCTGCCCATTCACACCCCTGTTACTTGTGTGAAAATTACGCTCAATTTTGTGTTTCGTTAAATTTGAGTTTTCCACTTATATAAAGAGAGGAGAATAGTGGAATCTTATTTTTTGTATTCCAGTATAATCTAACTATTAACATGTTTGAATCTTTACAAAAATTTACATTTTTCTCTTTGGTGGATAAGAGGTTCTAATATACTAGCAATTGTTGAGTAGTGTTACTTTGTTGTTCTTGATGTTGGAATGAACAATGTAGAGAATATGTAGTACTAGATATCGACATTAAAAGAGCCTTTTTCGTATCTCTGTCCATTCGTCTTTCGATTAATTTGATTAGATATTCCACGAAAATTGAATCAAAAGGCAACGTGATTGGTCCTTCCGTGGGGAGGCCAAACTCTTCTTCAGATATCTTCAAAAGCTCTTGGAAAACAGAGTTGCTCAGAGTTGCTCAGAGTTGCTCAGGTAACTTATCGGAAAAGCAAAGCGGGCTTTATCCACCGTGTAAACAACGAAACAGCCATTTTCTACGGTTGGTGAGCTAGTAGTAGTAGCAGTATTGGATCTATGAAATGAGATTCTTTTCCTGCTTAAGGCTGCTCTCTGTTGCCATTTCTTGGCCATCTTGATAAGCTTCTTTGTGTTCATCATCTTTTTTAGGGGAATTATTTAGCTCGAAAAGCGATAAAGGAGAGAGTAAAAGGATTTGTAAGTTTTCTTTGTAGAACTCTTTAAATGCCAGTTATGGATGATGAAGAATCCAATAGCTTGTTGCATTATATATAAAGAGAAACTATAAGAGTTTAGATAAACTTAGAGCAACCAAACCAAACAGAGCACATGTTTTTGTCTTTCTTCTCTATGGTCATAAGGGTCACACGTTAATAATCAATTATGTCTGAAAATCAAATTAAAAGCTTTGGTGAGAAGACATAACCCTGTTGATATAAAGACATGTGCAAATGAATGAAAGATGTGCCATAAACCTACAAAATCGAAGTGGTTATGGTAGAATCTTGGGGTCCTTCAATATTTATTCTGCCACTCAACAAAATTTTCTTTCACTTTCAAACGCCATTATAATCAAATAAGCTTCAAATTAACGGTATAGCCCTGTAACATATTTGTAAATGTGTGACAAAGTTTCGTTTGGTGGATAAGTAGATCGAATTGTCTATTTTAGTTATCCACCAGATGAAACTTTGTCACACATTTGCTATTTTTAACCAAACCAAACCAAATAAAAAAAAAGTTAACCAAAAGCCACTTAATATATTTATAATTCATAATAAAGCAAAAGATCTGTTGTAGCACAAAGGTTAAAGCGATGGTATCATTAAATTGATCCTATCATTTTTGTGTTCAAAGCCCGGCTGCGGAATGAATTTTTGTGATTTTTTTGTGAATATGACTTATGTACACCCATGAGAGCTCTTGCTCGGTGGGATCCGTAAACTCGACTTTGTCATCTGTTTCCTAGTTTTTATGTGACTCAAACCAGAGGAAACTTGAGGAATATGCATGTTACAATCATCAGGCTCCTCGATTCATGAGCTATGTGTTGTTCTTGGTTTGGATTTCTTAAGTACTGTCACCAACGTTAATCCTTAAGTACTTGTTTAAAAAGTCTTCATGGTTACTTTATTGCCATTTCTTAGTTTCAGTTTCCACTTATTTAAAGAGATTAGCATAGTGAATCTTATGTTTTGTATTCCTGTGTAATCTAACTATCCTCTAACTATACACATATTTGAATCTTTACAAAATTTACATTTATTTTTTGTTGCAAAACAATTTGGTCGCTACACTCTAAAATACAAGCAATTGTTGACTAGTATTATTCTGTTGTTCTTGTTGTTGCAAAGAACAATGTAGAGAGCATTTAGCACTAGAGATTGACATCAATAGAGCCTTTTCTGTGTCTCCATCCATTCGTCTTTCGACCATTTTGATGAGATACTTCATGAAAACCGAATCGAATGGCAAAGTAATTGGTCCACCGCTTGGGATGCCAAACTCTTCCTCAGATATCTTTAAGAGCTCTTGGAAAAGAGAGTTGCTTAGGTAACTTAACGGAAAAGCAAAGCACTTTGTCAGCGGAGTAAACCACAAAACATCCCTTCTCTACAGTGTTTGAGCTGCTAGTAGTAGTACTTGATATTGGGAATGAGATTCTTTTCCTACTTAAGGTGCCATTCCTTGGCCATCTTGATTAGCTTCTTTGTGTTCATCATTGTTATATGGGCAACGATCTAGCTTAGAAAGCGAGAAGGAGAAGGAAAGAGAAAAGATTTGTAAGTTTTTTTTTTTTTGAAACTTTTCAAAGATTTGTAATTTGCGTTCTTGTAACTCTTTGAATGCTTGTTGATGGTTGATGAGTAATCCAATAGGCTTGTTTCATTACATATAAATAGAAGCTACAGATAGCATAATCAAAACAGAACACATTGATAAGCCTGATCAAGCTTATTTTATCAAGTTAGTGGTTGATCAATATAACGTGGAGAAAGATGGATAAGAAAGTTTCCTTTCTTATTCTTTCAAGAGTTTTTATTTATATTTATTTTCTTTATAAGTCGTTTGAGGTTTTGCGTTCTAGGTGAGCTTTTGGGTTTTAGAGAAGAGACTATTGTCTTGAGGAGAATTTGTTCGGGTTAGGCCGACGGTTCTTTAAGTTTGCTTGAATCCAAAAGTGTATCGAGTTCTTGTTTAACTATTTTAATATTAATAATAAGTTGGGATTGAGTTTTTGAGAAGTTCTTATATCTAAACTCTATCAATTGGTGCGGTGAGCTCGGCGAATCCTTGCGATGGGACAACTCGAAGAGTGCAGCGAACAGGAGAAAGGGTTGGCCAAATCCTTGGGGGAATTACAAGAGAAAATAGAGGTTATAGCGGGAGGTTGGGATCGATTCACGCGATCGCACGGGGAGATGAATACTCGAATGGAAAGATGGAGAAAGACATCAGCTCAATTTCAGCGACTCTTGGTCGACTCGAAGCTCATCTCTTCAAAGATGGGTCCAACGGTAAAGGGATAGTTGAATCCTCAACTGCTCAAGTGCATGTAACTTCTTCAACAACTCGACCTGAATCAGAATTGCACGAAGGAGGTTATCATGGTCCTCTACAAGTATATGCTAGTAGAGACAGTTTGTTGAAAAAGATCGAATTACCAATTTTTGATGGTTCGATGCCGTACGAGTGGATTTGTCGTGTGGAGAGATATTTTCGTGTGGCTCAATATACAGACGAACAAAAGCTCCAGCTTGTTTCCCTTAGCTTAGTTAGTCGCTTTGAATTGGTATATTTGTGAAGCAACGGAAGAACCGTTCATCAATTGGCCGCAATTTAAGCAAAAGATTTTGGAGTGTTATGCAGATTCGATTGATGCAGAGCCTCGGAATAGGCTATGTGCGTTGAAGCAGACCAGGTCAATTCAATCCTATGTTAGTGAATTTGAGGAATTAATAACACAGGTTGATGGAATTGATGAGGACAATCTCATTAGAAAGTTTTATACACGGCTTAGACCGGAGATGCAAGAGGTTATAAAGATGAAGGAGCCGAAGGGGTTAAGAAACCATGTTGCGGCAGTAATCAAGATGGAATCCAGTGCGTTTTGTCAACTTCTTGGGGAGAGAACCACATCGCGATACATTGATCAATCTAAAAGCAATTATTATATACCCAAGGTGAATACTTCGACATTCCAGCCTATTCCAACGTCGACCACATCGATGAATGATACGCTGAAAATTTTGGATGAAGTGAAGACCATTCCGCCACTGTGTGCTCCTCCTCGTCAACATTTAACACCAGCCGAGCTAGCTGGACTAAAAAGGCTTGTGTTTCAAATGCAGAGAGAAATGGTTTAAGGGAAACTTTTGTAGCAAGCCTGAATTGCAAGTGTTGATGCTAGTGGATGGATTTTAAATGGAGATAGTGGAAGACTCTTGGGAAGAAGGGATACAAGACAGTGCAGAACCAGGGTCTCAGTTGTTGAAATTGTCTTTATTTGCAGCTTGAGGGCAAGCTGCATATCGATGGGGCGGGTATTGATAAGCCTGATCAAGCTTATTTTATCAAGTTAGAGGTTGATCAATATAATGTGGAGAAAGATGGATAAGAAAGTTTCCTTTCTTATTCTTTCAAGGGTTTTTATTTACATTAATTTTCTTTATAAGACATTTGAGGTTTTGCGTTCTAGGTGAGCTTTTGGGTTTTAGAGAAGAGACTATTGTCTTGAGGAGAATTTGTTCGGGTTAGGCCGGCGGTTCTTAAGTTTTCTTGAATCCAAAAGTGTATCGAGTTCTTGTTTAACTACTTTAATATTAATAATAAGTTGAGATTGAGTTTTTGAGAAGTTCTTTTATCTAAACTCTATCACACATGCTTTTGTCTTGGTTGTTTGTGATCATAAAGGGGACACAAGTTAGTAAGCAATCATGTCTTCTCATCAACTTGTGGATCAAAATAAAACTGGTGAGAAGACATGAACATGTGAGTATGAATTTGGGTTACAAATAATTAGATACAAAGCCATGTGCCCTTTGGTGAATGAAATTGTCGACCCTTTGATGTTCTTAGTGAAGTTAAAAGTCCTCAGAAATTTCAGTGGTTAATCATGGTAAGTTCCTTGGAGGTCCTTTAATTTTAATTATGCAAAACAATTTGTCCCACATCGATTCCGTAGAGAATTGTAATGACGAGTGTGGGCATATAAATCCACAAGAAGTTGAATCGTAAAAACCATGATCCTTCAGGCAAGTTACAGGGGAAATGAGAAATGGGTTTAATCTCGCTTTATGCGTGAAGAGCGTTCCGCTCAAAGCTTGTTACGACAATTGGGCCCTCCATTACCATTATAAACAGATAATAAGAGATTGAAATCTCCTTGTCTCAATCCTTTTTTACCTAGGAAAAAATCAGTGAGCTCACCATTGATGGTGATAGAGAAAGAAGGTGAAGATATGAACTCCTTCATCCTTACTTGTCAGCTCTTCACAACCTTAAGGACGAGCTTGTTGGCTCCAACCATTTAAGTTTTGATTTCGAGAACTTGTGCTCCACTGAACAAGAGATTAAGGAGCTTTGTGGTTTGAATCCGTCAAGTTCACTCCCACGTACAGTTTAAGACAAAATTTTAATAAGGTGTATGCATATACTAAAGGGGCAATTTGTCAACTAAATATATTGGGCTCTATATAATAGTTATGAAGTTGGTCTAATGAAGCAAGTAACCATGTCACTTGTTGGGATTCTCATTTTACCCTTTTCTACGGTAAAATAATGAAGTGATTTTTTCCAAATCGTTTGCAGTTCATGGTGATTTTGATGTTTTGTCACTATCTGTAACATAGCTTCTATTGTCTCTTCAACACGGGTAATATTAGGTACATGAGGCATAAATAAAGACTGAATCATGTCGAAAGTTTTAGGAATTAGAGATGAAATGCTATTTCTGTCGTGACGACGAGAAAAGAAGAAAATAATGCTCTGATGTGTAATTGCAACGCTGAAGAAAAAAACATAGAAGTGGAGAGAAAATACACCATGTTTCACCAAAGACATATTTACCTTTAAAAAAAAAAATTATTGTCATATATCATAGCCATCTCCTACTTATGATTATTTTACTAATTACAATCTTTTTGTTGATTTTTTTTGGTCACGAAATTGATCTCATTCAACTAAAAGTCTATTACATTCTACTCGAGAGCACGTAGTCCTTGTTTTGCTAGTTCATCCGTCTCCATACCAGCAATACGCGGGACATATTGAAATACGATTGAATCAAAAGAACTAATAATGTCCCTAATATCATCAAGAAGCGCAGCCACCGACAATAATTATCCAACAAAATATTGTTATTCCAATGGGTATTTAGGCAGCTTTGCATTGGATCCAGTGCCGGCCCTGGGCACAAGCAAAGAAAGCTTGTGCTTGGGGTCTTTCAATATAATAAGTATTTTAGGGGGCAAATTATTACCATAAAACGACAATAGTCTAGTGGTTGTAAGTCCATAAGTCCATCTCTTGAGAACTCGAGAACGAAACCGAGAGGGATCACAAAGACTTCTCTTTTCTTTTACTGATTTTGTGGGCCAACTTTTTTTTGGGCTTGGGGCCCATGATATACTAGGGCCGGCATTGATTGGATCTTTTAGTAACTTTGGCCAGTGGGTATGTATCAAATCGATCAACAAGACCTTGATGTGGATACTATCAAAATTTTGGGAAAAAGAAATCAGTTACAAGAAGATTTGGAAAACAATCTGTAATTTGATAACAAAATCTTCTTGAGCGAGTTGGTGTGAGGAAAGTTTGATTTTCCCATCATGTGGTCGTATAGTTAATCTATTTCTTAAATGGAGTTGTTATTTCTTAATAATTTTGGTGACCAATTATATTGGATATTAAGAAGTTTAATTCCTATACATATTTATAATGGACAAGTGTAAGATATAAGAGACAAGTGGCATGTATTAAGATATATAACTAAACACTTGTCAACCATGCATGTTTTATGGATTAATGTTTTCACACATCATGCATGTTTCACACTTGCCATACATGCCTTCATCTCTACCTTGATGGATGGTTGAGATTCATTTGAAGGAAAACTCTAATGAGGAATTAGGTCTCTTTCCACCTATAAATATTTGCCTTCAGTCCATCATAAAGTAAGACTTAAGAACAAAACACCTTATGAAATATTTATGGGCAAGGGGAGAGAAACCTAATCTCATATCTAAAGATCAAGCTTTGATCTTCCATTCCAGAAACCGTGAAGAACACTTCACCACTACGAGGTATTCCGCTAACCCTCTTTTTAATTCTATTATATGATTTAAGATAAATGTTTAAAGATCGTAGGGTTCATGTAAATTATGATTACTTGCTTGTATATTATTCTACATGCATGTTAATTTAACTTTCATGTGGTATCAGAGAATGGTTCTAAACATCGCCTTAATCCATTAAGTATAATAGATTTATGATTAGAAATATTGAAATATTGATATGCTAAAATTGAAAGCTAGAGATCTAGATATTAAGGATTTCTTCAAGATCTACATTTATGTTTTATTTCAAGCATGCAAATCTAAAATATCTTGAATTAGATAATTTTACTATTTCGAATCATGTTTAAGTTTTTGCATGCATGCAATTTTCTGTGTATACATAATTTTAGTATATCATGATTTTAGCAAAAAACAAAAAAAAAAACGATTTATACTTGTGCTACGCATAATTCGCGCCGAATAGTATTTTTCATATAAAGTGCAAATATAGAGTTTGTAAATCACCACAGTGATCCTACTCTAGAATGGTTTGCATATTTGATCTATTTATGTATTAATTAGTTACTCACATGCAGACTATGAACATAAAATATGATTGAATAACTTATGGAGTGTTTGTATATGTGTAAACTAAGGATATCCACATATAACTTAGTTTGAATAATTCAATACATCACTTAATAATGTTTTTCTGAATTATATGACCTTTTATTTGATTATGGTGTTTACCCACAGGAGCGCCATAATTTCTTTGTCATATATATTCAATGATAGTAACTTATGGTGTTGATTATGTTTTTAAAGGCTAATTAAAACTTGTTGTATCTCTAAAACTTTTAGTACATTTTCTTCCAAATTGTCATCAAATGTCTTTATTTTTCCGCTCCTCATTAAAATTAACTTCTCATAATGTAAAGAGAAAGTTAAGTTCATATTAAGAGTATTAGAATTAATTTTGGCTTTTTGTGATAAAGAACCATTTATAAAGTAAATAAAGCGAGAACTGAGGATGGTGAGATTCTCCATCAAGGTTGTGAGAAATCAAATTGATTAAGCATTAAAGGATGGAAATATTAAGTACTATCAAAACGTTTCATTATATAGTAGCTATAAAGGCTTTTTAGAATTATCTAAACTCTATAGAAGAACAATTTAAGACTGTAAACAAATCATTATAAAGATAATTGTGACACTTATAATCATGAAAGTTGTTGGCACACACAAAGATGCATGAAAAATTGCATAAGAATGATCTACCTAGCGCTTGTGCCAAATAATTAAGGAATGAAAGGGGACAAATTATTTCTTGTCGAATTTATCCTTAACTAACGACTGCCTCTCAGTATGTATCATTCCAATTTACATAACAACGTCATTAATGAAAAGTAGATGTTGGATGAATTGGCTAAACAAATTGGTAAAAGAGGGGTTTAAGCTTAGACGTGAAGGTATTAAGTTTGCCTATTATGTTCAAGAAGTTAAATCTAAAGCAGGAAAATGGTACTAAGTGAGCTATGAAAGAGCACAATCTAGAACTAAGGTTATAATTCACTTAGTAAGAAGAAAAAGGCAAAGAAAGATTGCATATACAAATTTTGTAGAAGATTTGTGCACTTTCATAAAGATTCCTTTAAAAAAAATGGTTTGGAAATAAAAGTAACCTTAGAGTTACATAAAAGTTTTTGAATATAATGTCTTAATTCTCTTATGTTTCTTCTAAAAGTCTGATGGATTAATAATGGTGCTAGTACACATGTCTTAAGATTCATGCATTTATAATAATCACCAAAACTCAAAAGAAACTATTTATAAAATTGAAATCGAGATAATGTGCTTGTTGAATTATTGGCACATATTATCTCATAATAGATAGAGGATTTTTTTTTGGATTTATTTCAAACTCTATATGTTCCATCTGTTTTTTCGAATTCTAGTTTCATCAAGCAACTTTGTTTTGGTTGGTTTCAAATTAACTCAAGGAGTGGTTGTTTCAATTTAATCTTGAACTCTAATCGAATTAATTCATGGATATTATTGATAGCCTTTATGTTAAACTTGGTTGATCATCCTTTTGAAACACATTTCAATATGCATGCTAAAAGTGTATTTAAGCATAAAACATGTGTAAATAACTTATATTCTTGTGGCATAAAAGATTGAGACAAATTTCCAGTGAAAAAAAAGAATGGTTGGAAAAAGATAAATTCACTATGAACTATGATTTTTCTGACATAAAACCGTGTATAGATTACATTATGGGTAAGCAAAGTAAACACACTAAAAGTGGAGCCACAAGAAGTACAAAGCTTCTTGAAATCATATATACATATATATGTAGACTTTTTACAAAACTTCTTTATAAATTAGGAATCGATGCACAGTACACAACGCATGGTTCTCCATGGCATAATGGTGTAGATAAAAGGCGTAATCGTACTTATATGGGGATGGCTAGATTCATGAATAATTATGCTAGCTTACCAATATCCTTGTGGATGGATGAATTATGTACTGCAGTATATATCTTGAACATGGTTCCGAGCAATGCAGTTCCAAACACCCCTTTGAACTATGGAAAGGCTGGAAAACTAGTATGTGCAAGAGTGTATAACCCACATGAAAAGGAATTAGATTTCAGAACGATATATGGTTTCTTTATACGTTACCTTGAGAAATCTAAAGGATATAGATTTTATTGTCCAACCCATAGTACGAGAATAGTAGAAACCAATAATGCCAGATTTATGAGAATGGCGAAATTAGTGGGAGTGATAAAGTTTAACATTTGATTATTCATGAAATTAGGGTTAATATCCCATTACCCTATATTTCGAATGTTGTCGGGAATCCTTTTGTTGTTGAACTGTTAAACAACTAGGAAAATATGATGAATGATCATCCTCTCCATAAAGGAATTATCACCATTAATGATTAAACAAATAAATCATATGAGAAACTAGCATTATAAAGATCAACTCGTTAGAGGAGATCTACTATTTCTGATGATTACATAGTTTATTAAAAATCTAGAGAATTGAAATTTTGATGCAATTTCTTATTCACAAGCCATGAAAGATGTTAATTCTGATAAATGGGTTGATGCAACAAAGGATGAAATGGAATTAATGGCTAAGAATGAAGCTTGGGATATTGTTAAGTTACCTAAAGGACACAAAGCAGTCGGGTGTAAATGGGTCTTTAAGACCAAACTCGATTGTAATGGCAATATTGAACGATATAAAGCCAGACTTATAGCTGAAGGATTTAATCAGAAAGAAGGCATCGATTATACTGAGACTTTCTCACATGTGTCTAGGAAAGACTCTTTCAGAATTATCATGACATTAGTAGCTCTTTATGATCTCGAGTTATATCAAATGGATTTGAAAGCTGTCTTTCTTAATGAAGATTTCTAAGAAGAAGTCTATGTGTCAACCTGAAGGATTTATTATCGAAAGTCAGGAAGACATGTTCTGCAATTAAAGAAATCAAGATATGAACTAAAACAAGTTTTGAGGCAATGGTATTAAAATTTTGAAGAAACCATTACGAAATTCGATTTCAAAGAAAACATCATAGATCCATGTATATACCTCATGATCAGTGGGAGTAAATTCTTATATTTGATTGCATGATAATGATATCTTATTGAATAATATTGATTTTGGTTTACTACTAATATTAATAGTATCTACTAAAGAACTTTTTGATGAAAGATATGAGTGAGACATTTTATGTGATTAAGAATATAAATATTCTATAATTGATCACTTAAAATCAAAGGATTTTTCTCTGAAAGCATATATTATTAAAGTTCTTGATAATGTATTTTTCTAATAATGATAATATAGGTAATTTCTAATAAGTTTTTGAATTACCTAAAAGAAACAAGAAATATATGTTCACATCTGAAAATCAACACATCCACAGATGGTTGAGTTTTCTAACTCAAATTTAGTGGATATTATGATTCTAAGCATTACATTTTTGGCTATGTGTATCTCATTAGCAGAGATATCATAATATGGAAAAACCTCAAGTTGTAGTTGCTTTATAGATTCACTAAATCAATAAACTGAGTATGTGAAAATTTATGAAACTTCCATTATGAAAATATGATTTCAAAATTGTCATTGAGTTTGAGGCATTAAGTATGCAACTCTTAATGTGACAATGTGTAACACCCGCATTTTTTTTTTTAAATAAATAATGAATCTGGATTTAATGATCTCATAATCATTAAATCCTCAACGATTAACTCATGGTGAAAATGAACAAGCGGAACACAATCAATAAAAACCAATAACTCATTGAACCAACAATTCTAAAAAATCTAAATTCCAAGGAAATCAATAACCACAATTCCATAATAAACAACTAGCAACCTAAACCAGGTCTACTCAGTTCAACACCACATAAATAAAATCCTAATCATTCTCCGTCCTTGCCTTGATTCCACAATCACATTTTATCTTTACCTGCAACTCAAAAGGAAAAAGGGAGTTGCGTGAGTATTATCATAAATACTCAGTGAAGCGGTCATCCCGCATAAAGGAAATACATAAACAATTATCACACTTTCAATTAACTTTTCAATGTAATTTCCGGTTTAATAAAGTTAGAACAATTTCCGGTTTAATAAACTTAACCAAACAAAATCAAACCAAAGAGGACCGGGTGTCGATCGACACGCCACTACGGTGTCGATCGACACTCGACCAAAACGAGTATTGTCTTCCTCACAGTGTGTCGATCGACACAGCCTCTAGGCGTCGATCGACACACTGTTCCAGAACCCAGAAACCGAGCCTATCCTCTCACGGCTCAGTCTCGGTTCATCACAAGATCGATACGGTTCTCAACATCACACTCAATCATCACGAAGCACACACGAAACAGAGAACACGACATGATAATACACACGATCATCAAAACCACAATCAATTCACAACAACCTAATAACCGTTCTAGCATTTCCTAACGATCACGCACTCACCTCGCTACGAAGAGGATGAACGGATCGGAACGACGGATGCACGGCCTAGAGACTCTGATTCACCACTAAAACCGCAATGAACTCTTCACGAAACACCACAACCACGGACGGATGAAGAATCCTCGAGAAAACGAACAACTCGCAACAAACACGATTCTCTCTCGATTTTCACTTCTTCCTCTCAATAACCTAATGATTTTCCTCTCTGTGTCGACGGCTCACGATCCTAAAAACTTAAAAGAACGAGCTTAGAGTTTTTCCCTTAACCAAACCGCGTGAAAATCGCGGTTTTAGCAAACGATACGCGATTCACGAATTGGTGTCGATCGACACTACCCTAGGGTGTCGATCGACACCTCCAAAGATTTTCGATACTTTGGACTTCGGTCGTTACAATTCTCCCCCACTAGCACTGGATTCGTCCTCGAATCCTGACAAAACCGCCAGCTACTGGCCACAACTCAAAACCCGACCCAATCCGGTGAAACAATCCGAGATCCTAAAACTCGATCTCCAAGGCTCTAGTTCAGTCTCATGTTTATACGTTGTTTCTAGACATCTATTACTCTTAACTCATTCCACACCACTCCCACTCGCAGGACGCATCCCTTGAGCTATCGGTGTCTCGTGTCCCTTCCACTCGCAGGACGCATCCCTTGAGCTCTGGGTACACAGGGGAACAAATCATCCCCTCGAGAGAACTAATCATCCCTCGATACTCGCAATGGAAACTAATCATCCCAAAGAGTATACCGAAGAACTAATCATCTCCTCTGAGGAACTAATCATCCTCGCTGAAGAACTAATCATCTCCAGATAACATGAATGAGTTATTCGGGACCGCAGCCCCTAGAGTAATAAATTCTAAAACGTCTATAAACATCTATCGACCAAAACTACCTCGCGTGGCCAACTCGATACTCCCTACTCCCGGAATATCACCACGTAACACATATAAGAAAACTCCTCTTATAACAACATAGAGATAAATAAAGAAACAACTCCATCTTATTAACCTCAGAACGTAAAAATCGTTACAACATAAACGAAATTACAAAGATGTAAAAGCGTCAACATGCTAACAATCGAAACTAGAACCGCAAAGAGAAATAAAGCTCACGTCGCGACCTGCTTGTCGAACCACTTCCTGAACTTTAACTTTATCTTCGCCTTTGGCTCCGAAGTCTCCTCCTGGCAACCGCCACAATCCCACAAAATCCTCAACAAAGGAATCATCTTCCGACGCAGCTCCTTGACTCCTTTCTCCAGAATCCTCACAGGGACCGCCGGAACCGTCAAATCTGGCTGAAGATCCGCAGGGATCTCTGACACTAACTCCTCCGACTCATGCAGGCACTTCCTCAACATCGACACATGAAACACCTTATGAAATTCCTTCATGATCGGAGGTAACTCAAGTCGATACGCAACCGGTCCAACCCGCTCCACCACAGGAAACGGACCCATAAACCGCAGACTCAGCTTGTTCTCCCTAATGGATCTGTTAGGACCCTTCAACATAGCCATCTTGAGATAAACGCAATCTCCAACTGCGAACTCAAGCTCTCGCCTCCGCTTATCAGCGTAGCTCCTCTGACGATCCTGAGCTTCCTTCATATTCAATCTCACGACCCAGATCTTCTCTGTCGTTTCCTGAACATAAGTAGCTCCAAGAATACTGCGCTCCCCTACTTGGGTCCAACATAACGGCGTCCGACATAGCCTCCCATACAAAGCCTCAAAAGGAGCCATACTGATACTCGCCTGAAAGTTGTTATTATAAGCGAACTCAACTAAGCTCAAGTGCTCGGCCCATTGGCCACCCTAATCCAAAACACACATCCTCAGCAAATCCTCCATAGTCTGAATAGTCCTCTCTGACTGCCCATTAGTCTGCGGATGATACGATGTACTCATATGCACCTTAGTGCCCATCTCTGCCTGAAATGCTCCCCAGAACTCCGATGCAAACCTTGGATCTCGATCAGAAACAATACTTGCTGGCACTCCATGCAGCCTCACTATCTCCTTCACGAACCTCTTAGCCAACTTAGCCGCTCCATCGGTCTTCTTAATGGCCAAGAAGTGCGCTGACTTAGTCAACCGATCCACAACTACCCAGATAGCATCATAGGTTCGCAAAGTAGGCAAACCAACCACAAAATCCATCGTAATCATATCCCACTTCCATTCAGGAATGGGTAAACTTTGCATCAGACCACTCAGAACTCCATGGTCGGCCTTAACCAAAGAACAAGTGTTGCACTTAGAAACGAAATTCGCCACATCTCTCTTCATCCTGACCCAGTGATAATACCGTTTGAGGTCTCGGTACATCTTAGTCGTACCCGGATGAATCGAGAACATGCTCAAATGAGCCTCACTCAGAATCTCCTGCCTCAATGCCTCATCACGAGGAATACAAACTCGACCCCGGATCAAAATTGTCCCATTCGGAGATAGCACATACTCGGAATCCACTGCTCGCGATACACCCAATAAACCCTGATCACGCTGCTGAGCCACTCTAATCCTACTGTGAAGATCTACCTGATCCACTGCCTCTAAGCCTAAAGGCTCCTCCGAAACAGCACAAAGGCGCAACATGCTAAATAGAACCTCCGTCGACTCAAGGCATTTGCTACCTGATTAGCCTTGCCCGGATGATAAATGATCTCCAGGTCAAAATCTGCCAGCAACTCAACCCAGCGTCTCTATCTCATATTCAGCAATGGCTGAGTAAAGATATGCTGCAGATTCTTGTGATCCGTAAAAATCTGCACTCTGCCTCCATACAGATAAGATCTCCAGATCTTCAGAGCGAACACAACGGCTCCCAACTCTTGATCATGCGTTGGCCGATTACGCTCACTACCCTGCAACTGCCTCAAAGCATAAGCAATAACTCGACCCTCCTGCATCAGCACGCAACCCAGACCGACTCCTAAAGCATCAGTATACACAGTGTAAGGCTTCCCCGGCTCGGGTAATGCCAACACCGTCGTACTAGTCAACATCTCCAAAAGCTTCGAAAAACTCTCCTCGCACTCCGGCGGCCAAACAAACGGAACCTCCTTACCGGTCAACTTCGTCATCAGCTACATCATACTCGCAAAACCCTTGACGAATCTCCGATAGTATCCTGCTAAACCCAGAAAACTCCTGATCTCGGTAGCACTACTCGGTCTCGGCCAATCTCGAATCGCCTCAATCTTGGCCGGATCCACAGAAACTCCCTCTGCAGACACAATATGACCCAAGAATCCCATCTGCCTCTGCCAAAAACTGTACTTGCTCAACTTCGCATAAAGCTTCTGCTCCCGAAGCTTCTCTGATATGTTAGTATTTTGGTGTCTTTTACGCTTTGTTTCTTTAGTCTTTTTGGTTCTTTCTAGTTTATTTTGTGTCTTTTCAGGTTCCAGGAAACTCTCGAGCATAGATTAGAGTCCGTGAGGGTCATTGGAGCAAAAAGGGACGAATCTGGAGGAAAGACAGTGATTTTCATAAATCGAGCACCTGCTCGGTTTGGAGCGAGCACCTGCTCGCCTGAAGACCCAAGGAAGTAGAAGTCTCTGGAATCCGGACCGACCGGTCCGGATTAGAGGACCGACCGGTCCATACTCGAAGACCCAAAGCCAGAAGTCTCTGGAATCCGGACCGACCGGTCCGGATGAGAGGACCGACCGGTCCACACTCGAAGACCCGAAGCCAAAAGTCTCTGGAATCCGGACCGACCGGTCCGAATTGTAAGACCGACCGATCCCAGACCCGAAGACATGCCTCGTGCTAACACGGACCGACCGGTCTGACATCAGACCGACCGGTCGGGCTCCCAGAACCAAGTTGCCCTAAAATTTCCTTATAAATAAGTTGTAGCCACTTTCCAAGTGTGTGTGCGATTTTTCTGAGATATTTTTCCCCTGAGACATTTTTGAGAGCTTAGACTACTTGTTTCCATTGTTGAGATCCTTTCAAGGTGTTTTTTATTTCCAAGGATTTTGATTATAAGAATTGGAGGTTCATCCACAACTTTCCATTGAGAAGATTTCTTAAACCCTATTCTCTTATTTTATCATGATGCTTTCTTCTCATTTGATTGCTGTGATTTTGTCCTCCATGACTGAGTAGTCTCATTGCTAGATTAGGGAAATTCAATGGTGGATTAGGATGATAATGACTGAGCCAAATAGGAAATGTTATCATTTGTCTTCATCAATCGGGATTCATACTGCTTAGGCTAATTTGATCACCTAGTCTATGATTTTAGGATTAACTTATTCACGAAAGTGCTCTAGGTTGCTAGATAAACCATTGATGAGCAATCGGTGTGTAACCAACGATAGTTGATTGTTGCCATCGATTGTGAACAAATCGAACCAAATTGTTAATGCTTATCTTCATTTCTGAATTCGAACGACAGTTTATGCATTTAGGATGCTAGATAAAGTTATTGATACATCACGACAGTGAGGCAATATTACATTCATGTTCGAGTTCTAGATTGCGCTAGATTGAATCTTGAATAGATTGCTCAGTCCATGATCCGAAACCACCGGCGAATGACTCTAATCTAGTGCCTTTATCTTATTGAATTTACATCATTTTTAGTTGCTATTTCGTCCATTAATTCGTCACAAACAAATTCCCATTTTATCTTAGCTTTAAACGATAATCCATATTTTCATAGTGTGACCGTGGTCCCTGAAGATTCGATACCTAAAATACTACTGCTTTTGTCTGTGCACTTGCGGATACTATTTAGGTTTAAAACTTCACGTATCATTCTCCAAAACCAACCGCAAATGAGCCTCGTGCTCCTCAGGACTCCTCGAGTAAACCAAGATATCATCAATAAATATGATCACGAACACGTCCAAATACTCCTTGAACACGTCGTTCATCAATCTCATAAATGCCGCGGGCGCATTCGTCAAACCAAAAGGCATAACTACGAACTCGAAATGCCCATATCTCGTCCGGAATCCTATCTTACGGACATCCGCCTCATCAATCGGAATCTGATGATACCCTTAAGCCAAGTCTATCTTGGAGAACCAGGTCGCACCCCTCAACTGATCCAACAACTCATCAATCCTCGAGAGAGGGTACCCGTTCTTCACAGTGACTCGGTTAAGTCCCCGGTAATCGATGCACAACCGGAAACTACCATCCTTCTTCTTCACGAACAAAACCGGCGCTCTCCACGGCAAAACACTCGGACGAATAAAACCCTCAGGAGGTCTTCTAACTGCTTTTTCAACTCCACTAACTCTGTTGGAGCCATCCTGTAAAGAGCCTCAGATATCGGAGCTGTCATGGGCTGTAGCTCAATCGTGAAAGGATCTGACCGAGATGGTGGTAATCCCTTCAACGATCAAAAAACATCCTCGAAGTCTTGAATAATTCGAATATCCTCAAAAGCAACCTCACTACTGTCCTCTGACATCACAATCGTCGCTAAATACGCCTCACAACCTCCCTCCATCATCTGCTCCGCCTGAATAGCCAAAATCACATGGCTACCGGAAGTCGGTCTCAAGCCCTGAAACACCAACTTCTCTCCAGCACGCTCGAAGACCACTCTGCCCCGATAGCAATCCAAGTAAACCTGGTAGAAAGACAACCAATCCATACCGAGAATCACATCATACAGCGCTACTGGACTAATCACCAAGTCCGCTGGCATCGAATGCCCTGCAATCTGAACATCTACTGCTCTAGGACGGTCCGAAGTAGCCAGGAAACCTCCTGCAGCCACCTTGACCATACTTGCGCGCTCTCCCGCGCTGCTCTGTATGCCACTGCTCTCGGCACACTCTGGAGTAATATAGCAGTGTGATGCTCCCGAATCAAACATCACGTGGGACTCAAAACCGCCCACTAACAAGGTCCCTACACAATTTATATGCGTTGAGAACCCTGATGACTCGACCACAAGTAAAATAAAAGAAAACTAGCACAACAACAACAAAAATTCTACCACTAGGAATTTACGAAGTTCTAGTCTAGAATTTTACCTGTGATCTGTCCGGCTCCACTGTTCCGACCGAACTCTGCCGCTGAAAACACCCTCGGTGCTGGCCCAATCTGCTCAATCGGCTGCTGTACTGTCGTAAATTGACCCATAGGCTGCACACCCGCTGGCTGAATCGCGGCTACAGTCGCCGGCTGCAATCTGGGACACATCGTCTGGATATACCCCGACCCTCTGCAGTGGAAACACACTCTCAAATCCCGCTGTGGCGGCTGCGGCTGCTGATCGCCCTTACAGGGGCAACTCGACAAACGATGCTCCAGACTCCCGCATCCATAACATGCTTCGCTCCTCTGACTGGACCTGGAAGCACCATCCCATTTCCGTTTCTGGCCCTGCGCAGGCTTGCCGCCTTTACCGGAACAAAACCGGAACCACTCTGCTGCTGCTGTCTCCTCGGTTGAACATCATGAATAACTGAAATGGGAACGGCCGCTGGAACGGCTACAGCTAACTGCCCTCTCATATCCTCCTCAATGCCCGCAGCCATCTCAACCAGCTTTGCCCTCGAGGCGTACTTTGAAACCCTGTAGCGAATCCTTAAATCAGCGCGGAGTCCCCTCATGAACCTCTGAATCTGCGTCCGCTTGTCCTCCATGCCATAATCCGCATAGACAAGCAACTTGCTGAACTCGGCATCATACTCTCGCACATAACCTCGTCCCGAGATGATCTAAAGCCTCCTGAGGAAAGTACTTGGCATTGAACTCAGGCAAAAACTCTCCTCAGGTCCAAACAGCACCAAGCCTCCTAGCCTCAATCGCTCTCCACCGTAAATGAGCATCCCCAGCCATATAGTGGATAGCTATCTCAGCACAATAATCCTCCGGACATCGAACTAAACGGAAGTTGCGCTCCATGCGCATGTGCCACTCATCTGCCTCCTCAGGCCCAACACCGCCCGCGAAGAAAGCAGTACTCATCTGTCGCATCTGACCTATCATCTCCAGATAAGTCGGACGCACCTCAGCCATCGCAGCCCTTGGCTGCACCCCCGCCACAGGAGGCACTGCAGGAGCCGGAACCAGAACCGGAACCGCCGCCGGAAAACGCCCAAATACCTCTGTCAGAATACCCTCCATGCGATCCATACGATCCTGAGCTGGAACAACACCCACACCCGGGCCCGCTCCTCTAGCAGCCATCCCGGTGCCTCTCCCGGCACCCACAGCACTCACGCTAGCACTAACACTGGTCTCGCTCACAGAACCCGTATGATGCGTAGGAGTATCCGACGTCTGCGTAGCACTCGCACCCACACTACTAGACGACTCAACCACTGGTCCACGACCACGACCTCGGCCTCCACGGCCACCAACTCTGCCACCCCGGGCACCAGCTCTGCCACGACCTCTAGCTCTAGGAACCATACTGCACTGCATTTCCCAAAAACACAGGCTAAGCTACTAGAAGTAACAAAGAAACAATAACACAACATACCGTGGAATCACACTGGAGGCTCGGGAGGATAATCTACGACTCTATATGACTACAGTAAATCACATAGTCTCAGATCACACAATCTACGTCCTAAAACCGTATAGGCTCTGATACCAAAATGTAACACCCGCATTTTTTAAAAAAAATAAATAATTAATCCGGATTTAATGATCTCATAATCATTAAATCCTCAACGATTAACTCATGGTGAAAATGAACAAGCGGAACACAATCAATAAAAACCAATAACTCATTGAACTAACAATTCCAAACAATCTAAATTCCAAGGAAATCAATAACCACAATTCTAAAATAAATAACTAGCAACCTAAACCAGGTCTACTCAGTTCAACACCACATAAATAAAATCCTAATCATCCTCCATCCTTGCCTTGATTCCACGATCACATTTTATCTTTACCTGCAACTCAAAAGGAAAAAGGGAGTTGCGTGAGTATTGTCATAAATACTCAGTGAAGCGGCCATCCCGCATAAAGGAAATACATAAACAATTATCACACTTTCAATTAACTTTTCAATGTAATTTCCGGTTTAATAAACTTAGAACAATTTCCGGTTTAATAAACTTAACCAAACAAAATCAAACCAAAGAGGACCAGGTGTCGATCGACACAGCCTCTAGGTGTCGATCGACACACTGTTCCAGAACCCAGAAACCGAGCCTATCCTCTCACGGCTCAGTCTCGGTTCATCACAAGATAGATACGGTTCTCAACATCACACTCAATCATCACGAAGCACACACGAAACAGAAAACACGACATGATAATACAAACGATCATCAAAACCACAATCAATTCACAACAACCTAATAACCGTTCTAGCATTTCCTAACGATCACGCATTCACCTCGCTACGAAGAGGATGAACGGATCGGAACGACGGATGCACGGCCTAGAGACTCTGATTCACCACTGAAACCGCAATGAACTCTTCACAAAACACCACAACCACGGACGGATGAAGAATCCTCGAGAAAACGAACAACTCGCAACAAACACGATTCTCTCTCGATTTTCACTTCTTCCTCTCAATAACCTTATGATTTTCCTCTCTGTGTCGACGGCTCGCGATCCCAAAAACTTAAAAGAACGAGCTTAGGGTTTTTCCCTTAACCAAACCGCGTGAAAATCGCGGTTTTAGCAAACCGATATGCGATTCACGAATTGGTGTCGATCGACACTGCCCAAGGGTGTCGATCGACACCTCCAAAGATTTTCGATACTTTGGACTTCGGTCGTTACACAATGGAAGGTGCAACTCTGTTTATAAGTAAGACATGATATATAAAGGATCATAGTATATGGACATTAAGTTTAAATATATGTTGATAAAGCAAAAATGTTAAAAGAAAAAAAGTTTGTCATCGTATAAATAGGCACTAATGTTAAGATTTCAAACATACTTACGAAAGCATTACCTCCAAAGATCTTTCAAAGGCATGCTGAAAGTATGGGTCTTGAGGATAGCTTTTAATATAATGTATGTTTATGATTAGCTTATATTTGACATTGATTTTGAGCTCTTGTATGACTTTTACATCTTTATTTATTTTGTTATTAATATGCGCATTTATGATTAATATTAAGTTTAATTTTAACAAAATGTGTCTTTATTTAAAGACATTAAAGGAACCATTAAGATAACTTCTTTTTACGTTTATGGTCTAGTTATGACGGTAGTCAATGTAGTAGTACATGGAAGGGATCATGTTACAAAATAATGTGTAACTGCCATGACTCCCATTGATCGCTAGACTAGACAAGACATTTATGATGACCAAATAAAAATTATGGAATAACATATTATGATGGGTTTATGATTCATGAAAGGAAAATTATTAATTGATTATACTAACGACCAAGTGGGAGACTGTAAGGAAAAATTTATTTTCCCATCATGTGGTCTTATAGTTAATCTATTTTTTCAATGGAGTTGTTATTTCTTAATAATTTTGGTGACCAATTATCTATATATATAAAGTTAGCTTTGCTCTTTTCTCCTTAAGGCAACTCATCATCCACATCATATTTTCTATTTCATTTTTGTAATTTCAAATTTAATACACATATTAATTAATAATTATAAATGTGGTTTCAACATTAGAGAAAGAATTTGAAAAGCCATACTATTATACCAATAAATATAGATATCTATATATAGTTACTAGATTAATAACATATTTAATAAATTTGATTATACTAATATATTTAACATTTCATATATCTTCAATTAGGTTAAATTGTATTTGAAAATATTATTAAAAAACTTAAAATATCAAAAATGTTATAACAATTTACAAATAACTTCATCTACAACTAAATTCATATATACAAATACTGAAAGTATTTACCCAAAAAAAATATGTTTAAATAATTAAGAACGTAAAGTTTTGTAATTTTATTTTGATCAACAAAGAAATTTTAAATCCAACTATAAGTGGATGAGAAATCTCTATACTATTAAGCAATCTCAAAAAGAAGAAAAAAATGATGGATGGTGTAATTAATATTGTAGTTAAAATGTTTTATGTACAACAAGCGTTAAAAATTTTAAATATAAATATTTCACATACTATATTTAATTAAATTTGGTTATACTCTTCACGCTATAAATATTTAATTAGTTAAAGTTATATAGTAAATATTGTAAAATATGAAACAAGTCATAAGAAATAAACAAACAAGGTGATCTATAACTCATTTCATAAAGCAACATATAAGTAAATAAGTGTTACATCTAATAAAAAAAATTAAAATTCAGCTACATTTAATACAATTATTGAAATTATATATAATTAAAGGAAATGAGAGAACAAGATAAATTAATGGGTAAAATTATAAATATTTTCCCAAACAAATAAGATAAGCTTCAAAAGTTAAATATATTGTGTTTTGTGCTTTCTTTGTTTTGATAACCAAACATTTAGTTATATGAAACTCGCATTATTGGTTATCTAAAGTGGAGGTAAGTTGTTTTATCATTTTCATTTTAACTCAAAGAGAAAATTTAAATGTCACTATAAGAGCATGAGAAAATAAAAGTTCTAAATACTTCATTAAATAGGAGGAGAAAAAAAAATGTAAGTATAACATATATCATGTGTTGTAAGTACAATTAATATCTTGGAAGCAATAAGAAATAAAATTACAAAGTTCATGTATGAAAAGATGACACATATTTTAACTTTACAAATACATTGTATTTTTAAATTTAAAAACTAAGTTTTTTTATTCAACTAATAGTTTCATATTAGCATTGTTATTGATCAAAAGTCATTATAAATAATGTTTTAAAACTAAAACAATATGATGAATTAAAAGTAAACGATTAATGTTAAAATCATAAGATATCTAAAGTACCATACTTTCTAGATAAGATAAATGAAATAAATGATATTTTATGTATGTAGCTACCAAAATTTAAAACAATGAAATACATTCTCAAATACTAATCATTAAGGTCAAAATGGTAAAAATCATTTCATAGTTTTATATTCATACAATATCATATAGATAAAAGATAAAAAAAACTAATTTATTTCAAACCAATCTCTATTTTTTATTTATAAAAATAATTGAATTAAACTATTTGTCTTTCAATATAATAAAATTGTAGAACAAATACTCGCGCGAAGCGCGAGCCATTTCTAGTATTGAATATTAAGAAGTTTAATTCATATACATATTTATGATGGACAAGTGTAAGATATAAGCGACAAGTGGCATGTATTAAGAGATATAACTAAATACTTGTCAACCATGCATGTTTTATGGATTAATGTTTTCACACATCATGCATGTTTCAGACTTGTCATGCATGCCTTCATCTCTACCTTGATGGATGGTTGAGATTCATTTGAAGGAAACCCCTATTGAGAAATTAGGTCTCTTTCCACCTATAAATACTTGCCTTCAGTCCATCATAAAGTAAGACTTAAGAACAAAACACCTTATGAAATATTTATGGGCAAGGGGAGAGAAACCTAATCTCATATCTAAAGATCAAGCTTTGATCTTCCATTCCAGAAACCGTGAAGAACACTTCACCGCTACGAGGTATTCCGCTAACCCTCTTTTTAATTCTATTATGTGATTTAAGATAGATGTTTAAAGATCTCAGGGTTCGTGTAAATTATGATTACATGCTTGTATATTATTCTACATGCATGTTAATTTAACTTTCAGTTGGTAGATATGATCTACTTAATCTCTAAGTAAGAATAACCTAACAAACATAACCTTACTAACAAAGAGTAGATAATAAGTCAATAAGATTCTTACTTGATCACTCATGATCATTGTGTAATCATATCTTAAATTATGTTGAACACCATCCTTTCCAACATCATCCACTCCAACTTTTAGGCCAATAGCTACTAGTAGATTCTGAATTTTCTTGTTGTTGCCAATTTGATTTTTAAAACGTCATTTAGCATTCATTATGTTACCCTAGATAGGGTACACCCCAAAGAAATCACGCTTTTCGCTCATCAATACCGCCAAACCTGCCAACTGTACAGTAAAAAATGATTTTGTCCACAAACGTATTAGAAAGGATTGAAGCCGATAAATACTTGAAAAGTGTTTCACAAACCGCTACTTGTGGTAGTGGTATAGTGCTTAAGAAAGAACATATTGTCCATAAATAATCAGAAGAACAGATTTTGCGCAGAATCACCTTCCGTTATGATGAGGTGCATCCCCTTATCCCTTTGCGGGCGTTATAGGCATCGACTAAATATAAAACCATGATTACATCAACAAGGTTTACACCATGAGATTCACAAGTCAGTTGAAAGGAAACATTGATTAACATAAAGATGAAAACACTAGGAAACATTTGTATGATTAGAGGGGTTATTAAATAGGCAATGCACACTTACCAGGGGGTACTAAGCTAGATCTTGGGTGAATCCTGGTAGTGAGCTGATAAGGCTGTTAATGAAGATGAACCTATTCTGTATCAGTACTACAGGAGGAATAAAGGGAAAGGACCTAATAATAATATAGCCTGAGTGAGGAGAGTTAGGTGAGTCAGCAGTTGTCACAACAATCTAGAGGAGGGACACGTCAGAGGATAAGGTAGCAGAGCCTTTGTTAAAAGGAGGAGTTGTTAGGATTCACAGCTCATCATTGGGTTGATCATTTTGTTGTTTTATGAGAAGGAGAGCTGAGTCTCTTTTGATTCTCTTGTCGTTTTATCTCTTTTCTCTTTGTAATCAAACAGTCATCTTTTAATGGGGAAAACCTTGAATAAACACATTCTTTTTATTATTGATTCAAAGATTACATTGCAACTCCTATCACCTTGGTATCAGAGCACGTTGATCTATGGACAGCGAATCTCCGAACAATCCAAACTCTTTGACGGAAACAGAAACCATGGCTTCTCCGGTAGGGGCTGAAGTAGGGCCGTCGGAGATATCATTAGATGGTAAATATCATTAGATGGTAATTTACCTGTTTATAAGGTGATGTCGCAGATCCTATATTATCTGGAGAAAATGAATCTTAGAAATGAAGACATTGATGCACGACGACGACCGGGAGAGTAGGAGGCTTTCCAGTTTTCCAAGCAAGTCGACTCGTCTCAAGGGGTTGCAAGGGCGGAATAGGCATCAATGACAAAGACGCCGGAAAAAGTATGAAAGGTTGTTCCTTTTGTCTAGGAAGAAGGGTTCTGAGACAGATCCACGCGGTAAGCAACTGGAGCAGTATCAGTATCCTGAGGAATATGGAGCTCCGTTAACACGACGCTTGGAGCTTCTGATATTCGATGGAAAAAAATGTAGAAGAATGGGTGTCTCGAGTAGAGCAATTCTTCGAAGTCGGTGTCTACGATGAGTACCAGAAGATGTTATCGATCCGGTGTTGTTTCACCGGAGACGCTTGGACGTGGTACTAATGGGAGAGGGACCATGACCCTTTCCGCAACTGGGAACACTTGAAACAATGGATCCTGACCCAATACTCCCTGGAGTTTGACACGAGCGTAGATGAAAGGTTGATCAATCTCCGGCAAGAAGGATCTATCGCAGACTATTGTAGACAGTTCATCGGATTAGCCACAAATGCTTCATCGATTCAAGGGGAGATGTTGGAATTAACATTCATGAATGGGCTGAATCTCTTGATCCGTAGCTGGATGGGGACCGTTATCCCCCAAAATCTGCAATAAATTATGACTGTAGTGAAGCAGGTGGATGCATGGTCGATCCCACCGGAGGGGTCTAAGGGGTTCGATCACGGAGGATCTCAAAAAGGAGCTCAAGTAGGCATTGTCAAACGTTCAGGCCCAAATCACTCAAGAGGAGGAAGACTCAACTATGGGCCTACGGTGAACAAGGCTACTACCTTTAGCTTTGGAAACAGACAAACTACATCGTCAAAGGAGGTTGAGACCCTATACCCTAATGCAACGAAAGATCACAACCGTGTTAAGCCTCCTTTTTGATATCTTACGCCGGATGAAATTGCTTATCGGAAAGCAGAAAACTTATGCTTCTGGTGTGATGAGAAGGGTTACTCGAGTCAGACATGTCCAAGACAGGACATTATGCTTCAGATCTTGGAGGCAGACGGAAGTGATAGAGCTTGGGATGGGATGTCAGAGGTCAGTACACCGACGGCAACACCGAAGAGGAGGATTATGAAGTTGCTGAGCTCTCGTTGAATTCCATGGTGGGAATATCATCACCGAGAACAATAAAGCTGAAGGGTCACCTCAATGGGGAGTCAATGGTGGTATTGATCGATAGCGGGGCTACACATAATTTTGTATCCACCAAAATGGTATAGAAATTGGGGCTAGCAGTCGAGGAAACGAAGGGGAATGGGGTGGTCACTGGTACTAGCACTACAGTGCAAGGAATTGGAGTATGCAACAGACTCAAACTGGAATTTCAAGGCTTGACCTTGGTAAGTTCCTTCTTACCTCTGGAACTAGGTATTGTCGAAGGGTTGGAAACTTTTGATGAGGTCAAAGCAAATTGGAAGTTACAAACCCTTCGATTCAAAGTAGCAGGTGAAGAAGTAAGAATACAAGGAAACCCCAGTCTATGTTGTTCCGCCATATCAATGAAATCTCTGTGGAAGGCTTTGAAGGAGGAAGACGAAGGAATAGTGGTGGAGCTATGTGGGATGCAGATTGGTGGAGATGGGACAGAACCTCACTTGCCAGCAGCTTTAGCATCCTTGGTACAAGAGTTCAAGGGGATTTTTGAGGAACCAACACAACTTCCACCTTCTAGAGGCAGAGAGCATGTAATTGAGTTGACCCCTGGTGCTCAAGCGGTGAGTGTTAGACCCTTTAGATACCCACAGATACAGAAGGAAGAGATTGAGAAACAGGTATTTACCATGCTTGCAGCTGGTATCATACAAGAAAGTAGGAGCCCTTTTTCCAGTCTGGTGTTGCTGATAAGAAAGAAAGATCAGAGCTGGAGATTTTATGTTGATTACAGGGCATTGAACAAGGTAACAGTTGGAGACAACTTCCCTATCCCCATGATTGATCAACTCTTGGATGAACTCCATGGAGCAGCTGTTTTTTCCAAGTTAGACCTCAGGTCAGGGTATTACCAAACTTTGGTGAAGGCTATTGATGTGTAGAAGACAGCTTTTTGCACCCACGATGTCTACTGCAAGCTCAAGGTAATGATGTTTGGGTTGCAGAATACCCCTGCTTCCAGACATTGATGAATGACGTGTTCAAAAGTCTCCTCCGTAAATGTGTTCTTCGATGATATCTTAGTCTCCACTAAGACTATGCTGGAGCATCTGGAGCATCTTCATAGTGTCCTACAGCTGTTGAAAGGTCACCAGCTCCATGCCAACAGGAAGAAGTGCCAGTTTGGCAGAGCTGAGATTGAATACCTTGGACATGTCATCTCAGAGCAAGGAGTAGCTGCTGATGGGGAAAAGATTAAGGCAATGGCAGAATGGCCTGTTCTGAAGAATGTTAAGGCTCTCAGGGGGTTCTTAGGATTAACGGGGTACTACAGACGATTTGTGCAAGGCTACAGAGGAATTGCTAGGCCACTAACCTTATTGCTCAAGAAGGACCTTCTAGAAGCTGAAGATGGCCATGTTAATTGTTCCTATGCTATGTTTTGCTAATTTTCGGCTCTCTTTGTGATAGAATCAGATGCATCAGGAGATGGGCTAGGGACAGTTCTAATGCAACATCAAAGACCACTACTTTATTTTAGTCAAGCCTTGACAGAAAGGCAGAAGCTCAAATCAATCTATGAAAGGGAATTAATGGCAATTGTATTTGCCATACAAAAATGGAGATACTACTTGCTGGGGAGGAATTTTTTGGTGAGAACTAATCAAAGGAGCTTGAAGTTTCTTTTGGAACAAAAGGAGGTAAATCTAGAATAGCAGAAGTGAATGACAAAGATACTGGGATTTGACTTCGACATACACTACAGGCCAGGATTGGAGAACAAAGCTGCAGATGCTCTGTATAGACGTGAAGGCTTACCTCAGATGTTTGCTTTGTCAGTTTCCGTTGCTATTTAGCAAGAACAGATCGGCTCTGAGGTGGATAGGGTCCCTGAGCTACGGAAACTGAAAGAAGAAATAGAAGCTGATAGTACTGCACACCCTGAATATGAGGTGGTCAATAGGAGGTTGATGAGGAATGGCAGACTGGTATTGCCATCAACTTCAGGTCTGGAAGTAATTATGAGGGAGTTCCATGACAGCCCATTAGGAGGTCATGGTGGAGTGTTGAAGTCACAGAAAAGGATCTCAAATATCTTCTTTTGGAAGGGAATGATGGCTGACATAAAGAGGTATGTAGCTGCTTGTCAAATCTATCAGAAACACCAAGTATTCTACATTAGCACCTTCAGGATTACTCCAACCTCTGCCTATTCCACAAAATGTTTGGGAAGATATTTCAATGGACTTTGTGGAGGGTTTACCAAAGTTAGATGGGTTTAGCGTAGTGATGGTCATGGTGGATAGGCTCACAAAATACAGCCACTTCATTGCATTGAAACACCCATTTGAGGCGGCTGGAGTTACAAAGATATTTGTACAAGAGGCGGTGAGGCTTCATGGATTCCCAAAGATAATGGTATCAGATAGGGATAAGATTTTCACAGGAAGGTTTTGGATAAAGCTTTTTAAATTGGCTAGAACTAAGCTTTGTTCACTACTTCATACCACCCTCAATCTGGTGGACAAACCTAGGTCACAAACAGAGGGTTGGAGACATTTTTGAGATGCTTCTCAAGTGAGAAACCAAACAGCTGGGCTAGCTTCTTACCGTTCGCAGAGTATTGCTACAATACCTCTTTTCATACAACCATACAAATAACTCTGTTTAAGGCCATATATGGAAGAGACCCTCCCACTCTTATCAGGTATGAGCAGGGGTCAACCTCAAACGCTGTATTAAACGATTGCTTGCAGGAAAGAGATGTAATGAAGAGGGTAATTCGTACAGAGCTTGAGAGGAATCAACAGATAATGAAGAAGCAGGCAGATACTCATAGGAGATATGTAGAATTTGATGTTGGTGAGTTGGTCTTCATCAAACTAAGACCATATGGGCAACACTCTCTAGCCAGAAGGATCAATGAGAAGCTGTCCCAGAGGTTTTATGGTCCTTTCAAGGTAGTGGAAAGGATTGGTGCAGTGGCATATAAGTTGGAACTACCACCTGAAGCCAAAATCCATCATACCTTCCATGTGTCACAGCTCAAGAAGGTTATTGGCAGTAAGTTGGAATCAGTGGCTCTGCCTCCTCAACTAACTTCAGAGTTTGTTATGGAAGTGGAATCAGAGGCAGTATTGGGAAATCGAGTTAATAAGGAGACAAGCCAAGAGGATATTCTCATTAAGTGGAAAGGGCTTCCAGACTGTGAATGTACTTGGAAATGGAAGGGAGTGATGCAAAAGAAATTTCCAAACTTGGACCTTGTGGACATGGTGAGTCTTAAAGGGAAGGGTATTGATAAGGCTGTTAATGAAGCTGAACCTATTATGTATCAGTACCGCAGGAGGAATAAAGGGAAAGGACCTAATAACAATATAGCCTGAGTGAGGGGAGTTAGGTGAGTCAGCAATTGTCACAACAATCTAGAGGAATGACACGTCAGAGGATAAGGTAGCAAAGTCGTTGTTAAAAGGAGGAGTTGTTAGGATTCACAGCTCATCATTGGGTTGATCATTTTGTTGTTTTGTGAGAAAGAGAACTGAGTCTCTTTTGATTGTCTTGTCATTTTATCTCTTTTCTCTTTGTAATCAAACATTCATCTTTTAAAGGGGAGAACCTTGAATAAACGCAATCCTTTTATTATTGATTCAAAGATTACATTGCAACTACTATCATGAGCTAGATCTTGAGCGAATTGTACCCCTTGGAGAAGACTCCCATGCACACAAAAATTAACACTAAGTTTTACACATTACAATCCATTTATATCTAACAAATGGAAATTTATTCTAGGAATAGTACTTAGTATAAAGAACTTAGCAAAAAGCTTAGGAAATAACTAGCATTTGATGATTACATCAAAGGTTTACACCATGATAGATTTGAAAATGATTTTATCAGATTTTTATAATTATACTATTGGAGGCAATTTGGAGAGCAAGATGTGTATCTTGCGAACCATCTACTTTGGGTCACCAAAACCCAACTATGAAGTGAAGCCCAAACCGAAGAATATTCTAGATCTCTATATTAACTTATTGTACAAGTTATTTCCTTTCTATGTTCGAGTTGATTAGGAAAGTTTACATTATGTTGGTGTTAGCATTATGTTAATGTTATCACTATATATATGTATCATGTGATCTCATATCGAACAACTCAATACAATATATTTTATTCTATAATATTTGACATGGTATCAGAGCATTCGATTCTTGTGGATCAAAACTAAAAGTTTCCGCATCAAAAGTCTTTGTGATCTTGCCTTAATAAGAGATCATGGAGACGGTGGAAAACGGTGACGCCGATGAAGACGATGATGATGACGTCTCTTTAGTGCATGTTTATTGAATATGTTTTCCTTTTTCAATGGGTTTTTGGTTTTATTGTTCTGGTTTTATTTTAATATTTTTTATTTTCTACAATTTTTTCTAATTAAAATTTGCTAGTGCCAGAGTTATTTTCAAGAGATTCTTATCATCATGATTAAGGGCTAGGGTTTGCACAAGCGTTTTTCTTTTCTTCTAAAATTTCTATTCTTTGGGATTTTCTATTCGAATTTTCTAAATCTTTTTCTTATGATTCTACTATTACGGGGAAGTTTTATTGAAACGCTCATGTTTTTAGGTCGTTTTTTTTCTAAGTCCAATTTATGGACTATCCGAAACAAGGAAAATTATTTGTGGTGTAGCATGATTTGCACCCACGGGATGTTATTATTCCCTTTTATCTATCAAGACCGAAGACGAGCAAAAGTTTCAACCCCCTTTTCAAGATTGAAATCTCTTCAGGATTGTCGAAGAATGAACTCCGATCCTGTTTCAACTATCTATTTGGTTATCATCTAATAACATCCAGAGGAGTCTGTTGACCTATTTTGTCCGTTCTCGACATGATGTCCACGACATACGTGTTTCGTCTGATGATTTCGCGTACCACGTTTGTCGTGCGGGGGAGTATTGGAGGCAATTTGGAGAGCAAGATGTGTATCTTGCGAACCATCTACTTTGGGTCACCAAAACCCAACTATGAAGTGAAGCCCAAACCGAAGAATATTCTAGATCTCTATATTAACTTATTGTACAAGTTATTTCCTTTCTATGTTCGAGTTGATTAGGAAAGTTTACATTATGTTGGTGTTAGTATTATGTTAATGTTATCACTATATATATGTATCATGTGATCTCATATCGAACAACTCAATACAATATATTTTATTCTATAATATTTGACATATACCCAATTTTTTCGAGTTTTTTGTTAAATTAATAAAGTGTTTGAAGGCATTTAAAAGAAAATTAAATTCGTTTCAAAACAACCAATTACGGTAACTACTAACGATTCTTCTTAAAGCCCATAAATTTCTCACACGTGTACCTCATTCTCTAATTCGAAAATCGAAACTATAACGAGAAAAAACTGAGCAAATTAAAAGAGATACGAACCATTCGAGCGACCAAATGGAAGCTAGGAGACTTCTCTGCGCTCATTGTCACAGGCGGCGGCTTGGCGGTTGGCTTCTCTGTCGTTGCTTCCGGACGATAGCACCGTGATACTGGTAATGTCAAATGATTGATGTTGTGTTGTCTGATCTCTCTCATTCGATCCCATTTCTTCTCTCCGATTATTCAGCTCACTCTTGAATCTCGGTGTGGGAAAAAACGAAAAACCCTATCTAGCTGGAAATTGTTACTAATTTATCTTGTGGCCTTCAACTTTAGTCCCGTTTTTAAAATATCTAACATGTATAGGCTGATTCATGTGGTCAACTTTTTGTGTACTTAGGTGTTTTACGAAATCAATGGATACAAGAATTTGATTATGTATTTTGGTAAATGATCTAAGGATTGGCAACAATATATATGGATTGCACATTTAACTTTGAACCAATTTATTGATAAATGTGAGAAATGCTCTATAGGTAGAACATAACAACACTTTTTAACCAAGTTATTGACAAATCTAGAATTTTATAATCTATGGAGACTATTATCCAAAGATATCATTGCAAAATATTTTGGAACTATATGTCTATATCCTAAAAGTCATAGCATTGTGGTATCTTTTTTTTACAGTTAATAATCCGTATAAAAGTAAGAAACTCTCATTTATAAATGATTAAGGCATTTCAAAAAGTTAAAATTTAAGTAAACGGGGATAAATTGAAACGTGTGTCGAAATGTACCTTGAGTGGATGGATTGAGTCAAAAACTGGTTTGCTGAATATCATCAATAACCCTGAACTTGAATCACGTTTTCTATATGGACCACTTGGGATCCCCAATTCCAACCTTCGTTCATCTAGGTGGATCACTCAGCCAAACCTAAGTTTGGCAAATATGCAGAGAGAATCGAGTGTAGAGGAAATGTTGATGTAGATATATAGTTCTTTGTTTCAAAAGAAAAGAAAACCAATGAGATGAATACGCAAGATCATTTTCTAGAAATACGATGGTTTTTGATATTTGATTGGCATTGTACTTAAGTCTTATCTATAGTGATTAAATTTATAGTGAATAATGTATCACGTTATTGACAAATGTGAGAAAAGCTCTATAGGTAGTAGAACAACACTTTTTAACCAAGTTATAATATTGACAAATCTTGAATTTTATAGTCTATGGATACTATTATCCAAAGATTTCATTGCAAAATATTCTGGAACTATATGTCTATATTCTAAATTTCATAGTAATAGGGTATCCATTTTTATAGTTAACTAGATGAGAGCCCGCGCGGGTCAAATTTCTAACTATATTTTTAGTTGTGGTTTTATCTTAGTTCGATAGATCTTTTATATCGTGATCAATTTCGTAATCTTCCTGTATATTCCAAGCATAATGCAAAACTTCCATTACACCATGTAAGACTTTTCTTTGACCAAAAATGGAACATACGAAATTAGTATTTGTTTAAATCACTCTTCTAATCATTAGTTAAGAATTAAAATGACAAGGATGTAGTAGAACTTTGGTGAGAAATTAATCAAAATGATATGTAGGAGATTATTTGGTTATTTATAAGAAATATGTACTAAAAAAGGACCAGACATTGTGTGCTTTTTTCAAATTTGACAGTGGATACTTAAAACCATTCAAGCAATCCTAGTAGGGCAAATAGATAACCATAAGAGAATGCAGAAAATTTTAGATAACCATATGATGATATGACGTGGAAGGGAAGAAGCATTTGGAGTTAAAGAGACTCTATTGGGTTCGATTGGCAAAGTATAATGGAGCTGGAGCTGGAGCAGGAGCTGGAGCATCAAGCAGCATTAGCATTACGCTATACTGCTCTGATTAAAATGCATGATTGGCAGAGCTGTGAGTGATTATTTATAAAATTAAGATAAATTATAATTATTTATATGTATTCTTATACATTAAATATATATATATATTAGTCATAAATTATACATCAAATTTTTAAAAATTTGTTATTAAAGTACTATTTCATTATTATACTATTTTCACAAATAGTATGTTCACTAATAATATATATTAAGTTTTAATGTTAATATAAATATGTTTATAAATTATTAAACTGAATATGTTATTATTCAAGTTATATTTTATTAAAAAATTATTTAAAAGTAATAGAACATATAAAGCAACGTTAAATTTTAATATACATATATATATATATATTATAATTACATAAATAACGTATATTCATTTTTAATGAAATGCATTGTGTATATATTATATTTTTAAATTATGATAAGACTTTTTCTAATTTTTCTAATTTAAATTACATTTAAATGAATTAAATTTTTTTTTAATATTCTTTCAAACTATAGAACAAATAAAATAATGATAAACATGAACTAAAATAACTTAAAAGTTTTTATGTATAGAATTTGTTTTGATGTTATCTAAAATTAAATTAGTTTTATAATTTTATTTTAAATTTTTTGAATATATTAGAGCTCAATGCTCATGAAAAACTCTAGTTGAGAGCATTGAGAACGGGAGCATTTGAGAGCATTAGCAGTTAGTAAATATTCTGCTTAATGCTCTATTAATTACACGTGATTGGATAGTACAGGGCATGATGCTCCTTTAAATGCCGTACGAATCAAGCCCTTGCAGAAAGAATGTTTGTTTTTAGAGAAAACTGTATTTGTTGTGAATCAAGAGAACGAATGGGGAAGATTGTGTTTATTCATTAATCATAAGATCCTTTATATAGGATTATTACAAGAGAGAAAAGGAAAATTCCTTTTCCTAATGGGAAAAGGAAAGTACATAAAAGGAAAATCCTAATTCAACTAGGATTTATTAAACCGGCCTAAAGACTAAGTGTTAATGGGCCGTAAACGGACCAGAACTAGTTATGACAATCCACTATGATTTATAACACTCCCCCTTGGATGTCATAACTCTAATGGGCTTGTAATACGCTTTGGATGTTGCCTCATTAAAACCTTACCAAGTAAAACCCATTTTGGGACAAAACCGTGGTGAAGGAAAAAGAGTACAACACGTATTACTCCCCCTATTCTGAACCTCACTTCAAGTCTTTCAAACGACGTATTCCAATCTGATAAGTAAGTTTCTTGAACGTTGAGGTTGGAAGTGACTTGGTGAATAAGTCTGCTGAATTCTCACTTGATCGTACTTGCTGCACTTGAATTTCTCCATCTTTCTGTAGATCGGATGTGAAGAAGAATTTTGGCAGAATGTGCTTCGTCCTATCACCTTTGATGTATCCATCCTTAAGTTGAGCTATACACGCTGCATTGTCCTCGAACAAGACCGTCGATTCCTGCTTACCTTCGGCCATTCCACAATCCACTCTTATGTGCTGGGTCATCAGCCTTAACCAAACACACTCACGACTAGCCTCATGAATTGCCAATATCTCTGAATGATTAGAAGATGTAGCTGCAATGGCCTGCTTCATTGACCGCCAAGATATTGCAGTTCCTCCATGAGTAAACACATAACCTGTCTGGGACCGTGCATTATGAGGATCTGAAAGATAACCTGCATCAGCAAAACCAACTAAACCGTCCTTAGATTGGTTAGTATAAAATAGACCCAAGTCTTTCGTTCCTTGTAGGTAACGAAGAATATGTTTTATCCCGTCCCAGTGCCTTTGGGTCGGACATGAGCTAAATCTTGATAATAAATTCACGGCAAAACATATATCTGGCCTAGTGTGGCTTGCCAGATACATTAAAGCTCCTATGGCACTGAGATATGGCACTTCGGGACCAAGGACTTCTTCAGAGTCTCTCTTAGGACCAAACGGATCCTTTTCTAGATCAAGAGATCTCACCACCATTGGGCTGGACAATGGGTGACATTGATCCATATTAAAACGCTTGAGTACCTTTTCAGTATATGCCATTTGATGCACAAGGATTCCATCATTTATGTACTCAAGTTGCAATCCCAAACAGAACTTAGTTTTGCCTAGGTCTTTCATCTCAAATTCTTTCTTGAGGCATTCAACTGTTTGGACGATTTCACCAGGGGTTCCAAGGATGTTCAAATCATCCACGTAAACTGCTATGATAACAAACCCTTTGTTTGCAAATTTTTTTATAAAAATACGTGGACTGATGGGATCATTCTTATAGCCTTCTTTGACTAAGTACTCACTCAATCTATTGTACCACATACGCCCACTTTGCTTCAGTCCATAAAGGGATTTGTTCAGCCTTATGCAGTGTTGTTCTCGAGAACCTTTCTTATCTTTGAGCTCAATACCCTCTGGTAATCTCATATAAATCTCATTATCCAGTGGACCATATAAGTATGCAGTTACAACGTCCATTAACCGCATATCCAACTTTTCTCTTATAGCCAGACTTATCAAAAATCTAAAAGTTGTAGCATCCACCACAGGGGAGTATGTCTCCTCATAATCTATTCCTGGTCTCTGTGAGAATCCTTGTGCAACAAGCCGTGCTTTATATCTCACGATTTCACCATGTTCATTTCTTTTCCTCACAAAGACCCATTTATGTCCAACTGGTTTAATCTCATAGGGTGTCCGAATTATTGGACCAAAGACATCCCTTTTCCTTAAAGAATTCAACTCCACGTTTATAGCTTCTTTCCATTTAGTCCAATTTTCACTCTGAGTGCACTCATATATCGACGTGGGTTCTAGATCCTCCATAAGTTCAAGTGCTACCTTAAATGCAAATATATCATCGATTTCCACACACTTTCTATTCCATTGTATTCCAGACATAACATAATTCATTGAGATCTCATTATTTTCAGGAACGTCAGAACCATGAAACTCGGCGTCCCGAGTCTCATTGCTTGGAACTATCGGTTCAGTTATGTCTGGGGTTCCATCAGATTCCTCAACCACGATTTCAGCACCTTTCTTTCTTTTCTGAGGATTCTTATCTTTGGAACCTATTGGCCGGCCACGTTTTGAGTGTGGTTTAGATTCTGTAGCAACTTGATTGTGTCCCTCTTGAACATCAATTCTAATCGGTGCATTAACAGCTGGTATGTAAGACTTAGTTACTCTTTTCGGGTCAGCAAAGGAATCTGGCAATTGATTAGCTAGCTTTTGTAAATGTATAATCTTTTGGACTTCTAATTCACATTCTTGAGTCCGAGGATCTTGCCATTTTAAGGACGTTTGATTCCATATAATTTCCTTTACCAGTCTGTTATCTCCTCCTAATGTTGGATAGACAGATTCGTCAAAATGACAATCTGCGTACCTGGCCTTAAACAAATCACCCGTGGTTGGCTCAAGGTACTTAATGATAGTACGAGAATCATATCCAACATATATCCCCATCCTCCTTTGAGGTCCCATCTTTGTTCTCTGTGGTGGTGCAATAGGCACATAAACGGAACATCCGAATGTTTTAAGATGGGATATGTCTGGCTCTTGACCCGTTATTAACTGTGATGGGGAATATTTATGTTCACTAGATGGCCTGATACGAATTAGCTCTGCTGCATGTAAAACTGCATGTCCCCAAGCTGAGACCCGGAGTTTTGATCTCATTAGCAACGGTCTAGCAATCAACTGTATGCGTTTAATAAACGATTCAGCCAAACCCTTTTGTGTATGTACATGTGCCACAGAATATTCAACACTTACCCCCATGGACATACAATAATCGTTAAACGCTTGGGACGTAAATTCACCAGCATTGTCAAGACGTATAGTCTTTAAAGGAAAATCTGGAAAGTGTGCTCTTAAACGTATGAGCTGGGCAAGCAATCTTGCAAATGCCACATTTCTAGTTGATAATAGGCAGATATGTGACCATCTCGTGGATACATCAATAAGGACCATAAAATATCTAAACGTCCCACAAGGTGGGTGTATTGGTCCGCATATGTCTCCTTGAATTCTTTCCAGAAAATTTATCGTTTCCTTAGTTACTTTGATTGGTGATGGCCTAGTAATGAGTTTCCCTAGTGAACATGCTTCACACGTGAGATTCTTTGGGATAACTCTCCTTTCTTTCAAGGTGTGCCCATTAGTACTTGCTAATATCTTTCGCATCATGTTAGCACCGGGATGGCCAAGCCGGTTATGCCAAAAAGTGAAATTCTCAGTAAACTCTTTGTTTACCATAGCATTTGCTTCTATCATTCCGATCTTAGCACAATAAAGGCCCACAGAAATGGCAGGTATAGTCTCTAGGACTTTCTTATAGCCATGGACGGTTTCAAAGATTTGAAGGAATTCTTTGTTATTCTCGTCCTTAGTTTCAACATGAAGACCATTCATTCGAATGTCTTTAAAGCTCAATAGACTTCTCTTTGAACTAGGTGAATATAACGCATTAGAAATTTCTAGATGCGTGCCCTTAGGTAATAAAATATGGGCTTGACCGTGGCCTTCAATTAAATTTGCTATACTCGCAATTGTGGTTACATTTGCCTTTTTAAGTGTAAGATCAATGAAGTATCTCTTATCTCTTAATATCGAGTGGCTTGATCCACTATCCACAATGAACACATCCATATCGTTCATACTTCAAAAGAGATAACAATAGATACTTTTTAAATAACACTCTTTCATTCCATAAAGTTTAATAGAAAGCAATAACACAAAACCAAAGTATAAAGTGTAAAACGTAAAACAAGCAAAACACAAAACACCAAAACAGAAAATCAAAATCAATCACTTAAGTATATCTGAGGTTTCAAAATTCATCAAGTCATCTTGCTCATGATCGAAATCTCCTTCATTATCATGCTGGATCATATGAGTTTCTGGATTCTTCCCTTTAAGGCTCTCTTGATAGAGTTCAACCAGATGCTTGGGAGTCCTACATGTCTTAGCCCAATGATTACTCATTCCACATCGATGGCAAACTGATTTTGGGTTTGATTCTCGTGGTTGAGAAGTAATACCACGGTTATTACGATCATAGTCAGTTCGGTATCCGCGTCCTCGTCCTCGCCCGCGGTTAGAATGATCGTTATGGAATCCGTGACCTCGGCCCTGACCTCGGCCGTATGGATTAAAATGGCCACGGCCACGTCTTTGCCATCTACCCCCACGTCCACGACCACGATGTCTATAATCACTTTGGACGTGGTTAATTTCTTTCTTTTCATCTGTGGCCACATTCGCTTCAGGAAGTGGGGCTGATCCTGGAGGTCTCATCTCACTGTTTCTCATTAGCAGTGTATTATTCTCCTCGGCTAGTAATAGACATGCTATAAGCTTTGAGTATGTCTCAAAACCTCTTTCACGGTATTGCTGTTGAAGCAACACGTTATTAGTGTGAAAGGTGGAGAAGGTCTTTTCCAACATGTCTTTCTCAGTTACCTTCTCACCACATAGTCTCAATTGAGAAACTATTCTGAACATAGCCGAGTTATATTCTTCCACGGACTTGAAGTCCTGGAACCTGAGATTCCTCCAATCATAATTGGCCTTTGGTAACAACACCGTTCTATGGTGGTCATATCTTATCTTTAATTCTTTCCAAAGGTCCAAAGGGTTCTCAATGGTTAGGTATTGATCCTTGAGACCCTCAACAAGATGATGACGAATGATCGATATCGTTCTGTATCGATTCCTTTCATTCTCATTATTATCCTCAATGATACATTCGCCAAGTCCTTTAGACTTTAGATTTATCTTAGTATCCAACGCCCACTGTAAGTAATTGTCTCCAGAGAGATTGAGGGCAGCATAATCCAAATTGTTGATTTTCGACATCTTAAAACATTCATCCTATTCTCTAAGAACTATAAGATTTTAAAGTTTATGCATATGATGCAAAATAGGTCATGGGTGCTTATATAAACGGGTACGGATGCATGATGCTTATGAAACCAGATTTTTATGTTTAACAACCTAACATAATGTTTTTATATGCTCATGATGCAAGCCTAGTATTCAAATTCTAAACCGTATGATGATATGACCGGATTTTAATCAAGCATGTTATGTCTATATGATGCAATCAGTTTCAGTTTCATGTTTATCAATCAACGAATCAATCCAAACAAGCAAACAAACAAACGAGTTCAAATAAATATGCAACCAAATTTGGACAGAGTGTTTACTGTCGATCGACGGGTGATTTGTGTCGATCGACACAGTTTAATTCAAACAACAAATTCAGGCAGAAGTTTACGTGTCGATCGACATAAAACTAGTGTCGATCGACACGGGTACAGATCATGCAATCGGTTTGGATTTTCATTGAATTAGGTTAGGGTTTCAAGTTAGGGTTTCAAGTGATTACGAATCATGAATCAATAAACACAATCAAGCAAGCAATAACAATAACAAGCATGATTTAGATTAGGGTTTCTAAGATTATCATGAATCTAGGTTCTTTAGATTAGGGTTTCTTATTGTTTACCTTAACCTCCGTGAGTCTTCTAGTTCGCCGTAACCATTGATAGGCTGTATAAACTTTCTTCTAGTTCGCCGTAACCTTAAAGGCTGTATGAACTATGATTTGAACAGTAACGCCGGATGAACAGTAATCGTCGATGAACAGTGTGCGATGAATAGTGCGCGATGAACAGTACGCGATGAACAGTACGATGAATAGTAACGATGAACAGTAATCGCGTTTTTTGTGTTTTTAGGGTTTAGGGAGCAACTCGTGCTGATAACGTGTTGTGAATCAAGAGAACGAATGGGGAAGATTGTGTTTATTCATTAATCATAAGATCCTTTATATAGGATTATTACAAGAGAGAAAAGGAAAATTCCTTTTCCTAATGGGAAAAGGAAAGTACATAAAAGGAAAATCCTAATTCAACTAGGATTCATTAAACCGGCCTAAAGACTAAGTGTTAATGGGCCGTAAACGGACCAGAACTAGTTATGACAATCCACTATGATTTATAACAGTATTGAGTTTGTTATCTTTTGTTTTGTGGAAAAGGTCCAGATTCTTGGAATCTGAGAATTAGGATAGTTTGAACTATAGTAATAAAGTGAGTTGGTTCCTATCAAAATGGTGCGTCGTGAGCGAAATCGGATCGAATCAAACGCGATGAAGGATTTGGGATCGCGATTGCCTTTGACGATGTCGAATTCGCAATCGGAACCGGAAAATCTGATTCCAATTCCGGTGACCTTAGATTCATTGGCGAAGTCACTCATGACATCGATCGATTCGAAGCAAAGGTTTGAGCACAGAACGGAGGAGCGATTTGAAGCTTTGGAGGCAAAGAGGGAAGAAAATATGCAATCGCCTCAGAATTTGGTTGAGTTTCCGATCTTCAACAATGGTGATCCGAAGCTATGGATTCTTCAAATGGAGCTGCATTTTATTCGATATCACTTCGCGGATGGGGATAAATTGAATGCTGCACACAGTTTTATGGAAGGTGAAGCTCAAGAATGGTTTCAAAGGATGGAATCGATAATTTCCTTTCAAAGTTGGAAACAATTGAGGAAAGTTTGTTGCTGAGGTTTGGCAACGACGATGATCCAGAGAAAATACGTCTAAAGATCGAACGCAAACGAAGTTTGCAGGAATTTATGGATTCGATGAAGCAACGTGAATCCAATTCGCGGGAAACCGAAGTTATTCTTGATGAACAGTCGATGCCAGAGATGATTTCCGAAGAAGATTCAAGTGCAAATGCAGAGATTGAGTTGAAATCGGTGGAGAAGCAAGTGATTACGACGACGCAATCGACTGAATCGACTCTAAACAAAGACTTGATTGGCCAGAATCAAGTTATTACTCGACAAGAAACATTGAATAATCAGGTATCTCTTTCTCATGTGGAACCAAGCCTTCGATTTCTCAACAAATCATTAGTTGGTGGTGAGGAATTCTACTCTGGTTTTGGTTTTGATGAATTGTTTGATCCTCAAGAAGAGAGTTTCCATGTTTCACATGTGGCAAATAGAGTTGAGTGGTGTCAAAGCTTGACAGATGCAACTAAGATATGTGCCCATCAAGTGTTTGTCAAAATGTCTCTTAGAGGTAACATATTGAAACAGTTATCATCAAAGGAGGAGACAAGTTGTGCAACAGTGTTTTGTGGTGATGAGAAGATTTACATGAAGCATAAGTGGAGATCTAAGTTCCTCCAACTGAATTCAGAGCTGGAGTTCGGTGTGGCTAGTCTTGTGCTCATCAGTAGCTATGCACGTTCATGGGATTCCTTCAAGATTGGATGGTTTTCCACAATAACGTCTGCATCTTCAGATAGGGAACACTATGACATGCCAAAAGGAAAAGAACAACTGCTGCTCCGAAACAGAGAGCTTTTCTTGGACTGGTTACTGGGTCTAATGCTTTTGTTAACAGAGACTGATGCAGCTTTGAGTGAAGAAGTCAATAACAGGGAGTTACTCTCTGTGTTACCAGATTTATTGTTATTACAAAGCAACTTTTCGGAGACTTGGGTGCACGACTTTATTCAACAGTCAAGCGTACGAGGAAATATGTGTCTACCTACTTGGACTCTTCTAATGTTGTTAAATGTGGATAAGCGAGTCTACTTTTCTGTGTGGTATTGTTGGCGACACAAGCAATTGCAGAACAATAGGCTGAAACGTGGGCAGTCACAAGCAGGTTTTGTGTTGTTGGGTTTGTTCATCGTTCTATCTACCAAGCTGCAGTTTCAATTCAAATCCACATTGCCGATTGCAAACACTAAGGATGTGGTGACAAGAGACGGTTTGTTGATTAAACTCAACGACCTTCGGCTACAAGTTCAAGTGCAACAAAGGCACAAGAAGAGAATGAGTTCTAAAACTTGGATGTTCATGTACAAACGAGAACAAAACAGATGGAGTGGATAAGGGGCTTCTACGTTTGTTACAAGAGTGGTAGCTGGTTAGTTGCAGCGCAAAGAATTTGAGGAGCTAGGTTTGCATTCACTTTCGTCTTGGGTGTGTATGACATGGTTACTACAACAGTTCCATGTTTTCGCTCCACTTGAGGACAAGCTGGTTCTTGTCGATGGGGGTATTGATATGACGTGGAAGGGAAGAAGCATTTGGAGTTAAAGAGACTCTATTGCAGAAAGAATGTTTGTTTTTAGAGAAGTCTTATAAATAGATAGAAAACTGTATTGAGTTTGTTATCTTTTGTTTTGTGGAAAAGGTCCAGATTCTTGGAATCTGAGAATTGGGATAGTTCAAGTCTTGAGAAAGCTTGAACTATAGTGTTGTAATTCTTTGATTTGATCAATAAAGTGAGTTGGTTCCTATCATATGACTTTTTAAAACCGAAACTAAGAAGAGTTTTCCTTCTAAGGCATAAGTGTGTCTAGTATGGTGAGAGTAAAACTCCATATAACTTGCACACTTATCCAAAGAGGCGCTGTTTTCAAATGTTCTACTTTAGGTAGCTGGAAGAAAAGGGAGGCGGTAACACATACAATCACGTTCACATTGTTGTATTCCTAGTCGTTAACGATGGTTTCTTCGACATCGATGGTTGTGTATTATGGTGATCGTTTGTGATGGATGGTGTTCCTTTGTGGTTGCTTCCAATAGTTGATTTCACTGAGTAACCGTTTTGTCTCCCATTAGCTCTTCCGACGATGTCCTTGCGTCTGCCAGTTTTCAGAAGCAATTGTATATGTCGAAGAATGAGCATACCAAACGTTTGGTCTCTGATGTACATTATAGTATCAAGTTACTTGCATGTGTTCATATGATACAAAGATGAAGATTTTATATATATTATTTCTTTCTATTTGTATTCATAAGTTGTCTTCCAAGTTTATGTACAAACTCTTAAAAATCAATGAAATATCAAATGTTCAAAAAAAAAAAAAAAAGACACGAGCCTTGATTTTGTTGAGAATTTGTCGTAATTAGCAATCCACGTGGTGAACAAGAGACAAAACAAAATAAATTAGTGTTATAGTAACAATATTTTATAAAACGAGAGAAGCAAAAGACGACCTACAATATGTGAAAAATCTAAATCTATTTATGAAAGAATTATAGAATTAAGATGCAAAAGGAGCCCAGAAGGTGGTGCGCCAATTGGATCTTGGCCCAATTGGTTTACCTGGTAGTCAGAAATATAGGCGGTCCGACTATCTTATTCCAAATTTGGGCCAGGCGTTTTGGTGGTCCTTCGGAGAAAAGTCCACTCTGTAGTACTTCGGTGCGTTCCTACCGGGGCTGACCGGATCAGCCGATAGGATTTATCAAAAAAAAAAAAAAGGAATTATTCTCATAAGTATAAAATAACATAACATTCTCTTAAAATATCTATATAATATTTTAAGATTTCCTAAAAACAAAGTCATAAGAGGATGGCATGTGTCAATTTTTTTATTTACAATCTTATAATTTTAAAATTTTTGACATTTGCCCCTTTAATTTTGTGGTTTCTTAATTGATTGTTTAAAATAAAAGTATGATGATACTATTAATTGAAAGTAAACAATTAACATAAAATTATTTTCATAAATGAAATAGATACATTCTAACAAAATATTATTGTTTATGTCTAATGATTTATTACAAATGTTTAGTCTTCTAACCTATATAATTATTTACTATAAACACCAAATTTAGGCGATATCTTATTTTTCTAAGGTATAAATAATTGCATATTTTATTATGTTCGATTTTTCAAAAAGCACTGAAAACTACGATTCAAGTATCTATTACGAAAAACATAAAGATATACTCAACATATGTGTTGAGTTGATGTAGGTGTCTTCGTAAATTCATCATTTTTTTACAAATGTGTTTTATGCAAGAAAAAAAGACGAACAAACATTTTTTAGGAAATCATAGTAAATATTGATAAATATATATATAAGTTAGGGATTTATGCCTGAAGAGATGTCTTCTATATGATGTAATCTTTTATGAACGGGTTTTTTTTTTTTTTTTTCATATGAAATCGTATATGTCCAACAATTTGCTACAAATGTTTAGTCTTCGTAGATAATTATTTAGTTTTACTAGAAACATCAAATTTATGTAATGATAAATCACAATTAATCAATAAGATTCATAATCATCAATATGTTATCTTTACTTAAACACCAATCCCGCATAACAAATTACGCTTTATGGAGGTAATTATTTTGGCTTACCCTGATATTATCTCAAAGTCTTACCAACTGTCACTTTGGAAAATATGAAAGAGTAGAAATCATCAATTCTTTCAACAGCGGAATAAACCTTGAGTTAGTGTGTTGAAATTAGTCAAAAATGATATGAAAGAATGGAAGAGGAACTCTTGGCTATTGGTAGGGGTGACAACAATAGACTTGGCCATTTTACAAACATGGAGATATCATGGAGACCTCCACCAACACGTTGGATTAAAGGCAATTATGATGGGTCTTGTGCACAAAAGGGTTTGTTAACCTGGGCGGGCTGGATTTTGAGATATGAATATGGAGCCTATAAAAGAGCAGGACAAGCAAAAGGAAGAAGCCAGATTAGTGTTTTGGAAAGTGAAATTCAAGCCTTGATATTTGCAATGCAACATTTTTTTGGTGATTGTAAAGAAGCCGTGGATATACTTAATGGTACTACTATCAATGTTGGAGTTCACAACTGGATCAGAGATGTTCGACATTGGAAGACCAAATTTGGAGAAGCAAAGTTCGTGTGGATGCAAAGGAATTTGAATAAGCATGTTCATGCTTTACATTGTAACTATTCTCCTATGTGGTAATAAAATTTTAAATCTCGAAGAATGAAAAAAAAATTTTGGCAAATGAAAATTGTTTTCTAAAAAAAATTCTTTACACATTGGCGCTTGTTGAAAGAAGATTAACAATAATAATCCTATGTATTTTACTTTTTCCGCACGGTAAGGCGCGGAATTGTTTCCTAGTCATTATTAAAATCAAAAGAAACAATCATAACATTACACTAAGTAAAACACATTTAATCTTAACTTATCAAAATACAACTTATCATGTAGAGAGATTCAAAATTCTCAACCAATTAAGTAGCAATCTTCTTATCTCCAAGCACTAAATCTTCCTTCTCTCGCCAAACTGCGTGAACTTCGTCTGTACGAAACCGCTGCGTAAAGGTCGACTCTTGAATCGGCGTTTCAATACCATTAACAAACGCGAGTAGACCCGTGTAAGCGATCATCGCTCCATTATCAATACAATATCTATCGTCTGTTGCAAACAGCTTACCATCGCGTTCAGAACACATTGTCTTCATCATATCCTGCAAACGCTCGTTGCAACCAACACCGCCAACTATCAAAACGTCTTTCTTGTCACAATGCGCCGTCGCTCTTTCCGTTATCTCAACCAACATCGCAAACAACGTCTCCTGCAAGATCAACAATCATAATATATTTCTTAAATGTCCAAACTTTGCATTCTATGCGGCAAGATTTATCATTTATGATTAACAATCATATTATTTCTCTAAAATCTCGAAATACGCGGCAACATTTATCATTTATGAACTAGCGATCAAGATCAACAATCATATATTTCTCTAAAATGTCGAAACTTTACACTCGATGTTACAAGATTTATCGTTTAAGAGAAGAGAGAGACTTACTTGAAGAGAATAACATAAATCTGCCGGTGAGCATTCGTTACTCTTAAGCTTTTCCTCCGCGGTAGTTTCTATATAACTCAAGATACCGTTGAACAATACATCCATACTGTAACATCCCGAAACCAAAAAATCAGTTTTTGGTAAGGGTGTCGATTGACACCATGGGAGGGTGTCGATCGACACCAAGTTCTGCGTTTTGTGTCGGTTTAGTTTTTAATCGCGGTTTGGCTCGGTTTGAGGGTTTTTACCGTAGGGCTCGTGTATAAAAGCCCTTAAGCAGTTCGTGGCCGCGTGGAAAAGAGGGATCAGAGAAAAATAGGGAGAGAGAAGAGAGAATCCGATCGTTTGAGGATTGTTGCAAAGAAATCCTCGAGACATCGTTATTTGAGTGTTTAGAATCCGTAGGATTGTTGTTCTTCGTTGTTTCTCGAAGAATTCTGTGGGACCAGTGAGTTTCTGGGCCGTGCGGCTCTGTTCGTGTCGTGCTCGAGTCTAAACCGAATCCAATCACCGTTTCTAGGCTAAGGTGAGTTGTGACCGCGGTTTCTAGGCTATGACGATAATTGGTGGTGTTTTCGTGATTGTTTGGATTGAGATTTCGTGTGATGATTTTGGTTATAGTTTTTGTGGTTTGCTTGTCGTATTGTGGTGATTTTTCTGTGCAGGTTGAGCGACTCGTGTAATCGGAATCGAGTCTCGAGAGGAGAAAGACCCGGTTCCGTGTTGCAGTGAGGGGTGTCGATCGACACCAGGAGGGTGTCGCTCGACACCAGGTTTGGTCGTGTGTCGATCGACGCCTATGTGGTGTCGCTCGACACCGGACTTGAAGTCGTGTCCATCGACACCTTTGTGGTGTCGCTCGACACGCAGTTCTGTCTTACCCGACTTGTTTTGTATTGTGTTGTTGAGTTGTGAATTGTGATGTGTGATGGTTTATTGGTTGTTGTGTTATAATATCTGAGCCTGCTTGTTACGCCGGTAGGCGGGATGAGCAACTCACTAAGTATTTATGAAATACTTACGCAACTCTTATTCCCATGTGTTGCAGGTAAAGTAAGCGTGATCGCGGAATCATAGTAGAGGAAGAGGATGCTTAGGGATTTGTGAATTGTGATTAGGTTGTTGGAATGGATTGGACGATTATTGGAATTTGGAATTGAATTGAGTAGATGTTGTTAAGTTGATAGTTTTTTTTTAATTCGTGAATTGGTTATTGAATCTTGTCTTGTTGTTTATTGGATTGTTTTTCCTGAGAATGGTCTCCTGTGTTTTATTCCCTGAGACTTCCGTGTAGTAACTGTTAGGAAAAGTAGTCGTTGAGGATTAATATTTATGGGAATATTAATCTGGACTATTTAATTAAATGTTTAAAAAAAAAAAATGCGGTTGTTACATTTTGGTATCAGAGCCCTTACGGTTCTAGGGCTAGTAGTGTTGGGATGAACTGAGACTATGTGTTTAATTGATTATGTGTGTTTAGTCAATCTTAGTCTTAGAATCATCCTCTTCAAGCCTTTAAAGAGATTATGCGGTAAGTTATTTGTTTGTGTTTTTGATTGTGAGTTCTCGTGTCTTAGTGTGTACTTGTGATAAGTGCAGTGTGTGATGGCTAGAGTTCCGAGAGGCCATGGTGGCAGAGCTGGTGGCCGTGGAGGCCGGAGTCGTGGTTGTGGTCTTGGTCGGGGTCGTGCGGTTAAGTCGTCCGAGTGGGAGACTCAGAGTGAGTCATCGGATCAGGTGGTCGGCTCGCCTGCGTATCAGGAGTTATCAGAGGGCACTGTCAGTGTGCCGGATAATTCAGCTGGAGCTGAAGTTAGTGCCAGAGCTACGGGTGCGACGAGAGACCCAGGTGCAGGTGATGCTTCAGGTGGAGCTCAGGATCCGGAGGATCATGTGTCTAAGATGCTAGCTTTGATTTTAGAGCGGTTACCGGGAACGGTACCAGTGCAGAGTCCAGTAGAGACCCGGAAGGAGCAGTATCTTGCGTGGTCTAATGAGTTACTGCTTATGGGGCCCTTGTCCTTCTCGGGTAGAGGGAGGCCAGAGGAAGCCAATTAGTGGAGATTAAAGATTGAGCGAAGACTTTGTGTGCTCAGATGTCCTGATGAGTTATGTGTTGACCTAGCGGTGGAGTTCTTGGAAGGCAATGCTCGCCTTTGGTGGACAGGAGTCCAGGCCCGGAGAAGGCGGACATTGTGGTCTTGGGGAGAATTCGTGGGCGAGTTTAATGCAAGGTATTTTCCTCAAGAAGTCATGGAGCAGTTAGAGTTGCAGTTTCAGAGTCTGGTTCAGGGCAACCGATCAGTTCGTGGGTATGATGCGGAGTTCAGTAGGCTAGTGGCCTATGCGAGTAGCGGCATGGATGAGGAGCGAGCCCAGATGGGCAAGTTCGTGGCAGGACTTCGGATCGGGCTGAAGAAGCCTGGCATGGTTTCCAGGTATGCCTCAAGGGCAGAGCTGGTGGAGGCACTTGTAGCGGCCGAGGGCCTAGAGGAGCAGTTCGAGGATTGAGCTGGTTTTGTTTCTTTTTGGTTTTGTTTCCAGTTTCAGATTTTGAGCTTTGGTGTAATCGTTCCTGGATTATTGTATTTTTGTTGGTGTTGAAACGAGTTTTATTTTTGAAAATTTATAAGATGGTGTTTCTTATTTATTTTCATATGAGTTATGAGGCGAGTGGCTCTTTATGTGTTTTATATGTGTGGACCATGGTTGGTCGGTTCTGTGAGGTTATTGCAAGATAGGAATACCGAGATTTCACCACAAGAGGCAGCTCTAATCAGAGGAGATATGTGTTCTCCTGTGTGCTTTTTGGGAAGCGCGTTCCCAGAATAAGTAGCAAGGGATGTGAGATCTCTTGCGGGGATGTGAGATCCCTAGATACCGTGGCTCGAAGGATGCGTCCCGAGAGTGCGAGCGGTATGTTTCGTGTGTGGATTAGAGGGAGCCTATGAGATCAGGGGAGGATCTCGTGTGGTATCGGTTGTGTCAGGCCAGGATTTTGGTCCATGTTGGACGATTGCGGAATGAGTGGGAATCTCGTGTTGTGTTGGCGGGAGCAGTCAAGATTATAGTCTGTGATAGATGGTTCGGGAGGCTACGGTTATGAGTCGAAGTATCGCTGGTAAGGCTGGGCCTATGTTTGAGTCCTGGTAACAGATGTAGCATTCGGGAAATCCAAATCTGGACTGACGGATGGTTGTACATGTTCTTGTTTGATTGTTGTACAATCAACTGCAAGACCTAGTTTGGATTAGGTATAGTCTGGACTGACGGGCGATTTTACATGTTTTTGTTTGATTGTTGTACGATTGACCGCCAGATCTGGATGGATTAAGAATGCCGCATCGTGAGTTCTGGATGAAACTAGGCAAGTATTGGGCATTTCGAGTTGTGGTGATGTTTTTTTTGTTTGTTTAATCGTGCTTGCGGTGAGCACAAAAGGTTGCGTCGTGATCGAGGATTACCTGGTTGCGTTTGTTATCGTATGCATAGTGGATATCTGGGAGTATTTGAGGGATCCTGAGGAGCATACAGTTCATGGTGTTTGGTTCTGGAGAGAATCAGGAGCAAAAGCTGGATGCAGAGTTGAGCAATACTGTTTAGAGGAGCGCCGGTTTGGTTGCGAGAAGACAGATGGGAGTATCCAAAGGTTTCAAGGTTTGTCTGGAGGGCAATCCAGTATTTGGAGGAAGTTTTTGGTTGGTTGTACATGGCGCGTTGAGCAATCCAATTCTGGGTTTACGGTTGATCGTGCATGTTCTTGTTTGATTGTTGTGCGATCAATCCGTTAGACCTAGTCCAGGTTAGGTGGAGCGTCAAGGTCTTGCGTGTTCGTCGCAGGCTAGGTCGAAGCTAGCTGAGAAGGTTGTTTCCTTAAAAGTTCGTCGCATGAGTGTATTAAGCGGTTTGTGGAGCTCAGGAGAGGAATCCGAGTTGTGAGTTGTTTTAAAGCAGTCAGTTCAGTTTCAAGTCCCTTCGAACGGGACAGGTAGGGTATCGCCCGAGGGTGGTGTACGCTGGGGCGTCAGGAGTGGTTTTGGACCCTTGTTGGGCAGTTCAGTTTCGGTGTTCAGTGCTCGGTATTATTGCTCTAGGGAATGCATTCCCGAATAACTCATGTATTGTGAGGAAAGGTGAGCTCTCCTGTGTGTTGTTTTGGGATGTAAGATTCCAGTTAGCGTTGACTCGAAGGATACGTCCCGAGAGTGCGAATGGTATGTGTTCCTGTGGGCTATAGGATGCGTCCTATGAGTGTCAGGTGTAGACTGAGTTAAGAGCAATATATATCAAGGGCGTGCGAGAAGTTTGGATTGTTGTTGTGCTTCGAGGTGGAGGTTTGGATCTTCTGGGGAGTCGGTTGTGTTGGCCATGTGTTCGGTAGGAGTAGTTTTGTTTCGCTAGAATAGGTTGCGTGTTGCGTGTTGTTATCAAGGGAGGTATTCTTAGTTTCAGATGCTTGTTCACGTGTGTGTTGATTACTCTAAGGAAGTATTTTTCCATATTAAGCCAGCGCTTGAGGGAGAAGTCCTGAGAGTGGAGTGGCATCGGCATCGTTACCTCGAGGGAGACGTCCTGAGAGTGTGATGATGACGGTAAGTAAGAGTAATCAATAGCTGACAGTGGCATGAGAATCGAATGGAATACAGACCTCGATGATATTCTTGTACGTTCGGTTTTGACGACCGGGATATCGGATGTAGTGTCTTGGTTGTGCATGTTCTTGTTTGATTGTTGCACAATCGATCGATCCAATTCTGGGTCTACAGCTGGTTGTACATGTTCTTGTTTGATTGTTGTGCGATCAGTTGGACATACCTGGGCAGGATTAGGAAACATTGCATTTTGGTATTTCGGGCTAGGGGCCTTGCGCGTTTTCTTTTAGATTCTTATTGTGGATGTGGGTAGGCGTTTAAGAATTTATTACGGATGACTCATGATCTGGAGACGGTGGCATTCCAGAGTGTGTATCGGGGACAGTGGTTCCTGTATATATATGGAGAGACGGTGGTACTCTCCAGGAGACGGTGGTCTCCTAGGTACTGATACTGGGACGGTGGTTCCTTTATAGTACTGAGCGCCTATATTGGGACGGTGGTTCCTCTATAGTGCCGAGAGACGGGAGTTCTCTCAGGGGGGGACGTGTTTTTCCCTAGAGTGTGCGTGTGTGAGGATGAGTTAAAAACGTAATAAATGTCTGAAAATGTGTGTGTAGTGTGGGTTAAGTTGTGGATTTTGGGATTATGCGTGTTTTTCCCAGTGGTTTTGGCCGGCGCGGGCCGGAGTGGAGTCTCGGGTAGACCTGTGTCTTGGGATTCGAGGTCGAATCCATTGTAGTGGGAGAGAATTGTAACATCCCGAAACCAAAAACTCAGTTTTTGGTAAGGGTGTCGATCGACACCATGGGAGGGTGTCGATCGACACCAAGTTCTGCGTTTTGGGTTGGTTTAGTTTTTAATCGTGGTTTGGCTCGGTTTGAGGGTTTTTACCCTAGGGCTCGTGTATAAAAGCCCTTAGGCAGTTCGTGGCCGCATCGAAAAGAGGGATCAGAGAAAAATAGGGAGAGAGAAGAGAGAATCCGATCGTTTGAGGATTGTTGCAAAGAAATCCTCGAGACATCGTTATTTGAGTGTTTAGAATCTGTAGGATTGTTGTTCTTCGTTGTTTCTCGAAGAATTCTGTGGGACCAGTGAGTTTTTAGGCCGTGAAGCTCTGTTCGTGTTGTGCTCGAGTCTAAACCGAATCCAATCGCCGTTTCTAGGCTAAGGTTAGTTGTGACCGCGGTTTCTAGGCTGTGACGATAATTGGTGGTGTTTTCGTGATTGTTTGGATTGAGATTTCGTGTGATGATTATAGTTATGGTTTTTGTGGTTTGCTTGTCGTATTGTGGTGATTTTTCTGTGCAGGTTGAGCGACTCGTGTAATCGGAATCGAGTCTCGAGAGGAGAAAGACTCGGTTCCGCGTTGCAGTGAGGGGTGTTGATCGACACCAGGTTTGGTCGTGTGTCGATCGACGCATATGTGGTGTCGCTCGACACCGGACTTGAAGTCGTGTCCATCGACACCTTTGTGGTGTCCATCGACACCTTTGTGGTGTCGCTCGACACGCAGTTCTGTCTTACCCGAATCGTTTTGTATTGTGTTGTTGAGTTGTGAATTGTGCCGTGTGATGGTTTATTAGTTGTTGTGTTATAATATCTGAGCCTGCTTGTTACGTCGGTAGGCGGGATGAGCAACTCACTAAGTATTTATGAAATACTTACGCAACTCTTATTCTAATGTGTTGGAGGTTAAGTAAGCGTGATCGCGGAATCATGACGGAGGAAGAGGATGATTAGGGATTTGTGAATTGTGATTAGGTTGTTGGAATGGATTGGACGATTATTGGAATTTGGAATTGAATTGAGTAGATGCTGTTAAGTTGTTAGTTTTTTTTTAATTCGTGAATTGATTATTGAATCTTGTCTTGCTGTTTATTGGATTGTTTTTCCTGAGAATGGTCTCATGTGTTTTATTCCCTGAGATTTCCGTATAGTAAGTGTTAGGAAAAGTAGTCGTTGAGGATTAATATTTATGTGAATATTAATCGGACTATTTAATTAAATGTTTAAAAAAAAAATGCAGGTGTTACACATATCTTTCACAGTATATGGAAGATCGATAAATTTTTCTCCTTTCTTCGCAAGCTAGTAAAAAAAAAACCGAGTTAACATAGTTCTCGAATCTCGATAGCTTCAAGATGAATATATATACCTGCTCAATGTTATAACCGGGACTTGGATCATTAGACAGTTGCAAAACTCTAGCGAAACGGTCCAAGCAATTACCAACAGCGATATCAATCGTCTCACCGAATATCCGATATCTCCCTTCACTATACGCAATCACTTGAGTATTCCCACCACTCACATAGAGAACAACGGGATCATCAGCTCCCGTAACTACTCTCTCCATCTCAATATGAGCCACACAATGATTCACCGCGACAATCGGTTTTTTCCAAAGCTGTGACAAGACTCTAACCACAATAGCTGTGACTTGCAACGGCGCTCCCATCCCAGGACCTTTTGTGTAACAAATACAGTCAATTTCTTCGGGTGTAATATTGGAAGTTTGGAGAGCTGATTTGACTAAAGGAAGAACATGATCAAGATGGTGATGCGCGGTTTCTCTAGGAAGGAAACCGTGACCAGGCGGTGTTATGTATGTATGTCGAGGATTTGCTAAGATTGTACCGTCTAGTGTTACAATCCCGACCCCGATCTTGTTCGCTGATCCTTCGAAACCAATAGCTATCTTTCTCTTCATTTCTTTGATTCAAGAACAGAAACTCTCTACACACAGAACAATAAACATAAATTGAAATCAAAACCCAAACATTTATTCACAAATTGAAATCAAAACCCAAAAATTTATTCATAATTGATTCGTAATATCTAACTTGCTAATCCCTAAACCCTAGAAAATTTCAATCTAAACACAGAAACAGAAAACAGAGTATCTCAAAGTATAAAATTAGCCAGAAAGCTTAATCAATAAAAAACAATCTTAATTTTGTTCAATCCACCATTTTCATTCACCGAAAAAAGAAGAAGACGGTCCCCCTCCGGCGGCGGCTGAAGCTCTCTATTGTGATTATTATTCTTGTTCCACAGATCAAATCTAAGTATGAAAGAAGAATATGAATCAAAAATCAATCGTACTAGCAGGTGAATGGTCACTAAATCCTTTTCGAATAAGAAAAGTAAACCAACGAAAATCAACCAAAAAAAGGCTCAAAACTCGAGTTCTACAGCTACTGAGGTTTCGATTTAACCATTCATTTCATAGACAACTAGATTCACTACACGATAAAAGGTAATTTCGTAAAAAGCGAATCTATAAACAATCGTTCTTGTACCACAGATCTTTTAAACTCCAAACATCACACAAAAGATTTCTACGAACATGTTCAGAATCAGATAAGACAAACCCCATAAGAGAAAATCGTTACCAGAACGACGGAGCAATGAACGAACCTGTAGATGGAGGCGGCGGATGCACAGGAAGCTAAGTGTAATCGAGTCTGCGAAAATAACCCGAATTCTTGAAACCTGAGAGATGAATTTATTAGTTGTTATATAGCATAAATGGGCCAAACCTACGAGCTAATGTGTGTGTGAGTTACTATGGTTCGTATTCTCTTAATAATTAATTTTTTTTTTTTTTTGGGGTCCAAAATAATGAAATTTATTTGATACGTATCTTTTTACACGATGATCATCTTAAATCACTCCAAAATTTCGACCAAAAAAAAAAAAAAAAATCACTCAAAAAATATCATTTCGGAAGCTGTCTTGTTGTTTTTCTTTCTGCTATTGAAAAACAAACCAAGTTTTCTACATTACGATTCCGTAAACAATCATGAATTTGAGGAAAATAACTTCATAAATGCATAAATTATTAGTCCTACAAGTAATGAGAAATAGCACCATAGCTAGTTTGTGGTAAAAATTTCACAGACGGAAACCAATCACGAACCGATCGATCCCAGCAAAATCAGAAACTATCTTCAAATCAGAGATATAGTTTTTGAGTTCATTGGTCATGTAATCTACAATCATCTTGCTTTGCTTCTCTCCATTAGTCTGGCATCGTCATCATCATAAACCAATAAGGTCATATATTAGTACATACTCAAAGATTTTCAAACTAATCCAACATTCACATAAACAACAATTTGCTCTTATACTAAAGAAAAATGTCACATTCAAGGATTGCTCTATTAGTAGCAATCTTAATCTTCTTCAAACGTAATACGATTGCACCTTCGAACTCAATGAACACCAACACAAAGTAACATTTCACGAAAAAAGGTCCAAGCAAGAGAGTGAAAACAAGTAGGTATATACCTCGAAAACGAAAAAGCCACCACGTTTAAGCATCTTCGAAGCCTCGTGACAGAGATGGAAAAGACTATCAGTCCCATTTACACCACCATCCAATGCAAGTATCGGTTCGTGTTTACCGACTTCAGCTTGTAAACCTTGAATATCATCACTTGGTATATATGGTGGATTACTCACAAGTTTCCCTTCATAACCTTTCAATGGCTCAAACCATGAGCCTTCTCTTACCTCAATCATCCCCTGCAAAATTCCATCACAATCACATATCAAGAATCCCTTTATCCTAAACCAAATTCAAGAATGTTCCTCAATCCACATTGTACAAGATGAACTGTTCCTTCTCGGACAGCAATTCCCTTTCTACCATTAGCAAAAATAACCATAACCGGATCGATATTTTTCAGATGTCAAAATATTCAGATTTCCGGTCATGTGGCTCGTAGCAGTATCCAAAATCCAGGAAGAAAACGAAATCATACCAGTCAAAGTATTGTTTGAGTTGTTTTTCACTGGGTCGGTTGCACTTTGTCTAGTTGCATTGAGGAGATTAACCACTCCATACCACTGCTCATCACTCATACCAATCACAGCCGCCTTGTGCCAAAAAAAAAATTGCCAAATTTTAGGGGCTTTTTGTAAGTTTTATAAAATTTAGGACCCTTTTTATAAGTAATTAAAAATTTAGGGCACTTTTTGCAAAATACATTAGCTGAAAATGTGGATGCCATGCGTGGGGCCCTGTGAACATGCACGGCCGCACAACATGAGAACCGGGCCTGATCACAGCATCTCGATCTTTATCGGTTATCACATGATTAACACGCTCAAGACAAGTGTTACTCACCGTATTAACTTCATCTGCATAGTGTGGCCCATTACGTGATTGTCCACCATTGAAGTTGGAGAGAAGAGCAGTTTTCATGTTACACGCCCATTCGTCATAATTGTTTACCTTCAACAACGAATACGAAATAATCGCTCCTGGATTATCCGCAGCCGTCAAATCATATGGTGATATGGTTCTTCTAACCTCTGTTCTTTCAATTGTTGTAGCAGCGGTTTGAGTAGTATCACGCATTGTTGATTATCTTTGTTAGATTCACAGAAAAATAACTTGACCTGGCTCAGATACCATGTCAAGTGAATGAAACAGAGAAGAGAGGCTGAGTTTGTGAAGAGTTTTCTGTGTATTGATGAAAAGAGAAGCGTACAATATATATATATATGACCAGCTACTCTAACCTACTTTCCAAAGAGGAGAAGATACCAAATTAAGTGCAAGAGATATCACATAAGCAAAAAATAGGAAAGTACATTATCATAAGAACTTTTCTAACAGATCATGGACGTTTAACAGCGATCTATGCGACGGTTCCTTCGAAGGAATTGCCTGTAACGAGTATCTAAAAGTCGCTAACATATCGCTACAAGGGAAATGGTTAGCCGGAAAACTTTCTCAGGCGGTTGCAGAACTTAAATGCTTGTCTGGTCTTTACTTACACTACAATAGTCTATATGGAGACATACCTCAAGAAATCACAAATCTTGCTGAATTATCAGATCTTTATCTCAATGTTTATAACTTCTCCGGCTCGTGCCATGGCTTTCTATCGAGGGACTGGATTCTCCGCATTTCACACGTGTATAGGGAAGCTAACCGTCTTGCCGATGAGTTAGCGAACTATGCTTTCTCTCTTCCTTTAGGTTTTCATTTATTTACTACTAGTCCGGACATTGTGAGTCCAATTATTGCTACAGATGTTGAGAGAGTTTCTGTTCCTCGACACGTTTGCTTGTAATTTTCTTGCGTTTAAATAAATTGGGGTTTCAGCCCCTCATTCCACCAAAAAAAAAAATAACTTCTCCGGCGAGATTCCGGTAGAAATCGGTTCCATGTCTAGCTTGCAAGGTTAGCTTCGACTTTTTCCTCTACCGGTTTAGATTAACCGGCTTAACCGAATTAGCCTTGGTATAGAGCTAGATCACTTTTCTCTCACACTGATTTTTTTATTATTATTATTATTTTATTACAAATTATGAGAATGGTTATAACGGACAAATCTTCTGCCTAAACCACAATAAACATATCTTTTTATTTTTTTGTAATCGATTTGATTTGAATGGTTGGGTTGTTTTTGTTTGTAGTTATGGATCTCTCATGCAACAGTTTGACAGGAAAGATACCGAAAAACATTGGTTGGTTGAAGAAGCTAAGTGTACTGTCTTTGCAACATAATAAACTAAACGGAGAGATTCCATAACTTGAGTATGTTAAGTAGGCTTGATTTAAGCTTCAACAATCTCTTAGGTTTAATCCCAAAAACCCTAGCCAATATTCCTCAGCTTGATACACTTGACTTGCGCAACAATACTCTCTCTGGCTTTGTTCCTCCTGGTAAGTAAATGATTCTTGAAATGTTTTTCGTAAAAGTTTATTTTATCTCTCGGTTTTTCGTTAATTTGTTTTTAAAGTCTTGTGATAGATTTCAAGAAGTTGAATGGGAAATTTCTATTTGAGAACAATACCGGGTTATGTGGTATCGATTTTCCTTCTTTGAGAGCTTGTTCTGCTTTCGATGATGCGAATATGGAACAACCGGGTGAAATAGACACCGATAAATCAACTCTTCACAACATTTCTGAATCCGTATATCTCCAAGGGCATTGCAACCAAACACATTGCAAGAAATCATCGTCGAAACTCCCACAAATGGCTTTGATTTCAAGCGTGATTACCGTCACTATAACATTGATCGGTGCCGGTTTACCAACCCTCTTTCGGTACAGAAGAAGGAAGCAAAAGATTAGTAACGGCCGAGTTTTCCGAGGGAAGATTAAGCATAGATCAGCAAAAAGATCTCCGAGCATCGCCTCTTGTTACTCTTGCTTACACGAAAGAATGGGATCCTTTGAAACTATATGACCCTTTTGGTTTTAGTAAAAATCACTTTCTTGCATTGGTTTATGATTTACATAGTTTTGCAACGATTTTAGTATAGTCCTTTTTCATTAGATTTGATATAAAACAAAACCCACTTTTCGAATAATCACATATGTAGACCGACAAAAGCAAGTGCAAAATGTCTTAACTCTTAACATATTGCCAACGTTATATAACATCTATTACTTATTTTTTTATATTTAGATGATAAAATCCTAAATGTATAACAAAAATTAACTAGAAAACCACAAAACAACCAGGATTCATAGTCAAATGGTTTGTGTTAATAATGTCATCGTTAACTCATGATACATACATGTTGTAATTGGCATAATACATTTAAAAAAAAAATCCAAGAAATGATAATAATAGTAATAAAAATTCCCTTATGACGACGGAACTGCGAACATAATTCATGATTTTATATAGTTTTTGTTGTTGTAAAACTCAATATAGATTCGATTAATTTTTATAGCATATTGGGAGTAGCGTGTAAATCCGTAATATCAACACCTATATATTTTTTAGTTATAAATGGGTTGAAATGTAGAGCTTCAATGTGAGAAAATGATCCAACGAGTGTAGTTGAAGGTCATGTTTGGCTTATTGTCATAACTTTTGGAATCATTTTGAAACTTGGATCTTCTTTTTGTTCTTTGTCAACACTTTCTTCATATTTCCTTCACATGCCACGTGAACATGTTTACGTGTGCCAGGGACGGCCCTGACCTAAAGCTGGTAAAGCTTGAGTAATATTAAGGTTTAGGGGACAAGTTCAATTTCTTAAAAGTTCGTTGTAGTCCAGTGGTTCGGTCTGAGTAATATTAAGTTTTAGGGGACAAGTTCAAATCCCACAGCATGCAGGTTATAGTAGATTTTTTTATTATGCAGATGGGGCATTTTTTTTCTTTTGGGCTTTAGACAGCCATTCATGTTGGGCCGGCACTAACGTGTGCATACGATACACATATTTGGATGTGAATAGTTAATTAATGAGTATAATTTAAATTCATTTTCTTGTAATGTTTCTAAAACGATTACTATAGACGATTTAGAAATGTCAATAATGTTTATATCGAGATTTAGAGGACATTCATTCCACTAGCTCTTCTTTTTATGATAGTTAGTTATAGACTTTATAAAGTAAAATTGATAGAAGATATGGACTTATTTAATACTATTTGTAAGTTCGTGTATTAAAACCTAACTTGGGGTTAAAACTAATTAACATTCATACGGGCGCATACGGAGAACGCAAGCCATCTTGCCTCCTCCATTGTGTGAGAAATTCACTATAAATACCGCTGAACGATACATCCATACCTTTAACAGTATATGGAAGCAGTGCCGGCCTTGGGTAGAGGCTGAGGAAGCAGCAGCTTGGGGCCTTTAGTATGTTTAATAATTTTAGGGGCCTTTAATTCTATAAAATCTTTAGTAGCTCTGCTGGTTTTAGTTTAGTTCTCAAGTTCAAAGTGCAAGGTTCGAATCCTAGAGAATGTTTGTTTTCTTTTTGTGATGAATCAGTGGCCAATTTTTTTTTTTTTATGAATAAATGGCCCAAAATTTAAAATGTGCTTGGGGCCAGTAAAAGTTCAAGGCCAACACTGTATGGAAGATCGATAAATTTTTCTCCTTTCTTTGCAAGCTAGTAAAAAAAAACCGAGTTAACATAGTTCTCGAATCTCGATAGCTTCAATATATATACCTGCTCAATGTTATAAGCAGGACTTGGATCATTAGGCAGTTGTAAAACTCTAGCGAAACGGTCCAAGCAATTACCAACAGCGATATCAATTGTCTCACCGAATATCCGAATATTGGATTTGATTGATTTGGGTTTGTTGTAAACGAAAATGACGTGGGGCCTATTGGGAGATGAGAATTTCTCTCGAGGGGATGAAGATTTTCCCTACGACGGTAGTCGGGGCGTTACATGATATATCATAGCCACCTCCTTCTTATGGTATTCGACTAATTATAGTTTTTTTTTTATTATTCATGCTTCCGTATATTAAATAACTCTTACCATGTCAATAACTCGAGTAACGTGTTAAAAATAACTAGCCCATTGGGTTTGAGGACCCATATTGTGTTTTTTAGATCTCTAAAATTGTTATAAACGACATCGTTTCTCAATTATTATTTTTCAGATCTCTGAATTTGTTGTAAACGAAATCGTTTCTTTTCTCACCCTAATTCCCTATATCGACTTGGATCTACGAAATTGTGTTGAAAAAAGTTTTTCTTCTTTAATTCTCATGCAAAGACTTGAATCGTCATCTTCGAACCCAATTGCTTCAATCAGGTTTAAGTTCTCTCTGCTTCTTCGTCTATCTTCAAATTCAGAATCGCAGAAAGCTTTGATTTTGATTCTGGGTTTTCTACACACATTCATTCATAAACGATTTGGAATTTTCTTGAAAATCGTTTCTTCTCTCTCCACCGTTTTTACTTCTGCAAAACTAAGAATTGTATTGGACTGGACAGAATCAAGACAAAGTTTTATCATATAAATTTTTCTGGGTTTTTTCCTCTTCGTGTGTGTGACTGTTTATACCGTACCAGGATTGAATCTTTTGATAGATTGGATTCAGTCACACGAATTTGAGCTGGTCACCAAGGGTTTTATGATCTGGTAGATACAGCAGCATTTAGAATCGTAACGGAAATCGTAATTTTGTGCCAAATCTGGGATCTTTGGAACCGAGCAGTGACATTGTGGTAATTTGAGGTGTTTTCAATGGCGGATCACCAAGATGACGAAGACTTGAAATTGGCTCTCAAGATGAGTATGCAGTCTAATCCTCCGGAGGCGAAACGGAGTAAACCAATTGAAGAAACTGGATCCGGACCTCAATCAGGTGGTTCTTCCTCTGGTGAGTCACTAGAGGCAAAGAGCCGACGCTTGCAACGGGAGATCATGGCTGCTGCAGCCGAGAAACGAATGACGGTTTTTACTAAGAGCCCTTCCCTTCAGCCTAGAGCTCGAGCTTCACCGATTACTGTTGTGGACAAGGATTGTGAACTCGTCAAGAGCGATAAACCGGTGGAATCTGGTGACGATGCTGACTCTGGGAGGGAGTTATCACCGGAAGAGTCTAATCAATTGTTCGCAATGTTGTTTGGGAGTCAAGTCTCGAAAAGTATACTTGCACAGTGGACTAACCAGGGCATAAGGTATGATTTTGCGTTACACTAGAACTGTCAATAATTTCTGCAGAATGCGGTTAATGATGTAAAGGAAATATCGTTATTGCAATGTCTGTGTCGTTTTTATCGGTTATTCGAAAATCATATATCATAGTTAACTTTGCAAGTCCATAATTTTGACTAATGCTTGGTCTACATTTCTTTAGGTTTAGCCCTGATCCTGAAACTAATATAGGCTTAGTGCAGCATGAAGGTGGGCCATGCGGTGTTTTAGCAGCATTACAAGTAATTCTCTTATTTTTCTTGTTCTGTTGACATTCTTGCAGTTGTAGACATTTTCCGTGTCTTGTCCGTGTTAAATGTGGTTGATGGCTGTTGACATTCTTGCAGTTGATGCTGACTGTTTCATTTTCTGTGTAGGCATTTGTTCTTAAATACCTTCTTTACTTTCCGGATGAAATAGGTATAGCTTCCTCAAGTATGGGTGTCAGGACCAAAAATCGATATGTTGCATCAGACTCTTTTGCTTCTGTACCAGAAGAAGCAAAAACAAGGTAACTTGTTCTTGGCAGATTTGTTAGACTACTATGATTCAGTTCTCAGTATCTGTCACTGACTTTCCCTGGTTTTGCAGGGCCCTTGTGAGAAGCATGTGTGAGATTCTATTTATGTGTGGAAACAATAACCGCACTGTAATAGCCACTCTCTCAACTTCTGAGGATTCCAATGCTAAAGGGCTCCCCATTGAGTCTGCTTCAGATTTGCACAAGATTTTAAGAATCGAGACATTCACAACTCAGTCCAGTGCCCTGAATAAGCTACAAGGCACAATAACTGCTTTCCAAAGTCGCATGGGTGCTTTACTATTCCTAATTTCTGCTTTACTCTCCCGTGGACTGGTATTATCCCAACCTTTATCCTTATTACGATTGCCCATGATATTGAATATGAATACTTCTTTTTCATGGACAGGATTCCGTTCAAACAGACAGGGATGATCCAAGCCTCCCCCTAGTAACTGCACCATTTGGACATGCCTCCCAGGTAGTAGAACAAACACATTTTAGAATCCAGACTGATCGACATTTTTCTTTACTTTCTATCCATATTTTTCTTGAGTATTCCTTAATTTTCTCTGTGCCTCTTTTGGATTTAGGAAATTGTAAACCTACTGTTGTGTGGAGAAGCGGTTCCTAATGTGTTTGATGGAAAGATTGATTTTGGAGGCAACATGTTTTTACAAGGCATATCTAAGCATGTGGAGGTGGGCTTCCTCACGTTGCTCGAGTCTCTCGGTTTCTGCACAGTCGGTCAGAATCTCAAATGTCCCAAATGGCCAATATGGGTTGTTGGCAGCGAGTCACATTACACTGTGCTGTTTGCACTTGATCCATCCGTCCAAGAAGAAAACGAACTTGAGCTGAGGGAGTCTCAAATAAGAAGAGCTTTCGATGCTAGAGACCAGAGCGGAGGAGGAGGCTTCATCAGCGCCGAGGCCTTCCACCAAGTTCTTCAGGAAACAAACATTAGACTCCCAACCGAGAAGCTCAATGATATTGTGGCCACAGGGTTCATTGTGTGGAGCGAGTTATGGCAAGTTATATTGGAGTTAGACCGGAATTTGGGAGGGATAAAGGATTCAACAGGAATGATGGGGAAGAAAGTGTTTGATATTTATCACTTCAACGGGATTGCGAAATCTGATATAAACGGTGGAGGTCAAGCAATGGCTGTAGAAAGCGTGGCAGTTCCTATGCAAAGGCCACGACTCACGAAACTAAGCGTCTCTGTGCCTCCAAAATGGACGCCAGAGGAGTACATGTCATCTGCAATGCCGAGCAGCTCTGAGAAAGACTCAGAAGTGAATCAGCCGAAACCGACACAGCATGCACCGTTGGTGGATTGTATCAGAACGCGGTGGTCACGGGCCACTTGTAGCTGGATTGGAGATCCTCCCAGTATAGTGTGAAGAATGTTGTGTAATGATAAAGCTTGAGGGTAATTCTGACCTCTTGGGATTTTATAGAAAAAATGGGAAACTGCTGATTTTATTTGGCATTTTAGACGCATCTGGACTCTCTTTGCGTTGTCCGTTTTTTTTTGTTAAATGTTGTGTATTGATGTAGATTTTTTGTTATTTGTTGAGATTAAACATTATTGAGACATTTACAAGTATACTAGTTTAATCAATTTTAATAATTGTGTTATTATTTGATCACAATGTTTCGGATAATAATTCTTCTTTCCGTCGACCAAAAGAAATAAAAAATTTCTTCTTTCCAAACATATTGAATTTTATCAATTTGAGTATATAACTCTGTTAAAAAATAAATGGATTTAGGAGAAAAAAAAAATATATATATATATATATATAGATATATTATATAACAATGTTAAAGCTACTAGTACTTGTTTGTATCACATGATTTAAAAAAAAAAAAAAAAATGTCAAACAGTCGGTTGTTAAAGCAATGTATTAATTTCCAAGTATTAAGCTCCTCTCAGTCCCAAAACCATAACAATAAAATTGACTAGTACGGTCGCACAGTATTGATGGAGTTCAAATAGAGGTCAAAGAAAAATGTATTAGTTTGTTTGGAAAAAAAAAATGCAAACATATGCAAGATGGCGGATTCGGATACGATTGAGACTTTCACTACGGTTATGTTAGCAAAACAACTTTGGCGATTAACGGATAATCTGAAATCTCTCTTTGGCAAAGTCTTTAAAGAAAGGTATTATCAAAACTCTACTTATTTATTTAAAATAAAGGTCTAAAGTCTGAATATGTCACTACAAGAAAACAGGCTTATTTCCGACGGAAATTTTTTCCCCTCGGAAATCCGTCGGATAGTTCCGACGGTATTCCAACGGAATGCTGACACAGAGGGTTTCCGTCGGAATTCCGTCACATTTTCAGACGGTATACCGACGGAAATCCACTCTCTCAGCTTTCTGTTGGAATACCGACGGAAGACAAACGGATACGAGATGTCGTTACATTCCGACGGTATATCGACGGAATTCAGACTTTCTGATGTCGGCAAAGTTTGATTGGTCAGCGTGTACGGGCGGACGGATTTCCGACGGCATTCCGACGGTTTCCGATGTCGGCAAAGTTTGAGTGGTTCCCATATCGTCTACGGTGGATGATGGGATTGGTGGGGTGTTATGTCGGAGGTATTGACGGAATTCTGACGGATTTTCAACGGAAATCCGTTCTACATAAGTTTGCAGAATTCGTCATTCCATCATAACAAAATTTCGAGTACCAAACAAAATTATAAAGATGAGTTCATATTTTCGGTCATGGATGGACGAGCCAATGATGGAAGAGGGGTCGAACTTATTAACGACCGAATACGCTCAAGGTATTTGCGAGTTCATGCAGTTACCTAGAAATCAAGAGGCGGCCAACAAAGGTCAGAATATCAAATGTCCTTGTTCTAATTGCTGTAATAGAATTAGTGTTGCGGTTCCGACTAGCAATGAACATTATTTTCCGTCTAGTGTAGGAGAACCTACAGCGGAGGTAGATGTTGGGGTAAGTACGGTTGCGATGGTTAACGATGCGTTTAGAGAGAATTTGCAGTCGGGTGGGTATCATGAAGGTGATAGGGTTGAAGAACCTAATTTAGAATCTCGAAGGTTTTTCGATATGTTAGACGCATCAAAGCAACCACTATACAGTGGTTGTAGGGATGGTCATTCACCGCTATCTTCTGCTAGTAGGATGATGAACCTGAAGACTGATTATAATTTGTCCGAAGAATGTGTTGATGCATTCGCCGAGTTCGTGAAAGATGTTTTGCCAGAAGATAATCTGGCCCCAGGATCATACTACGAGATCCAAAAACTTGTCGCCGGTCTTGGTTTGCCCTACCAGGTTATAGACGTGTGCATCGACAACTGTACGATATACTGGAGAGAAGACGAGAACCAAAACAAATGTAAATTTTACCAGAAACCCCGGTTCCAGGACACAAGTGGCAGGGTGAAGATTCCATTCAAACGGATGTGGTATTTACCCTTAACGGAGAGGTTGAAGAGGCTGTACGAATCAAAGCGCACAGCTAAGGCTATGAGATGGCATGCAGAACATAGTCAAGATGGAGATATCACGCATCCTTCTGACGCGGAAGCGTGGAAACACTTCCAATCCGTATATCCAGATTTTGCATATGAACGACGGAATGTAAACATAGGCTTATCCACTGATTGTTTCAACCCGTTTGGCAAGCATGGAAGAAAATATTCATTGTGGCCGGTCATCGTAACACCTTACAATTTGCCTCCATCTATGTGCATGCGGCGAGAGTTCCTGTTTCTCTCAATTCTAGTTCCCGGGCCAGATCATCCAAGACGGTCGCTCGATATATTCCTCCAACAATTGATCTGTGAGTTGCAGATGTTGTGGGAGCATGGTGTTGAGGCTTATGATGGTTCAGTCCAGCAGAATTTCTTATGTGGACCATAAGCGATTTTCCAGCGTACGGTATGTTATCTGGATGGACAACGCATGGAAGATTGGCTTGTCCTTATTGCCAAGACAATAATACAGCATTCCAACTGCAGCACGGAAGGAAGACTTCATGGTTTGATTGTCACAGGTGTTTTTTACCGGCAGATCATCCATATCGTCGGTCTAAAAGACATTTCAGGAAGAATCTACAAGTGTTATATAGTCCACCTCCGGAGATAGATGGTCGCAGCATATTGGAACAATTACGTGATTTTGGTGCCGAGCGAACTCCTGAATGTGGGGGTAATGGCCATCACCGCGTCGACGGTTGTGGGGAATATCACAATTGGCACAAGAAAAGTATTTTCTGGGATTTGCCTTACTTGAAAGACCATCTATTGCGGCATAATCTAGATGTCATGCATGTTGAAAAGAATTTCTTTGACAACATCATGAACACCATATTAAACGTCCCAGGAAAAACCAAAGACAACTGGAAGTCTAGATTTGACTTGCCATTGATTTGTTCGAGGCCATCTCTTCATGTTTCAAACGGTAGATTGCCGATGCCTGCTTACCGGTTAGACGCTGGGCAGAAAGAAGTATTTTTTGAATGGTTCAAAAAATTTGTCAAATTTCCAGACGGCTACGCATCTAATTTACGTAATTGCGTGGATTCGACGGAAGGCAAGTTTATAGGAATGAAGAGTCATGATTGTCATGTCGTGATGCAGCGTCTTCTTCCATTTGTATTTGCATATCTTCTTCCAGAACCTATCCACCAAGCAATTGGAGGTATATTTCTTACTCCCATTAGTTTCTTACTACCATAATATTACTATATATATATATTTACTAACTTGTTTAATTTTTTTTATAGGAGTTGGTGCATTCTTCCGAGATTTATGTTCAAGAACGCTTGCCGTCCAGGGGATACGTAACTTGGAGGCCAATATCCCGGTTCTCCTTTGTAATCTTGAGAAGATATTTCCACCGTCTTTTTTTTACATTATGGAACACCTTCCTATTCACCTCCCACGAGAAGCAGGCTTAGGAGGCCCTGTTCAATACCGATGGATGTATTCGTTCGAGCGTTACATGTTCCACCTGAAGAAAAATGTTAAAAATTTGAGCAAGGTTGAGGGATCTATTGTCGCACAAAGCCTAAACGAGGAAGTCTCACACTTTGCCGAATATTACTTTCCATCGGCAGTTCATACTAAGGCGAGACGTCCTGTCCGACATGATGATAGAGGTGAGAAAGCTGTCTATGCCGTGGGTGTTCCTGATTTGTTTGCCCAAGTTGGTCGAGCAAGTGAAAAAGGAAAGAAACGCAAACTATCAGCCCAAGAGGTCACACATTTGCATATGTATATCCTCAGAAACTGTGACGAAATTTTGGAGCACGAAAGGTATATCAGTTATTATAATAAATTTTTGGAATTATTTGCCTTTATCTACTAACGACTGTTATGTTACAGGATCTACATGTCTTTCTGATATATCATGGTTTTTACCCGTTTTCAACCATGATATACGTCGGTTTTGTATAGTATATTTGGTATTTGCGTGTCTTTTATAGTGTTTTGCAGGAAAATGGTCGGTTGGACCGAAACCATCCAAAGTGCTTCAAATATCGACTCATAAGAACGGTTTTCATTTGGATTTAGCTTCAGAGGTCTTCATGCAAGTTGTAGGTATTTGAGATAGCTTTCCAATGGAAGTGGTTTCAAGTCATTCCGATCTATGATTCAGGAGATATGGCCGTTTTACCGGAGGGTCTCTGGAACAACATTTCCCGTCGATCGACAGGAAACTGTGTCGATCGACAGGAATCTTTAAAACAGAGGAATTCATGACGAAGCATAAAAAAATCTCCAGAGAGTCCCGTGTCGATCGACACACCTTTAATGTCGATCGACAGGCGACCTGCAGACCTAATTTTGGGCACTTCTATAAATAGTTTTGTTTTGTTTTCATTGTAAAATATCTAGATATTATCTAAAAACTAGATCTATTTCGGAGAGAGAGAGAGAGGGAGAGATTTTGAAGAACTTGGAGGGAGATCTTTATGTTCTGCACCTTGTGACACCATTTGTATCTTCTAAACTCTATCTCTTTTATGAAATTCTATTCAGTTAATATGATTTCTTCATCTATTTCTGAGTAAAATTGCTTGTTAGGACATGGAGATTTCATGGGTTTTGATGAGAAATCAATAAAATCGAAGATTTTGTCGAGGTTATCCGTTAGTTCTTCGTTTAGACTGTTCTCAATGCTTGAATCTAGCTTGATCAATGCATCAAAATGGCGCCGCTGCCGGGGAACAGTCTCAAAGGCGCCATTTTGATGTCAGGCGTTTTTATACACAGGGCCATCAAAAACCCCTCGTACGTTGTAGCACAAAGGGTTATCGTATCCACAGAGAGGTTTGATTGATACACTAGGATTGCAATGATCCATTCTTAAGCTAGAGCGATGCTTTTTACAAGTAAACAAAAGACGGAACTATGTAACATGTGATGAGGATGGTTTAATTTACAAGTTCTCAAAGAGACGAGAGTTAGGCCATGGAAATTCTTATAGGCAATGAATCGAAGATTATCACAACTGTCAAAGTTCTATCACGCACCGTTCTAGAACTCAAACATGAAAGTATAACCAACTAACTGTCGTTACGAAGGCTATATATATTTAGACCCTCATGAATCATCGAATCTAAACACGCATTTAGCACGAGTTTGATATGTTCACAAAATCCCTAAGCCAAATATTCTTTGCGAATAGGTAACCTTGCCCATTTAGACTAGATTCAGGTTATTAATCCCACTGTCGTGGCTAACCAACAATCCTAAAATCAAGATTCTAGGTGATCAAGCTAGATTCAAGCATTGAGAACAGTCTAAACGAAGAACTAACGGATAACCTCGACAGAATCTTCGATTTTATTGATTTCTCATCAAAACCCATGAAATCTCCATGTCCTAACAAGCAATTTTACTCAGAAATAGATGAAGAAATCATATTAACTGAATAGAATTTCATAAAAGAGATAGAGTTTAGAAGATACAAATGGTGTCACAAGGTGGAGAACATAAAGATCTCCCTCCAAGTTCTTCAAAATCTCTCCCTCTCTCTCTCTCTCTCCGAAATAGATCTAGTTTTTAGATTTAGCTTCAGAGGTCTTCATGAAAGTTGTAGGTATTTGAGATAGCTTTCCAATGGAAGTGGTTTCAAGTAATTCCGATCTATGGTTCAGGAGATATTGCCGTTTTACCGGAGGGTCTCTGGAACAACATTTCCCGTCGATCGACAGGAAACTGTGTCGATCGACAGGAATCTTTAAAACAGAGGAATTCATGACGAAGCATAAAAAAATCTCCAGAGAGTCCCGTGTCGATCGACACACCTTTAATGTCGATCGACAGGCGACCTGCAGACCTAATTTTGGGCACTTCTATAAATAGTTTTGTTTTGTTTTCATTGTAAAATATCTAGATATTATCTTAAAACTAGATCTATTTCGGAGAGAGAGAGAGAGAGAGGGAGAGATTTTGAAGAACTTGGAGGGAGATCTTTATGTTCTGCACCTTGTGACACCATTTGTATCTTCTAAACTCTATCTCTTTTATGAAATTCTATTCAGTTAATATGATTTCTTCATCTATTTCTGAGTAAAATTGCTTATTAGGACATGGAGATTTCATGGGTTTTGATGAGAAATCAATAAAATCGAAGATTCTGTCGAGGTTATCCGTTAGTTCTTCATTTAGATTGTTTTTAATGCTAGAATCTAGCTTGATCACCTAGAATCTTGATCTTAGGATTGTTGGTTAGCCACGACAGTGGGATTAATAACCTGAATCTAGTCTAAATGGGCAGAGTTGCCTATTCTCAAAGAATATTTGGTTTAAGGACTTTGTGAACAAATTGAACTCGTGCTAAATGCTTGTTTAGATTCGACGAATTCGCAAAGAAATTTGGGATTCGAGGATCTAAAGATAGATAGCCTTCGTAACGACAGTTAGCTGGCTATATTTTCGTGTTTGAGTTCTAGAACGGTGCGTGATAGAACCTTGACAGTTGTGATAATCTTCGATTCATTGCCTATAAGATTTTCCATGGCCTAACTCTCTTCTCTTTGAGAACTTGTAAATTAATAAACCATCCTTGTTCACTTGTTCATAGTTCCATCTTTTATTTACTTGTAAAAGGCATTGCTCTAGCTTAAGAATGGATCGTTGGAATCCTAGTGTATTGATCAAACCTCCCTGTGGATTCGATAACACTTTGTGCTACAACGTACGAGGGGTTTTTGATGGCCCTGTGTATAAAAACGCCTGACATCAAAATGGCGCCGCTGCCGGGGAGGTTCTTGCATTGATCATTGGGATTTTGGTTCTTTTTAAGGCTAGAGTTTTATTTCTATTCTCTTTTGTTGTTAATCTTTTCACTTTTTGTCATGAAGGAAGTGACAAGGATGAAGCAACCGTCAAGCTAGTGACGTTAAACGCGCCATTGGGGACCTCCCCAAACATATCCATAGTCAAGCTAATGACTTAAAATGAGCGCTTAATGGGAGTCAACCCATTTACTTTTCAATTTCGTACTTTTGTTTTGATTTTTTTAGTTGAAATTTCGAATACTAAGCGAACTTGAATTTTTATTTAAGAAATGCAATGAGTTGTTCCCGTTGATCGTTTGTTGAATGTCAGTAGATGCAGGTTTGGACAACTTCGGGCTTCGAACCAGACACTTTGCGAGAAGTCGACAAAGGCGAAGTTGGGACAGAGCCTCATCTGTCGATCGACACAACATCATGTCGATCGACACGAAGGTCTCTGGAGAAACCTTTTGCGACTATAAAATTGATGTCGATCGACACATAATACTCTCTGTCGATCGACATGGATTTTAAAGATTTCAACAATACAACGGTCAAAAGGCAGAACATGGTCTGTCGATCGACAGATGTTCCTGTCGATCGACAGGACCCCCAAAAATGGTAATTCTGTATTTCTTTGATCAAGTTCGCATTTCATTTTATTTCTTTTACCGATCTCGGGCTTGATAACACTGGGGACAGTGTTAGATAAGTCTGGGGGAGGGAACTACTAACGTATTTCTTTTTATTTTGGTTTCAACTCATATTTTTTGGAAAATTTTTTGTTTTATTGAGTCAAAATTAGTAGAACATCCCTTCTTTTGGTCTTTTTCATCATGTGACCGTACTTCCAGAATTAGTTTCAGGGTTAAGACTAATGAAAAATCCTAGGATCGACCAATTGACTAGAGAAGTCCGCTACTTCCAGTATAATCCGCCAAGTCAGAGCTATTGCACGATACTCTTTGGGATCAATGTCCATTGAGCTTGACTCCTCATTCGTACCTGGTAAATGCAACCTCCTGTTGATAGTAATGGTACTCCTCTCCCCATATAAAAAGAAACATATATATATACATGTATATAAAAGATTAATAGGATTGGGGTGAAATGATAGTTCTCGAGTATGAGATGAGGAATTAATCCAATGAATCTTGTACTCGAGATGATCACCCAGCTTTAAGCAGTAGTCTGAGTCCCCTAAAAAGGATGATGAAAGACGAGCAATCTCACGAGCCTGTCTCCTCACAAGGAACAATCGTAGTGAGTCACGACCCTGTCTCCTAACAAGGAACAACATTAGTGAAATATGCACTGCTTTGAGTTCAACAATCACAAAGAAATAAATGTATATATATATATATATGTAAATATAAAGCGAAATAAGTCTGGGGGAGAGATTGAGTACCGAGTTTTGTATGAGTGCATTTATCACGGTACAGTATGGGAATGAGTCTAGAAGGTTCATGGCTTCGAGAACATTGAGGTCTAGCGATGAAGACTAACGGATTATACTGTGAAGTGGTGGATGGATTTGGAAGGTTGTGTGCGTCTGCGGAGAAGTACATGGTGGTCTGATTCTGGTTGGTTCTGGAAAGGTCAATCCGCTGCATCGAGGGAAGGTATGTTCTATGTTTTCAAAACCTCTTTTTCATTCTTGGTGTATGTTTTGCTTGAGGACAAGCAAATGCTAAGTCTGGGGGCGTGATATATCATGGTTTTTACCCGTTTTCAACCATGATATACGTCGGTTTTGTATAGTATGTTTGGTATTTGCGTGTCTTTTATAGTGTTTTGCAGGAAAATGGTCGGTTGGACCGAAACCATCCAAAGTGCTTCAAATATCGACTCATAAGAACGGTTTTCATTTGGATTTAGCTTCAGAGGTCTTCATGAAAGTTGTAGGTATTTGAGATAGCTTTCCAATGGAAGTGGTTTCAAGTAATTCCGATCTATGGTTCAGGAGATATGGCCGTTTTACCGGAGGGTCTCTGGAACAACATTTCCCGTCGATCGACAGGAAACTGTGTCGATCGACAGGAATCTTTAAAACAGAGGAATTCATGACGAAGCATAAAAAAATCTCCAGAGAGTCCCGTGTCGATCGACACACCTTTAATGTCGATCGACAGGCGACCTGCAGACCTAATTTTGGGCACTTCTATAAATAGTTTTGTTTTGTTTTCATTGTAAAATATCTAGATATTATCTAAAATCTAGATCTATTTCGGAGAGAGAGAGAGAGAGGGAGAGATTTTGAAGAACTTGGAGGGAGATCTTTATGTTCTGCACCTTGTGACACCATTTGTATCTTCTAAACTCTATCTCTTTTATGAAATTCTATTCAGTTAATATGATTTCTTCATCTATTTCTGAGTAAAATTGCTTGTTAGGACATGGAGATTTCATGGGTTTTGATGAGAAATCAATAAAATCGAAGATTCTGTCGAGGTTATCCGTTAGTTCTTCGTTTAGACTGTTCTCAATGCTTGAATCTAGCTTGATCACCTAGAATCTTGATTTTAGGATTGTTGGTTAGCCACGACAGTGGGATTAATAACCTGAATCTAGTCTAAATGGGCAAGGTTACCTATTCGCAAAGAATATTTGGCTTAGGGATTTTGTGAACATATCGAACTCGTGCTAAATGCGTGTTTAGATTCGATGATTCATGAGGGTCTAAATATATATAGCCTTCGTAACGACAGTTAGTTGGTTATACTTTCGTGTTTGAGTTCTAGAACGGTGCGTGATAGAACTTTGACAGTTGTGATAATCTTCGATTCATTGCCTATAAGAATTTCCATGGCCTAACTCTCGTCTCTTTGAGAACTTGTAAATTAAACCATCCTCATCACATGTTACATAGTTCCGTCTTTTGTTTACTTGTAAAAAGCATCGCTCTAGCTTAAGAATGGATCATTGCAATCCTAGTGTATCAATCAAACCTCTCTGTGGATACGATAACCCTTTGTGCTACAACGTACGAGGGGTTTTTGATGGCCCTGTGTATAAAAACGCCTGACATCACTTTCGCACGTGATTACCATTATGATAAGACAGATGCCGAACTTGCTGTCTTGAAAGATGAAGAATTTGAGGGGTGGTTGAAATGTTATGTAAGTGTAATATAATTAATTACTCATACTTTTCCAGGTTTTCACGTTCATATGTTACTTATTTCTTACTTCTATCATTTTTAGGTTTCCGATAGTATAGCAAGTGGTCAATCACTCCCGACATGGTTAGTGGAGTTTGTTCATGGTTTACGCAGCACCGCGACTTCATATCCCAAGTTTTGCACTAGGGGATATGTGTTCAGGATCCGTGAGGAAGGACGTTAGCGGTCAACTTCGGACTATGGTATTTCGGCGCAATCAGGTGAAACCATGTACTATGGGATTTTAAAAGAAATTTTGGAAATCCACTATCCAGGAATGTTGGACTTGAGGTGCATTGTGTTTATGTGCGATTGGTATGACCCAACCGATGGTCGAGGGGTTCGAGTTGACCCTCATGGTGTTATTTCGATAAATTCAAGCCGGAAACTACAGTATTACGATCCATTTATCCTTGCGTCTCAAGCAGACCAGGTATGAATACAATAATATGTTTACCTACGTACTCATACTTAAGGTTTGTTGTTCATGAATATTAACAATATCCACTCTTTATTAATAGGTTTGCTACATTCCATATCCTCGAGTTGCCTATCGTACAGATCCTTGGATCACAGTAACTCCAATTAACCCGAGAGGAAAAATATATGGAGTTCCAGAACAAGATGCTCTACAACCATCGAGAAGTATACCAATGTCACCTGTTGAGGAAATGGATAACATTGACCTTGTCATTGATGTCACACATATCGGGGATGATCTAGTGCATTCAGACAAAGAGGAAACACGTGACGAATTTGACGACGATTCAGACTCCATCCCTAGTGAAAGTGGACCAGAAGATTCAGATTAATATTTTATGAATAAATGTGTGCTTATGAATGTTGTGTGATTCAGACTTCATCCCTAGTGAAAGTAGATCAAGAGATTCAGGAGAATCAGACTTCATCCCTTGTATATCATATTATTTAATAGTATATATATATAGTCATGTTCGATGACTAATTGACGATAAATATTGGTATTGCAACTCCAATAAAACATAAGATTTAATGAAACATAAAATTTAAAACACATTCTTAAACAGGTACATTAGAGACTTGCAAATATTTAACACACAACGGTTATAGTACAAGTACATAATAAACTCCTCATTTTACAATCATCTGTCGGTTTCCACTCCGAACTTACCATTTGTTAGAACCATTTACTGATGTTCTTTTCCTTTTTTTTTCTTTTGTGGAGAATCTACAAATCCGTCGCACAATTCGCTTTTGATTGCATCAACATCTAGATTTATGTTTGGCTTGGCTGGGCTTTGGGCGAATTCGAAATCATAGTAATGCTACTTTGGTGGAGAATCTATAAATCCGTCGCACAATTCACTTTTGATTGCATCAACATCTAAATTTAAGTTTGGCTTTTCTGGGCTTTGGGCGAATTCATAACCATAGTACCGATCCTTACATATGTTTGAAGTACTTCCACCGTCAGTATCTGACTTTTCCATCCATTGACATGGTTGTTCGGCTTCGATAACCCGCTTATGATCAAGACATTGTGGCTGCCTATCGTAAATGTGGTGGATGTTTGGCGAGCAATGGCTGTCAGGCACTATTGTTGATGTGGAATCTTCTTTATGGATTGGTGAGCACGTATCAAATTCCCACGAGTAAGTGGGAATCTCTTCAGTGAATTCGTCGCAATGACCAGGGGTTTCCCACGAGTATTTTGGAATATAAAAAAAATTACCCTCAGATGTTGTTTTTGCGTCGTCATTAGGAGAGTTAAAAGACATTTTTTGTGTTATAGAGAGGTGTAGAAGATATACACTCCATCAGGTGTATTTATAGTAGAAGTTATATGCATAAACCGTCGGTATTCCGTCTGTAATCCGTCCGGATTACCCACGGAATTCAGACTACACGATGTCGGCAAAGTTTGATTGGTCAGTTGTACTGACGGATTTCCGACGGAGCTATGTCCTGGGAATTATGTAACGGATGTCCGACGGAATTCTGACGGTTTAGATGTCGGCAAAGTTTGTGTGGTTAATAAATCGTCTGCAGTGGCCGAATGGATAGGTGGGGTGTTATGTCGGAGTGTTTTGACGGTTTTCCTACGGAAATCCGACGGATATTCGTTGTACATATATGTTTGCACATTTTCTCATTCCTTCAAAACAAAATTTGAACACAAAATCATAACACAAAAATATTCAATTGCGTAATGGCTAACAAAGATCTATGGAATTACTATATGCAAAACTGAGCCCCTGGTCTAAACACTCCAAACACAACTCTTTTTCCTTCAAGCCCTCCTTACGATAACTTAAATGTCATAGATGCTCAACCAACAATTTCACTCCACCCAACGCAATGATCCCTGAACCAAACGCCCAAAATACCGGGACCTGGCCAAGTCGTAAGGCGAGGAATTTTTCGCAAGAGGGCTCATGATGCAAGGGTGGTGCGAGGTGAAAGTTCTCAAACTCGCCCAACACAAGATTTTATTTATGAGGTCATTAACGAGGCACCACAAGCCGACCAGGATTTTAGTAGCCCTGGGTGGACTTCTACTATCGATTACATAATCCGTGAAGGTATATATATATAATTACCGTTTTTACTTTTACAATATATTGTTATATAATGATTGTAGCTGACAAATACAAAATCTATCATTCATAAATGTAGGTTCTTATCGCAATAGGACCACACCATTCTGGACCCAGGTTGCAGAAATTCAATCTCCGCGTTCACAATTTTTGAAAATAAAAAAGGTTTATGTTTCCGTCCAATTTTATTAACATTTTGAGAAACAATTTATCTGACAAGTATATTCTATTTAATTATCAGATTGTGGCTATGCTCTCTAGTTTGACCCCCAATGACCAGGGAGATCTGCTTGTAACCTTAAAAGATCCGTCGGGAATAATCGAGGGAACCATGCACCATAACATCTTCAAGAATGACGAGTACAGACTCACGACTGCTGTAGGTGCAGTGGTTATCCTGAAGAATGTTACAGTTTGCCGTTTTGATAGGAACCCAAAGTACCTAAACATCACAGAGCGGAACATTGTTAAGGTAGATACACCATACGTTTATAAATATTTTTGGGAATGGTTAACTAAATTCAGTTTTCAAACAGATAATCGGTGCTAATACGATGATTGCTGAATACCAGCCAACGGAAGTATGCACCATCGAGGAGGAAGATGAAGGAACTACTGGGTACGAATATGAAACAGTTCCAGACTCCGATGAAGAATAAATATCTAACTCGTCCATGATTAAGAATTATTTTATGGTTACGGCTTTATGTTGCTTTTATTTTAAATAATTTCCTACTATCTATTGTACGAGTTTATCCGCATAATGTTGGTACGTGTAATATTTACTATTTTGGTATTTAAATTTATATTGCAATATAAATTGTATGTGTAATGTAATATTTATGAAAACCAAGGCAACACAGATAGAACTTGTGGGATTCACGGGTTTGGCACTTCGATTGGCAGAACGATTAAAGCCAATTTTGATATGGCTCTAACTCGTTCACATTGTCGACGGAATTTTATTTCACGCATTTGTAACCGCCGGAAATATTAAATATATGTAATAAAAATAAAAACCCGTCGGAACACCGTCGGAAATTAAGACGGTGTTCCGACGGTAGTTGATTTTTATTACAAGATTTGTTAAATAAACATAATAAAATTAAAACCGTCGGAATACCGTCTTAATTTCAGACGGTGTTCCGACGGTAGTTTTATTTTATAACCAAATTTATTAAATATATGTAATATTGAACGTAATGGCGGATCTAGTAAATTCCTTTTCAAGGAACCAACAATGGTTCGTCATAATTCTATATTGCAATATAAATTGTATGTGTAATGTAATATTTATGAAAACCAAGGCAACACAGATAGAACTTGTGGGATTCACGGGTTTGGCACTTCGATTGGCAGAACGATTAAAGCCAATATTGATATGGCTCTAACTCGTTCACATTGTCGACGGAATTTTATTTCACGTATTTGTAACCGCCGGAAATATTAAATATATGTAATAAAAATAAAAACCCGTCGGAAATTAAGACGGTGTTCCGACGGTAGTTGATTTTTATTAAAAAATTTATTAAATAAACATAATAAAATTAGAAACCGTCGGAATGCCGTCTTAATTTCAGACGGTGTTCCGACGGTAGTTTTTTTTTTATAACCAAATTTATTAAATATATGTAATATTGAACGTATTGGCGGATGTAGTAAATTCCTTTTCAAGGAACCAAATTTATTACCAAATTTATTAAATAAAAAAGTTATTTAGGCGGAAATATGGTTTTATGTGGTTTAATATGGGATATGGGATTATTTTATTGGATTTCCCGTACCGTTCCCATCTCATCCCGTTTTATCCCGTTCCCTTCCAGAATTTGAAACGGGACATAAGTGGGACGTATTTTTCTAGTCCCATAAATCCCGTTCCCGTTAGATCCTGTCCCATATTCCCGTTTGGGACGGGATCCCGTCTCATATTCCCGTTAGATCCTACCCTTACGGAAATATATTAATGCGAAATTATTTAAAATAAATTATAATTTCAGTCGGAATTCTGTCTTAAGTTCCGACGGATTGCCGACGGAAACCCTAATTTCACTTGCCGCCAAACAACTTTGTGATCATCGTCAAAGCGGGAAAACCGTCGGCATTACCGTCAGAGTTTTAGTAGTCCATCTGAATTCCGTCTGAATTCCGTCGGGTACCCTATTAAATCCACAGTCTTCATCATCCCCGAAGACATATCTGAAAAAAAACATTTTTCTCCAAAACTTCTCCTCCGTTTCTCCGCCGATTTACCGCCGATTTGCCGCCATTTTACCGCCGATTTGACGCCGGAATCGCCGCCGAATCCTTGCCGTTCTCCTCCGTTTCTCCGCTAAAACCCAATGTAAGTTTTACATACTTTATTAGAGTTTTTGCAAAATTGTTCTTTAATTTCTAGGTTAGTAAATTGGGATTTGTTAAATGTGGAATTGCAAAGATTGTTGAACATGGTTTAGTGTTCGATAAAGAGAATTTTACTAAATTAGGAATTAACGAATTTAGGAACTAAAGAAGTTAGGGTTCATGAGGATTTTAGAATTTAGGAAATGATTTTCATGTATTTTTGTGATTTTTAAGGATTGTTTATTATTTAATGTATGATTAATATGTAAAATTTTAAATTTCTAAATATCCTATATAGAATATTTTAAGATAATCATTTATAATCGTTAAAATTTAAAAATTTTATAACATTAATAAAATAATTTAAACCTTTAAAATTTTAAACCTATTTAAAAATAATAAAATTTCAAACTTTAAATCCTTTAAATCCTTTAAATTTAAAATTTTAAAAATTTATTACTTTAACAATTGAAACCTTTAAATCCTTCAAATTTATAAATTTATAACATTAATAAAACAATTTAAACCTTTAAAATTTTAAACCTATTTAAAAATAATAAAATTTAAAACTTTAAATCCTTTAAATTTAAAATTTTAAAAATTTATTACTTTAATAATTTAAACCTTTAAATCCTTCAAATTTAAAAATTTTATAACATTTATAAAAAAAATTTAAACCTTTAAAATTTTAAACCTATTTATAAATAATAAAATTTAAAACTTTAAATCCTTTAAATTTTAAAATTAAAAAATGTATCACTTTAACAATTTTTACCTTTAAATCCTTCAAATTTCAAAATTTATTAACATTAATAAAATTTGTCAAATTATAAATGTCAATTTTCCAACAAAACCTAAATCCATGAACTTTGATTTTTGAATATACAATATACAAACAAGCCCTGATTACTTAAATTTCAAAATTCCAATTTCCCAAAATCACTAACTCCATAAATCACAAAACCACATAATCCCAAATTCAATAAATTCATTTATTACAAAAATCTTAAATTCCTATCAATCTCTATGTCCCTAAATAACAAAATGTCAGAAAACTAAATTCCTTTAAGCTCTATATTGCAAAAAACCCTAATTCCGAATATCCTTATATCCCTAAATCCGAAATTTCCAAATAACTAAATCGCAAAATCTCAAAATCTCAAATTCCTATAAATTCCATATTCCATAAATCCCGAAATCTCAAACTCTTAGAATTTTGGAAATCGTAGGAACTATCCGCGATATCATCATTCTAGAGGAGGTGGGACTTCCAGTAGGGGAGGTCGGAGTGGGAGTGAGACGCATATCCCCGACAGTTCTCCCGACTTAAAGACCCCACACATGTCTCAGCCCCCGGCTACAGCCTTCTCAGCTCCCACATCCATGACCATCGAGCAGTTTGTGTCGCAATCCGGACGTGATAGGTTGACTCGTCTAGATCCAGACACGCCACCTAACACGATGTGGTAAGTCTTATTTAAATTTCTATTGGATAAAATTATTTTAGTAAAATATTTAACTAAACTAAATATTTTATTAGGTTCCAATACTCGGGAAACGGGATTACGGGTTCTATCAACGGAATGATGAATTCCTTGGTAACTAAACCGTATCCCACATACCACGATATGCCAGTGGAGGACCGAGACATTTGGTTCCGACAATTTGCGGTATGATTTTATTTTATAAGTTTAAAATATATTTCCTATATGACTCACATTTTAATTACTAATGCGAGAATGTGGTGTTTTTGCAGCAAGATTTTACGTGGGACCCACCACTCACTTCGTTGATCCGAAAGAGATTCGACGAAAAGGCTGCGAGGAAGTACTCGTTGAAGATGAACGAGTGGAAAGATGCGTGGTACAAAACCGGGAAGGTGCCTCGGGTTATGAAACATAAAGATGCATGTTGGGATGGACTAGTTGCACATTGGGAACAGGAGGCAACTCGGGCGACCTCAGAGAGAAACTAAACTAACCGCAATAGCGACCAGAAGGGGAAGGGAAAAGCGACCCACAACCTCGGAGCAACGAGCAAGGCTTCACTTGCAGACAAAATGGTAAATATTTAAATAATTCATAATTTTTAAAAATTCGCTAACAAAATTTTATATGTTAACAGTTTCAGGAGACCGGTGTGTTGCCTTCGAATCTTGCTTTGCTCATGAAATCGTGGAGACCGTGGAGAGGGTCGGGGAGCAGTACCTCCAATCGCAACCGATCGAGGAAGGAACTACGGCGCCCACCGAAGTTCCATACGAGAAGATCAACGAGTTCACCTACGAGGTTAGTAACCGTGTCACTTTTAAACAAATTTCAAAATAACTTTTAATACACCTAAGTTCTAAGATTTAATTTCTTTTTCATCGTAGGTGACTCCCAAGACCAGAGGCCGTGTTTTCGGCCTCCCTGAAGATAGTTGCTCGTCCGTTTCGTCGGTTCGTTATGGCGGTGGTAGCAGATTGGAGGCAGAAAACCGAGAGCTGACCGAGCGACTTAGGGCAGTGGAGCAAGCGAGAGAGGCAGATAAGAAGCAGGCCGAGGAAGCGAGAGAGAGAGATAAGGCGGAGGCGGAGGCACGATTTCGAGCTTCAGTACCCGTAGGCCGGAATAGGCCTTTTGAAGTTTTAAAATTTAATGTAAAACTTTAAAATACTTTTACAACAATTTTAATTTAATCAGTTTTTTTTTTTAATTTTTAATATATTTTTTAATTTTTTATTATAATTTATTTATTTTTAATTTTTAGTAACAAAGAACGAAAACCGTCAGAATTCCCTCGGTATTCTTGTACCGTTGGAACTCCGTCGGTAGTCGCTGGAAGTCCGACACCGTCGAAACTCCGTCGGTAGTCGCCGGAAGTCCAACTCCGTCGGTAGTCGCCGGAAGTCCGACACCGTCGGAACTCCGTCGGTACTCGCCGGAAGTCCGACATCGTCGGTACTCGCCGGAAGTCACACACTGTCGGAACTCCGTCGGTACTCGCCGGAAGTCGACGGAATCCGGCTATCCGTTATCCGTCTGAGAGCCGTCGCAGGTGGGCGATGGACTGCCGACGGGTTTTAATTTCCGACGTGATAGAATCGACGGACCAATCCCGTTGGACTACCGTCGGAAAAGGGCCAATTCCGACAGAAATGAGACGGTTTAGGCCGTCGGAATATCGCCTGTTTTCTTGTAGTGTGTGTTTAATTGTGAATATTTGTTTTTCAATTTCTATAAAAAACATCTTGGAGGAGAATTAACCACCTATAAAATTCAAACTTTCTATCGATCTGTTTGTTGATAAGTGATGTTTAAGATTATTATTATTATACACAAATTAAATAATATTTATTTTTCTTATTTTGAAAATAAAATATCAGTTATTATCTATCTAAAACAAATAAAAATCTATGAATTTTGTTTAACATAGTAAAAACATTCACTCAATTAGAATAAAAAATTTCTTCTGACACGTTATTTAAAAGCAAACAATGAAAGAGAGTATTATCCAATATGAACTTACCAAAAAAAAAAAGAATATCCAATATTGTTATAAACCCATTAGTGGATGCCCATTATAGGTATGTATTCTAGAAGGTTCTTGACCTACTTGTTCCCCAAGTATTGTAATCCTATATGTACTCTATATTCTCATGGAATAATACACAACACAATTCTCTCTTTATCTCTTTTTATTCACAACACGTTATCAGCACGAAACTCTAACCACTGAGTAAAACCCTAGCCGTCTGAGCACGAAACCCTAGTCGTCACATCTAACATAAATCTACCAAAAATTCCTAACCTATGCCGACTCCGTTCTCCACCGATGGTGTCTCCAACCTCTTCAGTGGTTAGGGTTTTTATTCTCCAACCTCTAACATAAATACACAACATAGTTATCGAGCAAGATAAGTATTTTTATTTATTTACACTTATCTCCACATGCTTTTGTCATAACGTGGGATGCATAATTCATGCATGTAGAATTTAACTTTTACATACCCTCTATTCGATCATGTTTATTATTGTTTTATAGTTATAGTTTCGTTGATCGTTGAATTTCATTATATGAACATGACTTTACTTTTAGATTCTCGATCATATCGTTTCATCAAGATCAGTTTTTTTTTTTCATACCTATACTCTGATTGTTCCTACAAAATCGTGATTCCATGATATTTTAAAACCTAGATTTCATCATAATTTAAAATTGTTCCTACACATGTCTATTATTGATTTACCGAGAACATGTTTTCATTTGTTTGGTGTTCATTGGTTATTTTGTTTTTGGTTAGTTCGATCGGTTGTATATGGACATCATTAATATGGAGAGACGTCTCTCGAAATCTCTATAACCTATTTGGAGAGACACCACAGCGCTCGAAATCTCTATAACCCATAACTCTTTTCCAACCGAGATAAGTTTTACTTGTGACTTTGGTATCATGATTTATTGAATTATAAATTGATTCATGCTTAATAAATTACCAATTTATATGTTATTAATCTACCTCGTTGGTTTTGAATTGATTTGGTAAATGATTAGAGTTGGTTCAGAGAATCATTGGTAATTCATTTGTTTGAAATCATTGGTTTTCAAATCACGATCCGATCTATTTTTTAAGAATTTTTAATTACTATTCACCTAATTGTGAATTAGTGATCATATTATATTGTTCAATATTCCGACGAGACATATGCTCGCTTTTATGGTTTTTGAATCATTATTTAGAATTTGTGATAAAATCTTTTGTTTGATTGTTCGAATATTATGGAGTTTTTACAATTAAATCCATGAATCACATCCACTTGATTATGTCCATTCCCTGAAGTGAATGTGGAAAAGAAGAGATCACACTAATAACACTAAACCCAAGGAAGTGGTTTTAGAAATTATCTTGAATGATCCAGATCGAGGTCAATGTGTTTCTCTCAAGAACTTAAACTCTCACTAGAAGTGAGAAAAGATATATGGGAAGAAAGAAGGAAAATATGGGAATAAAGCTCTTTAAAGGCTCTCGAAGAGTATCCAAATTATTATCTATGGGAATGAATTTTGAGATCATTGATGCGTTATACTCCTTCAAGTCTTAAAGTAAATAAGATAATGATATAGATGATCCAAGTTGAGATATGTTTTAATTTATGGAGTGGAATTTAAAACGAGATGGATGAACCTGGAGTTTTATCATCTCGTGGTGGAAGAGTAAAGAATCTCACATAGACAAGTGTCATATCTTGAAGATTATGTTCACAATTTGACCACAAAAGATCCATAAGTTCTTCGAACAACTCTAAAAGAAAAGTATGATGAGAACATAATATTACTTAAGACTCAAAATGAGTCTACACATATCAAAGATTATAAGACTTGAAGTCTATTAATAAATTGTCTTATTGATTATACTCTATTCCCTGAAGCGAATGTGACAAGAAAAAGACCACATATATATGTTTTGTTGGCTGCATATGTGAAAGTGGATATGAATGTGGTCAAGATCAAGATCTAAGAGTTTCCAACAAGAACTCTTATTTTAACCAGAAGTGAACAAACAGAAAAAAGAAATTTGTGAGAGGACAATACAAGGTTGTATAAAACATATATATGAATGCTCTAGAAGAGCACATAGATATCATTGTCTAAAGAAGGCAATTGGAGTACTTTATACATTCTATTCACCAAAGTCTCAAAAGAAAGGATCTAACGATCCGAGTAGGATATATTATTAATTCTAAAAATGGGATTCATTTCGAGATCAATATAACTACAGTGTTATCATCTCGAGGGGAAGAGTTAAAATCTCATATATTTTAAGTGAAATATCCAGAAGATTATGTTTACACTAAAAATGAGATTGATGAATCCTTCATAAAAATAAATCTATGAGATTTTTCATACGAAAAGTGAAAGAATTGTTGAATATCTCCAAATCACAAGTTTTTCCCAAGTTTGAAAGTATTTAAGAGAATCTACATATTTTGTACTAGATTGTACTACATAAAGATTCGTAAACCAGAAGTTTACTGATAATGAAAAATAAACCAGAAGTTTACCGAGAATGAAAAGTAAACCAGAAGTTTACTGAGAATGAAAAGTAAATCAGAAGTTTACTGAGAATGAAAAATAAATCAGATGTTTACTGAGAATTTAAATATTTGGCTTAACCGGATTGGTCATCCTGGCTTTATAGATGATGCGAAAATTTATAAAAGTGTGTGGATATTTTTGTAAAGAACCAGAAGATTCTTTCTAGTCATTTATCATATGTTGATTGCTCAGAAAGCAATATGATAATGTTTCACCAATAAGAAAAATAAACTGGAATTTGTTTATTTCTAGAAGTATATACAAGGAGATATTTATGGGCTGATCACCCACTATGTGAATTTTATATACAATTGCGTCGATTCAATGGACGCATTGACTCGATGGACACATCAACTAAATATTCACATTTATCCTTGTCATGAAATTGCAACTTGAAGTTTGCAAGGGTATTTGATAATGATGGTGAATTTATGTTTGAATACCCATTGAAATAAAGTGTTGAACATCCAGAAGCTTATGTTTATACACAAAATGGTTTAATACCATTGTTTCGCATCAAGCCAATGAATAACTAATAGGTCTCCCCATTATTATTGGTTTAGGATCAAAAACCAAATAATTCCCATCATAAAGACGTTTGAATGTTAAAAGTGCTCCACCACATCATTTTAAGATGGGACCTCAAAAAGAGGATAAAAATATATGTTGGATATGAATAATTGTCTAGAGCTATCCCAGAAGGATTTTTATTGCTCGAGTCTCATATTTACATTTTCATGAGTTAGTTTTTCCAACATCAGGGGGAGAAAATAAACAGCTGGAAAAATATATAAGTTTCTATGAATTATCAATGATCCTCGGACTAGAGAATGTATATTAGAAGTCCAAAAAGATAATTCATAAGAAAAACTTGGCGTATTATGTTCCAGACGCTTTGATGATCCTAATAGAGTGATGAAATCACTTATACCAGCTGTATATGCTCTAATCAAAATTAATGTCCTAGAAGGACTATATCAAACTGCTAGTGAGTCTAAAGATCGCATGAAGCATGATAGACCTATTTGGTTCTAAATATAAGAATCCTCAAAAAGAAAAGTGAGCATAAATTGAGAATGACCAGATTGAGAAAATCTCTAAAGATCTCCAAAAGAGAATCAATGATCTCTAGAAGAGAAAGAAACATGACAAATTAAAAAGTTCAAGTACTTGACAATGAAAAGAGCTAGCTAGCTATGTCATGTTTGGAATAAGTAGAACCGAACAACAAATCGACGTCGTAATATTTTGCATGCTAAGAGCAGTTGATATTGTTAGATAAAAGAGAGGATCATGAAAGAAAGTCTATTAAAGTGTACACAAAGTAATGATTGGCCAAAATGGAAAGGAAAAATAGACTTGTAATTATATTCTCTTGAAGAATTTTTTTGGACCAGTAGTCCATGCACCTGAAGTGTAAAACCAATGAAAGATAAATAAGTTATTGTGTGAAATTATCACAAAGACAATGAGTATAATATAAAGAGATGTATTCTCTTGTGGTGGATGCACTTAGCTTATCTTATAAGTCTGGCATAAGAGATGGAACACTTAGCTTATCTTATAAGTCTGGCATAAGAGATGGAACACTGGGTAATACTATTATGCAATCCTTGAAGGATATAATCCCTAAATGATTAGTGATATCAGAGTTATAATCCCTGAAGGATTATAGATATTAAAAATTATGTTCCCGGGAACTCTACTTGATCAAATGAGAAGAAAATATGTAACATGAGGTATAATCATGTAAATGTATACCCATGTAAAGATCATCAAAACTCCAGCAGAGTTATCATAATAATTATGGTAAAAGATCACTTTATAATGAGATTTGTATACAAATCCTGGAAGAATTTAAATTGCTAGAAGCAAAATTCTTTTTGTGGAAACTGCAGAAAATTGAATCGCTCTCTTTATAGATTGAAATATCAGGGACTATTTTCTAAGAGAAGCATATAAGAATGATTCGTCTTTGCATATTCAGAAGGAATTTGTGACGATTACATTGTATGTTGATGATTTGAACATTACTGGAACTCCTGAAGAGATTTATAGAAAGGATTTGGAAAAATACTTATAGATCATGGCAAGAATCTATATAAGAATGTTCACATATACTTGGTCCTGAAGTACCAAATTTAAACTGATGTTTAAGACATTTATCGGTCTCTTTCATGATTGAAAGATGGGATTTTGTATGATAAGAAGGAAAATATGCAATAGACCAGAAGTCCAATGATTTGAGATATCATATAACAATCATACAAGTTTGTTTATTAAGACCGTGCTTATAATCATCTAAAAAGATAGCATATATGATCGGAAGTCATCTCCAGAAGAAGATATTTTCGAGGGGGAGAAATACAATGATGAGTGTGGATGTACTCTTTTTCCTTTGTCATAGGTTTTATCCCATTGGGTTTTTCTATGAAAGGTTTTTAATGAGACATCAAAGAACACGCAAATGATAGACATTGATATTACGTTTTTAGGGTCATCAATTCCCCTTGTACGTTGTAGCACAAAGGGTTATCGTATCCACAAGGAGGTTTGGTCAATGCACCAGGAATGCATGATCCTTCTTAATCTAGAGCAATGCTTTTTACAAGTAAACAAATTATAAAACTATTAAACAAGTAAACTAAAGATGGATATGTCGGATATTTAACTAACTATCAAGAAGAGATTAACGACTGTCGAGGTTTAATTAAGCACCGTTCTAGAACTAAAACACGAGAGTATAGCTAGCTAACTTCCGTTACAAAGGCTATCTATCCTTAAATCCTCAAATCCCAAATTCCTTTGTGAATTTATCGAATCTAAACAAGCAATTAGTACGAGTTTGATTTGTTCACAAAATCCCTAAGCCAAATTCCTTTGCGAATAGGTAATTTTGCCCATCTAGACTAGTTCAGGTTATTAATCTCACTTCCGTGACTAATCAACAATCCTAAGATCAAGATTCTAAGTGATCAAGATAGATTCTAGCATTAGAAACAGTATAGATGAGGAACTAACGGATAAACCTCAATAATTAACCATCAAATCATCATCAATCAAGCCAAATCAAATACCCAACTAGAACCCTAATCTAAACATGAAGAACAAAGAGAAAAAGACACAAAGATAAGGAAATTGCATAAATAAAAGATAGAGTTGAAGAAATCTTCTCTAGAGTGGTATTTTTATGAAAAACAATCAAAATCTCTCAAAAGAGAGAGTTTGGGTCGTGCCCAGCTCTTCCAGGAAGAAGAAGACTTACTAGATATTTTTGCAAGAAAAACTATTTATACAAGTGCCAAAATAAGGAAAATATTTAAGGAAAAACGGATATTTTTGCTTCTGCCGACCTCGTGTCGATCGACGTAAATTCCTGTCGATCGATGGGAAACTCTCTGGAAATATCCTCTATTTTTAAAGATACCCTGTCGATCGACGTAATTCTATGTCGATCGACGCTGGTGTTGTTCCACTCGGTCAAGACCGGTACCCTCCGGTAAAACAGCCATATCTCCTGAACCACAGATCGGAATGACTTGAAACCACTTCCATTGGAAAGATATCTCAAATACCTAAAACTGTTATGAAGACCTCTGAAGCTAAATACAAATGGAAACCGTTATTCTGAGTCGATCTTTGAAGCACTTCGGATGGTTTCGGTCGCGGTGGTGTGATATATTCCGCAATGACCTTTTATGATGGCTATCTTCACTCCTCCAACTCCTCTGACTCCAAGAACACCTGAAAATGGCTCAAGCAAGCCAAAAAGAGTACAAAGACAACCTAGGACATCTAAAATGCAATGCAATGCAAATGAGACTTAAATGCATGAAAATATCCCAAAACTATACAATATGGGATCAAAACCTATGAGAATAAATCCCTAAAAACAAGTAAAATATGGTGTTATCAACTCCCCCGGACTTGCCTTTTGCTTGTCCTCAAGCAAACAAGAAAAGACAAACCGAAAGAGAGGTTTGTAAGTGGGAACTCAAAACCAAAAGAAGCACTAAAGGGTTCAACAAGATGTCCTAAAAAGAACTAACTCGATGCACAACAAACTCTACTCAAGAAGCTTTTGCCATACTCATCACTTATGAAATATTACTCCAAATCCCGATACTCAAAATACATCTTGCAATCAACTAACATTCAACTCCTTAACATTCATTATTATGTTTGGTACGGTCTCACAATTGGAAATTGAATCAATACCATTTGGTTAGGTAGAAGAAGGCTTGAAAATGATATTAAGAGAAGGTTTATATTCCTTTTGGTGGTTAAATCTCAAATGCAAGTGTCACATTATGCAAAAGCAAGAAAGAAAAGAGACAATTGATGCATACAAGGTTAGGAATCCAAAGTTCTACCCATTATCCCCTTGTTGCATTCTCTCATCTCTCTTTTCTCACTATCTCATGCTTAACCACTAGCCCTTTTTGGCTAAATCTTTCTTTCAAATCTTTCTCAATCGGGAAAATCCAGTGGATAGGATGGTCAGTCGTGATCCAATGAGCATTCTTCATGTGCTCTATGTCCACATATGCACTCTTACTCTCTACCGTATATCCGCTCTTGGAAACTTTGCATCGCTCGAAGATCAGAGTGAGGAAGCTCCCCACAGGTAATTGCTTCTTACCTGGGTTAGTAAGAGAAAGTGGAGTGTGCTTAAGCGAGTAAAGGTACTCCATCAACACCATTCCCATGTTTGGTGTTGTAGTGTCCCAAGTGGCATTATGAATGATGCCTCTCAAAGCGTAAGATAACAGGACCAACTCGTGACTCCTAACCTCCACCGGTTCCATCTTGCATATGATGGTAGTGGTAATCAATCGAAGCAGGTAGCGGGCAACAGGATGACGCACATCAGCCTGTGCAGAACCCCCCACCTGATAAGGACCAGTACCAATCTTACTCCACAGCGTATGCACGCCGCCAGGAATGTCCCTCGCTAAACCGACAAGTGGAACCTCAGGAAATTCAAAAGTCCTGCAAACAGTTGCAACACTCATTTTGTATCGCTTCCCGCTACTCATGAAGCTCATGGAGAAATGTCTCGGATCTAGCTTCTCCTCTGGAGTAGTTACACTACTGGATAACTTCAAGGTGGCAAAGAATTGGCGGACAAGGTCGGGATACATTTCGTGTTTTCCGTCCACCAATTGTGCCAAACCCATCTCCTCTACCAATTGCATCACCTCGTCCTTGATTTTCAGCTGAGCCAGTGACAGTTCATGGACGAACTTGGTGGTCGCTATTGGGACCTTGAGCCACTCGTTGTAGAGGAGGGAGTCATAATCGTCCCAAGTGGGTAGACCCTCCCTCATATCAATCTCGTCACTTGTGAGCACCGACTTCAACGTCACCCCCATTTTCAAAGACTCAAAGTCAACTTTCATCCTTGTGTTCTCCTCTCTTGGCCATTTCGGCCTAACACCACGATGAATATTGTAAGTAGGTGGTGGAGGTTGAGAACTCGAGCCTTCATCAGGTCGTTCGGGTCTCTTTGTGCCCTGAGTTTGTTTTGGTGCCATCTGCAAAGGAAATCACAAAAAAAAACACGCAGACGAAATCAGAAACGAAGTAATAACATGGAAAGAGCCTTTCCTGTCGATCGACATAAGTCTCTGTCGATCGACAGAGAGGGCTCTGTCCCAATTCTTCATTCGACAAAAATCCAAAACAAAATCTTGACTAAATCAAACTCAGAACAACTCCTAGTATCTCTATTTAGCCCTATGTTCAACAAAACAACCACGATTCACACCAATTCAAACCACATTCCAAAGCCCCCAAAATTTAAAGTTCAAACCCTAATTATCAAGAACAACACAATTGATGCATGAAATTGGTTCGAAATTACTCTAAAAGTGTAAAGAAAGTATTAACAACAAAAGAATCGAACCAATTTAACCCCAAAACTCATCACTTTTCTTCACAAAAACGGAATGAAAAATCGTGAAAAGGGAAGCATATCTTGTTCGATTGTGAAAACGAGTGGGAGAATCGAATAGAGGAGGAAAATCAAAGTGGATTAGGCTCAAAAATCGATTGATTTGGTCAAGTTTTCGAAAATCTAAGGTTTGGGGAAGAAGAAGTGGTTGTCGATTGATAGAGAAGAAGAAGTGAAAAAGTGAAAAAGTTAGGTTAAATCCACTTACCTCGTGTGGTTCGCTGCCCGTGTCGATCGACATAGTATAGCTGTCGATCGACAGGACGCTCTCTGTCATAACATCTTCAGTTCGTGTCGATCGACAGAATTCTATTAAATATTGCTGTCGATCGACAGATGCCAAAACCAGAAAACCACAACTAAAAACCAAAGCTAAAAACCAAAGTTAGTAAAATGGAAAATTATATACATACTTACAAATGGGTTGCCTCCCATTTAGCGCTTGTTTTTAGTCATTAGCTTGACTGTGTTGAAGCTTGAAGCTCAGGCTTCGGGTGCATCATCCAAGGGTACCATGTGTCCCTCCGGAATCTTGGCTTCCGCCCAGCAATGCTTCACCCTCTGACCATTCACCATGAATTCCCTTCCGTCCTTTGTGATTAACACAACAGCTCCATGTGGTCTAACCTCCTTAATCGCGAAAAGACCTGACCAACGAGAACGCAATTTACCAGGAAAAAGCTGTAAACGCGAGTTGTAGAGCAATACCTGGTCGTTGGGTTCGAAGTTCCTGGAGATTATCTTCTTGTCATGGTATACCTTTGTCCTCTCCTTGTACAACTTGGAGTTTTCGTAGGCATGAAGTCTGATCTCATCCAGTTCGTTCAGCTGAATCAATCTCCTTTCTGCAGCAGGCTTGATGTCGAAATTGAGACGCTTCACCGCCCATGCTGCCTTGTGCTCAAGTTCCACCGGAAGATGACATGCTTTCCCACAAAGCAGATGGAAAGGAGTGGTTCCCAGAGGAGTCTTGTAAGCAGTCCTATAAGCCCAGAGTGCATCGTCCAGCTTCGTAGACCAATCCTTCCTCGTGACACTAACCGTCTTCTCAAGGTTTCTTTGATCTGCCTATTTGAAACTTCCACTTGACCATTCGTTTGTGGGTGATAAGGACTCGCCACGCGATGATGAACACCGTACTTCTCTAAGAGTTTAGAGAATATCTTGTTGATGAAGTGTGTTCCACCATCACTGATGACTACTCGTGGTACTCCAAATCGTGGGAAGACGATGGTCTTAAACAGCTTAATGACCACCGCGGCATCATTCTTCGGACTAGCAATCGCCTCCACCCATTTGGAGACATAGTCCACATCGACTAGTATATACTCATTCCCATAAGAAGATGGAAATGGACCCATGAAATCGATGCCCCAACAATCAAAGACTTCAACCTCTAGGATGAAGTTTTGCGGCATCTCATGTCGCTTACTAATCTTTCCTCTCCTCTGATAAGCATCACACTGCTGAATAAACACATTAGCATCTTTAAACATTGAGGGCCACCAGAAACCCGCCTGAAGAACCTTGGACACTGTCTTGAATGTGGCAAAGTGCCCTGGATATTCAGAACCGTGACAGTGATGAAGCACATCTCGAGCTTCGCTTTCTGCAATGCATCTCCTATAGAGCCCATCTGAACAATGTCGGTATAGATAAGGCTCGTCCCAATAGTACCTCCGAAGTTCTCTCATGAATTTCTTCTTCTCATAGCCCTTGAGATCATCCGGTGTAGTCTCTGCAGCAAGGTAATTAGCTATGTCGCTAAACCATGGTCTATCGCTTTCCGAAACTGCGTTTGACTCGTGAAGTTCCATCTGAGCATTCAGTGTCGATCGACATAGTTGGTTCGTGTTGATCGACATAGGATGTTCAGCACAATGGTGTTCGGACAGTAAGCACTCTGTCGATCGACATAGGTCTCCGTCGATCGACGGTGAAGTCTTTGTCTCAACACTTAGCCGATTTCCCTCTTTGGTCGCTTGGGATCCAATCTCTATGAAGTGTACACTTTCCTCTGGGAAGTAATCATCGATTGGTAAACTATCTTCTATCCGAATGCGCAAGAGATGATCCGCTACACCATTCTCTACTCCCTTTTTGTCCTTCACTGATGTCAGAGGTTTTAACCCAAATAAAACTGCAAGTGCACAGACAATCGCAGTAGTATAAAAGGTATCGAATCCACAGAGACCAAGGTTACACTATGAAACTATAGATTTTGATTTAAAGCTAAGATAAAATATGGGTTTTGATTTTCGTAACAAGCAACAGCAAATAATCAAACGATGTAAATTCAATAAAGAAAAGCACTAGATTAAGGTCATTCGCCGGTGACTTCGGATTAAGGACTGAGCAATCTATTTAGGATTCAATTAAGCGCAGCCTAGAACTCGAACATAAGTGTAATATTGCCCCACTGTCGTGATGCATCAATATCTTTATCTAACACCCTAAATGCCTAAACTGTCGTTTGGATTCAGCGATGAAGACAAGCAATAATGAATTGGTTCAATTTGTTCACAATTGATTGTAACAATCAACTGTCGTTGGTTACACACCAATTGCTCACCAATAGTTTATCTAGCAACCTAGAGCACTGTCGTGAATAAGTTTAACTTGAATTCATAGACTAGATGATCAAAATAGTCTATGCAATACGAATCCCAATTGATGAAGACAAATGATAACATTCCTATTTGGCTCAGTCACTATAATCCTAATTCACCATTGAAATTCCCTAACCTAGCTAATGGACTACTCAAGCATGGAGAATAAAAATGCAGCAATCAACGAGAGAGAATTCATAATGATAATAAAAGAGATAAGGGATTTAGAATTCTTCTCAATAGATGTTGTGGAATGATTCTCCAAATGTTAGAAGCAAATCTAAAAAGGTCTCTAAAGAAACGTCAAAAGAAAACTCTCTCAAAAGAAATGTTTCAGGACTCCCCTTTTAGGAGGTGGCTGCCTCTTATTTATACTAAAATTAGGGCAAAATTGGGTCTGGCAATGGGACCGGTCGGTCTGGTAATGGGACTGGTCGGTCCTGATTCCAGGGAGCTTTTGGAGCTTCGGACCTTTAGTGAGCAGGTGCTCACTTCAAACCGAGCAGGTGCTCGGTTTTGAAAAACGCCATCTTTTCTCCAGATTCGTACCTTTTGCTCCAATGACCCCCCATGACTCCAATCCATGCATGAGAGCCTCCTAGAACCTGCAAAGACACAAAATAAACTAGAAAAAACCAAAAAGACTAAAGAAACGATAAATAAAAGAGACCAAAATACTAATATATCATTCACCTTAATGTCAAATTCTTGTAGGAGTAGGATCCATCTTAACAACCTCGGTTTATCGTCTTTCTTTTGCATCAAGTACTTTAGTGCGGAATGATCCGTGTGCACTGTCACATTGGCTCCAATCAAGTAAGAACGAAACTTCTCGAAGGCGAAAACGACTGCTAACAACTCCTTTTCAGTAGTTGCGTAGTTCCATTGAGCTTCGTCTAGCGTTCTACTAGCGTAGTAGATGGCATAAAGTTTCTTGTCCTTCTTTTGTCCTAACACCGCCCCAACTGCGTAGTCACTAGCATCGCACATCACCTCGAAAGGTAGATCCCAGTCAGGAGGTTGCACTATTGGGGCACTCACCAAAGCCTGTTTGATCTGTACAAAAGCGGTTAAAATATTAGCATCAAAATCAAATTTGATGTCCTTACAGAGCAATGTGGTGAGTGGTCGAGCAATCTTCGAGAAGTCCTTGATGAATCGCCGGTAAAAACCCGCGTGCCCAAGGAAACTATGAATTTCCTTGACCGTAGTTGGCGGTTGAAGGCTCGTCATAACTTCAATCTTCGCACGGTCCACCTCGATTCCATCAGCTGAAACTCTATGGCCAAGTACAATCCCATCTTGCACCATGAAGTGGCATTGCTCCCAATTAAGAACCAAGTGCTTCTCCACACATCGAGCAAGCACTTTCTCTAAGTTGTCAAGGCAGTCCTTGAACGAATCACCATGGACCGAGAAGTCATCCATGAAGACCTCCATATGTTTCTCAATCATGTCGGTGAAGATGGAAATCATACACCGTTGGAATGTGCTGGAGCATTACAAAGTCCAAAGGGTATTCTGCGGTATGCAAAAGTGCCATAAGGACAAGTAAATGTCGTCTTCTCCTGGTCATCCGGATGGATGGGGATTTGGAAGAATCCAGAATACCCATCGAGGAAACAGTAGTAGGGATGCCTTGCTAAACGCTCAAGCATCTGGTCAATGAAGGGCAATGGGAAGTGGTCCTTCCTTGTGGCCGCGTTTAGCTTCCTATAATCTATGCACATCCGATGTCCAATGACATTTCTCATCGGAATTAGCTCATTCTTCTCATTCTTTACCACTGTGACGCCTCGTTTCTTTAGTACCACGTGAACAGGGCTAATCCAAATACTGTCAGAAATGGGATAGATGATCCCACCCTCTAGGAGTTTCAAGATCTCCTTCTTGACAACTTCCTGCAAATTTGGATTAAGCCGCCTTTGATGCTCAACTGATGATTTGCTCTTATCCTCAAGGTGGATCCTATGCATACACAAGTCCGGAGAGATACCTGCAATATCATCAAGAGAATAGCCGAGAGCTGGGCAAAATTTCCTAAGCTTGCTCAGCAGTAAGGCGAGCTCTAGATTGTTCAAAGAAGAATTAACAATCACAGTGTAAGTAGAATTTTGACCAAGAAAGGCGTACCTTAGCCCTGCGGGAAGTGGTTTGAGCTCAAGCTTTGGAGCTATTTGTTCACTCCAATCACTAACTCGTGGAGTTTTCACTGAAGCTTCCCCCAAACTCGCACTAGTAACCAATTGCTTCCATTCCCTGCTAGCATCCATCATCCTAGCATAAACCCTTGCATCATCATCAAATTGTCCTTCCTCTTGCACAGAGTTCACCAAGGTCCTTTCCAAGGGATCAATGGGATGTATCTCATTGAAAACTTCCTGCGCGAGGTCGGTAAGTGTGTCCACGTAGAAGGTGTACCCATCTATGGTAGGTCTCTTAATAAGCTTGTCCATTTCGAACTTCATCTCGAGACCTCCTACTCTCAAAGTCATACTGCCTCCTTTGCAGTCAACCATAGCACCGGCCATGGCCAAGAAAGGTCTACCTAGGATAAGAGGATCCTTGGGTTCCTCGTTGTAATGTAGAACAACAAAGTCAGTAGGAATCAAACAGTTCCCAACCTTGATTGGGACATCTTCCAATACTCCTTCTGGAATCCTTACTGACCTATCCGCTAGGATAAGAGTAATCCTAGTGGATTGGAAATCTGTCATCCCAAGACTCACGGCAACTGAATGTGGCATGAGGTTAACACCAGAACCTAGATCACAGAGAGACCTCGGAAATCTATCCTTGAAGATCAAACAATCCAAAACAAAGCTTCCTGGATCCGTTAGTTTCTCTCGAATCCTGTTCTGAATCACTGCACTCACTTGTTCAGAAATCATGGCCACTCCTTCCTCAATGCCCAAACTCTTGGTGACAATCTTCTTTACATACCGTCGTATCACAGGACTGAGTATAACGGCATCAACAAAAGGAAGCTCTAACACTAGCTTGTCTATGATGGTCTTGCATCTTGCATCTTCAAGCTCTTGCTTAGACTTCCTCTGACTCTTAGGATAAGGTACTTTGGGTTTGTACACTCTCTCGACTGTACTATCTGACGGTTTTGAAAAAGATGTCGGACTGGGGGCCTCCTGTCGATCGTCAGCGATAGGTCCTGTCGATCGACAGGTATCTGGTTTCAACGTATCGGCCTCTTTCTTCCCTCTGCCGATCGTCACAGGAGTCTTTGCCAAAACTTTCTCTGTTTGTGTTGATCGACAGGAAGGCGTGTCGATCGACGGAGGAGCCTCTGTCTGAATTTCATCTTCATCAAACTCTCCAAATTCATCAAAATTTTCTATACCAAGTCCTTTCGTCAACACAGGCTCTTGGGTTACCTTTCCACTCCTCGTTGTGATGGCAGCAACGGTATGCTTCGGGTTAGCATCCGTTCTAGATGGAAGAAATCCTTCTTGTCTCCTAGAGTTCTCGGCGGTTTGAGCAACTTGAGTGTCTAGCTTCTTCACATGGAGATTGATAGACTCAATTTTTCCATTCAGGTCGGTGTACAAAGCATCGATTTTGCCATTGAAATTCACCGTCATATTCTGCTGGCCCTCTAAATTTTGCTCTAGCGTCGAATCTGTCTTGTTATCTGACGTCTTAAGAGGAGGAGTTTGGTAAGAAGAAGAACCGTAGTTCCTAGTGAAGCTGCTCTCATAGGGCTTCTGATAGTCCGTATTTTGGAATTGCGGTTTGGTGTAGCTAGGTGTGGCTGGATTTCCAGTGAATGTAGATTGACCTTGATTCCCAGGGAACGTAGATCTCTGATTGTTTCCACTGTAGTTGTTTCCACTGTAATTTCTGTTACCCTGTTGATTACCAAACCTCTGTCCCTGAAAAGCATTACTACCAACGTAGTTGCAGTCCTCTTCATCCTCTTCTTCCTTTGGAATGAAGGTTTCTACCTCCTCAGCAAACTGCACCTGCTTCTTTCCCACTAACAAGTTATGCACCGAGTCTAGCTTAGCTTCCATCTTAGCCATATTACCTCCATCTGCGCTCTTGCCAAGCTGCTTCCTCTCGAAGTCTATGTTCTTGGTGCTACTACTTGAAGCCATGTTCTCAATGAGCGCCAACGCATCACTTGGAACATTGGTGTTGAAGTTCGCCCTACTTGCTGAATCCAAAGACATCTGGTGTCTCCAATCGATTCCTCTGAAGAAGATTCCTAACAGCTGTACATCACTAAAACCATGATGAGGACAATCTCTCTGGTAGGATTTGAATCTTACCCAGGCATCCTTGAACGCTTCAGTTGGTCCTTGTTTGAATGTCGAAATCTTCATCCTTAGATCCTCAGACCTTGTCTCATCGAAAAAGTTGATGAGGAAAGCATTCTTCGTGTCCTCCCAAGTAGTTAAAGAACTGGGTGCTAACTGCTTAAGCCAGTAAGCTGCTTCTCCGCTGAGAGAATACGGGAAGAGCTTACAGAAAAGGTAGTCTTCAGGAACTCCATTGGCTTTGATGGTGGACGCTAAGTCCTCAAACATCTCGATGTGGTCCATGGGATGTTCTGAAGGAAGACCATGAAAAGGGTGCTGAGCTACCAAAGAGAAGTAAGCGGGCTTCAGCTCAAAGTCATTCCTAGGAAAGGAAGGAGGTCTAATAGCAGCCCTGTTGGAGTAGAACTCCTGAGGCCTGTAGTGCTCTCTCAAAGTACGCACATGCTCCTGCTCCTGCTCCTCTGGTATCACAGTTCCATCGTCTTTAATACTCTGACCTTGAGCGTTGTACTTCCGTCCTTGATGGTCCGTGATGACTCCATCTACACCGCGGATCAAGATTACTCTGTTGTTGGCCATCTTGGCTGCTCTCGTTGCTGCTCGGTTTGCTCACTCTAACTTTCCAATCTCAGGATGGAGATCTACTAGCTCTTCGTTTCGATTACTTCTGGTTGGGCGATTAGGCATAAACCTGAAACACACAAATACGAAGAGAAAAGAGCAAGTTAGTATTAAAACAAAAATAAATATTTAGACAAAATCTTAGTAACTTGAATTGAATGGTAAATTCAATTCCCCGGCAACGGCGCAAAAATTTGATACGGGCTCAAATTCACCCTAACTACTCTCTCAAATTAAGAGATCGTAGTAGTATTTAGGGATCGAATCCACAGGGAATTGAATATACAATCAATCTCAGTGTTCAAATTATGCTAAGTAAAAAGAAGTAATTGGAATCACAATTCATAAAACAAGTAAACAAGAGATGGCTTAATTTCAAGTTCTCAAAGAGACGAAAGCTAGGCCATGGAGATTTCTTTAGGTAATGAATCGAAATCAAAGATATAACAACTATCGAGGTTCAATTAAGCACCGTTCTAGAACTCAAACACGAGAGTATAGCCAGCTAACTTCCGTTACAAAGGCTATCTATCCTTAAATCCTCAAATCCCAAATTCCTTTGCGAATTCATCGAATCTAAACGAGCAATTAGTACAAGTTCGATTTGTTCACAAAATCCCTAAGCCAAATTCCTTTGCGAATAGGTAATTTTGCCCATCTAGACTAGTTCAGGTTATTAATCTCACTTCCGTGACTAATCAACAATCCTAAGATCAAGATTCTAAGTGATCAAGATAGATTCTAGCATTAGAAACAGTATAGATGAAGAACTAACGGATAAACCTCAATAATTAACCATCAAATCATCATCAATCAAGCCAAATCAAATACCCAACTAGAACCCTAATCTAAACATGAAGAACAAAGAGAAAAAGACACAAAGATAAGGAAATTGCATAATAAAAGATAGAGTTGAAGAAATCTTCTCTAGAGTGGTATTTTTATGAAGAACAATCAAAATCTCTCAAAAGAGAGAGTTTGGGTCGTGCCCAGCTCTTCCAGGAAGAAGAAGACTTACTAGATATTTTTGCAAGAAAAACTATTTATACAAGTGCCAAAATAAGGAAAATATCTAAGGAAAAACGGATATTTTTGCTTCTGCCGACCTCGTGTCGATCGACGTAAATTCCTGTCGATCGACGGGAAACTCTCTGGAAATATCCTCTGTTTTTAAAGATACCCTGTCGATCGACGTAATTCTATGTCGATCGACGCTGGTGTTGTTCCACTCGGTCAAGACCGGTACCCTCCGGTAAAACAGCCATATCTCCTGAACCACAGATCGGAATGACTTGAAATTACTTCCATTGGAAAGCTATATCAAATACCTACAACTTTCATGAAGAACTCTGAAGCTATATACAAATGGAAACCGTTATTATGAGTCGATCTTTGAAGCACTTCAGATGGTTTCGGTCGCGGTGGTGTGATATATTCCGCAATGACCTTTTATGATGGCTATCTTCACTCCTCCAACTCCTCTGACTCCAAGAACACCTGAAAATGGCTCAAGCAAGCCAAAAAGAGTACAAAGACAACCTAGGACATCTAAAATGCAATGCAATGCAAATGCGACTTAAATGCATGAAAATATCCCAAAACTATACAATGTGGGATCAAAACCTATGAGAATAAAACCCTAAAAACAAGTAAAATATGGTGTTATCAGACATGCAAAGAAGATTGTTATCATTATAATGATATATGAAAGTCTATCAATCTCCCAAATGAATATCATACATTAATGATATGAAGAGCAACAAAGAGAATAATCAAGATGGATCACTTTAAAGAAATATAAGTTTGCAGAAGAAAGGCGATTTACATGTTCTACAAATTCGTTTAAGTGAAACTTTGGCGGACTTCTATGCAAAGACACCTCGAGATGCTACTTTCAAGAATCAAGTTCACGTCGTCATGAAAATATCAGTTTTGGCATTCATCTGGGGGAGTAGAAGCGCGTTGCACTCTTTTTCCCTTAACCATGGTTTTGTCCCATTTGGGTTTTCCTGGTAAGGTTTTTAATTATGCAACATCTTATGCGCATTAGGATTATTTTACTATAATGGCATCCAAGGGGGAGTGTTATAAACCCATTAGTGGATGTCCATTATAGGTCCGTATTCTAGAAGGTTCTAGACCTACTTGTTCCCCAAGTATTGTAATCCTATATATACTCTATATTCTCATGGAATAATACACAACACTATTCTCTCTTATCTCTCTTTATTGACAACATGATATTTTGAGACAGAGAGACTTATAGAACTTTCAAAAACAATAAATAGAGTTGTATACCGTTGGAAAACACATATTTGGTCATTGCATCTTGTAATGTGTCGGGGAAAACACTGAAAAGATAACATCCGACCGCACAAACGGTCCAATACCATCAAACATGATTAGAAAAACAAAAATTTACTATATCATCTTTATTTTTGTCTCATAACCAATATTACAAGTTGGCATGTGTCCTAACCACTTAACTTGTCAGCGTACTAAACATATGATGCTTTTTGTCTCGATTGACGCATAAAGAAACAAAAATTTGGTGTACAATAAAGAATATGCGTTGCTTCCCAGAATCCACCAAAACCGGCGCTATTTATGCCACTTTTAATACAACCCCTAATGTATTATTAATTGACAAACATATTAAAAAACTTACAAAGAAAATTTTAGGTTCATTTGATGTATAGCTAAATTGATCGAAGTTTTGGGTTTGAGGGCGTAAACTTGCACAAGTTTATATTCGATTCCATTCAAAAAAAAAAAAAAAAACCATTCTGTAGTAACTTAGTGAATTATAACATTGTTTTAAGAAATTTTAGTAAAGTGTGAAAATAATATCGATACGGTTTACCAAATCTCTCTGAATAGTAACCTCAAACGATATGATATAATAATTACAAAATAGTTAAAAGTTATAGAAGAGGTAGAAATGATAATAAAAAGAACTTAGTAGAAATTGTTTCTTGCTTCTAAGGTTTCGATGATTTTAAAGGTGCGGAGATAACAGTGGTTGAAGCCTTGCTAGCCGAACGCTCTCATGACGTAAAAAAACTATAGCTAAAGCTTAAAACAACCAACACGCACATGAGCAAGTGCCTCGAAGCACGCAGGAGGTGTGAATGGGATTTTATGGTGGAGGAAGCAGATGCTGCTATAGCAGCTAAATCAGATTTATGCCCACTTCTCTCACTACAAGAAAACAGCCGCAAAACCGACGGAAGTGATTTCGTCAGAAAGTTACCGACGGTATACCGACCGATTTCCGTCGGTAATCTGTCGGAATTATTTCCGACTGATAAGAAGACCGTCGAAAATCAGTCGGATTATTGGATCGTGTAACAAGCCGGTGCCGACGCCGGAGGAGATTCCGGTTGTTTGTCGGAAATCCGTCGGAAAATACGAACGTCGATATTACCGTTAATATTTTCCGACAGATTTCCGACAGACACCCAACTAGCTGTCGGAAATCTGTCGGAAAAATAGCCGTTATATAGTCGTTATTATATCCGTTGGCTTTCCGACGCCTTTCCGACAGATTTCCGACGGTCAGCGTATATATATATATATATATATATATATGATTCCACACATCTTCATTCACTCACAACAACAACAACTTCCAACTAAACATTTGTTAGAAAAAACCCGTTAAGAGAGGGAGATGTCATCTTCTATATATTATAGATCGTGGATGGATGAAGAGATGTATGATCCGGAGTCGAAGACATTAAATGAAAGTTATGCACGAGGTATATGCGAGTTCATGGCGGTTGTCGGGAATCGACCGGAGATAAAATGTCCATGTTTAAATTGTTGCAATTCGCGTAATGTTAAGGTAGAACAAGTTTGGCATCACTTGTATACCCATGGTTTTATGTCGGGATACAAAATTTAGTTTTTTCATGGAGAAACTAATTATGATGGTGGTAGTAGTAGCAGTGCACCATATGTTGCGGATAGCTTAGGCGAACATAGAACAGATAGCTTAGGTGAACATAGAACGAATAGCTTAGGCGAACATAGAACGGAAGTAGATTTTGGTGTAGGTACTGCTGAGATGGTTCATGATACGTTTAGAGAGAATTTGCCATCGATCGTAATAGGGGAGGATAGAGTAGAAGAACCAAATGAAGAAGCTAGAAGATTTTTTGATATGATAGACGCAGGGAAGCAGTCATTATATCATGGGTGAAGAGATGGACATTCACCTTTATCAACTGCTAGTAGACTGATGACCCTTAAGACGGACTTCAATTTGGCGGAAGAGTGTGTTGATGCGATAGCAGATTTTGTGAAAGATATTTTGCCTGAAGATAATCAGGCACCTGCATCATACTACGAGATACAGAAACTTATAGCTGGTCTTGGTATGCCGTATCAGGTGATAGATGTATGCATCGACAACTGTATGCTATATTGGAGAGAAGACGAAGACCGGAGAAGATGTAAATTTTGTCGTAAACCACGGTATCAAGATACTGGTGGCAGAGTTCCAATTCCATATAAACGTATGTGGTACTTACCTTTGACAGCGAGGTTAAAGAGGTTATATCAATCTGCGCGAACGGCAAAAGAAATGAGATGGCATGCAGAGCATCGTCAAGATGGAGAGATTACACATCCTTCAGATGCAAAAGCGTGGAAACATTTTCAAATGTTGTATCCGGATTTTGCATACGAGTCAAGAAATGTGTACCTCGGGTTAAGTACGGATGGTTTCAACCCATTTGGAAAGCATAGAAGACAGTATTCTTTGTGGCTTGTAATCGTAACACCGTACAATTTGCCCCCTGGTATGTGCATGCGTCGAGAGTTTTTATTCCTCTCCGTTCTTATTCCCGGCCCTGAGCATCCAAAGAGATCACTTGATGTATTCCTCCAGCCATTGATTTATGAGTTACAAGTGCTATGGAGTCACGGTGTTGAAGCGTTTGATGTTTCACGGCAGCAGAATTTTCATATGCGTGCGGTCCTTCTGTGGACTATTAGCGATTTCCCAGCATATGGTATGCTATCTGGATGGACTACTCATGGAAGATTATCGTGCCCGTTTTGCCAAGACAACACTGACGCTTTCCAATTGAGGAATAGAAGAAAGCCATGTTGGTTTGATTGCCATAGAAGGTATCTACCGGACGGCCATCCCTATTGTCGGTCTAAAATATTATTTAAGAAAAAAAAAAAAGTGTTTGATGCTCCAATTGATGAGATAGACGGTCGTACTATATTGGAGCAGTTGAGAGATTTTGGTGTTGAAAGGACTCCTGATTGTGGGGGTAATGGGCAAAAACCGGTTTGTGGTGTAGGGGAAGCTCATAACTGGCACAAGAAGAGTATATTTTGGGATTTGCCGTATTGGAAGGATCATTTATTAAGGCACAACCTTGATGTGATGCATGTTGAAAAGAACTTCTTTGACAACATCATGAATACGGTGTTAAACGTCCCGGGAAAGACAAAAGACAATGTGAAGTCTAGGATGGATGTTTCAAAGATTTGCAACCGTGATTATCTTGAACATCTTCCCGATGGTACATATCTTTTTCCTCCGTACCGATTGCAATAGAAAAGATAAGAGAATTTTTCTGGTGGATTAAAGACGAAGTTAAATTCACCGATGGATATGCAGCTAATCTGGGTAACTGTGTAGACTCGCGATACCTAAAGTTTATAGGACTGAAGAGTCATGATTGTTATGTACTGATGCAGAGGCTTCTTCCATTTGCTTTTACCCATCTCCTTCCTCAAACTGTCCATGAAGCTATTGCAGCAGTTAGTGCTTTCTTTAGGGATTTATGCACGAGGACACTTACAGTTGAGGGGATCCGCAATTTAGATGCCAATATACCAGTGATCCTTTGCAATCTTGAGAAGATCTTTCCGCCGTCTTTTTTTGATGTTATGGAACATCTTCCCCTACACCTCCCCCGCGAAGCCGAACTAGGTGGTCCAGTTCAATTTCGTTGGATGTATCCTTTTGAGCGGTACATGTTCCATCTAAAGAAGAAGGTCAAAAATTTGGCTCGAGTTGAAGGTTCTATTGTCGCACAGAGTATCAATGAAGAATCATCACAGTTTGCGGAATATTACTTTCCACGGGAAGTTCGTACGAAGAGTAGACGTCATGCTCGTCATGATGATAGAGGTGAGAGAGTCATGTATCCCGCGCTAGTCCCTGAGTTGTTTTCGCAAGTTAGGCGGGTGACTGGGAGAGGGAAGAAACGCTTCCTATCACAAGATGAGTGGAGTCACTTACATATGTATATCCTAACGAATTGTGAGGAGATGGCAGAGTACGAAAGGTAAAAACAGAACTTATTTAAATACTTCTTTTTTTTAATACCTAAGTAATATATAGGTTTCATATGTTATATATTGTTGTTTGCTTTCAGGATTTACATTGCATCAATACGTCGCTATTATCCGGAAATGACAGAAGACGAACTTGGAGAATCTAAGGAAACCGATTTTGTAAATTTGCTGCAATAGTACGTAATTACAAGAGATAGTTTCTAGCCCAAGCTTCGAAGCAACTTCATACGTTCGGTATTGCACTAGGGGATTTGCATTTAGGATTCATGAAGAAAGGCCGAGGCCAACTGCAGATTACGGTATTTCAGCTACATGTGGTGATAAAGTCTACTACGGGATTCTCAAAGAAATATTGCAAGTGCGCTATCCAGGAATGTTAGGCATGAGGTGCATTGTTTTCTTGTGTGAGTGGTATGATCCATCATATCCAAAAGGTGTTCAGGTGAGCCAATTTGGCGTCACTTCATTAAATTCTTCTAGGAGGCTGCAAAAGTATGACCCATTCATCCTAACATCACAGGAAGACCAGATTTGATTTTAAAATTTTATAATACGTGCGTTATTGATAAATAATGATATTGTAATTGCCTAAATTAAATATGTTTGTTTCAGGTATGCTACATTTCTTACCCTAGGGTAACACATCGAGGAGATCATTGGATTACAGTGACTCCAATTAATCCAAGAGGGAGACTATATGGAGTTGCTGAGCAAGATGCTATGCAACCAACTAGAATTACTCCGATGGATCCAGTTGATCATTCTTCTGCGGTGGACCTTTTTGTTGATTTCACAGAATTTAGTGATAATATAGTACATTCAGAATCAGAAGAAGAAGTTGGAGAATTTGATGAAGACGAAGACACAATTCCTTCGGAAGGATCAGAATCAGACTCAGATTAGTTACATTATATGTTTGTATCTGTAAACATAAACAAGAATTTCAGATTATTTATATTTTTGTTTTTTTTAAATAACTTGATTTTGCGTCGGAAATCTGTCGGAAATCTGTCGGAAACGTATCTATTTTTCCAACAGATTTCCGACGGGTTTGGGGATTTGAGGTCAAATTCCAGAATTTCGAGAAGATAAAGTCTCAGCATACAATTCTAACAACAAAAGTAAAAGATAAGAGAGTAAATAACCTTATCGATGTTATACAGAACATGATTTGCGATTTGGTCATGTTTCAACCAAAAGCGTTTCATACAGTTAGATATACAAAACAATAGATGTTTACTGAAAATACGAAAAATACAAACTGTTTAGAATTTGAATGTTGCAATGATCATTATCAAGTATTTTATCTTCTATATCATGATCCAATCATGCTATTAACTGGTATGAACGAAAACGGATCGTTAAAAAGCTCAAAACCACAAACCCGTCGGAAATCTGTCGGAAAATTGTACATTTTTCCGACGGATTTCCGACAGATGGGCCAAATTTTACCCGCGAAATGAAAAATAAATACGGCGAAATCAGTCGGTCCAAAACACGTGTTCATTTGATTTTTTTCACTTTCCGACGGATTTCGGACAGATGTAAATCCGTCGGAAATTCTAATTTATTAACAGATCTTCTTCTCCCCGAAGAACACAATCGACGGGTTGAAATCTCAATTCCTCTCCGCCTCCGATCCTCTCCGCCGCCGCCGTGACTATTTCGCCGGTCTTCTTCGCCGGATTTCGCCCCCGCCGCCTCAATTTCTCTCCACCGCCGCCGCCTCAATTCCTCTCCGCCTCTTCATCTTCTCTTCTTCGCCAGAGATCGCCGCCGGAAATCGCCGCCTCCTCCTCTTCGCCGGATTACAAATGGCGAAAATACCTTCCCATTTGTAAGTTTCCTCAAATTATCAAACAAATTTTGGTTAGATTTAAGAATTGAGTTTGTGAATTAGGAATTGAGATGTTAGATTTAGGATTAGGGAAGTTAGATTTTAGGGTTAGGGAAAATTAAGAAATGTTTTTTTGTTGTGAAAGTTAAATTTAGGATTAGGGTTAGATTTAGGATTAGGAAAGTTAAATTAATCAATTTTGTTTTTTTGGAAATTTATGAAATTTTTTTAAAACAATTGTATTTTTATAATTAAATATTTAAACAATTTCGAAATTTTAAGATAATGAATTAATTTTTGAATTTATATATATATATTTTTTAAAATTTTAAAAAAAATTGTTCGCATTTTCTACAAATTTTGAAACTAATTTAAATATTAATTTCGAATTTTAGAATTTTAATATTTTAGAATTTTAAATTATGTAACAATTACTTAAGAATTTTAGAATTTCTTAATAATTTTACAATTATTTCGAAATTTGAAGATTATGGCTTAATTTTTGAATTTATATATATTTTTAAAAAAATTTTAAATACTTAGATTTAGTAAAATTATATTTTGTATATTTTGGAAAAAATTGTGAGCATTTTCTACTAATTTTTAAAAAATTTTAAGGATTAATTTAGAATTTTAGAATTTTAATATTTTATAATTTTAAATTATGTAATAATTACTTAAGAATTTTAGAATTTCTTAATAATTTTAGAATTATATGAAATATTTATGATTTTTTCATAACTTTATAATATATTAATATAAATGTAGAGATTATAGTGGTTTCGCTGCATCCGCCAGCGGCCAACGTCGTCGTCGTACGAGTAGACCTCCTTCGAGTACGACGGCTACACCTCTACCGTCGTCTACACCTCTACACACGCCGGAGACACCACCAGGCACCACAGCACCATCCCAGCTTAGCGTCGAGGACTTCATGGGTCTTCCTGGACGAGAGAGGTTGACTAATCTTCATCCAGACCAACGCGGTACAAACACATGGTAAGTGTGTTGTTACATTTTTGTAAGTTTGTTTTTACTAATTTAATTTAAATTAGTAAAAAATGTAATTATATTGTTACATTTTTTTTCGTAGGTTTGGTGATTCTCGAAGCGGGATTTCGAAGTCCCTCAACAAGATGGAAAACTCTTTGCTCAGCCGTCCGTATTCGACGTACACCGCCATGCCACTGGAGGATCAAGAAATGTGGTTTCGCCAATTTGCGGTAAGTCATCTGTTTTCACAATTTTTACTTTCATTTAAAGAATTATTTTTTTATTTAAATTTTCTTTTTTCAGCAAGAATTTAGGTGGGAACCACACTTGACCGCTACGGTGAGGAGGGAATTCGACTTGAAAGCGGGACGGCACTACTCGAAGAAGGTGAACGAGTGGAAGGATAAGTGGCAACACGAGAAAGTGCCAAATGAGATGGTTGAGAAGCCAGACTTGTGGAACGGGTTTGTCGCCTATTGGCAACGAGAGGATACCAAGGCAAGCTCTACATATCACTCTTCCAACCGGAACAGCACGCGCAACAGCAAGGGTTTAGCCACTCACAACCTTGGAGCTACCAGCAAGAAGACAAAGGCTAGGGATATGGTAAGTTTTTTATGTACGTCTTGATTTTTATTAAATTGTTTTTTAGTTTTATACATTTATATTATCAAATAAATATCTAACAACTGCACGCTAAGGAGTTGGGTCGGGAACCCAACAACTTGGAACTTCTGCTAGCAACACACACCGACAAGGATGGTGTCGTCCAGGATCAGCTAGCTCGGGAGATTCAGGAGAGCGTCCGAAGAATGGAAGACGAGTACATTCTGTCTCAGCCATCCACGGAAGGAACACCTCCCCTCACCCAAGTCCCGGACGACATCATCAACCAATTCGTCTTAAAGGTATGTAAAATTTAAAATAGTTTTCAAGTCTTTTTCATTTACAATTTAATTTGTTCCGCAGGTTGCTCCGCAAAGCAAATGGTGGATTTATAGTCTTCCCAACAATGGAGGATCATCGGGGTCTTCTCGTTACAACAGCGAGTCATCCAACCTGAGAGCCCAGATGCAGGAAAAGGACGCCGAAATTTCAGAAATGAAGACGACAGTCCAACAGATACAAGATGCACAGAAGACCCTAGAAGCCGGTCGGGAGAAGGACAGGGAGATGATGGGACGGATGATGGCGTACTTGGGGTGCCCGGATTTTCCTCCGCCGCCCATCGATTAGATTTTTATTTTCAACGTTTTTGTAAAACAATCTTACTTTTTATTTTAATTTAAATAATTTTATTTTAACTTAAATAATTTCAAATTTTAAATTAAACTTTTATATTAAATTAATTATTATTTAAATTATTATCATTTTTAAAAATTTCTACGAATCCGTCAGAAATTCGTCGGAAATTTATCTGTCGGAAAGCTGTCGGAAATAAAACCGTCGGAAATGCATCCGCCGGAAAGTTGTCAGAAAGTAGTCGATTTACAAGTTATCGGAACCCGTCGGCATTTTGTTGGAAGCAATACCGACGGTTAACCGACGGCTATGCTTCCGACAAAATTCTGACGGGTTGCCGGACTCCGGCAGGCTATCAGAATTCCGTCAGAAATAAGTCTGTCGAAAATCCGTCACAAATGCCGACAAGATAGAATTGACGGATTTTGCCGTCAGTTTCTCGCTGTTTTCTTGTAGTGTCTTCATGGTAAAAGTTGAAGGGCTTCTCGATGATGCTAATTAAAACTGAGTTTTTTATTAGTCCAGACCTAGTCCACGCTAAAGATTAGTTTGGTGGCATGACTTTTGAAGCCTATGTAGCACATATCATATATGTTTTTGAAGTAGCATTAGATGCTCTTCAGAACCGTGTCCAGAGATATGGAGACCTGAGGCGGTATCAATAATTAAAAAATTTACTTGGGATACAAACATCGGGGTATAGAAATGATAATTAGTTACTTAAAGTTTCGTCGTAGTTCATCACCTAGGAGAGTGACATTTGTACAATCACTTTTTTTCTCTTCAATCACCAAACAAAAAATTAAGTCGCCAAAGAAAACCCAATGTCTATACATATTTCCTTCCACAGTGTTTCGACTTCTGTTCATTGTCATCTATATCACTTTTACTTCTTAACTACAACCCCTCTCACCAACAACCTAAAGAAATAAAATCTTCTTCAGAGATTTTCTCTTCCAAATTATGCAAAGAAACGATATGGACTATGTTGCACCCGATTGATCCACTACTTAAATATGTTAAGAAAAGGATTTGGTTCTCTCGATCAGACCAATAAAGGTAAGATTACTTTTTTAATCGGAGTTACCTACGCTGAAGCAATTAAAAAAATTACTCTCTTCCGCATTTTGTTCTTTATAATAGGTCAGACAACGTTGCTATGTTATCCGCTCCGTAAACCCTTCACAAATTCCTTCTCCTTTGGATCACCGAAGAACCGTGTGATATTACCTAAGTGGCGTCTCAATTGGCTACGCATACGACATGCTAAGGTGAGCTATCTAATTCTTTTTTTGTTAATTTCACTGAAAACTTGACATAGAATTTATACTTGGTTTAACAACTCAATATTTTTCATGCATACTAGTGGTTTGCTTTCTCTTTTGTAATTGTTGAAACATATTTACAAGCTCTCAACGTTTCATTTCAGTAGAGACCCAAATCATAAATGCTCAAAATTTTCCAACTATGTTTTTTTGTTGTTCGGTTATAATCTCTATTTTGCGGCATATGAAAAAACTCAGTGAAATAAGTTTTCAACTTTTGGATACAGTAAAACTAAATGGGAATTATATTTGAGAATTTTTTACTTGAATCATGATTTTTACTAAGGGTGTGAGTGGGTGATATGTGCTTGTTTGTACTTGAGTTTAAAGATTTTTGAGTTGTGCTTTCCTTTTTATCGTCTGCAAAATAGGATGCATCTCTGTTATATTTAGGCTCAAATCTGATCAAATGAATAAATCAATAGATATTCATCTTGCGAAATTAGAGTTGTGGTTTTATAGTAGGAACACTAGATTATTATCAGAGAGCTTGAATAATACTACTCATGTGGTTCCATTTCTTTCTCTAGTTTGTAACGTAACAACATAGTCTCATGTGGGTACAACTGTACATTTACCTCTAAGTAGTACAATTGTCAACTGTACATTTGTAGAATAGGGTTTATAAATTATTAAAACTTTATGCATTCTCTTTTAGGGAGCATCACACTTCTTGAACCTTGCATTCATCTTAGCCTCTGATTCCCAAGTCTCCTCCTCAACACCATCACAGTCCCACAGAACTCTCATCAACGGTATCTTCTTTTGGCGCAGAACCTTGATTCTCCTCTTGAGAATCCTCACTAGTCTTGCCTCTAACGTCAGATTAGGCTAAAGATCTACCAGAATCTTAGCTACCACCTCCTCAAACTCATGCAGAAACTTCATCAGCATCAACACATGAAATACTTATGAAATGCCTTTATAATCTAAGGCAACTCTAACCGATAAGCCACCAGTCCAATCCGCTCCACAACTCTGAACGGACCCAAAACCTCGGACTCAGCTTATTCTCCGAAATAGATCTGTTATGACCCCTTAGTATAGCCATCTTGAGATACACATAATCTCCTACCTCAAACTTGAGCTCCTTCCTCCTCTTATCAGCATAACTCATTTGCCGATCCTGAGCCTCCTTCATGTGCAGCTTCAAAACAGGGATCTTCTCCGTCGTTTCCTGAACAAAATCTGCACTATCAATGCTCTGCTCCCCCACTTGGGTCCAGCAAAAAGGTGTACCATATGGTCCTCTATATAACGTTTCATAAGGAGCCATACCAATACTCGCCTGATAAATGTTATTATACCCAAACTCTACCCCAATCCAGAACACAAATCTTCACCAAATCCTCAAGTGTCTAAATTCTCTTCTTAGACGCCCATCGGTCGGAGGATGATAGGATGTACTAGTATGCACCTTAGTGCTTATCTCAGCCTGAAACTCTCTCTAAAAAATCTAAAGTGAACTTAGGATCTTCGTCCGACATAATACTGGCTGGCATTTTATGCAGCCTCACTATCTCCCTCACATTCTTCTTAGCCAAAACCGCTTCTCCATCGCTCTTTTTAATGGCTAGAAAATTTGCAGACTTGGTCAGACAATCACAATCACCCAAATCACATATGAGGTCTGAGAAACTGGCAATCCTACCACGAAATCCATCGTGATCATATCCCACTTCCACTCCGGAATAGGTAAACTCTGCAATAATCCACTTGGAACATGATGCTCTGCCTCACTTACTAGAACGTATCACAAACTGCAACCTAGTTAGCAACATTATTCTTTATCTCGACCCAGTGATAATACCGTTTCAGATCAAGGTACATCTTAGTTGCTCCCGAATGAATATAAAACTTCCTCGCATGAGCCTCTTGCAGAATCTTATGTCTTAAAACCTCATCCGTAGGCACCCAAACACGTACATGCACAAGAATTATCCTATTTGAAGAGATATCTTACTCAGAACCATCAACCTTAGAAGCATCTATCAATCCATGATCGCACTCCTAAGCTACTCACATCTGCTTAAAAAATCTGCTTGATTTGCTGCCTCCAACCCTAAAAGCTCTAACGAAATAACACATAACTTCAAAGTACTAAACTTGCTCACCAAAGCCACCACATCCTGCTCCTGACCCAAAGAAACTTGCCACCGACACAAAGCGTCCCCCCGCTGATTGGATTTACCAAGATGGTAAACAATGTCCAGATCATAATCTGCCAACAACTTCAACCATCGCTTCTACATCACATTCAACTCTGGCTGAGTAAAGATGTGCTTCAGATTCTTATGATCAGTGAACGCCTAGACCTTTCCACCATAAAGATATGACCTCCAAATCATTAAAACGAAAAGCAATGCACCCAACACAAGATCATAGGTAGGATAATTGTCCTCGTGCTTCATGTGGGAGCTGGAATCCTACAATTGAATTTGTCAGGTTCGTGGAAGAACTCCAATACTTCTGGTTAGAAAACAAGAACAATAATTGAGAAGAAGAGTTTTTATTAGCTGAGTAGTTGTAAAAGAGAATATAAAGCTTTGTCTGTTCAGAATTTGTGATCCCCTTTAAGTACGATGATACAATGATATTTATAGTAAACTAAGTCGGCTAGGGTTTTTGCTTGAGCTGCACTCCTTAGGTCGGCCGGCCCATTAGCTGTTTGGCTCACCTATGATTCTCCTTGGCCCAATTATTTAGGTTGCACCGAATTGGGCAAAGTAAGTTGAAGTCCATTCTGTAAGTCGGTTCATCCGGTTTGTTTTCGGTCTCACGGGTGATTTTTGGGTCTTCTAACCGGCTGGTGGATCTTAGGCGTTTTCGGGTGCTCTCCTATATCTATACTTAGTCATTTTCATCTGTTGATCTTCAAGGGGTGGAAATTAACCCCTACAATTAGTCCCCCCAGCTTGGATTTAACAGTAATGGTGAAGCCAAGATATTGGTGAAAGCTTAAGATCAGACAGATGAAATTGCTCCAACTGTCTTTGGAATAGCTTGTTGTCAATGATGAAGATGGATAAGTGTGTGAACGAGCCTCGGTAAAAACCTTGTCTAGAAAACCAGATGGGAAAAACCAGATCAAGGGAAAAAGAGCACAAGTCACACACTTGTTCTAGTCGTCAGTGTCGCCGAGTTCCCATGTTCAGCTTCTGATTTGGTCAGTTTCCTTAGCGTGTTCTCCGAGCTGTCGGTATAATGAAAATTGTTGCACTGTGGCGCAGCTCTAATATAAATGGTGTCGCTGTTTATGCTATCGTCGTTAGTAGGGTTGATTCTTCTTTCGTTCCATAATATGACCGAGCTGTTAATCCGTGGTTTTTCTGTAAGGCATAGTGAAAATTACATAGTTGTTCACGATATTGCCATTGCTTGGCTTCAATCTGCGGTGTCGCCAATGATTTTGTGCCACCGACACTAGGTTCACCGATCAAGTGTTGCCGATGTTCCGATCCGTCGTAACCCAAGCCGCTAACTTAACCGGTATATCCAAGATTTGCCATCCCTAGCAATTGTACTGTCGTACCCCGAGCTACAAGTCATGGATTCGCTATCACTGTCTCACGGATGCACCGCGACTGTGTTCATCACGAGCTGTTGAACGGTTGTGCCGTGATAATCTGTTGCATCGTGATTTCGAAACATTGAACGGTTGAAGGTGATGCCGAGGTATGAGTAATCAAGTCTTCCTAGTAGACCACCCGAGTTGAAGTTTAGGTCTTTAAATAGTTACACCGCGGTGGGCTCGACGTATAGTAAAGTTAAAAACGAGGGGCAAGTGTTAAAGTTGAATATGAGCCGTGGGAGTGCTGAAAATCAACCAAGCCGCGAGAGTGTTGAAGGTTAACCCAATTCGCGAGGATGGTGAAGTAAATCAAGCCACGAAGATGTTGAAGTAAAATTGATCTGCGGGGCTTTTGAAGTTGAGCCTGAGACCTGACTGTTTGAAGGTTAACCCGAGCTGCATGAGACCCAGGAAAGTGCAGTAGAGTTTTAAAGTTAACCCGAGCCGCAAAAGACCAGTAAATATTTGGAGTTAACTCCTAGTTGCGAGATGTTCTGCTGATCCGCGACTTGTTCGATTTGCTTGGTCATTTATAAGCTAACCTTGAAAAGTTAGCTCCAAGCCATGAAGTCATAAATGAAATCTGAGCCGTGAAGGCGTAGTTGAAATCTGAGCCATGAAAATGTTAGTGAAATCTGAGCCGTGACGGCGTAACTTAAATTTGAGTCATGAAGGAGTAAGCCGAGAGCCATTGTTTTGTTTAAGACCAATGATTTACTTATTAGGTTTTTTTATGAACATTCTCTGGTTTACGGACGAGTTACCTTAAACAAGTCCGCTCCATGATGAACATGTTGTCGCGTTACGACCAACGTTCTTGATTTGTTGGGTTTAGGAGGATCATTTTGGTTTACGGTCGCGTTGCCATAAACACGGCTGCTCCGATGAACACTCTTTAGCGATGTAACCAACGATTTATTTGTTGGGTTTGTAATGAACATTTCGGTTTACAAACAAGTTTCCATGAACGAGTGTGCTCCGATAATGAACACTTAATGTTTTTGGACCAGCGATTCGTTTGTTGGGTTTTGTATAGCGCGCTAGTAGTTTAGATCCTTTGAAGGATGTAGTAGTTTGTTACTGTGGCCCGTAGCAACGAAAATGATAATAGGTATGTCCGTTCAGGTGGGACTTCGGATGATCCGTAATGGATGTAAGTATGATATGTTAAAAAGATGAGAGTATATAAGTATACGTACCTACTCCCGTCTTCTTGGAAAGATCGTAGAAGCGATAACACAGCTTGACAATTAGTTCGGAGCTGCGGCAAATTGGCTAGACAGAACGAGTTTAACGAATTTATGAATATGGGCTGATGGACCGTATAGAAGGAGCAATGGTAATAGAACGAGACCATGGAGTAATGGAATGGAGGCGGCTCATGTGTGAATGAATGGCTCTCCCATGAATAGACGGCTCATCCGTGACTTTGTTGTAGAGAACCTATCGCGACGAGCCAGTAGAAATCGATGGCTTACCCGTGACTTTGTTGAATGGATGGCTCATCCAATTAAATAGATGGCTCAAACGATTGTATAGTCGGTTCACCCGTGACTTCTGTATGGTTTGCTTGCGAGAAGTGTGGCTTGTTTTGGAAAAGTCACGAAATTTGGGAAACGGTTCGTTTGCAAGGAACGTAGCTCGCTTCCGCAAATTTTTAGAAAGTAGTTCGTTCACAAGAAATGTGGCACACTTTCACGGGTCATCCCAAGCTAACACGGGTTGGTTCGTGAGCTAACGAGTCGGTATGTTACAACAAAATAATGGCATAGCAGAATCTCAGAATAATTGGTCATGATTCGGCTAACAGAAATACGATTCAAGATATGAGGGTTATGGCTCGGGTTGAAAAGTTGTTCGAGATAGGAATCGGATCGCCAGCTCATGAGACGGATCGAGTGAATCATGGGTCCTACCGAGCCAATTGGGTTGGTTTTGGTTACACCAACAACTTGCTGTTCAGTTTTCACAGCTCGGCAACTTTGATTTTTTTATCCGTTGGCAGAGGCGTTACAAAGACACAGCTCGGGTCTAGAGATTTGTAGAGAATTGGATCGATGGCGGAACCGTTATGAAGATGCAGCTCGAAAGAAGATGTTGGTTGAGTCATGTCTTGGGAATGATGGCTCGCCGATCAACGAACCAGGGGCGTCGGCGTTGGCTCGCGGGTCAATGGTTTGGAGGCATTGTCATGAGGAAGATGAGTTAATTTCCAAAACGGTTCGCGAAAAACAGTTTATTCACAAAGAATGTGGCTCTTTTCCTAGAATTCTGGCATGCGGCTCGGATTCTGGTTTCTCTTTTGAGCGGCTCTACCGATGCATGCAGATCCAGAATATTTGGTATTATTATCTTCTTCGGTATCACTGATGATCTCGACGATTCTCGCCATCTTATTTGGTACTGGCGTATTCCTTTCATCAGCTCACTGAAAAATTGGCTCGCCGGATGTGTCGCTGATTTTCCGCGCGTCGTCGGGTGTTGAAGCGAGGCTCGTCGGGATTAGGTGGTTGCTGGTTATCTGTAAAAAGATGGGAGTATAGGAGTATACGTACCCACTCCCCTTCCTCTTTAAAGGAAAGGACAGTTGAACCCATCCAAAGATGAGCTGCCTACGTACCTATTGCAAGGATCAAGCCGTTTCTTAGTTCTTGAATGATATTATTCTTGTCTGAATTTTGGATAGGTAGCGTCGGCGCTACCGAGGTACCGCAGGTCTCGGTCAACACTATTTTGCCGAGTAAGGAGAACGATGTTCCTGGGTTGTCTTGATTCGTGCTATACCCGGATTCAGCCACGAAGAAGATTAAGGCCATTGAGGAGCTCGTGGAGAAGAGTGACACCGAAGTCTTGGGAGACGGAGAGACCGCCTAAACCCCAAATCCTCATGTTTTCTTTTTTTTTTGTTTAAGAATTTGTTACCTTTAGGAACTCTTGATATGATTATTTATTTTTGCCTTGCATCCGAGAATGGTGCGAGACGATTAATATCAAACGGCTTTTTCTGTTACACTTTTGTTTTTCAAAAAATTGCACCATAAATTGCACCAAGTATTTCGGTTCCACCGAAAAATTGCACCAAGTATTTTGGTTCTACCGAAAAAATTGCACCAAGTATTTCGTAACTACCAAAAAATTGCACCAAGTATTTCGGTTCTACCAAAAAATTGCACCAAATATTTCGGTTCTACCGAAAAATTGTACCAAGTATTTAAGTTCTACCGAAAAATTGCACCAAGTATTTCGGTTCTACCGAAAAATTGCACCAAGTATTTCGGTTCTACCGAAAAATTGCACCAAGTATTTTGGTTCTACCGAAAAAATTGCACCAAGTATTTCGGTTCTACCGAAAATTTGCACCAAGTATTTCGGCTCTACCAAAAATTTACACCAAGTATTTCGGTTCTAACGAAAAATTGTTTCCAAAATTATTCGCAGTTAATGATGGGTGTTACCGATTTTCGATGGTGTTACCGATTTACCGACTGTTAGGAATGTTGAGTTGAACATTTTTGTTTACAAATATGTTCCAATGAATGATAGGCTCAAATTATCCTTAGAGCAACTCTCTCAAATTAAGAGATCGTGTAATACTTAGGGGTCGAATTCCACAGAGTGACCCATTGCGCACCTTGGAAAAAAAGTTCGCAGGTGACCCGTTGGGCATCTTGAATCCATGAAAGTGACAAGTGAATGGCGTATCGGGTCGATTGCTTGGAATATGGCTTACCCATTGATTCAGTCTCCTAGGCAAAAGTCACGAAGAGAAGAAATAGTGATCTCCAAACAGTTCGAATGCTTTGTACTTGGCAGAACACCCGAAGATCTTGGTTTGGGGAAACACCATGGGGTAAAGCATTTTTCAGCATGAGCAAAATAATTTACTCTCCAAAACGATTCGCTTACAAAAAGCATGGCTTGTTTTAGAGAATGCATGAGATTCGAGAAACGGTTCGTTCGTAAGGAACGTAGATCGTTTCTATAAATCTCCAGAGAAAGTGGTTTATTAAAAAAAACCGTAGCACACTTTCTAGAACGATGAGACAACGGTTCGCAGTTTACAGATCGGGTCAACCAATAGTTCGCGGTTCGTCCAGCAACTACCAATCCAGAGTCGTTGGTGTTATGCTCCTCTTCGGTGTCGTCGATAATGTTGTTGATTTGTGTTGTTCTGTTCGCGGATGGTGCTCCTTTTGTTGGCTCGCCGAGGAGTTGGCTCTCCTGATGTACCGTTGATTTTCTGCGCGCCGATGGGCAAGTCGGGATCACAAGAGCTGCATGTTGTCAGAAGATCCTAGGTCTACGAGTTTGGTTGGTTGCTGACAAAGCTTTCAGCTACGCTTTTAATGCGTCTTTAAGTGGCTCCTGCTTTTTTGATTTTCTGAGTAGCTCCGCCAGCAACTCTTTAACATCGCCGAGTTCCTCCGGGTTTGCTATAGCGACGGTATTAGTATTTGTTGCCCCGGATTCATTGGAAGTCTTCTCTTGTCGTTCTGTCTAATTGCTCCAGATCCGTCGGAAGGCCTCTTTTCCTTGTTGTTTTGTCCAATTGCTCCATATTTGTTGGGAGGCGTTTCCTTTGGATCGGGGCTACCGTCTGTCGCGTTCTGCTGAATTATTTTGTTGTTTTCGGTCATCTTATCGGACTTGCTCGTGGTTTCTTTATGTATAAAGCTTTGTTGTGGCCCCCTCCTTCTAGCACCAAATTGTGGGAGTTGGAATCCTACAATTGAATTTGTCAGGTTTTTGGAAGAACTGCAAATCTTTTAGTTAGAAAACAAGAACAATAATTGAGAAGAAGAGTTTTGATTAGCTGAGTAGCTGTAAAAGAGAATATAAGGCTTTGTGTGTTCAGAATTTGTGATACCCTTTAATGAGGATGATATAATGATATTTATAGTAAACTAAGTGGGCTAGGGTTTTTGCTTGAGCTACACTCCTTAGGTCGGCCGACCTATCAGCTGTTCGGCCCATCCATGATTCGGCTCGGCCCAATTATTTGGGTTGCACCGAATTGGGCCTCGTAAGTTGAAGTTCATTCTGTAAGTCGATTCATCCGATTTGTTTTCGGTCTCACGGGTGATTTTAGGGTCTTCCAACCGGCTGATGGATCCTAGGCGTTTTTAGGTGCTCTCCTATATCCATACTTAGTCATTTTTGTCTATTGATCTTCAAGGGGTGGAAATTAACCCCTACACTTCCTTCATTGCCTAAAAGCATAAGCAATCACCCTTCCTAGCTGCATTAATACACAACCCATACCAACTCCCGAAGCATTTGTATACACCACATAAGGTTCTCTAGGCTCAGGCAATGCTAACAATTGTGTACTAGTCAACATCGCATTCAGGTTTACGAATCTCTCCTCACACTCCGAAAAAAGACAAAAGGAACATTCTTCCCTGTCAACTTCGTCATAGACTGAGCCATACTCGCAAAACCCTTGACGATAATTAGATAATAACCTGCCAACCCAAGAAAACTTATGATCTTGGTGGCATTCCTCGGTCTAGGCCACTCCCTGATTTCTTATATATTAGCCGGATCCACTGAAACTCTCTCTGCTGAAACAATGTGACCGAAAAACCCTTTTTTCGCTACCAAAAGCTATACTTGCTCAACTTCGCAAACAAAGATTCTCTAGAACTAATCTTAGATGAATCACATGCTCCTCAAGCCTCCTTTAATACAGTAGGATATTATCGATAAAGATTATCACGAATTCATCCAAATACTCCTGAAATATAGCGTTCATCAACCTCATAAAAGTTGGTGCATTAGTCAATCCAAAAGGCATAACCCCAAACTCTAAATATATATATATATCTTGTCCTTAAAGTCTTCTTCCTGACATATGACTCATCAATCAGAATCTAATGATATCTTGACGCCAAGTCAATCTTGGAGAACCAAGTAGCACCTCTCAGTTGATCCAACAACTCATCAATCTGTGAAAAGGGTATTTGTTCTTCAGTGTGACTCGGTTAAGTCCCCGATAATCGATACATAACTAAAACTTCTATCCTTCTTCTTCACAAAAAAAACCAATGCTCCCCATAGTGAACTGCTCAGCCGGATATAACCCTTACCCGTTAAATTCTGCAACTGCTTAATCAGCTCTGCCAACTCTGATGGAGCCTTCCTATAAAGCACTTTAGATATCGGAGTTGTCCTGTGCTCTAACATAATCATGAAAGGATCAAATCGAGACGGCGGTAATCAATGAAACACATCATCAAAGTCTCGAACCACCATGATATCTCTAACAACAACCTCTCCAACAGTCTCTGGCATCGCAATCGCCATAAAATACGCCTAACATCCCCTCTCAAGCATCTGCTCCGCCTGAATTGGCAAGATCACGAGACTTCTTAAAGTCGGTCTCACACCCTGATAGGCAAACCTTCCTTTCTCGCGCTCAAATACAACTCGACCTCGATGACAATCCATATGAACTCTGTACCGATCTGGCCAATCTATACCCAGAATGACGTCATACAGCTCTACATGGCTGATCACCAAGTCCGCTGGCATAGACTCACTAATCATCTGCATATATATGTCCCTCGCCCGACCAAGAGTAGCTAGAAACCTCCCTCCAGCCACCTTGTCCCTTCCCAAATTTTCACCAGTATCGCTCACACTCCAGAGTAATGAAGCAATTCGATGCTCGAGAATCAAACAAAACATAAGACTTTTAGCTGTCCACTAGTAAGGTCCCTGTACAAATCTCATGTGCTAAGAAACCTAGCATTTTATCATAGAATATCGCAAACCCTAACAACATCATTCTCATGCCAAATAGAACTCAACAAGTCTGAGTTTGGAATCCACATTTGATCGGCCTGGAGTGTACACAAGCGGCGCTGCAGCAATCTGCGCCACCGACTAAACCACTGTCATCGGCTACAATACTGCAATTGCCATCTGCTACAGCTTGGGACATTTCAGGTTGATATGCCCAAGCTCTCTACAGTGGAAGCACACTCCCGTATCTCACAACTCGTCCCTCCTAGGACAGCTCGCTAATTGGTGCTACATGGTCCCACACCTGAAGCATCTGCAACCACTCTGGCTCGACTTGGAAGTATTCTCCCACTTCTTCTTCTCACCTTGCGCAGGTTTCCCACCTTTGTTAGAAACCACCTTCTGTTGCTACCTCCTTAGTTGAAAAACATGAACAACCACTACAGCATGATCTCTCAGATCTTCCTTAATAGCCGCAACCGTCTCGACCAACTCCGCCCTCGAAGCGTACTTGGTCACTCTTCAACGAAACCTCAAGTCACGCTGAAGTTTTTCAAGAACCTCTTCACCTGAGTTTGCTCATCCTCTAAACTTCAACACACAAAAACCAAGAGTCGACTAAACTCTGCATTATATTCCCACACAAACCGGTCACCCTGAACCAGTTCTACGAACCGCATCTCTAGTCGGTCCACTGCCTCTTGAGCAAAATACTTGGCATTAAATTAAGCCAAGAATTCCCCCCAAGTCTACACTGCATGCCTCTTCCTGGCCTCAATACTTCTCCACCAGAAATATGCATCACATTCCAGGTAATGCACCGCAACCTCAACCCGATAATCCTCGACACATCCGATAAAGCAAAAATTATGCTCAATCATCATTTGCCACTCATCAGCCTCCTTAGTCTTAGTGTTGCCCGAAAAGAACACCGTGCCAATCCTCTGCATTTGCCCCAACATAGCAATATATGGATGAACTTCCTCTACAACTGCATTTCTACCACTGGTGGCACTACTGAAGCCTGCACTGGTACCGTACTCGGTAACCGCTCTAACAACAGCGTCAACAGATCTTTCAGACGATCATATCATCCTTGAGCTACACCTACAACAACACCCACACCCGGGCCTACTGTAGCACCAGCCACTCAATCACCAACCTCGGTACCGCCAATCCTCGCATTGTTATTCACATTGGCCTCACCACATACCCCTCCTGAAACCTCTGTGAAACAACAACGTGCTCATTGTTGGGGTCGGTTTTCACCCGCTTAGCATTAACATTCAAAATCAAGCATTCAAGGATGATGGCTCTCCGGACTTTCAATAAACGTGGTGAAGTGTTCCCTAAGTCTGCACGCGAAGCAAAGCTCACAACGAAGGAGGATGGTCTGAGGCATGGCAGATGGTGGTGGACTCGGACTCGGCACCAGGGCCGACCCTAGCTTCGGCACGAGGCCGACCATGGCCTCGGTCCTCGGCAACCATGGCTTCGTCCAGCACCCGACCGCGGACTCGGATCGTGGCCGACCGAGGGCTCGCATGCATCCGCCCGACCGTGGACTCGGACTCGGCACCAGGGCCGACCCTAGCTTCGGCACGGGGCCGACCATGACCTCGGTCCTCGGCAACCATGGCTTCGTCCAGCACCCGACCGCGGACTCGGATCGTGGCCGACCGCGGGCTCGCATGCATCCGCCCGACCGCGGACTCGGTGTATGGCCGACCGCGGGCTCGCATAGGAGGAGCCGAGCACAGCTTCTCCCCACTCGCCGATCTCATCCTCGCTCCAGCACCGCCTTTGGCCCACGGATGTTTTCCAAGGCCATATGCACGAAGCCCATATCGGTTCAATTTACTTCGTGAGGATTTGGGAAGAGAGCCGCCTTAGACATAGTATAAATAGACCTTTTGTACAAACCCGAAGGGGATCCGCAATTTCACACCTAATCTTGTACTCATACGTTTTCAAAGCAATAAACAATCTCTTGATATCTTTCTTGAACCCTAGCTTACCATAGAAATCTCACAAGCTTCCCTAGAACTCTTACAAATTCTAGTTGTGTTGGTTTCGACCCCCACAATTTGGCGCCGACTAAGGGGACACAGAGAATTTCTGACGCTCAAGAGTTAGGGTTTCTTCATCACGCCACCAAGATGTCAAGCAATACCACGAGCAACGAAGGATCTTCGTCTCACCAGCACGACGAGGAAAGAAACAACTCCATGGAGAACACCGCGCCTCGCGCCGCTAACCACCCAGCGGATCTCGCGGAGATCAAGCAGATGCTTGAGACTCTGATGAAGAAAACTGAACATACAGCGAGCGAGCTGCAATCGCTCAAGAGAAGGAAGCGCAGGAGGTCCTGTGTCTGTCCGACACGCCTCAGCTTCGCCACGCCTCGAACCAATCGGAGGGTTCGACACGAAGAGCTACCACCTCGGGCTGCTCGCACAGATCCAGAGGATTTGCCTCCACCACCGCCTCGTCGGGAATCCGATCTAATTCCCGAGCGCATGATTGGAGAATCAGATGAGGATCTGCCTCCTCGAAGACATGCCCGAGTCGACCTAGAAGTTGACCATGCTACGGCCGCAGAAGAAGGAGATGCGATCATAGCGGAGCTCTACATGAGGGAACAAGAGCGCAGGGCTCCGCAAGGCTCCCGAGACGGAGAGATCGCTGCGCTGAAAGCCCAGTTAGATCAGGTCGCCTCTGACCTAAAGGCTACCCAACAACAAATGTACAGGAGCACGGCGAAGGCTCCTGGGATCGCCTCTGTGCTCGAGAGGGCACGGAACACACCCTTCGCTGAGAGGGTCGCGAGGACTCAAATCTCCGACCCCGGAAAGGTCAAGCTCCCGGTCTATGAGGGGACCACCGACCCTGCTATCCACCTGATGGAATTCGAAGTCGCCTTAGGAAGGGCAAACTTCACAGAAGCCGAGAAGGACATTGGCTACTGCAAGCTGTTCGTAGAGAGCCTTAAAGGGCCTGCCCTCCAGTGGTTCTACAAGCTGGAGAAGAAATCAATCCACACCTTCCATCAACTCTCAGAGATGTTTGTGCAGCACTACAACATCTTCGCTGAAAGAAAGATCTATGATGCGGAGCTGTGGACAAACAAGCAAGGAGAGAACGAAAGCCTGCGGTCTTTCGTGACAAGATTCAAGCATACGCTATCAAAAGTGGACGGTGTTACCAACACGTCCGCACTGGAGGCCTTGAGAGGAGCGCTTCGATGCCCCTCTCCATTCTGGCAGGAGTTGACTATCAACCCACCTGCGACTATCCAAGACGCTCTCCACCGCGCTACAGACTTCGCTCGAAGCGAAGAGGAAGTCCGCGCTAAGAGGGGCGGGAAAACCAAGCACGCAGACGAGCTCATCCAGTCCGCTGTGACGCCACCACCCTCTTAGAAGCTCTTGCAATGAACTACGAGGCGACTTGATCCCTGCAAAGGGTACGTAGGCAGCCTGTCTTCGGATAGGTTCAGTTGCTCCCCTCCATCAAAAGGGGGGAAATTATATTTCACTTCATCCTCCTTCCGGATGAGCTCATATGACACAAACCCCAGTGACAACCTCATCGTCACACGACAAACACTCGCCACATCACTCATCATGAGAACAGCTTGTCCTCTACGGACCGATCAAAGCTTTATTCGAGTAGAGTCGTTCTACATCTATTGTTGCTGGCCACAGCAATAGTGTAGAGATACGAACACAATGACATCCACAACGGATACAGCGCGCTATATAAATTCCAGTGTTCAGAATCGTCTCTGGATGACCCTCTGATCACTCAGAAACCCAACAACGTCGTTGGTAACGCAGCTGCTAGTGACCTCCGTTCAGATTATACTTGAACGTGTCACTCTGAAACCCAGGACGAGAGCTGGTCAAAGTCAAAGGTGATCTTGTTCTCGGACAGACGTGTCTAGAGAACAGCACCAACATACAAAGCCCAACAGCAACGTTGGCAGATAAAGAGCGTGAGCGCATTTGCGTTTTCACAGCCTAAACAAAAGCCTCATCCATGAGCAAACAAAGGCTCATTTATGAGCAAACAGAGCCTCATTCATGAGCAAACAAAGCCTCATTCATGAGCAATTGACCAAGTTCCTTGTTCAAATCCCCTCGTCATTATGCGTGGCACTCTTTTCCCTTAAGTAGTGGTTTTGTCCCAAAGGGTTTTCCCTACTAAGGTTTTAACGAGGCCACCATCTAGTGTTTTCCAAGTTCATGCTCCACATCGTTAAGTGAACTTGAGAGGGAATGCTGAACAAGATGATTACTTAAAAGTACTGCAGGAAAGAGCAGGCGAAAGCCTTGCTTCCAAATGTTAACGCTGCTCCTTAACACATCTTTTAACTCGGCACTGCTATCTCTCGCACTACCGAGCTGGGGGGCTAACTGTTGGGGTCGGTTTTCACCCGCTTAGCATTAACATTCAAAATCAAGCATTCAAGGATGATGGCTCTCCGGACTTTCAATAAACGTGGTGAAGTGTTCCCTAAGTCTGCACGCGAAGCAAAGCTCACAACGAAGGAGGATGGTCTGAGGCATGGCAGATGGTGGTGGACTCGGACTCGGCACCAGGGCCGACCCTAGCTTCGGCACGAGGCCGACCATGGCCTCGGTCCTCGGCAACCATGGCTTCGTCCAGCACCCGACCGCGGACTCGGATCGTGGCCGACCGAGGGCTCGCATGCATCCGCCCGACCGTGGACTCGGACTCGGCACCAGGGCCGACCCTAGCTTCGGCACGGGGCCGACCATGACCTCGGTCCTCGGCAACCATGGCTTCGTCCAGCACCCGACCGCGGACTCGGATCGTGGCCGACCGCGGGCTCGCATGCATCCGCCCGACCGCGGACTCGGTGTATGGCCGACCGCGGGCTCGCATAGGAGGAGCCGAGCACAGCTTCTCCCCACTCGCCGATCTCATCCTCGCTCCAGCACCGCCTTTGGCCCACGGATGTTTTCCAAGGCCATATGCACGAAGCCCATATCGGTTCAATTTACTTCGTGAGGATTTGGGAAGAGAGCCGCCTTAGACATAGTATAAATAGACCTTTTGTACAAACCCGAAGGGGATCCGCAATTTCACACCTAATCTTGTACTCATACGTTTTCAAAGCAATAAACAATCTCTTGATATCTTTCTTGAACCCTAGCTTACCATAGAAATCTCACAAGCTTCCCTAGAACTCTTACAAATTCTAGTTGTGTTGGTTTCGACCCCCACACTCATAAGTCGCACTCTGGTCACACTCTCAGCCACACTTTCGGCAGACTCATTCACTCGACTCCAACCACGCCCTCGGCCTCCACGACCTCTAGCAGCTTTAGCCATCACTCACTGCATTTCTTAAAAATGCAGACTAAATATACTATAACTCAATAATTGAAATCACACAAACATTTACCGTGGAATCTCTTTGAAGGCTCAAAGAAGATGATCTAAGACTTCAAACTCACAGAAATTGATTAACTACTCATAATCAATTTCAAACAACTATCTCAAATCATTCCTTTAACCGCCCTAAAATCGTAAGGGCTCTGATACCAAACTGAAACAACCTAACCCGTTTATTTTAATTTTTAACATTTTATCCTAAATTAATATTCCCATAAATATTAATTCTCAACTCAATTAAACAAAGCAACAACCAGCAGAAATCATTAAATCAATTTAACCCAAAATTAACCAATAATAAATTCAATTTCAACTAAACCAAAATAATTATTCAATTCCACAATCCATGAATAAACTAGCAAACTAACCGGGTTCTAAGTTCAAATAAAAATACCAGAAAACCAAGTCCTAAATCATTCTTTCCTCATCGCCATGAGTCCTCAATCACACTTTTTCTTTACCAGTATCACATGGATAAAAGAGATGCGTGAGTATTATCATAAATACTCAGTGAAATGATCATTCCATCTACCAGCTACACATACATGCATAATAAAACGACAAGACTCGATAATTCAGTTAACATTTTAAACCAACAAATTCAAAACATAAACATAACAAATGATTTCAATGAAAACTACTGCTTATGTGTCGACCGACACTCGACCATAACCTTTGTCGATCGACACACACTCTTTGTCGATTGGCGCATACTGCACAAAACCAGAAATCGTACCTTCTCCTCTCTGGTTCGATTTCAATCTGCAAACTAGGTCGATACTTGCAACACATCAACAAAATATACCAAATAACACGAAACTACATAGACAACAACCCAATCTAATCATCAATCTAATCCACATGCAAAAAATAAACGAATCTAATGTTCTATTTACCCAGATAAGCCATGGTTGCGCACTCACATTTGCTTTGAGAATGGATTTTGATTGGAAACAAGGGTAGCCACGAAATCAGCCTCTATTCTCCCTAACGAAAGTGATTTTGATCCTCTCTTATGTAGAATCACCAACAACAATTGATTCACTTGTTCTTTTAATCCTAAACAAGCCTACGAACACACGCAAACACCAAATTCTTTCTCTTTTATCTCAAGAACACAAAACCGCACGTCTCTCTCCAGCAAATAAGGTTGCTCGTGTTTTTAATAGAGATTTTAGGGTTTTCAAACCCAAACCACACATACCGAACGATTTAAAATCGAACCAGTCTGAACTGAAATAACTTGCATCGATCGACACTCACCAAAAATCACATAGAAATTCTCTCATTTTCCTTGTTTTCTTGTTTTCTCATGAACTCTCATTTCCCTTAGAATTTTTAATTCTGTAATAAATAAATTTGAAAAAGAAAAAAAAACCCAATTTTGTCGGATAGATTTCCCAATTTAGCTTTCCATATCCACTGAAAAAGATAACAAAAAAAATTGAATGAAAGGAAAGCAAAAAGACACATCGGAGAAACACAAATGGGATCGGAGCTCCTCTGGTGTATCCATGATCCGACCCGCTCGAAAACTAATAATCTGGCTCCTCCTCCTCCTCTCCGTCACTTACATCATCTACACTCTCAAAATCGTCTCCACTCCACACCCTTGCCCACAAGATCCAACAATCCCACACCACCCAACGCAGAAAAACGCGGTTGCCTCTGCGGTTCCGACCGATCTAAACCATGTGGTGTTCGGGATTGCAGCGTCGTCGAAGCTATGGAAACATAGAAAAGAGTATATCAAGATTTGGTTCAAACCAAAGATGATGAGAGGTTACGTTTGGTTAGACAAAGAGGTCAAAACAAAATCCGAAACCGGAGATCAAGAGAATCTCCCGCCGATGAGAATCTCCGGCGACACAGATTATTTCCCTTACACGAACAAGCAAGGACACAGGTCAGCCATTCGGATCTCACGGATCGTGTCGGAAACGCTGAAAAGTCTTGATTTCGATGATTCGGAGAAGAAAGTGAGGTGGTTCGTGATGGGTGATGACGATACGGTGTTTATAACAGAGAATCTAATTAGGGTTTTGAGGAAATACGACCATGAACAGATGTATTACATTGGAAGTTTGTCGGAATCTCATTTGCAGAACATTTACTTCTCTTATGGTATGGCTTATGGTGGAGGAGGTTTTGCGATTAGTTATCCATTAGCTTTGGCTTTGAGTAAGATGCAAGATCGGTGTATTCGGAAGTATCCGGCGTTGTACGGTTCCGATGATCGGATGCAAGCTTGTATGGCGGAGCTTGGAGTTCCGTTAACTAAGGAGCTTGGTTTTCATCAAGTAAGTAAAAAAAAAAAAATTGTTTTTTTGTTTTTTTGTTGATTTTGAGAAATGGGTATTGCGTAGATTGGTTTGATTTCGAGTGGGTTTGTCTTAGAAAGATTGAAAAATTAGTGAAATTACAAAATTAATTATCTTGAAGTTAAACTGAAATTGGATGTCTTTTTTAGGTAGGCTACTTTGATCACTTTTTATGTAATTGGCTTTCATGGTTTACTTATTTTGAGTAGGTTTTGTTTTGTGGCATTGGTAGTTTAGGAGTTTGGTTTCATATATTGGTTCAAAGACTATGGTCGATAAATTTGTAAGAATTTTTAAAGGTTTGTTAGTAAGATGATTCCTAAAGCTTTAGAGCCTGAAAAAATTAAGCTTTAATACGTCTTTAAGAGGTATTTAATGTCTTTATAATGTTTGATGATTTCAAATTTGTCCCTTTTTCAATTCAATTCTAGCAAGTTTTTGGTAGGTGTGAATTTTATTATTGCATTCAAGTTATTTTAACTTTTTAGTTGACGCTAATTAGCTCATTTTTTGGAGATCTGAGTTTGTGTGTCATCGCTAATCTCCTAATTAAAAGCCATATTTAAAACACAGCCGACCAAAAGCTGAACCATTTGAAATAACAAGCATCGTTTTGTAACTTGAATTGTTCTAACAAGCTTTAGTAACAAGCTTTAGTTCATTTTCATTAGTTTAAATGTTTAATTGAATTGTCCATAGTTAGCTTCCTAGATGTCGGATTCGGAGTAAGACCCGTTTGACACTTCGTAACCTCTTTTCCTCTACGCGCAGTGTGGCGCGTGAAAACTACGCTCCTCAATTTTATGAACTTTTGTAACATTTTTCTTTCAATTTATGTTTTCTTTTTGTAGTACGACGTTCATGGGAACCTATTTGGTCTCCTCGCTGCCCATCCGGTAACACCGTTCGTGACAATGCACCACCTCGACGTCGTTGAACCAATCTTCCCTAACATGACCCGTGTTCGTGCAATCAAGAAACTAACAACCCCGATAAAACTCGACTCGGCAGGGCTACTCCAACAATCAATATGCTATGAGAAGCACAAAAGCTGGACAATTTCCGTCTCGTGGGGCTACGCAGTCCAAGTGTTCCGCGGATCGTTCTCTCCCCGGGAAATGGAAATGCCTACTAGGACTTTCTTGAATTGGTACAAAAGAGCGGATTACACCGCCTACGCATTCAACACAAGGCCCGTGAGCCGCAATCCGTGCCAAACACCATTTGTTTTTCACATGTCGAGCGCAAAATTTGACCGGCAATTGAACACGACGGTTAGCGAATACACGAGGCATCGAGTTCGGCATCCTGCTTGCCGGTGGGACATGGCTAGCCCGGAAGAGATCAACACTATTGTCGTTTACAAAAAACCGGACGCCCACCTATGGGAGAGGGTACGTGAATACATTCTCTTTTTATTGTATTAAATTTGTGTTTATTTGAATTAGTATGTTAATGCTTAGTTCGTATTTGTGTTCTTTTGGGTAGGCACCGCGAAGGAATTGTTGCATAGTACTACAAACAAAGAGGAACAATACATTATGGATCAATGTTGGTGTATGTAGAGCAAATGAAGTCACTGAAGTTAATTAATATATTTTGTAGTAAAAAGAATTTTGAAAGAGGAAAAAGAGATTAGTTCGAGATTTTTAGTTAAGCTTCTAATCCTTTAGTGTTGCTTGGTAATCTTTAATTACATTACACCTCGTATTTTTATGTTTTAATTTTGTCTATTGTCACCTATAGGCTATAGCGTAATCTTCACAAAATTAACTCATGTTTGATACTTCGATTTGAGATTAACAGTCGCGAAATCACGATCTCGAAGCTCATTTGATTGGTCAAATCATAACTAAAAGAACACAACCAAATTTTACACGTTTACGAATCACTAGAATAGTGACTATACATTTCGCTAAGGACTCTTCTTCGGAATCCACAAAAATCAGATGAATAATTACACAAGAAAACAATCGACTAATCTCCTATAGTGTTGTATGATAAACCTTAATGTCAAATTAGTTAAAACTTTTCTAAATAACTCGAGGTCACCTCCAACGACTAAAACCAGTCGTATTCGTATAGCTCAATATGGGGATGTTATTTCAACATTTGTAATCAATGATGGTCAATCAGAGATCGAGTATTATGCAATGCTTGCTAAAGTTGGTGTCCACCACTACAATGGAAGTAAATGGAACAATTCTTGTGCTTATATGATTGATAATGTTTTTGAATACTTGATTTGTCTTTTGATTAAATCATGGTCCTTGTGTGGATGATCTTGGTCAAAGAATCAAGAATGTAAATATTTAGAGGGTTTTTATCTCTAGTTTGGATGATTCTTCTTCTGCCATGTGATCTTTGTCATGTTGATTTGGGTACTGCATGTGGGAAATACTTCGGAGTGTCGTGCTTTAGCATTGTTGATCCACGTACTCCTTTTCCTTAGATCTTGTGATAATCTAGTTAAAAAAATTATTAACCATATGAAGGAACGCCATGTAATTGTTCATATCTCTTATTTAATTTGCTTAAAACATTCCAGGTGATTCGGATATCATCAAAGCACTACCTGCAGGTGACCAGTGGTTTAGTGTCTTCTCGTGCAAGAAGCCAATGCAAACCTTTTTGATGACGTTAAAACGTTTTGATTCATTTAGAATCTTAGATAGCTGGATGTGGGTTATGTATATTCCTCCGGAATTCTCTTTTGATTTTTTTACCGGGATAAGAGTAATCCATCTGCACTCTACTAACAGAGACTAAGATTTTGTTTTTGGAAGATGGAAGGTGGCGGAATAATGGCAAAGTTGTCTCAAGTGCAAATCGAACTAAGGAGGCGGAACGAGTTTATGTTGCCTTTTTCGCGATTGAAGTATCAATTTTCAGATTACAATCACTCCACAGTAAAAATATATCTTTTCACCAAGTCGTAGTTACATGTTTGAATATGCATAACAAGTACATGTAGAATTAGGCCACTCTAAATCAAAATGTGAACTTATAAGCTGATTTGTCTGAGCTTATTGAATGTAATTTGTAACAAAATAAATTACTGAAAGAGTAATTCAATAAGTTTTTCCCTTGTTTATTGACATTTCAAGACGGTGCATTATTTGACTTGTTACCCAATAGAGAAGAAGATGTTGCATCTCCAACCCCACTTCATTTTTCACTCCAAAATAGAGTTTGGAGTCAAATTTATTTCAACACTACTCCATTTCCAACCCTAAAATGAAGTAAAATAGATTTACTCCAAATATAGAGTAATCTCATTTATTACTCCATTTTTTTACTCTTCACTCCATTTTTTACTTCAAAATGGAGTAAGGTTGGACCAAAACACAACTCCATTTTAAAGTTAGTTCATTTTGAAGTAAAAATAGAATTTTGGGTTGGAGATGAGCGCAAAGTGGACGCATTCTTTTTTTTTTACCCGAGACTAATTCTATAATAAACCATTATTTTCACTGTTCTTTCACTACCCACATTAACCAACATGCAACTTTATAATCATGTTTCAAGGCTTTAAGCTGTCTAGTTCCGTGATTATTTATGTGATTATGATCAATACAGTTTTCCAGATAAAGTAGAACAGTATTATACTTTGAAGTTCTTTTACAATTTGTGGAAATATAGGCTAGAACATGATATATAACAATCTATAGTGTGAATAAGTAAATATACAAATAAGTATAGAAGGATCTTTAATTTAAATATGTAGATTTATAACAAACAAGATTTTGCTATATACTCTAATTGTCAAGAAAAAAACAATAGATACAAAAGAACAAATTGAACTCATCATAACACAATTATTATAAGTTAATAATTACACATCCACATATATGTTTTAAATGTCAGCAGAGGAAACCCTCGGATAAGTCTGAAGGGTCTTGTTCTTCTTCGATTTCTTGATTTTCGAGGTTTTAACATTCTCTCCAACATTATCCTTTTCTTCCTTTACTTCTGTTTCCGCAAGCTTCATCTTCATCTTTTCCTTATAAATCTTCCTCATCGCGTAAACCTCTGCCAAACCAACAGTCCCCGATCCACCAACACCATACATCTCTCAAAAGGATTATCGTCTGAAAATCAAAATAAAGTTTGGTCTTATTCTGAAACTTAATAAGCTTTTGTTCTTGGGAGGATTTGTATTTATAGGGTTTTTATATGGGAGGGTAGTTACATCGAAACTTTCACTTGGGAGAGGCCAATTTTGATTTTTCTTTGTATTTTCATTTGGGTTAAGAAAAAATAATAGAAAACGTAGAAAATGGGAAAGTAAAAGTACATTAGGCTTGGAGACCAAGAAATTGATCTCTACCTTACATTTGACCCAAGCAATCACAATCATTGACAAATATTACTAGAAGCGTCAATTGGGGTTCGATCCTATGTCAATTTAATTACGAAAATTGCATTGGCTTGGAGAACAATTTTGCCTAAATAATTAAGAAAATAAGTTTGCCAATATCTTTAATTAATATGCAAATAGCAAAATAATGGATGACGATTGACGACAGTTTTTTTTTTTTTTTTTTTTTTTTTTGAAAGTTACGACATAGTATTTGTAAACTATTATATATATATATATATATAAATTTTTGTTTTGACAAAGCGTAAAATTTCTAACATTTTTTTTTTATAATATATTGGTGCTTTATCTGATCAAATATAATACTACCGTTTTACAGCGCTAATCACTCTTTCTAAATAGATTTGAATAAATGATATTGAATACACTCACCAACCATTAAATCTAGATTCACTTGTATATATATCTTCTTTACAAAATGGAAGATAATACAATTTAGTGAACTACTTTTTCCCCATAACATCCCGTTCTATAAATTTTAAATGTCAACTTTGACGTCCACTCATTACGCATGAGCACGTTGACTATTGTTTGTATCCTTTATAGTAAGTCACGCATGACGTACAGAAAAAATGTACGCGTCGATCTTATGTGAAATTCGACATTTACACGTCCTGCATTTGCAACTGCTACAAGGTGAAACGGCTGTGGTCCCCACATATAACAAAGCAAAACGAAAATTACGGAGATGATGTTGATGAAGAAAGATGTGGCTGCGGTGTCTACGTTGCTCCGAAAGTGTCGTTGGAATTCCAGCAACTACAAGAAACGAAGCTAACAACAGCAGCGACCATCTCCGATGGCTACTTTTGTCTTCGTCATAACTTTATTGCTCTTTCACGATCGCAGTTGCTGCGAGCCTGCGACTAGTAAAAGAACATGTATTTACAATACAATAATAGGGAATTAGATGTATAGATAACCAAAAAAAAAAATTATAATTCAAAACTTAACCAAATATTTTGAAACTAATGATGACTATTATTTGGCCATATAGTATAATTTTAGTTACTTGTTTGATTATTATTTTTTTTAATTATTATGCATATCACCCTACAATTATTAGAGTAAACTTTTTTAAGGGCTATTGTATAATAAGTTTTTTTAGAAATATCGAATTTGACAGGCAAATGGGTCTTAATGGGTGCCTGCTAAATTTAATTCTAATAAATAAATCTAAACGGACATTTATTCTCATCAAAGACCGGTTCCATTTTTAACATCTCTGCACACAACAGTTTGTGTACAAAGATATTAGCATGGCTTCAATGAATACAAATTTGAAAGGTAAGTGTTTTTTTCTTATCCAAATCATCAGTCACTATGGACTTTAAAAACTATTGTGCTAATAATAGTTGTTTTAAGAATGGTAGCAAAGATGATATATATATATGTGTGTGTGTGGATACTATTTGTTGTCTGAAACGTAACTGTAGTTATTTAACCTTCAAATTTTGTGTATTTCTTCTATGTTGACAAAGAAAGCAATGCAGTGATGGTTGTTAGATTTTATGAAAAATACAACTGATGTACTATTAATCTTCAGAAAGTTTCATTAGACACAAATGGAGAAAAATTAGCCTTCTAAGACCAGACTTTGGTTTCAGAATTGAAATGCCCTTTAGTCTGCTATGGAAACTCCATTGTCGACCCAGTTATGAGTCAACTTTCAAATTTATGTTCCTTAATCCTTATGTAAACATAATGTAAGACTTTTCATGTTTCAAAAGAGATTCTGAAACAAAGAAAGAAGAATATGCAAGAACAAGAAACAGAACAGACTGGATTTGTTACATAATAAAAAATTAAGAATGTCACGAAGTTGATTCTATAAGTTTCAAATCCCTGCAATAAAGTTGAGTTTGGTTTCTAATTTCCTCCAGCCACAGTAAAAAGATCTCTTTTCACAAAGGTATAGAATCATGTTTTTATAAGATTAAAGGTGATGTTATAGATTATGAAGCACATCTCAAAAATGAGCGGCACAAGTTGCTTCGATCCATTCGGATTTATAAGTATTCTAGCTGTTAAGCCCCCAATCATATGTTTGGTAGACAACTCTAAATTGAGTATCAACTAGCAAATCAAGCAAAGCTTCTGAAAATTGAGGCTCCAAGTAAGTTGATGCATGCTTCAATACCTCCTCTTCGCCCTTTCCGAAATCTACGCAATACCTGTGAACCAAATTAGGATTAGTTAGTGACTATAGTAGTGTAACTAAGTTATTTAAAGTCTGTTAAATTGAATGAGATATCTCTGAGCTTTTTTTCTTTTACCAATTAAAGATTTTGTTGATGTATGCAACCTTGGAATTGAGATCAACTATGAGTCCACCTCCTCTTAAGAAATCTCGAGCTGCCTCATTAGTTCTTTATCAATTTCTCCAGGCGAGAAGCATCGCAGAGGTGGTCCAGACCGAGTACCACAAACCAGACCAAAATGACTCAAAGGTTCTGCATAAGGCAGAGCAACCTGAAGACAAAAGCATATAAATCATCAAGACTTGTGTCAACAGTCAAATCCAGCTTCTTCGAACTATATGCATATTTTTCTCACCTGGGAACGTTTATCCATAGCACCAAAAGGCTTCATAAGATTGTAAGGCGGTCGCTGGTTACCCCTTAAGATTCCATTTTGGATAGCCGAGAGCGAGTAAGTGTAGCCACCAATAACATACTTGAAGTCCCCAAACATCTTGGTTCGTTCAAGTGGTCCTGTTGGATGTCCCCATACTAGTATTGCATGTATAGCCATCATGTTATAAAGGTTTATAAAGAATGCGAGCTTTTCCTCTCTTTGCATATCTTCAACCTCTACTCTATGGAGTTCTTGAATTATTCGCAGGTACCTTGGAAATGAAATAAAACTCGGTTCAACAATCAGAAAGAATATGATTTTTATTTTTGTTTCTTGAGACTATGAAAATACTACCTTGCAAATTCTTCACTTCCATGGATGCTTCTGTAGTCAACATGTTTTCCATTTGGCGAAGTGTAAGCTTCAAGGATTGATCGATACAATATTCTGAGTCTATTCGCAATTTCTACTATTGGTCTTGGCTTCAACTCGATTATCCCTCTCGGGATGTTATGGCATTGAGATGAGACAACGGGATCATCGTCTAAAAACCGGTACAAGTGATTCCCATCCTCGAAAATATTCTCACTAGTTGAAACATATCGCGAAAGAAAGCAAAATGAGAAACAATAAGAACAAGTAAAAATCATTAGTGTTGAGAAAAATCTCACTCTAGAACATGTTGAAAGAAGAGCTGGTTTGCAAGCTTTCGAGCAACTTCAATTTCCTATATAACAAAGATTGGATTAGAAAATCATCTAAACTCTTTAAAACCTCACATTGGTTATATATTAGTATCATTACCTCTTCTCTTTCTAGCTGTTGATCTGTGGATAGGAAATCAACAGCTTCTGAACCTAAGAAACAGTTACTAAACCTTCGCAACTTATAAAACCGATCCTTAATAATGCAAGGCTTCATCTTCTTCACTATCAAAGCTAGTTCATCTGTAGGACCTTTACTCGATGCATCATCTTCTCCTGAGAAAGGTGGAAGAGGAGCTTCCCTAGGCGGTGCTTCAGCTATCAAATGTTTTATCTTCTCTTCAAGTTCTCTTGATTCTTCCATTTCCTTGAGCTCTTTCAAACTCCCAACTAATTCTTCATTAAAGAAAACCTTAGGAACATCCGAAGAAGTTCCGACAATCTTTTCCAGCTCTAGCCTTCTTGTTGGATAGATATCGACATTTATCTCGACATATCCAAGTCTCTTTTCATGTAGATATAACCTGCATTCTCGGCATTCCTCACACCCTAGTCTTGTATACAGTATAATCCTACCTTTCATCATTACAGGCTCTAACTCAGCTTCCATGGTTCTAGCCTCTTCTTTATCAAATGAATCATCGTTCTGCATCATCTTCAAGTAGCTTAAAGGGTTCCAAATTGATTTTCCCTCTGCTTTAGGAGATTCTACTGGTTTGGTTTCTATAGAGACATCGTCTTTTGTGTCTTTTCCAGCATTTGGTATATCATGAGCAGCACTGTCAACAATTAATTTCCCGGAAAGTCGACGCATAAATGTATGCACCGCGACTTCGCTTTTCACTCTAACGAAATTCTTGATTGCAGCTGCTTTTTCTGTCCAAGCAGAGGTTGTTGAGTTAGGATCTTGTGAGTCATGAGAAGAGATTTTATCAACGGGTGGTTTCGGATTTTTGCCTTTTTCCTCTATTGTTTCTTCATCGTTCGAATCAGAAGAACTCTCGGTATCATCATCATCACTAATCAGCTTATCTTGTTGTGTTTTTTCGGTATTGTCCACTTCGTGGATATCTATCTCCTCCATCTCCTCCTCAATTTCCACATTTTGTTTAGGAGAAACTTTCTCACCAACAAATTTCATTGTCTCTTCAAACTCTTGTTCCATCTTCTTGTTCTCATTTTCAACATTGTGTTTAGGAGAAATTTTCCCACCATCAATCTCATTGTCTCTTCTAAATCTTGTTCCAGCTTCTTGTTCTCAGTTTCCATTTTATGCTTAGGAGAATCTGTCTCACTAATAGATTTCATTGTATCTTCAAACTCTTGTTCCATCTTCTTGTTCTCAGTTTCAATATTGTATTTAGGAGAAACTTTCTCACCGAGAAATTCATTGTCTCTTCAGAATCTTGTTCCATCTTCTTGTTCTCAGTTTCCACATTACGTTCAAGAGAAACTTCCTCACTAATAGTTTTCATTGTCTCTTCAAAATCTTGTTCCATCTTCTTGTTCTCAGTTTCCACATTATGTTTACGAGAAACTGTCTCACCAACATATTTCATTGTCTCTTCAAATTCTTGTTCCATCTTCTTATCCTCATTTTCAAATTTGTGTTTAGGAGAAACTTTCTCACCGACAAACTTCATTGTCTCTTCAAACTCTTGTTCCATCTTCTTGTTCTCAATTTCAACATTGTGTTTAGGAGAAACTTTCTCGCTGACAAATCTCATTGTCTCTTCAAAATCTTGTTCCATCTTCTTTTCCTCATTTTCCACATTACGTTTAGGAGAAACTATCTCACCAACATTTTTCATTATCTCTTCAAATTCTTGTTCCATCTTCTTCTCCTCATTTTCAAAATTGTGTTTAGGAGAAACTTCTTCACCAACAGGTTTCATTGTCTCTTCAAAATCTTGTGTATTTCATTCTTGTTCTCAATTTCAACATTGTGTTTAAGAGAAACTTCCTCCTCGGCAATAATCTCAACGAGTTTTGATTCTTCTTTTTTGTTCTTATCCTCTGATTTGGAAACAATCTCCGAATGTTTTTACAAGAAGTCTCTTTTATATTTAAGAATCTGACAAATCGGACAATAGACAAATAAATATGAAGAAGCGATCAATATGTCACCGGTTAACCGAATCCTCGGAATTGCCGGTTTAACAACGTAAAACTTAAATATTGGGCAAACCAACGTAAACAGTCAGTCCGCTTTGGAGCACTACAAGAAAACAGGAGCATTTGCAACGGAAATTTGCAACGGAATTAAATCGTCGCAAATTTGCCTCCGATTTGCGACGATTTTGCGTCCAAAATGTAAACGTCGACGCAAAATCGTCGCAAATTTGCGTAGGAACTTGACGATGCAAAAGCGTCGCAAATTGGCGACGAATTTGCGTCGACTTGTACATTTGGACGCAAAGTCGCCGCAAATTTTGCGACGGTTTTGCGTCGAATAATTATTTGCAACGGTTTTGCGTGGCGTTGTACGTTTACACGCAAAAGCGTTGCAAAATGTGCGTCGAAATTGCAACGATTGAAACGTTGCGAGGCATTTGCGACGGAAGTTAGTTAAACACGTTTTAATCGATTCTTACTTGTTTATAAGTGAAATTATTAGCCGCAAATCAGTCGCAAAAGTATTTGAAAATGGTTGCAAATTTGTCGCAAATTGAAATGAAAATTCTATAAAATCCGGATTTATCCTCATATATTATATATCATATCATCTCACATTCTATAATTCACATTATATTATCTCACATTCTATAATTCAACAAATATATATGGATAACAATCGATCATTGATTCCGGGTCCGGCTGGTGTGAGACAAGCAGAAGAACGGGCAAGGAAAAAACTTGAAGAATCGATGTTGGAAGAATGCAATTCTTATGAGAGACATGTACAGATGGTTAACTGTGTTGTTGAGGCAGAAGATCCATCGTTCACCGATGTCCTGTGGAAGACGACAATTGCAAATGTCAACAAATTAACAGGTATAATGAAATGCTATTATTATTAATTACTATATATATATATTAGTAAGAAAAAGAAATAATTATATATATGTGAAAATTTGTATATTGTTTAATTGTCATTTAATTATATTTTACTTATTCTACGTTAACTATATACAGGTGGACACACACGTGGGTGGACACTGGTAAAAGAGTTGCATAAATTAAAAGCAGCACAATTAATGCGTCACGTACCATATGTGGTAGCAGTGATTCATAAAATGGAACCTAATGGATTGGGGGACGCAATGGTCATACTAAAGGTAAAATGTATATATATAATTAAGTAATAAGAAAAGATGTTTTTACCATGTTAGAATATATATTTAGTAATCGATAAATATGTGTTATTTGTTTTCCTTGAAGGATCCTACCGGGACTGTACAAGCGAGCATTCATAGGTCCGCCATATCTGATAACAAATATGGGCCGCACATAAAGGAGGGTTCGGTATTAGTTCTAAAGGAGGTTGTAGTTGTTAAGTTTGATAGGGCGACACCATATCTTAACATTATTCTTCAGAATATAAGCAATGTGAGTTAATTACATGCAATATTGTATTAATTTTGTTTCCTTACAAATAAATGAAGTTTTTATTTGACAGGTAATATCGAAAGAAAACATGGCTACAGCGTTCATAGAAGAAGGTAGTAGCAGTCGTGTTCATCGAAATCCAAACAATTGGCTATCCCAGGCAAATGACGACGGGTCGACGACGGATGATGGTGAAGAAATTGATGATGAGTAAAAACATTACCTCATCAATAAAAGAAATTAAAATAAATAAATTAAATTGTTTATGTTTGCAGTTTATTTGTATTACGTTTTTAAGGAATCATATGATTACGTTTTTGTAGTACATGCATGCACGTACTATATATATATGGATTGTACGTACGTTTATAAACATCGATGTTAATTAATGTTAAAATATAAATTTTATATATTAATATAAAGTTTCGAAAAATTTACTTGTAACCCTAACACATTAATACTAATAACAAAAAAGTCCAAATTAAATCTTAACTTACCAAACTATAAATACACATTTGCGACGATTTTGCGTCGAATTGTACGTACGACGCAAAACCGTCGCCCATTTTGCGACTAAATTGCGACTCTTTACGATGCAAAAACGTCGCAAATATGGCGAGGATTATGCGTTGTAAGATATTTTTTAACGAATTTATTACAACACGTGTTTATGATGCTTACCGGTCTATGGGTGCTATATTTCTGGTCGCAAACGTGTCGCAAAAGAGAAGCAAAAGAGTCGCAAATTTGTAGCAAAAAAAACCAATTTTCTATAAAAACCTCGAATGTGTGATGAACGAATTCACAACAAAAACATTCAAATCATAATCTAAAAACAATCCGAGACAAAAATTTTCTTTCCAAATATTTCTTAAAGAGTATAATTAATTTGATAATTTATCGAAGATGTCTTCGCATCATGAGGTCTACGTGGTTCGAGCATGGATGTACAACCGCAAAGATCCAGAAACTGGCGAAGTGTCTAGAGAATTTAGAGAAGGGCTTGACCAGTTTTTGACCCAGGCGATAAACAACCCAGGGGCTGTCGTAGGATATACCAAGGACGGTAACGTGAAAATTTTCTGTCCTTGTGTGAAATGCAAAAACTTTGCTCCACGTGATACGCAAACTGTTTATAAACATTTATATACGAGGGGGTTTTTACCTAACTACTATGTTTGGTTTTCGCATGGGGACGATTTTGTTGTTAATGTTCCGGGTAGTTCAAGTACGAGTTATAATCGTGGGAATGTAGAAGGTGGTAGTAATTATGAGGATAGTAATTATCAGTATGGTCATGATAATTTTAATGAATCTGCATATGGAAATACAGATGGGAATATTAGGTTTAATGATATGGTCAATGATGCATTTCAAGACACTACTGCTTCGTTTAGTGATAATACTTTTGAAGAACCAAACCCGAGTGCTAAAATTTTTTATGATATGTTAGATGCTGCTAACGAACCTATCTACGAAGGATGTAGAGATGGGCTTTCAAAATTGTCGTTAGCTTCTAGGATGATGACAATTAAAAGCGAAGATAACCTTAGTGAAAATTGCATGGATAAATGGGGTGAATTGTTTAAAGAGTATTTGCCAGAGGGTAATAACTCTGCAGAGAGTTACTATGAGATACAAAGATTGGTAGCAAGTCTTGGATTACCGTCTGAGATGATTGATGTCTGCATTGATAATTGTATGATTTTTTGGAAAGATGATGCTCAGCTGCAGGAATGTCGTTTTTGCTCTCATCCAAGATATAAGAAGACTAGTGGTCGCACCAAAGTCCCATTCAAGCGTATGTGGTACCTTCCAATAACAGATAGGTTGCAGCGATTATATCAATCAGAGCAAACAGCAGGGTCAATGAGGTGGCACGCAGAACACGATTGTGAGGAAGGGGTGGTCGCCCATCCATCAGATGCAAAGGCGTGGAAACACTTTCACACGGTACATCCAGACTTTGCTGTAGAACATAAAAATGTGTATTTGGGTCTTTGCACTGATGGGTTTAGTCCTTTTGGGATGTCGGGTAGGCAATATTCGTTGTGGCCAGTCATAGTGACGCCATATAATCTCCCACCGTGGATGTGTATGCATCGAGAATTCTTATTTCTCAGCATTTTGGTTCCAGGGCCAAAGCATCCAAAAAGATCACTTGATGTCTTCCTACAACCTCTTATCCAGGAACTAAAGCAGTTGTGGCATGTTGGTGTACGCACATTTGATTCGTCGAGCCGTAGGAACTTCAACATGAAGGCTGTCCTCATGTGGACGATAAGCGACTTTCCGGCGTATGGTATGCTATCTGGATGGACAACGCACGGAAAGTTATCATGTCCTTATTGTTTAGATAAGACTGAATCATTTCAATTGTCAGCAGGAGGGAAAGCTTGCTGGTTTGACTGCCATCGTCGTTTTCTTCCAAGGGATCATCCTTATAGAAAGAGTAGGACGTTATTTCGAAATCGAGTTGTTAAAACCTCCCCCTTGGTTTACCTCTCAGGTGAGGAGTTAGAAGAACAAATGGATGGATATGGTGCGGAAGAAACTGTAAAAGTTGGAGGTAATTGGCAAAGTAATCCAGCAAATATGCCTGTTGGGTATGGGGTATACCATAACTGGCATAAGAAAAGTATATTTTGGGAATTGCCTTACTGGAAGGACCATCTGCTGAGGCACAACTTGGATGTCATGCATGTGGAGAAAAATTTCTTTGAGAATATTATACACACATTGTTGAATGTTGCAGGGAAAACAAAAGACAATCGGAAATCTCGTCTGGACCTCGCGGCTTTATGCATAAGGCCTGAGTTGCATCTAACAGGAGATGGTAGGGCACCTATTCCCAATTTCCGACTATCACCTGCTGCGAAGAATGCTTTGATTAACTGGGTTAAGGAGTGGGTGAAGTTCCCTGATGGCTACGTGTCAACTTTTTCAAGGTGTGTTGAGCAAGGGGGGAAATTTTCTGGGATGAAGAGCCACGATTGTCATGTGTTCATGCAGCGACTACTCCCTTTTGCCTTTCAAGAGCTTTTACCGAAGGATGTACACGAGGCAATTGCAGGTGTTACGTTTATCTATGGTTATTAATATATACATACATGTATTTTGTAACTGTATTAATTAACTTACTTCGGACCGGATTGGCGTTTTAGGTATTGGAGCATTTTTCAGAGACATATGTGCCAGAACCTTAATGAAGGACGAAATCTCGAAGTTGAATTCAGACATTCCACTAACGATTTGCAACTTAGAGAAGATATTTCCACCTTCATTTTTTGATGTGATGGAACATTTGGTTGTACACTTACCACATGAGTTAGATTTGGGTGGTCCTGTCCAATTTCGATGGATGTACCCCTTCGAAAGGTTCTTCAAACATTTGAAGATGAAGGCGAAAAATCTCGCAAGAGTAGAGGGATCAATCATTGCTGGAAGTTTGACAGAGGAGACATCAAACTTCTCTACTTACTACTTTAGCAAAACCGTGAAAACTAAGAAAACCCGTCGTGTGCGATACGACGATGGTGGGGTTGGCCGAACATATCACTTGAAGGGTGTACCAGATGTTTTCTGTGATGTAGGTCGGATGGGTGGAACAGTGAAGGAAACAACGTGGTGTGATTTCAAGCATATGCAAGCTGCCCATACGTATATAATGCTAAATTGTAACTACTTCCAGCCATATGAGAGGTATATACGTATATATATATGTATAAATTTATATATATTAATTATGAATATATATACAACTAATTAACGGCTGTACAGAATGTTAGAAGGCCAAATACGAGAAGCATTTCCTGAACTAAATGATGAAGAAGTTCAATTTTACTTAGAACGTGATTTTGCTGGCTGGATGCAGGAGAAGGTGAGAACCATGCATGAGTTATATTAGTATTACATATATATATATATATACTAATTATTTCAATTTGACAATATATAGGTGGCGAAGAAATCTCGACAAAGTTGGCCTTTATGGGTACATGAGTTTGTTTTGGGGCCCATTGCAAGCATAAAAACGAGTAAGATGTATTGTACTCGCGGTTTTATTTTTCACACATTTCAACATGGACAAGATAAAGCCACTGCAAATTATGGTATTCATGTCCCGGGCGATACAAACTTCTATGGTATTTTGAAAGAAATCATTGAGATTGAGTATGCTGGTGTGTTGAACTTGAAAAGTGTTCTATTTCGTTGTGATTTGTTTGATCCATCCAATGGTCTCGGGGTTAGAACCAGCAAATTTGGAGTTGTTGATGTAAAAGGAAATAGGAGCTACACTGACAAGTTTGAGCCATTTGTTTTAGCATCCCAAGCAGAGCAAGTAGTCTTCATTCCTTACCCTCGTACTCGTGGACGACGGGATCAAGATTGGCTATCCGTGATTAAAGTTAACCCAAGGGGTCGAATTGTCGGGGGGTTAGCAGTTGAAGCTGATGATGATCAACCCCCAGTGCAACCTGCAAGAACCGAAGAAGTTTCGATCCCTACAGAGGTAACCACCGATTTGACAAGAATTGACCCACTTCATAGTGGTCTTGATGTGATATTCGAGGATTCAGAAGGAAACGAAGATGAGTTTGATGAAGACGAAGAGGAAGATGAGGACGACAATGATGACGAAGATGGCGGAGTAGAACGTTCTATTTCTGATCATGGTGAAGAAGATTAATAAATTTAATATTAATTATGTGTATATATTAATTAAGTGTGTATTTAATTAAGTGTGTATTTGCCACGTACCACGCATTATTTACACCGTTTAAATTGGATCTTCTTCGAATATAAAAACATATCATAGAGGCCCTAAGTAATATATAAAATTATTTGCATCAATGTCCAAGTAATAGGAATAGGTAAAAAACACTAAGGTTTAGGGTATAGGCATTTGCAACGGTTTTGCGAGATACCCGTTGCAAAAGCGTTGCAAGTCTGACAATTTGCGACGTTTTTGCAACGGGTATCTCGCAAAACCGTTGCAAATACCTACACCCTAAACTCTAACCAATACATTATTTACACCGTTTAAATTGGATCTTCTTCGAATATAAAAACATATCATAGAGGCCCTAAGTAATATATAAAATTATTTGCATCAATGTCCAAGTAATAGGAATAGGTAAAAAACACTAAGGTTTAGGGTATAGGCATTTGCAACGGTTTTGCGAGATACCCGTTGCAAAAGCGTTGCAAGTCTGACAATTTGCGACGTTTTTGCAACGGGTATCTCGCAAAACCGTTGCAAATACCTACACCCTAAACTCTAACCAATACATTATTTACACCGTTTAAATTGGATCTTCTTCGAATATAAAAACATATCATAGAGGCCCTAAGTAATATATAAAATTATTTGCATCAATGTCCAAGTAATAGGAATAGGTAAAAAACACTAAGGTTTAGGGTATAGGCCTTTGCAACGGTTTTGCGAGATACCCGTTGCAAAATCGTTGCAAGTCTGACAATTTGCGACGTTTTGGCAACGGGTATCTCGCAAAACCGTTGCAAATGCCTACACCCTAAACTCTAACCAATACATTATTTACACCGTTTAAATTGGATCTTCTTCGAATATAAAAACATATCATAGAGGCCCTAAGTAATATATAAAATTATTTGCATCAATGCCCAAGTAATAGGAATAGGTAAAAAACACTAAGGTTTAGGGTATAGGCCTTTGCAACGGTTTTGCGAGATACCCGTTGGAAAATCGTTGCAAGTCTGACAATTTGCGACGTTTTTGCAACGGGTATCTCGCAAAACCGTTGCAAATACCTACACCCTAAACTCTAACCAATACATTATTTACACCGTTTAAATTGGATCTTCTTCGAATATAAAAACATATCATAGAGGCCCTAAGTAATATATAAAATTATTTGCATCAATGTCCAAGTAATAGGAATAGGTAAAAAACACTAAGGTTTAGGGTATAGGCATTTGCAACGGTTTTGCGAGATACCCGTTGCAAAATCGTTGCAAGTCTGACAATTTGCGACGTTTTTGCAACGGGTTTCTCGCAAAACCGTTGCAAATGCCTATACCCTAAACTCTAACCAATTCATTATTTACACCGTTTAAATTGGATCTTCTTCGAATATAAAAGTATGAGTCGTCTAATAAATAACAATCCCTCTATAATTATTCAAATAAAACTTACCAAAACATTATCGAGAAACATATATAACGAAGTATCAAATACATGTACTTATACTTAGAATATGATCAATCTATCATTTTTGCCGATTTTACAAAAAACTTCAATTAGTAGTCTAACTTTGCTTCATACATGCACTAAGGACCTAAACAAGTGTATATTTACCTTTTAGGAATCGTAATTTTGGTCTAAAACATCCAAACCCCTAAGTATACCCTAAATCTCATTTGCATGGGAATTGCGACGAAAACGTCGCAAATGCGTAGCAATATAGTATTTGCGAGGCATTTGCGACGTTTTCGTCGCAATTCCGAAGCTAATTTTGCTACGCTATTGCGACCATAATCCCATTAATTGTTCGGTCAATGACATTGGGATTTACATATTGCGAGGGTTTTGCGACGTTTTGTTGAATATTTGCGAGGCATTTGCGACGCTTTGTGGGCGGGAAACGAAAAGACGTGGGCGGCAATCATGCATTGGGCGAAATATTCGGCCCAATTAGCGAGGGAATTGCGACGATTTGTTTAATATTTGCAACGGAATTGCGAGGGATAGTTTTCCCTATATATACAACCACAACCGACGCACATTCCTCACAACCCTCTTCTCTCTCAAAAAAAAAAACGTTTCTCTCTCTAAACAAAGCTTCCCTCGACCTTTCCAATCTATCCCGACCTTTTAAGGTAAATCTCTAAACTTTCCTTTCTTTTTATTAATGTTAATTTTTTCTTTCGTATATAATTATTAGTTAATTGCGGTTTATAGGAAAATGGTTAGAAATAAGTAATTAGGAAACGAATTGTATTTGGGAATTGAGGATATTATAATAGTTAAAATTTTAAATTTACTAATTTTGTTCAATTATTTTGATGTTTAATGTTGATTACATTATTTTAAAAGGTTATCATTAAAATTGTTAAAATTAATATTAGACTAAATATTTTTTAAATATGCAATTACTAATTTGAAAAATTATCAAATTTATTTAGATGGAGAACGAGTATACCCAGTACGTAGCGTCCACTGCTTGTCAGTCAGGACCAGGACGGCGTACACATCTCTCGCAGGGCTCCGGAATTCCTGATTCCCAACCGACGCCACCTCCTCAGCCGACGCCACCTGCTCAGCCAAACCCTGGAGCAGTTCTTTCATGGGATGACATGACTTTGGGGCAGCTTCTCGTTACTCCGGGACGGGAGGATCTTCCCCATTTAGACCCTAAATCCCGGGGCACTGCTGTATGGTAAGTAATTAATTTTTTATAGTTTTAATTTAATTTTTTTTTATAATTATTAATATATTTATAAAATTTTTAGGTTTTGGAAAAATTCGGTCGGCAAGGATGTTAGAAATATCATAGAGCGGGATTTCAAGATGTGTCACACGAGTTGGAAGTTTGTTACCCCGGAGATCAAGGATCGGTGGTTCAAACAATTCGCGGTAAATTTTTTTATTATTTTTAAAACTTTTATTTATTTATTCATTTTTGTAATTTTTAATTTATGTTCTAATTTATGACAATTTGCAGCAAAAATACTATTGGGACCCCGTTCATAATGCTTTAGTTCGTGAGGCGTTTGAGGAGAAAGCGAAGAACCGTCTCAACAACCAAATAGGACGGTGGAAGGCGAAGTGGCAAAAAAATCCGGATCCGAAGGTATGTATGCCATCTTTCTTCAATCCCAATATTTGGGCTGCCCTTGTCGCCTTCTGGGAGTTGGAGACGTCTAAGGAGAAGGCTGTCCAGTGCTCGTCTGCCCGATTGACGAAGGTTGGCGGTAGTGACCACCCTTCAAAACACGTTTCGGGACAGATTTCTTTTGAGCAGCGTGGCTATGACATTGTAAGTTATTAATTTTTTTTACTTTAAATTTTTACGGTCACAAAAATCTCAACTTCTAATGTTTTCATTGTCAGGCCGTGGAAAAAGGAGTTCCCGCAACGATCCCAGAGATTTGGGAGAAGACCCACCGCAGGCCGGACGGGACATGGGTTGATGAACGTGTCCACAAGGTCCACGACGATGTCATTGAGCGAGTCGAAGAACTCTCAACCCAGCCTACTCCCGATGGTCAACCTACTCAGTTGACACCGATGACGATCAACCAAATCGCAGCACAGGTAAAAACTTAATTTCCTTCTTAATTCTATTCACAATTTTAAATATTTAGTATACTATTAACATTTTAAAAAACAAAATTACATTACTATTTTTTATGGAAAATTGTAAACTTTTCATTTTATCTTGTAGTTGGCTCCTCGAAACCGTAAGGGAAAGATGGCATTTACAGGATCTATCCGGATGGATGATCAGGGAGTGCCATTTTGTCCCGTTACGAGATTTGCTTCTGATCCGGAATTGCGGAAGGAGCTCGAAGAAACGAAGAAGAGGACTGCCGCCCATGATGAAATGTTCGCGTTCTTAGCGACGCAAAACCCCGGGCTTGCCGAATTTCTGAGCAGCAAACAAGCCGACTTGGTTGGCACATCGACTTCGAGGCCACAAGGCGATGGAGGAGGCACATCGACTTCGAGGCCACAAGGCGATGGACATGACACATCGACCAGGGATCCGGTCGATGATATCGATTTCGATTAGATTTATGTAAAACTTTATTTTATGTTTTGTATTAAATTTTAAATATTTTCGATTTTTTTTTTTTTAAATTATAAATTAATTTTTTTCTTGTTTTTTTTTTTAATAAATCACATTGAAAAACGTCGCAAAACCGTCGCAAAATAAAGCCGCAATACCGTTGCAAAACTATTCGTCGCAAAACCATCGCAAAACTATTCGCCCTAATTACGTTGCAAAACCGTTGCAAAACTATTCGTCGCAAAACCTTCGCAAACCTATTCGCCGTAATTACGGCGCAAAATCGTTGCAAATCTGCGGTGAACAGTAAGTGTCGCAAAAGCGTCGCAAATCTTTCGATACTCGCAAATTCGTCGCACAAGATTAAGTCGCAAAAACGTCGCAAAATTAGCGACGGTTTTGCGACTATCGATATATTTGCGACGATTTTGCGACGATTTTTGGTTTGCGACGAGCTAGTTGCGACGAACGACAATTCGTTGCAAAACCGTCGCAAATATCCATTTGCAACGATTTTGCCACGAAATCCGCCGTTGCAAATGGGGGTGTTTTCTTGTAGTGGAGGCGGAAGCAGGCGGATCTGCCCCAACAAGAAACCAGACAACCACCAACACCGGCTGGGCTGACCCGGCCACACCAGGAGCTTACGATCAGCTCAAAGCAATGCTCGAGCAATTGTTCAAGCAGTCGCAGAACCAGCAAACCATCAACAGTAACCTGACCGCCGAAATCAATGCCTTGTCAACAGCTCATCAGTCTCAAGGACTACCTCAAGGTGCCGCACTTCGCGTCACCCCGATCGCTCTCAGCTTCACCCCGGCGACCTCGCCTTCAGCTCACGGGACTCGCGAGGATCATACACCCACAACTCTCGGAGATGGAGTCGTTCCCGTCGCAGGTGCGACTGATGACGTTATTGGTATCACAGACGATCCAGTGCAACGTGAGTTCGGAGCCGCACGACTTAGCCGACCGACCAGTCATATCCAAAGTCGGAATGAGGGCGAAATCGCGGAGAGTATGCGATGGACGGAGCAAGCCGAAGCCCCGACCAATCGCAGAACTATTACTGCGCAGCAAAGGGAGATGGACGAGCTCAAAGCCATCATGCAGCAGACAGCCCGCGATCTCAAAGATATGCGATCACAAGTGCATCGCGCAACCAGCAAGGCACCGGAAATCGAACGCGTTCTTGAAGAAGCTCGCACTACTCCTTTTACTGAGCGAGTAACCAAGGTGCGTCTATCCTATCCCGGGAAAATAAGGATTCCTATTTACAAAGGAAAGGGCGACCCCACAGAGCACATTAGAGCGTTCTCAATCGCTATGGGGCGAGCTAATTTCCGACTAGAGGAAAGAGACGTAGGTTACTGCCTCCTCTTCGTGGAACACCTCAATGGGGCAGCTCTCTATTGGTTTACGGGGCTGAAGAGGAATTCGATCGACAACTTCGCGCAGCTCTCCGAAGCATTCCAGAAGTAGTATGCTATCTTAATCAAGCACAGGTCGTCGGAGGCGGATCTTTACACCATGTCGCAGGCGGCCAGCAAACCCTTGGGAGTTTTCATCGAACGCTTCAAGGCGATGCTTACTCAGGTCAAAGGGATTGACGACCAGTCCGCACTAAGCGTGTTGCGAAAGGCCCTGTGGTACAATTCGAATTTTCGAAAGGAAATGACAATTAACGAGCCCTCGTCTATTCAAGATGCGCTTCATCGCGCTAATGGTTTCGTAAAAAGCGAGGATGAAACCAAAATTCTGAGCCAGAAGTATGGAAAGGCTAGAAATCCTAACCCGCAAGAAGCCCCAGCTACAGAAAAGAAGAAGCAAGGCAACTTTGTGCAGCACGAGGGAGGTTTTAAAGGTGCCCATAACTACCAGGTGGACTCGCCCGGCTATGGTCGAGGAAGAGGGCGAGGCCGCGAAAGTAGCACTCTGGGCCGTAGTAATGTCGCCATAGGGACGAGGAACTCGCAGTATGACGAATCCGCATATTGCAACCTGTATAAAATGGGAAAACACTCAACGGCTAACTGCACAGTACTCGGCATGCGACTCGCAGCGAAGCTGGCCGCAAGCAAACTCAGAGGAACATTAGTACTTTCGCATGGGCAGCCGAGGACACGCCCGGGATCGATATCAATATCATCAGTCACGAGCTGAATGTTGATACGACTTTCAAACCCGTAAATCAAAAGCGAAGGCGGCTTGGACTGGATAGAGCTCAAGCGGTAAATGACGAAGTAGAAAGACTTTTGAAAGTTGGCTCAATCGCCGAAGTCAAATATCCAGATTAGCTCGCTAATCCAGTCGTCGTAAAGAAGAAAAGTGGTAAATGGCGAGTCTGTGTAGACTTCACAGATTTAAACAAGGCGTGTCCCAAAGGCAGTTTCCCTCTTCCTCATATCGACCACCTCGTCGAGGCGACATCTGGGAACAGACTGTTGTCATTTATGGATGCTTTTTCTGGCTATAATCAAATCTTCATGCACCCTTGCGATCGCGACAAAACATCTTTCATTACGGATCGCGGGATCTATTGCTACAAGGTCATGCCTTTTGGCCTTAACAACGCTGGGGCAACTTATCAACGATTGGTGAATAGGATGTTTGTGGACCTCCTCAGCAAAACAATGGAGGTCAACATAGACGATATGCTCGTCAAGTCGCTCGAGGAGAAGGATCATGTCGGCCATCTCGCGGAATGCTTCGCACTATTAAACAAGTATAACATGAAGCTCAATCCGGCCAAGTGCCGTTTCGACGTAACATCAGGCGAGTTCCTCGGCTACATGGTGACTCGTTGCGGGATCGTGGCAAACCCAAAGCAAATCCATGCGCTCATCCAGATGGCCTTGCCGTAGACAAAAAAAGAGGTCCAGCGACTGACGGGCAGAGTGGCAGCGTTGAACATATTCATCTCGCGCTCTACCGATAAATGCTTGCCTTTTTATGACACGCTCAAGGAAAAAAAGGGGGCAGCTCGTCAGGCATTCGAATGGACAGATAAGTGTGAAGCAGCCTTCCAGGAGTTGAAACAATATCTCGCGACTCCACACGTTTTGACAAAACCCATTGCTGGCGAACCGCTTTATCTTTACATCGCGGTTTCCTTATAGGCAGTCAGTGGAGTTCTAGTTCGCGAAGACGGCACAAAGCAGAAGCCCGTTTTCTATGTCACAAAGTCGCTAACCGATGCGGAAACAAGATATCATCTAACGGAGAAATTAGCACTCGCGGTTATTACGTCGGCTCACAAGCTTCGACCTTATTTCCAATCCCACTCGATCAAAGTTCTCAGTACTTTTCCACTACGAGCTGTTCTCCACAGTCCAAATCAATCCGGGCGACTCGCCAAGTGGGCTATTGAATTAAGCGAGTTCGATATCGAGTATCGCAGTAACACGACAATCAAAGCACAAGTGTTGGCCGACTTTCTAATCGAACTGCCAGAGGCGGCAGCCTCGTCAGAAAAAGAAGACTTTTCCCAAATCTTGCAATTGCATGTGGACGGCTCGTCATCTAAACACGGATTGGGAGTAGGCGTTCGACTGTCATCACCAGACGGAAAATCTCTGGAATAATCATTTCGCCTTGGTTTCAGAGCATCAAACAATGAGGCAGAATATGAAGCCTTAGTCGCAGGCCTTTGATTGGCTAAAGCGCTAAAAATGACAAGGATAGAAGCATTTTGCGACTCTCAACTCGTCGTGAATCAGTTCAACGGCGAATACGCGACAAAGGATGAACGCATGGAAGCATACCTCGCCCTCGTCAAGACATTAACAGCGGAATTCAAATTTTTTACCTTAACAAGAATTCCAAGGGCAGAGAACTCGCAAGCAGATGCTCTCGCATCACTCGGCTCGTCGGTGCAGCCAGACAAAGCTCTTCAAAGAATCGTCAAAGTTGAGTTCATCGAAGAGCCGAGTATCGCGGTCGCCAAGGAAGTCAACATACTGACAAGATCTCAAGCCGTGAAGCGGAGAGCGGGTTTAAGCAACGGCCCGCCTACTCGTTCCACGACAGATCTGATGGACCTCGACAAAACCAAAGATATCGTCGAACCGATCCCGATGGATCTCGACCAGTCCGACGCAGTCGGCACAGATGAAACGACGGATGTGATGGCAAAAAACAACGAGCTCGATCCGGATAATACAACTTTTGACCGTGGTCTCCTCCCCGAACAACTCGAACAGTCACCAGAGGATGTTTACCCGTGTAGAGAAGAGCCGCCACCAGAGCATGAAGTCGTCGATATTCCCATTGACGACAAGACCACAGTCTATGGTTGTGACACTAAGTGGATGGCTGATGTTCGCAGATATCTTGCAGACGGCGAGGTGCCAATCGACAAATGGGCGGCTCACAAATTACAGGCGCAGTCATCACGCTTCATTCTATTTCACGGCAAAGTCTTCAAATGGAGACTCTCTGGACCACTCTTCGTCTGCGTCGAGGGGGAAGCAGTTCGCCAGATAATGCATGAAGTTCATGGCGGATCCTGCGGTAACCATTCAGGAGGTCGCTCACTCGCCATTCGAATTAAACGACATGGATATTTCTGGCCAACAATGATAAAAGACTGCGAGTTGTTCGCGGCGAAGTGCGAGAAGTGTCAACGTCATGGTCCTCTCATCCATCAACCTACGGAGTTTTTGAGCTTGGTCACCTCACATTATCCATTCATGAGATAGGCGATGGATATAGTTGGACCGCTCCATCCGTCACGGCAGAAGCGATATCTTTTGGTCCTAACGGCCTATTTTTCCAAGTGGATTGAGGCGGAAGCATTTAGATCGATTAAGGACAAGCACGTCAAAAACTTCGTCTGGAAGAATATCATTTGTCGACACGGCGTGCCCTACGAAATAGTCACGGACAACGGTTCGCAGTTTATTTCCAAGCGATTTGAAATTTTCTGTGACAAATGGAAGATCAGAGTCAGCAACTCGACACCTCGCTGCCCACAGGGCAACGGTCAGGCAGAGGCATCGAACAAAACACTTATTCACGGACTCAGGACTCGACTCGACGCTAAGAAGGGTCGTTGGGCAGATGAACTCGAAGGCATTTTATGGTCCTATCGAACCACGCCCCGTCGCGCTACGGGCGAGACACCCTTCGCCCTCGTCTACGGAACAGAGTGTGTGATTCTTCCCGAGGTCCATTTTCCAGGAGTTCGCCGACGATTACTACCAGAACAGGAAGATCTGAATCACCTCCTCATGCTCGACGGGCTCGACCTAATCCACGAAAGGCGCGATCGAGCTCTCGTCAAGATGACCGAATATCAGATTGCGGCATCCAAGTATTACAATTCCAAAGTACGGGTTCGGCGTTTCTACGAAGGAGACCTCATCCTTCGCGCTGTTTTTCAGAATACGGCCGAACCGAATGCCGGCAAACTCGGCGCCCACTGGGAAGGACCTTACCAAATCACAAAGGTGGTTCGTCCAGGCGTCTACGAAATCGCTAACATGAAAGGAGAAATGATACCACGTTCCTAGAATGCGCAACATCTGAAAAAGTACTACTGCTAAAAGTACTAAGTCACTTGACTTGAACTACGGCGCGACTTGATCCCTTCAAAGGGTACGTAGGTAGCTCATCTTCGGACGAGTTCAGTTGCGCCCCCTATTCAAAAAAGGGGTGGAGTGGGTCCGTATATTCATACTCCCAAACTTGACGTGTACTAAACTAAAAGTTTTTTACGACTCGATCAGCTCGCAAACGACATAAATGTCTAAAACGCGACAGCTCGCAAACGACTTAACTGTCTAAAACGCGACAATCGGTAAACGACTTAATCGTCTAACCGCGACTTCGATGTCGACTCATCGTCATTTACTGACCATAATGGCGATCTCTAACACTTCATCGCAAAGTATATCCCTTATACATCCATAACTGATAAAGCGCGCTATATAAATTTAGAGTTCATCACTGGAGCTTATGTATTCACGGGAATACGTATGTAAACCAGTGTGTTCGTCTCGCAAACCTCAGTTTAAACTTAACACTGGTCGAACTTGGCAAATATAATCTGGTCAGAGATTATAATCGGGTCAGAGATTCCGTGGAACTTGATGACACCGAAATTTGTTCCAAGTAATGAACTATAACAAGCCTTGCTGACGAGCTCTAACAGGCCTCGCCAAAAAATGGCGAATCTTAAAACATTTATGAATTCGCTTGAAAGCATTCATTAAAATTTCTGTTCGACCAACTAGGCATAAAAAAAAATGTCACAAGTTGGATAAAGCCGTCCAGGCAGCAAAACAAAAACAAGTCTTAGAACTAAACAAAATTTGGATTAGGCGACTAGCTCGCCTTCTTCGATCCCTTTATCCTCGGCTTGAGCAACAATGCTAGCCGAACCCGCCACCTCGCCGTCTTCCTTTGTTTCGCGAGCAATTGGCACGGAAGGTCCGGCCGAACTCGCAACCTTGCCAATCTTGGGGTCCAATTCAGAAGGAGCCGGTCCACGCAGAGGTTCAGTCGGTAAGGCTTGGGCGGGATCAGCGGTCTTATCAATCTCGTCCGTCTCGCTATCGGCTAGCTCTTCACTCGCATTTTGCAAGCGCATACCCAGAGAACCGTCGTTCGACCCAGAAGCTACATTAATACCAACAGACTTAGCAACGGTCTCGATTCGCGGAGAAACAACTATGTCCCTTACATTAATGGGAACCACATAATTCATACCTAAGGTCTTCCTCAACTCGGCAGCTATTGCGTCGAAGATCTCATCGGCTTTTTCAAGCGATACCTTATTCTCGACTAGAAGAGCACATTCAGCCTTGGGATCGAAAGGTACCTCCGCTTCAATGTTCTCCATGTCGTCGAGGAGTTGGAGGTTGGCTTCCGCTTGCGAAAGATAGACCATATTCCTGATCGGCTTTTTCATCATTCGACAAAACAGCTCGTTGGCACTGTTCAGTTGAGCTTGAACATCTGCAGTCGTCTCGCCGATGAAGCAGCAGCTTCAAGGTCCTTCTCGCGGTTCGCGTTCAGAGCCGATAACTCTTTCTCCAGTTTGGCAACTCTTTCCTCAGCCTTCTTCTTCTCGAGACCAACTCTTTGAAGATGAATGCCCAAGTCGTCAGAGCTCTTCTTATATGGGTCGCGCTCAGTAGTGAGTTTATTCATCTTCTCCGCGGCTTGCTTCTTCTCAGCTTCCTCCTTCCTCCTGGCCTCGTCGATAAAGGCCTGCCTAGACCGCACCTCTTGATCATACGCTATGATCATTCTGTTGCAATGAGCGACAGCCTGCAGAAAAGTCGAAGTATGAGAAAGGAAGCGAGTCAGAACAGATAGCCTGGCGAGAGGCAAATTTTTTGTAGAGCCCGCTCTTTATCAACATTTCCGGGATCGGAATGTTGTCGCCAGGGTATGTGATCTTAGCCATTAAATTGGTCGCGGCAGACGGGTCATCATAGAGTTCGACGAATCTTCCAGATCGTGGACCTGGAAGAATGGGCTCGCCTGGGGGCAGAGTCGGGAGCTCGCGGCGAGTTTTCTTTACGTCAACAGCTTTACCCTTACCCTTATCAGAGGCGGAATGTTTCCGCTTTCGAACCAGTTGGTTCTCAGACTCGACGGGCTCGTCTGTGATGGTAATCGCCTAAGAAGGAACGATGGCCAGAGGATCACTCGCATCTGCAGCCACCGCTTCGTCACTCTTTACGACAGAAGTATTCTCCTTGGCAACACTCCGCTCCGACGTTTTGGCAACAGGAGTAGCTGCTTTCGGATCGGCCTTTTTCTTGGTCTTCGTAGCCTTTTTCTTGGCAATGTCACGGAAAGTAGGTCGATTCGGCATGATGTCAAGATCTTCGGACTCGCTTCGATAAAGAAAATCTTCCTCGTCAATTAAGGCAAACTCGCGAGCTCGAATGACTCTCTGAAGATGGAAGTGGCGATTCCAAAAACACTTGCGAGCCTTTAACTTGTCGAACCTATTGTCGATTCCGGGGGCGGGAGTGGCTAGCGGTTTGCGAACTGTAAAAACAAGTGTATAGCAAGTTAAGATAAAGCGTATAAAGAAAGAAGTTCGCGCGATAAACTTTTAAGGAATTCTACCAAGAGTTCCCCACTTCGCAATCGCCGGGTGTTCTTCTTCAACAGACTCGGCCGATATCGGCACAAAGAAAAAGGACTTTCGCCAATTATGGTCTTTGTTTGGGAAGTCGTCTATAATCTTATACTGGGGTCAGCTCGCCAGATTATATAACTTCTTGCCGCTCGGGTCGGCGTTCTTACGGAATTCGAGAAAATTATGAAGATGACGGACTCCGATGGGCTGGCCATATTCAGCAGCTCGCATCACAAGTCCGACCAGTTGACGAATCCCTCTCGTGTTGATCCGCGCGAGCGCGATGTGATGAACCCACATATTCCGCACAATCGTCACAGGAATGGGGAATGTAAGATAACAATTCCTAAACTTACATTCGTACGAAGTGAATGTGCCGGCAGGCGGCTTGTCTTCTCGTTGCTCAGTGGATGGCACAATCATCTCGACCGCGTCAGGGATTCTGCACTCTAGGCGAAGGGTTGCCAGGGAATCCTTGTTGCACCATGAAGATCTTGGAGGTGGGCGTTGTTTTCGACTCGACTTCATTTTCTTCTTGACGACCTCGGCCAGTCCAGATCCAATCCAGGCTTCCAATCTTTCTGCTTATATGAGAGGGTTATACTCCTAGTTACATTCTTCAATCTTTACTCGGGGAGGCGGCTCGGTAGGACTAAGCGACTCGTCACGAAGATGTAGAATTTCAATGACTAATCTTTGCTCATTAGCAGCAGGGGTCTTGCCAATCTGCGAAGGTCGCGAAGTCCCAACTCCCTCTTGGAAATCCGTTCCTGGAGCTCGCATCGGTGAAACAGTCTCCCTCGTCTCGCGACTTCGCCTTGAGATGGGAGTGGGATAGGAAAACAAGTCGTTAAGAGGAGAGTTACCTCTAGCTCGACCCTCTCGACCAGACAGACTCGTTTCCTCGCGACCAGAAGTACTCGCTTCCTCACAACCGCGGAACCGACTACAACTTGAACTCGCGTCAACAATCGACTCGCTATTGGCGGAATACTCCCAGATCAATCTTCCCTTCTCGGGGAGCTCGGCAGATCTCACGGATACAAATGAATTCGATGACGACATGACTTTTTGGATCTAAAAGGGGATTTTTTCAGATTTCCTCAAAAACACGACGGTGGCAATGAAGAACACGGCGGCAGCGAAGTGATGGGACGGCTAGAACTTAAAAAAAAACTTGGAAGGAAAAACGAGAGAAAAGGGGAGAGAGAGGAATACCTGTTTTCGGAGAAATGAAATTATGAGAAGTATCTGAGGAGCATCGCTCCTTATAAAGGCATTTTTGCGGATCGAATGTCGAGGTGGGCCTCATTTCGTAATGGGCCCAAGATTCGGGCTTAGGAGATCAGTTTCTAAGGGATTGATACCAACTTGTGATTCCACGGCTTCTATTTAGCTCAAGACGCAATCCCGCGAGCTCACCCTCGAGTTGATTTGCGACTTCATAACTTCGCATTCTCAAGATTTCGATTCTCAGAGATTATCGCGACCTCGTGGACCTCATCAAATCAGTTCGCGGTCCTCGCAAGGCTTCGCAGTTTTTGTCAAGACCTCGCGGTGTTCGTCAAGTTATCTCGTGAAAAATCAATGCCCGACTTCATCAAATCTCAAGGAATTCAACTCGCGGCCTCGCGACTATCTTCGTCAACGGAGCTCGCGGCCTCGCAGCTCTCCTCATCAAATCAGCTCGCGGCCTCGCGACTCCCTTTACCAAATCAGCTCGCGGCCTCGCGACTTCCTTCACAAACCAGCTCGCGGCCTCGCAGCTCTCCTCATCAAAACAGCTCGCGGCCTCGCAACTCCCTTCACCAAATCAGCTCGCGGCCTCGCGACTCCCTTCACCAAATCAGCTCGCGGCCTCACGACTCTCTTCACCAAATCAGCTTGCGGCCTCGCGACTCTCTTCTTCAAATCGGCTCGCGGCCTCGCGACTCTCTTCACCAAATCAGCTCGCGGCCTAGCGACTCTCTTCATCAAATAAGTTCGCGACCCCACAAATTTTCATCTCATCACCTCGCCAAAATCGGCGTGACTTCACTTTGCCATCTCGCGATCAATCTCTCGATTTGCCTCGCGTCTTCGAACGGCTCGCAGATTTTGAACATTCTCATCTCATCACCTCGCCAAAATCGGTGTGACTTTACTTCGCCATCTCGCGATCAATCTCTCGAGTCGCCTCGGGTCTTCGAACGGCTCGCAGATTTTGAACATGCGCATCTCATCACCTCGCCAAAATCGGTGTGACTTCACTTCGCCATCTCGCGATCAATCTCTCGAGTCACCTCGCGTCTTCGAACGGCTCGCAGATTTTGAACACGCTCATCTCGTCACCTCGCAAGTTCAAGATCAACTCGCTGGTAACGTCGTGTCGGCCAACTCGCCAAATTGGGGACAACTATGTCATCTGGGCTCAGCATCATCTCCTGATATCAATCTTCATCAACATGGGTTTAACCACGGTAATCGGACCATTGTCAATACGTTAACAGTCTAACGGAAATCGATTCTTCACCTGGACACCCTTACTTCAACACTTTTATTTAATAAAACTGTTGAACTGGGGGGCTAACTGTAGGGGTCAAATCTCCCCTAGAAGAATCGATAGCCTAAACCGACTAAATACACGTTAAACCGGCAATTCCGAGGATTCGTTTAACCGGTGACAGAACCGGAGGTTTATTACAAACCAGCCCACCAGTCAAAGCCCAGAAGATAAAAGCCCATTAACGGCCTAACACTATTTGTCCAAACTGACCTATTTCTCTATAAATAAGCATGTACCCCCCTCATTTGAGGAGATCCGAAATTCTGAACTGTAATAAGACAAAAAAAAAACTCTCAGTTAGCTAATAATAAGAACAGTTCAAGAACCCTAATTCGAACCTTGTCGTCGTGTTTGAAACCCTAAAGAAGCTCTTTTTACATTGAATCTTCACAAGTTCTATTGTGTGAAATTCCAGCTCGCATATTTTTCATCTATAATAAGTATGTAGATACATAATACTATATATATGGTCAGAGCCGTGCCAACGTTGGTGGATGCCTCAAGCGAAGAACAAAATAAAATTAGTTCATAAAAATCCGCCTACAATAAGTAGCATCGTCAAATTACAAAATAAGCAATAAATAAAAAACTAAACTACTACACAAAACATTAGGTAAAATTTCTTTTTTTCCCTTTTTCTATAAAATCATTACCAAGGCTTTCAAAATCAATTTTTTTTAATCAGTTCTCTCTCAATAGATAAGATAGTCAAGTCATTCAATCTTTCTTATGACATACTCGAGTGAAGATAAAATTTTACTGCAAATAGAAAGTAATTCACTTCCTTTAACGGCGATGATTCATTGGAAGAAACATGAATTAAAAATTCTTGTCAATATGAAGATTTCAGTTTTAACATTTCTGATCTAACGTAGGAGAGGATATAACAAACCTCTATGCTTACCATAATTTTTTAAACAATAAATCATTGTTTTTAAATTAGTTTGTATTAAAGAAATCCATATTTTTCAGAGGCCATTGCTTATTTTCTTCTCAAGCTGGCACGGCTCTGTATATGGTAATAATTGATAAATAGATTAAAAAGAAAACTTTTCAAAATTATGGTTAAGTGTAATGTACTATTTGAAATCAAAAATGAAAATATTAGAAAGAAATTCTGGATAGATTAAATAACTTTAACTAAAAGTAGCTATATATATTTATATATAAAACTAATTATCATATTGATAAATTGTGTATATGAAACTCAAGATTAGAGGTAAGTATCAACCATTTCGGTAAAATAGGTCACTAAATTATGGATAAAATACAAATCAATAATTTTTTTGATCAACTTCGGAACCAAATGTTAAAGACGATTTCTGAAAGTTAGTACCACTAACCAGGCTCTTTTCCATATAGCTTTAAACAATTCATGATCTCATACATTTTTCTTTTGGTCCAAAGATCTCATACATCGTAAACCCTTTGAACATTAACAAAAAAAAATTGACATTAACAATTGTTCACACACTAAATCTTGGAAGTTCCAAAAAAAAAGTTGAGATAATTTCTTCCACATAGATATACATAACTTGATGATTGTATGGTGATGACATCTTCGATTGTAGTTTTCCAAATCACTATAAAGTTTTGCGATTTCTTTTTATCCATAAAGTCATCAATTGTTCGATTTCTTTTTTTCCTTCTCGCGAATGTCATCTCGAGCTCCTATCTATCAACAATGATATATTTCTCCAACTTTAACAAATCTACTCTTATTACTAGTGGATGGTCCCCAACTTACACACAATCAAAAATATTCATTTAGTCGTTTAATCAAATATTATATACATGCTCAAATTGGTAGGATTTTCTACAAATTGTAATTTACACCAATCTAAGTTCTTATAGTTTGTCTCATATATTTATCAACCTAAATCCATCTACTAACAAAAACTATAAATTTCATTCAACAAAAAAAAAAAATCTTAATAATTGAACTACATAAGAAAGAAAACTTCGCTTGTGAAAAATTAAAAATTTAATCTTTTTTTTTTTGTCAACTATTTTTATTAAACATAAAACGAACTTTAGTACATTGTCCAAGATATTGTATAAGCAAGGGTAGCAATTCTTGCTGATTTAGCTAGCTGGTCCGCATAGCTTACAAGTTTCCTTGATACCCATATGAACTCAAAATTTGATTTCTTAGCCAATGACTTTATATCCTTCACCATAATAGCTATAGAAGCATTAGAATCATGTTCTAAAGCCTCATATAGCTCAGAATTATCACTAAGAAAGATGATATTAGAATATCCCAATGCTGACACAAATTGTACAGCTTGTAATAAAGCATTTGCTTCCGCCTTTAACACCGAGGAAGTGGGAGACATCATAGCACTTTCTTGGAGCAGATGAATGCCTTCTTTGCTATATAAGGACCATCCAAATCCTGCTCCTTGTTCTGAAGAAATCCATGATGCATCCACAAGACAATAACAGCTCATTTGTTTCTCTAAAATTTAATTCATATCGTTGACTTGCTGCTTAATCTTGTGAGTCTTTTGATTTCTCTCCTCTTTTATCTCTTTTTGTGCTTTTTGCCATCTTTTGTGGTCCATTAAAGCCGCATGAATGACATGAACAATATGAATCCTTTTGTTATTGAAAATAAGATCATTCCTCATCTTCCATATACGCCAGCCAAGGAAGAATTGTAGTTCATTACCATTTCTCGCAGACGAAAATATATGATTCAAATTCTGAATTAGATTCCTTTCCCTTGTCTCATTCCTCATGTGAGCATTTTGAGGAGCTAATTCCCATATTTGTAATGCAATCCTACATTGAAATAACATATGATTTATATCATCCTCTTGTTCCGCATACAGCTTGCAAAGTCTATCAACTTTAACATTACGTTTATTCAAACTACTACCAACTGGCAAACCATTGTGAGCAATTTTCCACCAAAACATTTTTATCTTTGAGGTATGTTGAACTTCCATACCTTTTTGCAGCTTCTTTAACTTCTGCAGGGATCTTACTTCCATCACCATCCTCATTTTGAAACTGGTACCCGCCTTCTCTGAGAGTCCTGAATCATGATTTAACTGAATACACCCCATCTTTTGTATGATTCCATATTAGAATATCTTTAGTACTGTTACACTCCTTCTGATTTGCGTAATGAGATGAACATCTGCAGGATTGACATATTGAGATAATTTACCAGTATCCCACTCTTTACTCCCAGGAACCAACAAATTCTTTACAGTCATAGTGGGATATGTACCTATTGGAAGCCTAGAAGGAGAAGTAGGCAACCAATTGTCCTCCCAAACTTTTATAGTCTCTCCATTTCCTACCTCCCATCTTATTCCTCTCCTGAGAAGATATTGTGATTTAATTATACTTCTCCATGCGTGACTAGACGTAGAATAACACCTTGCCGAGAAGAAACTTGTTTTTCTATAGTATTTAGCTTTGAATACTCGAGCTAAAAGGGATGAGGGATTACTTATCAGCCTCCATGCCTGTTTTGCTAGGAGTGCAATATTTAAGCTTCCAAATCTCTTATACTTAAGCCTCTTTCTGATTTTAATTTCGTTATCTTACTCCTCGTAATCCAAGGAATCCTTTGTTGATATTATCCTGATGCCCACCAAAAACGTCTCATTGAAGAAAATAGGTCATTAATCAATCCCTTTGGCAACATGAAACAGGACAGAGTATAAGTTGGTAGTGCGGTGATAAGAGATTTGATAAGAACCTCTTTTCCTGCTTGGGAAAGGAATTGATTTGACCAAGAATTCATCTTATTATTTGCTCTTTGAATAAGATATTGAAAGACTTTCTTCCTTTTTCTTCCAATGTGTTCAGTTAAGCCTAAATACTTACCAAACCCTCCTATCTCGGTTATACCTGTCAGATTAATAATTTTGTTCTGAATGTATGAGGGGGTACCTTTGCTAAATGTGATTGCAGATTTACTATAGTTTACTTCTTGCCTTGATGGTCTCTGATATACCTGTAAGACATCCATCAGGACTGAGCATTCTTTTTTATTTGCCTTACAAAATATCACTGAATCATCTGCAAAGAACAAATGAGAGACACTTGGACCTCCTCTTGAAGCTTTGTATCCATGAAGATCCTGATTAGAGATTTTATTTTTGATCAGATGTGAGAGTCCCTCTGTACATATCAAATAAAGATAGGGTGAGATTGGATCTTCCTGCCTAAGCCCCCTATGAGGAATAATACTAGCTAAAGGAGTTTCATTGATCAACACAAAATAGGTTGTTGAGGATAAGCAATTCATAATCCAACCTCTCCAAGTTGAATTAAAACCCATTTTATGCATCACTTGATCTATAAAGATGTATTCCACCTTGTTAAAAGCTTTAGATATGTCTAGCTTAAGAGCCATATAATCCTCCTTTAATCTTAGTATGCATCGAATGCAGGAGCTTATGTGCAATTAGGACAATATCAGTAATCAATCTGCTTGGAATAAAAGCAGATTGATTATCTGAAATAATATGATGCAGACTTTGTAATGATCTTATATGCCACATTAGTGAGACTAATAGGCTTATAATCTTTTACATGTATAGGATTTTCTATCTTTGGAATTAAGCATATATGTGTGTGACATAGATTAGGATCCAAATAGTTTTCTTCAAAGAAAAGCCTAACATATGAACACACACCTTCTTTTATTCCATCCCAGTGTTGAAGCTCTCACAATTGACATATTTTTCGTTTGTATATATTATTATTGAATGTTAATGCATGTAAATGGCAAAAAAAAATTTTATTAAGTCCATAAATATCTCTAACAAAATAGTTCTGACATATAATCTAAAAAAAATAAAAATTCAGAATTAGACTATGCCCTAAAAGAATGTTATTACCGAGGACCAGCCTTTGAGAGGCGATTTTTCCTCCCCCTAAAACCCTAGCAGTCGTAAAAAAAAAATCTTCTTGTTTTGACCCTCTTTGGTGGCCGGATTAGTCATCTGAGCCGTGAGAGGATCCTTTCCTTCTCCTTTTCCTTCTTTTTCCTTTTTTCCCAGATCTATTTTTCATTGTTGGTCTAGATATAGACCGGTGTGTTTGATGTGTCCTCGGGTTCGTGGTGATGCGTACTTTTGGCTTAGGCGGGTTCATTGGGGCTCTTCGTGTTCTTTAAGTTGGTCTGGTTGAGCTTGAGTAGACAACGACTGACTTTTCTTATTGATTTCGTTGATGTCTTCTCCAAATGCGAAGGCGGTTTTGATATAAAGGCAGATATGAGGTTTGATTGGTGTTCTTCCCTCTGTTTTGTTGATTCTGGTTTGTTTGGCCTTCGTATTGTTGTGCTTGAATCTGTGGATGGGTTAACTTCTGGTTTGCTTATAGTATTAGGGGTGTGGAGGTCTTGGCTCTGTTTAGATGGTGTGAGCTTCCTTTTGGTTTACCGTTTTGTCTCCATATTTATCACTGGTTTTGTGTTCAAGTTCTATATTTAGGGATTATGTAGTATTAGTGTCTTATATTTGGTTTTGGTTTTGGGTCGTGGCATGGATTTTGTGTTCACAGATGATGGATGGTTCCGTGGATCTCTGAAGTCAGCCGAGGTTGTGTTGTTGTATCCATCTGTTAACTTTTGTTCTCCTCGGGTGTTTGTCGATCCAAGCTGGTTTTGCTCCCCTTTCTCATCATAGATGCTTTTTGGTGCTGTTATTCTTTTATCGGGTTATTGGTGGTGGTGTGTTTGCGAGTTTGCTTATTGGTTGATTTTTCTCTTGGTTGAAGAAGACTTCCGAGACTTATATCCCTCGCCCGTCAGATTTGCTTCCTTTTCACTCGACTTTTTCAGAATAATATGTCCAGTCGGCGATTTACATCAACAACTTGTCATCTCTATTAATTTAGAATGGTTTTTTTGAATATCATTTGGAGATCCCTCGAGTGGTTTGGATGTTACTTATGTTTGGTGTTTGTTTTCTTCTTGGTTTTCATCTCATCTTCCGATATTTGATTGGTTGTAGTCTCCTTCCTTGGTGGATGCGTCTCTAAGGTTCATGCATCCTTGTCGGGTCAATATGTGTTAGCGGCGCTTTCATTCGTTCAGCTTTCTCGAGTGGTATGTGGGTTGTATCTCTAGTTTGTGGATCCTTTGTTTAAGCTTTGTCTTGCACTAATTGGTTGAGTTATCTCCTTTTTATGGGCTCTTGATTTTTTGCAATTGTTTCTGTTTAGACAAAGCTAAGGTTGGATGTATCCCTGTCCGGCTTTGTATCTCTGTGTATTGTCCGTCCCGTTTCAATATAAAGGATTTAGATGCAAAAAAGTCACCTGCATTATATTAAACATAAAATGTCATGGACTACAAGAACTGATCATTACACCAACTAATCAACTAAAAATGGATACAAAAAAGAATATAAATCAAAACAACATAAACACTCGAGCCAAATGCTGGGACGACATAAACCACCTATGGCGAATAGATTATACCTCATCAAACAAAGACCAAGGCTTCATACTCTGGCAAGACGCATCAGGTATCCCGACCACTTCCACGGAACGGCAGAGACGAGATAAGAATCCACAATGTTACAACGCCTCGATAAAAGCTAAAACCAAAAGAGAAGACCCTAAAAAATGTTCATTGTAGAGATAAGGTACATTTTACAAACTAAGCCGGCTGAAATTACTTTCGAGATGAATGTAACACCAATTTCAGAACCGGTTAGAACCCAAACAAACATTAGCAAGATGAGAGCCCCGGAAGAAGGATAAACCAACAAAACCAAAGCCAACCCGTATCAAGATCAGCAAGAGAGATCAGAAGAGAAAATACTCGAGGACCAAAAGCAGCCATGACCAAACCAATCTAAAAATCAGACCGAAAGGAGCCAGAAGAGCATATGATTGAAGCATTTGACCAAGAGGACATGAGTTGACCACAAAACTACCGGCAAAGAATTAAAAACGAAACAACATCTGATAAAAGGCAGAGAACCAAGACCCCAACCTAAACAACCAGAGAGCTCCAAACTCTTAGCGACCAATGTCCTCAATCAATCGCATACAAAAAGAGGAGAAACCAGGGCACTCAACATCAGAATAAAGGCCAAGAAACATACCTCTACGACATGCCTCAAACAAACCGGGAAGCTAAAAGGACAAATAAACAAAGTCTCGTAAGGGAGAGAATCCATGAAAGAGTGATACGCTCAGCCTCGGCGAGGCACTAGAGATCTACAAAATGAGAGAAAAACCAGGACCCGTGGAAAAGAGAAGCTTTTGGATGAAGTTCTGAGTCAGTCCTTTAAACCACAGAGCAGGGAATACGGCATATTCTTCCATGAACTATGAAACGCCTCTTAAATCATACATGGAGTATTAAACAGAGCCAAAACCCACATGAACTACCTATAAATTTAAATTTCTTACACAAAGCTTGCAAATAGCGCTAATTCCCACAAAATCGTAAATGGTTTTAGTAAACCGTAATCAATTAGATTAACAACAGCTTACGGAGTTGACAGATTTAAATTAGAGGAATAAAAAAAATTTGGTCTTTAGGTTATATCCAAAACGAATTGGGGAATAAATTAAAATTAGGGTTCTGGGTTCTGAATTGGGGGGAAAATTGAAATTATGGTTCTTGGTTCTGAACTGGAGTCTGAGAATTCGAAAGATCGAATCTAGGAGAGAAGAATCCGTGACAGAGTAAGAGGGATTCCGACCCACTGTAGATGCGGGGAACGCGTGAGAATGCTCACAATACAAACAATGAACAATACATGGAGGTTATTAAATGCTTGTCGATATGGAGATGAGGTAATTGTTGTGGATTATTTTGCCTCGTTACGTTTTTTATAGACATTGTATTTAGAATTAGAGGTTTATTGATTGAATTTGTAAGTAGTATAAACAAATGTGAAAGTTGTAGAAAAATCGGATTCATGTGTTAAATTGTTGTTTGAATGATGTAGAAAAATCGGTCACATGTGTTCTAATGGATTGATGAGTCAATGGTTGAGGAAATGGAGGATATCAAAATCAAGTTTGATAAACTTCAAAAAGAATCATCGACCTTACAGAAGAGTTTACAAGTTTGTAAATCAGAGATGGAAAATCTTGCGCTGGAAACAAGGACTTGTAAAGCTGTGGTATGTGATTTTCATAAGGAAATTCAAGATTGCAAGATGGAATGAAAAGTTTTGACGAACATGGGGGTGTGTGTTGTGGTTTTTGTTATTTTGTATAAGTTTGTGATGTAGAGATGATGGAGACGTATGTGTTGTGTACGTATGTGTTATGGTTGGGTTAAAACACTACTGGTTTATTGTTCCTTGTAATCATTTGGCAAAACATGATTCATGTAAAACATGGTTTTAGTTATTTGTGTGTTTTCTAAACTGATTAAATTAACCAAATACAATTCAAACTCAAAAAAGAAAACAAAGAAGAAGAAAGAAGAGAAAACATAAACTTCTTTTTAGTCACACACTTGGCTTTGCATTTATTGACTTGATCCCTCACCAGACTGTTGTGGGTCTTGTGTCACTTTCTTCTTCTTTGGTGGTCGATGCATTTTAATTACAAGATTCTTGCATTTTCTTGTGTATGTCCCACTTCTCCACATTTTCCACAATGAACAATTCTTTTTTCCCTTGAAACTTTTGTTGGAGAATCATTCGTAGCTTTTGATCTCTTTTTACTTTGAGACTCATTCTTTTCTTTGATCCTCTTCTGGGTTTTCTTTCTCCTTTTTCCTTCTTCATTTTGTAATGGTGGTGGCACGATAACTGCCCCATCATCCTTTTCCTAAAATTTTGTACCACGAACTCCCTCAATTGGTGTATCATACTGCTGCCTCCACCTAGAAGTGAGTTAACAATCATCCATGTAATCTTCTTGCCTCGGCTTCTTCTCTAAAATAACCTTCAAAGCATAACGATAAGGCAATCTTGACATATCTTACTTCCTGCAAGTGTAACTATGCTCACCCATCCTCACCTTGTAAGAAGAATCCTTCTCCTTCACCTCAAAGTTGTCATGACCTTAACGATATAGACTAGCGTTTCCCAATCCTTTTCTTCTACTCCTCCACTCTCTCCATTGATTTAATACTAAATTTACCTCTATGCCTCATAGCTTTTGCTCTTCTTACTGCTATGTGTAACCTTGTTTTTTTGCGGATTGTCTCTAATATTTCTACCAATGACATCGATCTTGCAAGGTTAATGGCATGATTAAAGGCCTCAGAGATGTTGTTGCTTACATCAACACAAGTAGATGTTGGTGTGAAATAGGCAAGGCTCCAATTTTTTGGATTCTTCATCAAGATCGAGTTGTAGACATCCATGTCATATATCTTCACCTTATCCAAACTCTTATTGTACTGTGGCATGTTGTAACTCTTTGTAACTTTCCAGAACAAACCCGTCATGTCACCTCTGTTTAGATGCTTCTTCTTTAAGTTGTCATAGATGTGTCTTACACATATCCTATGCCCAGCCCTAGGTAAAAACGTGCTACAACGTTAATCAATCCCTGTAAACAATTAACAAAAATCAAAAATCCTAAACAGACATCAAAGACAACTATGTATTAAAGATGAAGAACCTTCATGCCATTACCTTCTGCTTATCTGATATAACATTAAAGCCACCACCATCAAGAAGATTTAAATCTTTCTGCAGCTTCTCAATGAACCATATCCAGTTTGGTTCATTCTCTACAACTACAATAGCCCAAGCAATAGGGAACATTTGATTGCTTGAATCTCTTCCAACCGCTGCTAACAACTGACCCTTTATGGTGCACTTTCGAAAGCAACCATCAATACCAAAGATAGATTTACAATAAGTACACCATGTCTGCTTCAATCCAGCAAAACAAACGTAAAATCTCTCAAAAACATCACCATCATCTTCTCCCTCATATGTCTCGAGTTCCACAGTACACCCATTATTTGACTTGTGAAAAACAAATGCAAATAAATAATACAAACATAGGCATTGCATCTACTATGCTATGCAACACAAAAGCAGATGCACTTACTCTAATAAGTCAAGCCTATATTTAATCTCTAGTGCTCTTGTCATTGCGTTTTTTCATTGATCATAGATAAGAGTCAAACCCCAACGGTTCTGACTTGCTTCTACAATATATTTTGGTATTAACGAGGGATTGTCCCTTATATCATGCAAAAATAACTTAGCAATGACCTCTTGAGTAATTAGCTTTGAACGTCCCGTCTTACTGCAAGTGTGATCTTTGATATAAGTTTTAACCATTCAATCCTGCAATGGTGGTTCATAAGAATAATAAATCCTCCATAGACACGCTTCATTTCCTTCTTCAGCTATACTAGCACATTTAAGCTCAGATTTGTCGGGATCTCATCGACAATTTTTCACATTCCAGTCATGCTTTAACACATAGTCTACCATAGCCTTATTAAAAGCCATCATACTATCAAAAGTTTGTCTTAACGTCAAGTTATCACTGCCTTTAATGTACCTGAAATACGTCAGTCCATCACCTTCTCCATTGTCTGAGCACACATGGGTAGCAAACTCATCAATCTCTTCATCAACAAAGTCCTTGACATTTCTTTCAACTTTTGCTTCTTCATGATATTGATACTCTACTCTCTCATTCTCATCTACCTCTGTATTCTCTGCATCCCCTGCATGTGCATCCTCTCTCTCTTTGACTCCACAAATATATATATATATATATATATATATATATATATATATATATATATATATATATATATTACCTTCGTCCATAATGCCAATCGACACATCCTCTTGAAGTTCTCGTCACCATTTGTCAACAATCTTTGATCTTCGATTTCATCAAAAGGAACCTTATACCATACTCTTTGGCCATACAAACTGATCGGAATTTTATTCATGAGCTCGCCAAACAATTCAGATGCTCAACCTTCCAGAAATCGATAGCCACCACCAACGTAAAGAATTTTCTCACCGACCATGTCAAACTTCCCACCACATTAACAACCAAAAGATACGACATTTTCTTCACTGCAAATCGTAGCAAGTAACATATATCAAACCATCATAAACTCGGGAAAAACTATGTTACACATTTAATCGAACAATTCATGTGAATGAACCTCCATTTACCTCATTCTTGAAATCCCAATGTTGAATCCAATCACGCCACTATTAAATGAGGATCACAGTTACTTTTGTCGAATTGAAACCACTAATACCCCTTATTTCTATTTATCTCTCGGTCTCTCTCTCTCTCTCTCTCTCTCTCTCTCTCACACACATTTCCATCTCTCCATTTCTCTCTCGCTAACTTTCGAAACAGATGAAAAAGAACCCTAATTCTAGTTTTCCCCCAAATGTTAACGAAACGACGACGTTTTAGTTTTTTAGATTTGTTACAACGACGAACCCATTAACAGAACCTAACAGCATTTATGGGTTAATCATATTGATTATGGTTTTCTAAAACTATTTACGGTTTTGTGGGAATTAGCACTATTTGTAAACTTTGTGTAAGAAATTCAAATTTATAGGTAGTTCATGTGGGCATTGGCTCTATTTAATACTTCATGTATGAATTACGAGGTGTTTTATAGTTCATGAAGGAATAGGCCGAATTTTCCCACAGAGCAAGCCCAATCGCACCAAATCGAAACCACCGACTCCACTCTCATACCACAAACCAACCAGAGAGACACGAGCAACAACGAGACAACCACCAGCGGGACAGCCACCAACCCTAACCACCGTCCTTGAGCGCAGAGGAGCGACCCAGGCTCGACATCGAAACAAGATCCGAAGCAAAACGCCATCGACAAGCCCAAAGACAAAAGCAGATATGAGACATGAACACATAATGAACCCTACAGAACCGAGAGACAAAAGCCGGATAATAAAAAAAGAGACAAAGGGGATCCTCTTTCCGGTGTAGGTGAGAACCACCGCCACCGGAAAAAGAAAAACGACAAAGATGATTGGTGCGGTGGCTAGGGTTTTGGTTGAGAGAGAAGATGCCTCTCAAAGGCCTTGTGTTTGTTGCTTTTATTTGAATTTTTGATATTTGATATTATGTTAAACTAACTGATTGGTTAACTTAATAGAGGTCTTTTTAGTCTGTTTTCTTTAATAACATTGACCATAATTTACTATTATTAGTGATCTAGTGAATAATATTTTTGTCAGTTTATTTAATAATTTCGAATAATGTTTGGGTTAATTAGGTTAATATTATGTTCTAGACATGTAATTAGGTGAGTAACATGCAAAGAATATAAATTAGGTGAGTAGCAAATTGTTGATCCAATTGGACAAAAATACCCTTAATTACAATGGCATAAGAAGTAGTTATAGTCAACTATACATATTTTCATAGTTCACTATATCAAACATACATGTAAAGGATAATTCACTATAATATAACAAATTTACATAATTCACTATGTCAAACATACATGTAAATGATAGTTCATTATATTAAAGAATAGTGCACTACAATATATAAATTTTGACAATACCCACTGATGATCTACTAATTATACATGTTAATTTACTATAATTTCACTATATTTATGCAAACACTAATTTTTTGGCTAATAAAGAGGCAAATGCACAATGAGTAGTTGTAATCAACTATGCAAACCTATATAGTTCACTATATTAAACATATATGTAAATGATAGTTCACTATAATATATAAATGGACAATATCTAGTGATAGTCACTATATAAATATACATGTTAAGTTATGGGTATAATCAAAATTTTATGTAGATACATTGTTAGATACTAAATTGATTTATTGGATGTTAGATTTTAATTTTTTTTTTGTTGACCAAACCGATTTTATAAATAGAAAGCTTACACTCCAAGAATGGAGAAAGAGTTCACCGATACAAGACCATACTTAGCAAAGGCGTTGGCGGTAACATTTGCCAAACGCAAAATAAAAACAATAGAGATAGATTTGAAACCTATACTAAGACAACAAATTTCGTGTAATAAAGATTTCAACTCATTAATCACATCGTTCGAATTGAGCAATGTGACAAGAGAAACCGGATCCAAGAAACACATAAGTGATCGGAAACCTGCATTTGTAGCTGTAATTATAGCAGCTTTAATAGCGAAACCCTCTGCATCTTAAGCTGTTGGAACTTGTCTCCTCAATGCAAAGCCTTGAAGGATAGTCCTGATTTCTGCGTCCTTGTAACACCGACCAAGGCAACGATCCAAAGTAGCTGAGAAGCATGAAGCGTCAACATAGCAATGGTACTTCTTGAAGTTATGGATCGTGAGAGGGATTGTTTTGGATCAGGCCTGTGATGTGTGCCACCATCTTGAGAAGGGCCAAACCGGTGCGAAGTGGATCTTTGATGAAGAGTATCTCTGCATACTGCAGTAAGTAACCCAATCCCAAACCTGCATAGAGCAGTAAGTAAACGAAATCGGCATACTGCAGTAAAATTATGATTTCTGCATAATGCAGTAAGTAACCCAAATATGTATAAAGCAGTAGACATGCACACTGCAGTAACACAGAGCACATATGCGATAAATTTGCCAACAAATGACACAATGGAAGTAACAGAGGAACCCGATATACTCGGATCTAAAGAAGACGTGGTTGATGCTAACACGCTAATAACTTTTCACTCAATGAACATCCAAATTCTTTCCCAAGAAAGAGAATGAGAAGATGAATAGTAGAAGCATACCTTGTTTATATCCACAAACTTTAAGTATATTCCATCAGAGAAAGGAGAGTACGTGTTCTAGAATCTAACCCAAATCTGCACACACGAATCTCAAATTGATATTTGAGACACTTCGAGGAAAACCAAAGAACTCCCCGACGAGACCAGAAACGAACGACCTAAGCTACAATTCAGCCGACAGAGATTCATCAATTTGTTGAAACCGGTTTATATGACAATCCACTTATTGTTAGAATTGGGCCAGGCTTGGTTCAGTTCTATTGGTGCAGGCATTAATTGGAGATAACCGGTGTGGTTACTGGATCTAGTTTATCAGGGTGTATTCGGCTTCTGATATATATGTGAGGAAGAAAGGAGTTTGTCAAGTAATCCACATAACCTAAAAGAGAACACTAGAACGGCGGCCTAGGGTTAACTGGTCGGAAGAGAGATTGAAGAGAAGATAGGTATAGTAGAGCTCTTAATACATCATTGAGTTCTCTTGTAACTAGGTCTTTGTAATCTCTTGTTCACAGTGAAATCTTTGCTTGTGCCGTCAAGCCCCAGACGTAGCAACCTCCCATCGAGGCGTGAACTGGGTAACAATCTCTGTGTGGAAATATTTATCTCTATCTTTGCATATCTATCGTTCTAGATATTTAGGGTTTCGTTCGTGAAGCAACCTTGCTTGATAAACACACAAACACATATAGATTCACAAAGTTATCGATCTAAAGCATAACAAAGTGGTATCAGAGCCTTCGGGTTGGTGAATCTGTGACGAACGTTCGAATCGAGGTGGAGCGATTCAATGGAGAAGGCGATTTCTCGCTGTGGAAGAAGCGTATGGTCGCGCATCTGTCTGTACTAGGGCTAAAGGACATTCTGCTTGAGACAGCCCCACAGGCTGTAGCCGTACAGAAGGATAAAGATCCTGTTGCAGCGAAGGCACGCGTACATAAAGGTTGAGACAGACTGGTTCGAACAGGCGGAGAAGGCGATGAATTTGATTTTTCTCAATGTTGGTGATCGAGTCTTGTGCAAGCCCGATGAGTACACATCCGCTGCATCTACATGGTCAACATTAAAAAGGTTGTATCTCTCTAAGTCACTTCCTAATCGTATTTACTTGCAACATAATTTTTATACGTTTAAGATGAATCAACAAAAGACTATTGATGAAATCACTGATGATTTCTTGAAGGTTGTATCGGAGTTGGCAAGCGTAAAGGTCTCTGTATCAGAGGAGGTGCATGTTATCCTGCTGTTGAACTCGCTGCCTGAGTCGTACAACAGTCTGAAGGAAACTCTGAAGTACGAAAGGAAAACGTTAACTTTGGAGGAGGTTATATCAGATGCTAAATCAAAGGAGAGGGAGATAAGGGAGAATCCAAGCTCACAAAGAAGTGGGGAAGCCTTTGTAGTTCGAGGAAGACCTGAGAAAATAGAGCCGTACAACAGGAAGTATAAGGGCAGCTCTAGGTCAAGATCTGGTTCAGGGTCAAGAGTGACTTGCTGGTACTGCAAGAAGGAGGGTCACCCAAAAAAGGATTGTTACTCCAGGAAGAAACGAATGGAGGAAGAAGAACGTGGTACAGCAGCAGTTGTACTAGATAAGGTACAGGTGGTTGATGCACTGTCTGTATCAGACAGAAAACCTAATGATCGGTGGATCATTGATTCTGGATGTTCGTACCATATGACATCTAGAAGGGATTGGTTCTATGAGTTTACAGAAGTTACAGGGAACCAGGTGCTGCTCGCTGATGATAGTTCGATGGTAGTACATGGCATTGGTTCAGTCAGGATCAGTGCTACAGGAGGCTCTGTTACAAAGCTCACCAATGTCAGATATATTCCTAACCTTGCTCGAAATTTAATATATGTTGGGACTCTGGACGTACAAGGGTTCATACAGGAAGGTGGGAATGGTAAGACAAGATTCTACAAGAACATTAAATTGGTTCTTCAGGGAACGTTGACTGGTATAGGGGGTCTGTATCTGTTGGATGGTGAGACTGTGACAGTACAGTCGAATCATGTTGTGTCGAAGGATGACACAGCCTTGTGGCATAGTAGGATGAGTCATACAAGCATGAGGAATCTGAAGGTTTTGGTTGAGAAAGGGATTCTGGACAAGAAGAAGATTAGTGATTTGAGCTTTTGCGAGAGCTGTATCATGGGAAAGAATAAGCGGTTAAGTTTTAGTATTGGGAAGCACAACAGTGAAGAGGTATTGAAGTATGTTCATACTGATTTATGGGGATCACCTAATGTCACACTTTCATTGGGAAAGAAGCAGTACTTCATGTCTATTATAGATGTCTGCTCAAGGAAAGTGTGGGTTTAGTTCTTGGCGACAAAGGATGAAGCTTTTGAGAAGTTTGTAGAATGGAAAACCCTGGTGGAGAATCAGGTGAATCAGAAGGTGAAGTGCCTTAGGATAGACAATGGTCTGGAATTCTGCAACAAAGAGTTTGATGGGTTCTGTAGGAAGGAGGGTATTAAAAGGCACAAGACGTGTGCTTATACACCTCAGTAGAATGGCGTCGCAGCGATAATGAACAAGACAATCATGGAAAAGGTTAGATGTTTGTTGAATGAGACATGACTGGAAGAGAAGTTCTGGGCTAAGGCTGTATCAACAGATGTATACATCATCAACAGGACACCATCATTAGCAAATGACTTCAACATTCCGGAAGAGATTTGGTTGAAGAAGATACCAGGGTACACACATATGAGAAGGTTTGGCTCGGTGGTTTATGTCCATGTAGACCAATGAAAGTTGAAGCCAAGAGCACTCAAAGGAGTGTTTATCGGATATCCTCAAGGAGTCAAAGGTTATAAGATTTGGCTGATACAGGACAAGAAGGTTGTAAGTAGAAACGCAGTGTTTCAGGAAGAAACTGTTTACAAGGATCTGGTACAGGACAAAGAATCTGGTACAGGTTCGACTGGTGTGAAACAGAAAGGAAGTGGTACAATGTTGATGGAAGCTTCAGGTTGTGACAAGGATATCACGGTTCTGAGTGACTCAAAAGATGAAGCTGAAGAGACTTCACATGAAGGTGGACCTACTGCAGCAGTTCCGGACATTGAAGATATATCAGACAGTGAAGCTGGTACAGGCAGGCAAGAAGAGAGCCTGGACAATTTCCGGTTAGCTCGGGACAGAGTTAGAAGAGAAATTCGAAAACCTATAAGGTACCGTTATAATGGAGATGAAGAAGAGGTAGTTGTGTTTGCACTAAGTGTGGGCGAGGTATTAGATTCAAAAGAACCAAGTGACTACACGGAAGCTTTGGACAGTACAGACTGGAAGAAGTGGAACTCCGGTATGGATGAAGAGATGGATTCTCTCATGAAGAATGGTACTTGGATTTTGGTGGATTTACCAAAGGGACAGAAGACCATTGGTTGCAAATGGGTTTACAAATTAAAACCCGGTATTGCTGGAGTTGAGCAACCTAGACACAAGGCAAGGTTGGTTGCAAAATGTTATGCTCAAAGAGAGGGCATTGATTATCAAGAAGTGTTTTCACCTGTTGTGAAACATGTATCAATCAGGTTCATACTGTCTGTTGTAGTGAACCTGGACCTGGAGCTGGAACAGCTTGATGTGAATACAGCATTTCTTCATGGAAACCTTGATGAAGACATCTACATGGATCAACCAGAAGGTTATGTAGTGAAAGGCAAGGAAGACAAGATCTGTTATCTGAAGAAGTCCTTGTACGGGCTGAAGCAAGCACCAAGACAGTGGAACAAGTGTTTCGATCAGGTCATGGTTAAGCACGGGTTCATAAGGAGTGAATATGATCACTAAGTCTACTTCAAGGAGTACAAGAAAGAGGTATTTATCTACTTACTCCTTTATGTGGATGATATGTTGATTGCTTGCAAGAGTAGTACAGAGATAGACAAGGTCAAGAGGTTATTGAGTAGTGAATTTGAGATGAAGGACTTAGGAGCAGCTAGGAAAATCTTGGGAATGGAGATTGTACGAGCTAGGGTTACTGGTACGCTTATTCTGTCTCAGGCTAGCTACATCACGAAGGTAGTACATGTGTTCCGGATGGACGATGCTAAGTCTGTTACAACGCCACTAGGCAGTCATTTCAAATTGGCAGCTGCTACAGAGGATGAAGCAGCTGGTATGAGTGAGTTTCCGTATTCAAATGCGGTTGGGAGTCTCATGTACGCTATGATTGGTACAAGGCCTGATCTAGCGTATGCTGTTGGAATGGTCAGCAGGTTTATGAGTAATCCTGGACTGGTACACTGGACTGCTGTACAATGGATTCTCAAGTACTTAAAGGGCACTCAGGACAGCGGGCTAGTATTCAGGAAGAATGGGGATTTCGGAGTTGAAGGATACTCTGATTCAGACTATGCAGCAGACTTGGACAGGAGAAGATCAATCTCCGGGTATGTGTTTAGTACAGGAGGTAATACAGTCAGTTGGAAGTCGAGTCAACAGGATATTGTGGCTTTATCTACGACAGAGGCTGAGTATATTGCCTTGACAGAAGAAGCAAAGGAAGGCATATGGCTGAAAGGATTAGCTGAAGAACTGGGATTTAAGTAGGGGATGATATGCTTGCATAGTGACTCACAGAGTGCGATCTGTCTCACAAAGAACAACATATTTCATGGTAGGACAAAGCATATGGTTGTAATATACAACTTCATCAGGGACTTGGTTGAAGATGGAGAGATTGCAGTAAAGAAGATTCATACTTCGAAGAACCCCGCGGACATGCTTACTAAAGCGATTCCAGTGAAGAAATTCGAGCAAGCGTTGGCTATGCTCGGGATATCTAAGTGCTAAGGCACTGGCTATGCTTGACGGCGACAAGTGGACAAACTCAAAGTGTGATTGTCAAGGTGGAGATTTGTTGAAACCGGTTTATATGACAATCCACTTATTGTTAGAATTGGGACGGGCTTGGTTCAGTTCTATTGGTGCAAGCATTAATTAGAGATAACCGGTGTGGTTATTGGATCTGGTTAGTCAGGGTGTATCCGACTTCTGATATATATATGAGGAAGAAAGGAGTTTGTCAAGTAATCCACATAACCTAAAAGAGAACACTAGAATGGCGGACTAGGGTTTATTGGTCGGAAGAGAGATTGAAGAGAAGATAGGTCTAGTAGAGTTCTTAATACATCATTGAGTTCTCTTGTAACTAGGTCTTTGTAATCTCTTGTTCATAGTGAAATCTTTGTTTGTGTCGTCAAGCCCCAGACGTAGCGACTTCCCATTGAGGCGTGAACTGGGTAACAATCTCCGTGTGCAAATCTCTATCTCTATTTTTGCATATCTATCGTTCTAGATATTTAGGGTTTCGTTCGTGAAGCAACCTTGCTTGATAAACACACAAACATTGTTGGATCTGCTCGAACCGTAAAGGACAATTCTGGATCCGGCGGTTTTCGAAGCGGTGAGACGAACCAGAGAAGATTAGCTTTCACCAGAGACATGAAAGAGGAAAAGGTAAGAGAAGTCCAAGCGGCGGAGAGATACGATGGCCTCAGAGGCGAGGAGAATGACCGGCGATGGAGAGGTTGGGGCTGCGATCCATGTCGGAGGAGGAAAGTTTCGACGGCGGCTGTCTCGATTTACAGACCTAAGGAGAAACTAGGGTTTTCTTGTAAATCATCCACGACTTGTCTCTAACGTTGACAATTACAGATTTTTAATTATAGGTACAAAACATAATATGCATGGTTATTTCTCATCGGAATTTGTAATTTATTTTTTTTTGGTTGTATCTTCGTTTTTCATAAAATTGATAATTTTAAAGTTTTGTTTTGTCTTCCTCCTTTTAAAATGGAAATTCCTCTTCTCCGCAATAATCCGCATCGATCTAATAAATAATATATTCCCAATTTGTCGAACTCGATTCCTCTCTCCGACCATAAAACCGCCGGCGATTCTCCCCGGAATCTTTCGTCAAGCTTCCTCCGTCTCGGCTTCACACCATCTTCTGATCCACTGGAATTTCCTAGGTTTTGTTAGAAAAGGAAATATGGTTTCGGAAACGACGAACTAGAGAACGATGATAAAACGATCCAGTAACTGCTCTATTTGCGAGAACACGAATCGAGCTTCTATCTGTACTGTTTGCGTCAATTATAGGTATTTATGTTCGATTTCACCAATAAAAATCCAAACTTTTTTGTGGAATCTCATAAGATTTTGTTTCACAGATTGAATGAGTATACTACTTTGTTGAAGTCACTTAAGACTCGACGAGATTCCTTATCTTCAAGGCTGAATGAGTTATTGGAAGCTAAGGTAAAAGCTGATGATCAGAAGAATTGGAGATTGCTTCAAAATGAAAAGCTTTCAAGCTTGAAAATTAGTCTTGTGCGTAACAAAGAACAAGTTACTCAAGGTTTGAGTCCTTTTGTTGTTCCTCAACAATAACAGACTCTCTTGTGTGTATTTTTAATGAGTAATGTTTCTTTTATATTGTATTCACAGGGAAGGCTAAGATTGAAAGAGAATCTCGTGATCTCAAAGCTAGATATGGAGTTCTTGATTCAGCTCGATCCACGGTAAAGAAAAAATCGATGCTTTATACGCATTGATGCATAATATGTGAAAATGAAGCAATGGTTTTGTCGCGGGTTATATGATACCATTCCAATATGTGTGTTTGCAGCTGGAAAAGATTAGAGTTGAGCAAGTGGACAAGTATTTTCCCAATCTTATATGTACGCAGAGCCTTGGACATGTAAGGAACTGGATTTGTTTTGTTTTTTCTTTCGAGTGTAGATGACATCTCTATCGCAGTGTAAAGAGTTGAGTTTCTTAACTGCAGATGGCTATTTCGTCTGAGCGGCTTCATAAGCAGTCAGTGGTTGTGAAGCAAATATGTAAATTGTTCCCTCTACGCCGAGTACGTATATTATGCATACTCTACTTTGAGAAATTGTATTTGTTTATCTTCTTGTACTACTGCTTCACACTAGATACTTTTTACTGTATGTAGGCTAGTTTTGACGGAGAGAGTGAGAATAGTTCAAATGGTCAGTATAATCTTATTTGCAATTCACGGCTCCCGAAAGGTCTGGACCCTCATTCCATCCCATCAGAAGAGCTCGCTGCCTCTTTGGGGTAAAGTTTTTGTTTTCTCTCGTCTGAAGGTTATTTACATTTCGTTTACATTCATAAATAGTCGTGTCTGGGTTTCAACCTTTTTCATATTCCATGGTAGTATATTGTATGTCTGATTGTGTAAGACGTTTTCTTGATATGTGGAGCAGGTACATGGTCCAGCTTCTGAACCTTGTTGTCCACATCTTAGCCGTTCCTGCACTCTATAACTCAGGCTTTGCGGTATGATTGTTTATCTTCAATAAGTTTTGCATTTTCAAGTGGAAAAAATGCAAAAAGTTTACTGTCTGGTCTTGTAAACTCGTCCGTATCTGTTGGTTTTCACCACACAGGGTTCTTGCTCCCGTATATGGCAACGAGATTCCTATTGGGACGCACGTCCTTCTACTCGAAGGTACAATCGCTTTTTCCTTTTTGTAAATCAATTTCTACGTAGACCGTGCTTTGAAGGAGAATAAAGGAATGAAACTAAACAAGGCATTGTTCTATTGCAGCAACGAGTATCCTCTCTTCATACCCCGCCGAAATTATTGTGCAACCAGCGTTGAAAACTCATGGACAGATAAAAACTCTAGCAATTTTGGTGTTGCTTCGATGGAATCCGAGAGAAAAGAAGCACACCTTGACTCTAAAGGAAGCAACAGCTTTAATTACTCCTCTGCTTCACCTCATTCGGTTGAGTCACACAGAGATCTGCAGAAAGGGATAGCTCTACTCAAGAAAAGTGTTGCATGCTTGACAGCGTATTGTTACAACTCACTTTGCCTCGAAGTTCCTCCCGAGACCTCAACCTTTGAAGCATTTGCCAAGTTATTGGCCACACTTTCTTCCTCGAAAGAGGTCCGGTCTGTTTTCTCCCTGAAGATGGCTGCTTCAAGGTTAACCAATTGTCTTTCTCCTTTTGTATTTAAAGTTTTTTGATATGTTTATGTGATTCTTCTATGTTCTAATGATGCAGGTCATGCAAACAGGCTCAACAACTTAACAAATCCACATGGAACGCTCACTCTGTCATCTCAAGCTCCTTACTTGAAAGTGCCCATCTTCCGGTACACGCTAATTCCTCCTTTTCCCCTCGCTACAATATTTTGTAAATGTTGATGGATTTTTCTTGGCATTTGTTTGGATCAATTGGGCACTTCAAATATGCATTGATTGATGTTTCATTTTGCTTAAGCAATTCACGTGTTTTTGTTTCTACACGGTTTTTTTCCGAGTGAAATATCTAAAACTAATATTTTCTGGCAGAGGAACGCAAGTTATAACCAGGATCCGAATTCAGCAGCCAGTTATCTCTCTGCAACTGAATTATCGGAGGCCCGGAAGAACAACGATATGAACGGATGGGATTTAGTGGAACATCCCAAGTACCCACCACCACCATCACAGTTGGAGGATGTTGAACATTGGACGCGCGCTATGTTTATTGATGCCAAGAAAAAATGAAGTGTTTATTGTTGATTGTTGCTTGTTGAATGAAGTGAAATCTTTGGTATATATGTCCTACAATGTACATAAACACAGATAATCGGTAGATTCTATTTTCATCTTACGATTTAAGAACCGAACGAGGCGAAACCTCGACACATCTTAGTAGTATTATGGTGTTAGTTTTTAGTACTATTTGTTGAATTCTGAGTTGAGAATTTTATATCCGACAATTTACATAAATATCATTTGAGATTTTCATTTTCCACTAGGGTTATATGTTAGGTTTGATGTGTTTAATGTTTGCAATGCCTGAAGTATTTTAGTTAGGGGTGTTTGAAGAGTTTGGGATTGTTGACAAATAAAGACTTTGGGTTGATTCATAAAATATGCCAAAGTTAGTCCACATCGAACATCGGTTCCATCGTTAGTGCATAAATTTATCACAAGCAATTTTTTAGTAACAAGAAATTCATAATAGTTTTGGAAACATAAGCTTGTCGACTTCACAGCTCGTAAATCATTTTCACATGCAAATTCTTCTCATATTTCAAGTGTCCAAATGACGAAAACATAAATTCAGCAATCACTAGTGCATATCGAGGTATTGTTAGAACAAGAAGGGTAATAATTGATCTAAAAGACTTGTAAAAAAACAATGTCGTAAGATACTTAGGGATTGATTTCTAGTGAACCAAAACCATTTCAGGTAAGGTTACTATGGCAGATGATTAACCATTTTGCTCCAATGGAGAAAATCATGTAAGTAGACTTCTTGCCAAGTGCTCCCGAGCCGTTGCCAGTGCTTGAGTTAATGTCTGTCAATTCAAAAATGCAACAAAAAATGGTCAAAAGCATAATCTCTATAAAGTCTATTTGCTTTGCTTAAAGTTAGTGTAGTAGTAGTAGTAGTAGTAGTAGTAGTCATATTGCACTCACCTGTTCGGAGAGTGAACCACTTGCTTCTGCGCTCTGCATTGCTACTTTCCCCGCAATCACATTCGCGTCTGTTTCAAGTACCATCCTGAACATATTTCATAATACAACGTAAACATGTATATCACGGATTCAAACCTGTAAATTCCTTTATCCAATTCTCCAAAGAATTACACTATATACAAGGCTTGATTAATGAAAGAAGTCTCTAAACTGTCGATTAATGCCCAAACCAAAACTAGAGTTAACAATAACACCTTATCACACAGCCTGAAGTTGTTCAGACATGATTAAACAATAAGTTCGCATACTCCCTAATCTTTTTTATGTACCCCACCCCTGTTTAAGACTTGCAGATAACTATTGCGCAAGGCTTTAAACTGCTTGATTAACACAGTAAGAGAATTGTAGAATAGAATCAAGAGCGTACCCTTGATCAACCATTTCATCAAGGCACAAAAAGATGAGATCCAAGTTTTCTAGGGCTTCCATCTTTTCAACATTGTTCCTGTAAGGAAAGAGATGTTAATTGCATCTATTGCTGATCAAGAAAAGGCAGGTAGTCATTTGTTAAGGCAAGCTTAATACCTCAGAAGTAATGCAACAGCATCAAAAAAGCCTTGAAGAATAGATGACAAGATGAGCTCGTTTTCATTTTCACCTCCTGTAACAAAGAAGTGCAGGTCCTGGGCGAACTTATAGACCACAATATTATTCTCCAACAGTGTAATCTCCGCTGCACAATGTAGCATTAAGAAAATAAATAAAAACTTTATATACACATCGACAAGCTATTTGAAACAGAGAATATATGCAGTCAACAAACAAGAGATTTAAATCTGAAGCTTTCATACTCATAAATGATATAGCAGCACACAGAGAACTACATATATGAACAATATGTAAGTGAGGAAGTTCCGTTTTGGTCTTACCTTCCGTGCGAGCATTGGTCTTAGAAGTCTTTGAGAAGACATACTTTTCAAAAGCTAACTTGGCAGCATTAGTTGTCCAATCATCTGAGTAATACTTGACAGCCACACGCTTTCCTTCAGAGTCTAGAAGAAGAATGTTCTTTACCAAAGGACAAAAATCCTGTTCATTGTAAAATGGACAGCCAGCATGTGAGTATTAAGATAGAAGAATAGAAAGAGGGAAGAATCCATAAGATGATCGTGTAAGGTTGAAACCAACAAGGCAGAAACAGATCTCCAGTCCGACTATGACCAATCTATCAGAGAATTACAGGATTCAAAGGCTTAGTCCCTGAAGGATTTGTAGCACAAATGAAATGAAAACGCTAGTTTCGCTACTCATCATCTATATGGCTTTTAAGGCGTTTGTTCCCTAACCTAACAATTGGGGGTTTGGTACAGAGTCCTTAAGCCAAAGGCATTCAAGCCTCAAGTAAAATAATGGTCAAAAGACACTTAATCTGTTTCCAATTCTTTCTATTTATACAAAAGTCTATAAGATGGCTTCTCAAAGCAAGGGAACTTATTAAAGTCTCATTACATCAAAGTGCAAAGAATTGCACAAGTGTAGCAAACCAGAAAGCATTACAAGACTATCAGTCGCATTTTGAATACCAGCGAGTATGATCCAGTAGCAACTAGCAAGACAAGCATTCATACTTGCGTTAAAAAAGAGAACAATGAGGTAAGAAATGTACTTACATGACCTGACATTGTTATTGAACCAAGATACACCTGAAATATTGATAAGCTCAAGTGTTATAACCATTAAAACACACCAGAAAAAATACCCCAATTTATACGAAGATCCAGTTTTGAAATTATGGATTCAACACCATTGCAACCAAAACGACATTTCGATTCCCAATCAAGAACTTTGCGATCAGGTCTAAACAGTTATACCAAGATCTAAATAGAAAGTATCGCAAAATGCAAACAATTAATCATCAAACTGAAAATCTAATCTGGAATACTCAAAATTGTAGAATCAAACAGAAACAAAATCCTATTTTATCATTTATGATCCACGTCTTCGATTCAAAAAATCTCTTCAAAGAAACTGTGAACGGCTACAAATTTTCACCCAGATCCAATGGGTAAATCCATCGATCCGATGAAATCAAAGCATAAAAGCATAAGAATCTAGCTAAAGAAAGTCCAATAAGACGAGCGAAGAAGCAGAAAATCATAACGAGAAGAACTCGAGAAAATTTACCTCTGGGAATGGCTTCAAAGCTGAAGACGACTGCTTGCGACGATGGAACTATGAAAGAAAACGCGTGTGCGTGTGATTTATTCCAGTCCCACGCAAAACTCGAAATGTTTCAGTCGCAAACCACATCAAATTTAAAATTTTCTTTAACCGGTTTAGCGTTTACAATTTTTACGATTTCTGGTAAATTAAGATCAAAAACACGTTTTTTTTTTATTGTTTAATATGATTAATATTAATGTGATTCTACATAATCTTCATAAAGAAGATGAGTAATATTTATGGGAACATAAGGGAAAAATTGAAAAGAAAATTGTGGCGTGATCCAATTATTAGAGAGATGATCCGCTGGTTTGTTATTTTCCTTCCTCGTCCATTGTAACTTGATAGTAGAGAATTTTTTTTCTTTCATGTTCGAGCTTCCCGTATCTAGTTCAAGGCTCCAAAATTTAGTTCACTTCCATCAAGAAGGTTTCCAGTGCTACGATTATCTCCTTCAAACACAATCTTGTTATATCCTTTGCTCCATGCACTTTGCATAGCAAAGATCAAAGCTTGTAATTCACTTTCTAAAGCATTTCTTGTTTTAAAACCAATAGCCTGCCCTGCATCTTTTTAAATGTCAAATTCATCTCTGAAAACCCATCCAGCTTATGAAGGCTTATTGATGTCCGAGAAAGATCCGTTATAATTGCACTTCATCCATTCTTCTTCTCGCTTCTCCCATCTAGTTACTGTATTTGGCATTGTTCTTGTAGAATGGGAAATGTTTGTTGAGGGGAGTGTGGTATAATGCGAACCATTCAACCATTCTCTTGTATCGTTCTTTGCATAATTGAGAGTCGTGGACCAAGGAGCCGCTCTTTGTTGAAAGACCAATAGATTTCGACCTTTCCATATCCTCCAAAGGATCCAAAATGGTAAATGTTGATTAACTTGGGGACAAGGTGCCGAGTACATGTGAAAGATCTCTTTGAATTGAGTATCAAAAGATGCATTAGAATCAAATAGGACCGCCGTAGGAAGACCAAAACCCCGCCAAACTGCTCTTGCATATTGGCAATAAAAAAAGAGATGATTAGATGATTCTTCTTCTCTCCAACATCTTCGCAGAGAGACTATGGACTCATATGCCGGTGTTGTAAGTTGCTTCCGTTTGCCAAAGCATCAAAAAAAGCATTCTCCACATGAAGTGCTTGAGCTTCGAAGCCATCTTTAGTTTCCAAATCATTTGTTTAAGCTCATTGTTCCCTTTTGGTGGTACAGGACCCGGTGTCGCGGGTAAGTGAGTGGACAACCAATAACCGGATTTAACGGTATAAATACCATCTTTGTTATAGTGCCACCCTAAGAAATCTGTAGTCGCTTTCGAACTGATCTGGATAGCCAAAACTTGTGGAACATCATCTTCATAACTAGTTCTTCCACTAGTTCTGTATTCCAACCTGTTTTAGTTGTATTCAACCAGTCGTTAACCTTGTAATGAGAATATTAGTTTCAGGAAAGTATCTATTCTTGAGAACTCTAGCCATTAAGCAATTTGGATGTTGTAGTATTCTCCATACTTGTTTCGCTAGAAGTGCGGAATTAAAATTTACCAAATCCCGAAATCCTAATCCACCTTCTCGTTTCGGAATGCTCAACCGATCCCAAGCATACCAATGAAGATTTCGATTATCACACTTGAATTCCACCAAAATTAAGCCAAAATTCCATTGATTTCTTTCATCAACTTGAAGAGATTCATTGAATAGACCGGCATCGCCAAAGCAACAGATTTGAGTAGTACTTCTTTTCCACATGGAGACAATAATTTTTTAGACCATCCTTGTGTTTGATCTCGAACTTTCTCAACAATATACTTGAACATCTATGTTTTCTAACGACCAAATTGTTCAGGAATACCGAGATATTTGCCTCTTCCTCTGTCATTATGAATCCCTAGAATATGACTCATTCTTTGTTTAACATCATCCTGAACTTTGGCATCAAAAGTGATTGATAATTTTCGTAGATTAACGCTTTGACCTGAACCTTTCTCATAAATAGCCAAGATATCTTTAATAGTAGAACATGATTTCTTATTTGCAAGTGTAAAAACCAGAGAATCATCAGCAAATAGAAGGTGTGAGATCACTGGACCACGTTTTTAAATTAAAACTAGCTGATTTCGGAACCCATGCAAATAAATCCAAAAGTAAAATTAACTAAAATAACTTTTGACATTATTTTTTCCCTTCATCTAAGAAAAAGAAACCAGTTGAAAGTTTTCTTATCTCTTTTACCCTCAAGAACAATTGAACAAAAACAAAATCTCCTTCCTGTACAAAAGATCTCCTTCATTGGTTTCTCAAAAATTTACTTGTGTAATTGTTTTGTATGTATTATATATAACATTGAATTCTATATAAATATAGATAAATGTTAAAAGAAAAAAAATTCCAAAACTAGAAAATTGTTAAACCTCATAAAAAAGTTTCAAAACTTCATTTTTTTTTTATCGAAGGGATCCAAAACTAAAATTTATTTTTTATTTGATTTTGGTCTCTGTTTATTTTTAGATAATTTCGAAGTTCCGACCTAAAACCATAAAACTAGATCTGCACTGTCTTCCTTTTGCATACGTAATATCTTCATGATTTGCAGTGTCTAGACGACATCTTACAAAATGAGAATGTGCACAAAGTTTAGTATTAGTCGGAGAATATCTAATGATTTTGGATATCCTATGTAAAATTAAAAAATAGGTTTTCATATGAAATATATTTTCCAAAATTCGAACAGTCGTTTCTCATTTTTTTATGCCTTTCACCGATCCATGTTTGGTACTTCTATGTTGGGTAAATAAAATTGGTGAATCCACATGGAAGATACATTTGCATTAGAGACAATTTTATCCACTTGTCAAATATGCGAAGTTAAAGTGCGATTTACATATTTTTATATAATTCTTTTAAAATATCATATTAGTTTAATATTCAAGTGGGTATAAAAAATTAAGATGTTTTGGTCTTTATCATGTTGGCATCCAAACTCTATGATGGTTTGCATGCTGAATATTCAGACTTGTTCTTAATACAAATGGTTGTGCATCAAGATGCAGTATTCGAATGCAAATACTGAATTGGTCAAACCAAATGTTGAATCTGAACACAAAAATGAGCTACCAATGCTGGTGAAACTATGAGTAGGGACAAAATAAGACCAAATAAATTATAATATATATATATATATATACATATATCCCCTATATATTATTAGGAAAGTGATTTTGGAGAAAAATCTAATGTGTCCTTTTCATATTCATTCTCACAAAAGAATTATGGCATGGCATCCCTTTTGTTATGATACGGCAAAACTTACTTAATTTCTCACTTTTCAAATCTTGATTTAACACAAAAATATATTTTCAACTTTTTGCTAAAGGATTCTTAAAAATACGAATCAATTCTCTTAAAAATAAAACTTAACCGATCTCTTTCTTATCTTAAAAAAAAACTAAAACTCTAGGACACCATTTTTTCTTTTGGGTAAAATACAAAACTTTTTAAATTAGTAACAAATACATATTTGCTTTAAATTATTAAATTGAAAAAGAAAATATGGAAATTAACAAAACGGAACAAGTTATGTTAACTATATTCGAAGAGTTCAAAATAATGTATTATTAGAAAAATTCAATATTAATTACATTAAGAAACATCATAAAAAAAAATTGTTTTAAGTATTGAATATTAAAAGACATCTAAACATCATAAAACACAAAAAAAAATATTTAAAATTATTGGTATATGAAATCTTCTCTATTCCCATCGTAGAGATATTTTCCATTATAATTGTATTACTGTTATAAATCATAGTGGATTGTCATAACTAGTTCTGGTCCGTTTACGGCCCATTAACACTTAGTCTTTAGGCCGGTTTAATGAATCCTAGTTGAATTAGGATTTTCCTTTTATGTACTTTCTTTTTCCCATTAGGAAAAGGAATTTTCCTTTTCTCTCTTGTAATAATCCTATATAAAGGATCTTATGATTAATGAATAAACACAATCTTCCCCATTCGTTCTCTTGATTCACAACACGTTATCAGCACGAGTTGCTCCCTAAACCCTAAAAACACAAAAACGCGATTACTGTTCATCGTTACTATTCATCGTACTGTTCATCGCGTACTGTTCATCGCGCACTATTCATCGCGCACTGTTCATCGACGATTACTGTTCATCGACGATTACTGTTCATCCGGCGTTACTGTTCATCCGATAGTTCATACAGCCTTTAAGGTTACGGCGAACTAGAAGAAAGTTCATACAGCCTATCAACGGTTACGGCGAACTAGAAGACTCACGGAGGTTAAGGTAAACAATAAGAAACCCTAATTTAAAGAACCTAGATTCATGATAATCTTAGAAACCCTAATCTAAATCATGCTTGTTATTGTTATTGCTTGCTTGATTGTGTTTATTGATTCATGATTCGTAATCACTAGAAACCCTAACTTGAAACCCTAACCTAATTCAATTAAAATCCAAACCGATTGCATGATCTGTACCCGTGTCGATCGACACTAGTTTTATGTCGATCGACACGTAAACTTCTGCCTGAATTTGTTGTTTGAATTAAACTGTGTCGATCGACACAAATCACCCGTCGATCGACAGTAAACACTCTGTCCAAATTTGGTTGCATATTTATTTGAACTCGTTTGTTTGTTTGCTTGTTTTGATTGATTCGTTGATTGATAAACATGAAACTGAAACTGATTGCATCATATAGACATAACATGCTTGATTAAAATCCGGTCATATCATCATACGGTTTAGAATTTGAATACTAGGCTTGCATCATGAGCATATAAAAACATTATGTTAGGTTGTTAAACATAAAAATCTGGTTTCATAAGCATCATGCATCCGTACCCGTTTATATAAGCACCCATGACCTATTTTGCATCATATGCATAAACTTTAAAATCTTATAGTTCTTAGAGAATAGGATGAATGTTTTCAGATGTCGAAAATCAACAATTTGGATTATGCTGCCCTCAATCTCTCTGGAGACAATTACTTACAGTGGGCGTTGGATACTAAGATAAATCTAAAGTCTAAAGGACTTGGCGAATGTATCATTGAGGATAATAATGAGAATGAAAGGAATCGATACAGAACGATATCGATCATTCGTCATCATCTTGTTGAGGGTCTCAAGGATCAATACCTAACCATTGAGAACCCTTTGGACCTTTGGAAAGAATTAAAGATAAGATATGACCACCATAGAACGGTGTTGTTACCAAAGGCCAATTATGATTGGAGGAATCTCAGGTTCCAGGACTTCAAGTCCGTGGAAGAATATAACTCGGCTATGTTCAGAATAGTTTCTCAATTGAGACTATGTGGTGAGAAGGTAACTGAGAAAGACATGTTGGAAAAGACCTTCTCCACCTTTCACACTAATAACGTGTTGCTTCAACAGCAATACCGTGAAAGAGGTTTTGAGACATACTCAAAGCTTATAGCATGTCTATTACTAGCCGAGGAGAATAATACACTGCTAATGAGAAACAGTGAGATGAGACCTCCTGGATCAGCCCCACTTCCTGAAGCGAATGTGGCCATAGATGAAAAGAAAGAAATTAACCACGTCCAAAGTAATTATAGACATCGTGGTCATGGACGTGGGGGTAGATGGCAAGGACGTGGCCGTGGCCATTTTAATCCATACGGCCGAGGTCAGGGCCGAGGCCACGGATTCCATAACGATCATTCTAACCGCGGGCGAGGACGAGGACGCGGATACCGAACTGACTATGATCGTAATAACCGTGGTATTACTTCTCAACCACGAGAATCAAACCCAAAATCAGTTTGCCATCGATGTGGAATGAGTAATCATTGGGCTAAGACATGTAGGACTCCCAAGCATCTGGTTGAACTCTATCAAGAGAGCCTTAAAGGGAAGAATCCAGAAACTCATATGATCCAGCATGATAATGAAGGAGATTTCGATCATGAGCAAGATGACTTGATGAATTTTGAAACCTCAGATATACTTAAGTGATTGATTTTGATTTTCTGTTTTGGTGTTTTGTGTTTTGCTTGTTTTACGTTTTACACTTTATACTTTGGTTTTGTGTTATTGCTTTCTATTAAACTTTATGGAATGAAAGAGTGTTATTTAAAAGTATCTATTGTTATCTCTTTTGAAGTATGAACGATATGGATGTGTTCATTGTGGATAGTGGATCAAGCCACTCGATATTAAGAGATAAGAGATACTTCATTGATCTTACACTTAAAAAGGCAAATGTAACCACAATTGCGGGTATAGCAAATTTAATTGAAGGCCACGGTCAAGCCCATATTTTATTACCTAAGGGCACGCATCTAGAAATTTCTAATGCGTTATATTCACCTAGTTCAAAGAGAAGTCTATTGAGCTTTAAAGACATTCGAATGAATGGTCTTCATGTTGAAACTAAGGACGAGAATAACAAAGAATTCCTTCAAATCTTTGAAACCGTCCATGGCTATAAGAAAGTCCTAGAGACTATACCTGCCATTTCTGTGGGCCTTTATTGTGCTAAGATCGGAATGATAGAAGCAAATGCTATGGTAAACAAAGAGTTTACTGAGAATTTCACTTTTTGGCATAACCGGCTTGGCCATCCCGGTGCTAACATGATGCGAAAGATATTAGCAAGTACTAATGGGCACACCTTGAAAGAAAGGAGAGTTATCCCAAAGAATCTCACGTGTGAAGCATGTTCACTAGGGAAACTCATTACTAGGCCATCACCAATCAAAGTAACTAAGGAAACGATAAATTTTCTGGAAAGAATTCAAGGAGACATATGCGGACCAATACACCCACCTTGTGGGACGTTTAGATATTTTATGGTCCTTATTGATGCATCCACGAGATGGTCACATGTCTGCCTATTATCAACTAGAAATGTGGCATTTGCAAGATTGCTTGCACAGCTCATACGTTTAAGAGCACATTTTCCAGATTTTCCTTTAAAGACTATACGTCTTGACAATGCTGGTGAATTTACGTCCCAAGCGTTTAACGATTATTGTATGTCCATGGGGGTAAGTGTTGAATATTCTGTGGCACATGTACATACACAAAACGGTTTGGCTGAATCGTTTATTAAACGCATACAGTTGATTGCTAGACCGTTGCTAATGAGATCAAAACTCCCGGTCTCAGCTTGGGGACATGCAGTTTTACATGCAGCAGAGCTAATTCGTATCAGGCCATCTAGTGAACATAAATATTCCCCATCACAGTTAATAACGGGTCAAGAGCCAGACATATCCCATCTTAAAACATTCGGATGTTCCGTTTATGTGCCTATTGCACCACCACAGAGAACAAAGATGGGACCTCAAAGGAGGATGGGGATATATGTTGGATATGATTCTCCTACTATCATTAAGTACCTTGAGCCAACCACGGGTGATTTGTTTAAGGCCAGGTACGCAGATTGTCATTTTGACGAATCTGTCTATCCAACATTAGGAGGAGATAACAGTCTGGTAAAGGAAATTATATGGAATCAAACGTCCTTAAAATGGCAAGATCCTCGGACTCAAGAATGTGAATTAGAAGTCCAAAAGATTATACATTTACAAAAGCTAGCTAATCAATTGCCAGATTCCTTTGCTGACCCGAAAAGAGTAACTAAGTCTTACATACCAGCTGTTAATGCACCGATTAGAATTGATGTTCAAGAGGGACACAATCAAGTTGCTACAGAATCTAAACCACACTCAAAACGTGGCCGGCCAATAGGCTCCAAAGATAAGAATCCTCGGAAAAGAAAGAAAGGTGCTGAAATCGTGGTTGAGGAATCTGATGGAACCCCAGACATAACTGAACCGATAGTTCCAAGCAATGAGACTCGGGACGCCGAGTTTCATGGTTCTGACGTTCCTGAAAATAATGAGATCTCAATGAATTATGTTATGTCTGGAATACAATGGAATAGAAAGTGTGTGGAAATCGATGATATATTTGCTTTTAAGGTAGCACTTGAACTTATGGAGGATCTAGAACCCACGTCGATATATGAGTGCACTCAGAGTGAAAATTGGACTAAATGGAAAGAAGCTATAAATGTGGAGTTGAATTCTTTAAGGAAAAGGGATGTCTTTGGTCCAATAATTCGGACACCCTATGAGATTAAACCAGTTAGACATAAATGGGTCTTTGTGAGGAAAAGAAATGAACATGGTGAAATCGTGAGATATAAAGCACGGCTTGTTGCACAAGGATTCTCACAGAGACCAGGAATAGATTATGAGGAGACATACTCCCCTGTGGTGGATGCTACAACTTTTAGATTTTTGATAAGTCTGGCTATAAGAGAAAAGTTGGATATGCGGTTAATGGACGTTGTAACTGCATACTTATATGGTCCACTGGATAATGAGATTTATATGAGATTACCAGAGGGTATTGAGCTCAAAGATAAGAAAGGTTCTCGAGAACAACACTGCATAAGGCTGAACAAATCCCTTTATGGACTGAAGCAAAGTGGGCGTATGTGGTACAATAGATTGAGTGAGTACTTAGTCAAAGAAGGCTATAAGAATGATCCCATCAGTCCATGTATTTTTATAAAAAAGTTTGCAAACAAAGGGTTTGTTATCATAGCAGTTTACGTGGATGATTTGAACATCCTTGGAACCCCTGGTGAAATCGTCCAAACAGTTGAATGCCTCAAGAAAGAATTTGAGATGAAAGACCTAGGCAAAACTAAGTTCTGTTTGGGATTGCAACTTGAGTACATAAATGATGGAATCCTTGTGCATCAAATGGCATATACTGAAAAGGTACTCAAGCGTTTTAATATGGATCAATGTCACCCATTGTCCAGCCCAATGGTGGTGAGATCTCTTGATCTAGAAAAGGATCCGTTTGGTCCTAAGAGAGACTCTGAAGAAGTCCTTGGTCCCGAAGTGCCATATCTCAGTGCCATAGGAGCTTTAATGTATCTGGCAAGCCACACTAGGCCAGATATATGTTTTGCCGTGAATTTATTATCAAGATTTAGCTCATGTCCGACCCAAAGGCACTGGGACGGGATGAAACATATTCTTCGTTACCTAAAAGGAACGAAAGACTTGGGTCTATTTTATACTAACCAATCTAAGGACGGTTTAGTTGGTTTTGCTGATGCAGGTTATCTTTCAGATCCTCATAATGCACGGTCCCAGACAGGTTATGTGTTTACTCATGGAGGAACTGCAATATCTTGGCGATCAATGAAGCAGGCCATTGCAGCTACATCTTCTAATCATTCAGAGATATTGGCAATTCATGAGGCTAGTCGTGAGTGTGTTTGGTTAAGGCTGATGACCCAGCACATAAGAGTGGATTGTGGAATGGCCGAAGGTAAGCAGGAATCGACGGTCTTGTTCGAGGACAATGCAGCGTGTATAGCTCAACTTAAGGATGGATACATCAAAGGTGATAGGACGAAGCACATTCTGCCAAAATTCTTCTTCACATCCGATCTACAGAAAGATGGAGAAATTCAAGTGCAGCAAGTACGATCAAGTGAGAATTCAGCAGACCTATTCACCAAGTCACTTCCAACCTCAACGTTCAAGAAACTTACTTATCAGATTGGAATGCGTCGTTTGAAAGACTTGCAGTGAGGTTCAGAACAGGGGGAGTAATACGTGTTGTACTCTTTTTCCTTCACCACGGTTTTGTCCCAAAATGGGTTTTACTTGGTAAGGTTTTAATGAGGCAACATCCAAAGCGTATTACAAGCCCATTAGAGTTATGACATCCAAGGGGGAGTGTTATAAATCATAGTGGATTGTCATAACTAGTTCTGGTCCATTTACGGCCCATTAACACTTAGTCTTTAGGCCGGTTTAATGAATCCTAGTTGAATTAGGATTTTCCTTTTATGTACTTTCCTTTTCCCATTAGGAAAAGGAATTTTCCTTTTCTCTCTTGTAATAATCCTATATAAAGGATCTTATGATTAATGAATAAACACAATCTTCTCCATTCGTTCTCTTGATTCACAACAATTACTCATTAATTAGAATTATTGAAAGAAGACTAATCGAATATTTAAAATTGCATAAGATCTAAAACAAATTACCTCTCCGAAAATAATTAGCAATCTTCCAAAACTAATTGAAAATCTTCCATAACTAAAATACTGAATTTAAAGCTTGATTGGTACACCCGCTATCACCCGCAAACACTGCGTTTGCGGGCGATAGCGGTTCCTAGCGTTTGACAACAATCGTGGAAAACGCTTTCTACCGCTCCGTATCGCTCCGTACCGCTCAAAACCAAAAGCTGCTTCCCTCGAGCGTTTGCGGTTGCGGTTGGATTTATTTTTTATTAAAAAATAAAATAAAATCAACTTAAAAATCAGAAAATATATAATAAAATTTAAAAAATCAAGATTTGAATATTATAATTATGAAATATATAAATAATTTGACTTTTTTAATTAGTAACCTATTATAATTTTATATTTATAAAATCTTCACACCAAAATTCTCATAATAAATTACGATCACAATTTTATATAAATCTAACAAACTAAAATTTTAAAATATAACATTAATCTACAAAAGAAACAATTTCTCTATTAAATTTCTAACTTTCATCCATAATAATAATAATAGTAATAATAATAATAAACGTAAGTATCATATACATGATTTTCTAGTATTTAAAGTTATTGAATTAATAACTTTTATATTTTATTATAATAATATGACTTTTGATATTTTTTTAATAATTATTTAATGTATTTATATTGTTAATTTATTATTTAACCGCTACTGCACCCGCTGTCAACCAGTCGTAAGTACCCGCAAACGCACCAATTTTAAACCGCTGCACCAGTCGTTCAAATCACTAAAAAACGCTTGAAACCGCAACCGCCTACTTCCGCAAACTCCCGCAACCGCAACCGCAACTGCTGCGGCTACACCAGTCAGACTCTTAATCTTCGATAAAAAAAAATTTAGATATTTTAGGGAACATCTAAATTTTTAGTTTTATAAAAATAATAATGATTAAAGATTAAAACCCTATGCGTCTAACTTATCCTCACTTATATATAGTATCAAACGAAATATAAAAAAAACTCAAGATAAATTCTACATCAAAAGTTTGTATACCTCAACAAAAAGATCATTTATTTATATATTTCAGATGATATTTCATCTTTGATTAGAAAATCTATCAAATCTTTTGACATGTTGGTTGAACATATTATGTTCTTCAATAGTTTGGTATGGGGTTTTCATCATATCATGTTGATTCTTTTGTATATATTTTACCAATTTTTTTTTATTGTACCGAATGCCATATCTAGGAATTTCTAAATATTTGTATCTAATTGCCTATGTGTGTTGAATAGTGAATGAACATTTCAAAATTTTCATGAAAAAGAAATGTGTAAACATATTAATTTGAATGAAAAAGAAATGTGTAAATTTTAATTTGTGTTTATATATATATATTTTTTCATTTCCATATGATCATATTTAATAGAAAGAAAATTAAAAACTGAAATAAAATAAAAACTAAGAATTTCTAAAAGATTGTACATTATAGAACACGTTTACTAATGCTATGAATTATGTAATTTTCCGCATCATACGCGGGGATTCACCTAGTATATATATATCAATGCTAAAACAAATAAAGTAAGAAAAATAGGGTAAAAGATGAAACTTTTTTTATATATAAAAAAAAGAAAGAAAACAAAGCTTTTAAAATTTTCTATTTTAACCCTAGCAAATTTCTCTTTTGCTCATCATCATCACATAAGGAAGCTGGCTAAACAAACTTCTCTCATCTTCAGACCAAAGATGTATAAAATAGTTCAACTCTGAAGAGGCAGAACAATACTCATATTGCAACCCAAGCCCCCACCCATGTAACCAAAATATAAACCCAAGAAAAAAAGAAGGAAAAAGAAAAGAACTATCTTCCATGGGGAACTATCTCATGTGGTAGGAGTTACATCATTTGCTGCTTCTTGTATGATAGGGAGCTTCCGCACCAGTAAGGGCTTACATTTTTTGTACTGCTTTTTTTTAACAAAAAAGCAAAAGAAAGCAAGTTAAAAACGATGATGAGAAAGTTAAAACAACCGAGAAAGAGTGTTGTTGTATCTATTACCTGTTCAATGAAGGCTCTGATTTCTTCCTCTGTGAGGGCTCCGTCCTCCTCACTATTATTTTCATCCCACCCAAGTGATTTAAGGAACTTAGCCTCTTTTTCATCTGGACGGACAACCTTTTCAAAACAATTATTCCTTTTTGTAGCTTCATAAACTTTCTCAATCCTTTCCATGATTTCGTCTCTAAAAACAGCATGTCTACTCGAAGAGTCATTAGTCGGGAGCTCCTTTAAGCTATTTGCCTTTTCCTCAACAGAAGAAAGAATGCAAGAGCTTGTTTTTGATGGATTAGTTGAGATGTTTGTAGATGAATTCTGTTTTAAAGCTCTGTAGAATGCATTTCTGCTCTGAGTTTGAGTCAAGAAAGGTTTCTTTTCGAAAGCTCTTCCAGCTATCATGTTTGCAGAATCTCCCTTGAGCTCCCTTGGACTCTTTGTACTTCTCACAAACGCAGTAACTTGTGAGGTATGTTGGCTAGCAGCAGTTGGACTTCCAAATTCTTTGATAGAAACTACACCATTTTCCCTAGCAGGTTTGAGAACAACTAGCTTCTTAATAGTACCATGCCTGATCTGACTACCAGGATTAGACTGAAGATTACCGAGCAGCATTGAGGATTTATCAGAAGAGTTCAAACCCTGAGACATCGACCAACATTTACTAAAGGTACTAGTTGGAAAACAAGATTAACAATGGGGAAAAAAGCTTACCGAGCTCTTTGGTGTTGAAGACCCAACCGGTATCAGCTGCCTCGATGGTTTAATAGCTCGACTCTCAAGTCTTTGTGTGTTTACAGATCCCTGAAAAGGTTAATATCTTAGACAAATATAAAAAGAAGTATACTGCAAGCAACACAAAGATGCAAATCATACCTGGGGTCGAATTCCAGTTCTTGTTGAAGTATGCATTAATGTTTTAGCCATGTTACGAGCAGTCGGTCCCATTAAGGTAGCCGAATTACTAACATTATCATGAGATCCAACACCAGTTTTATCTATAACATTGGGAGCCTCTGCTAGAGCTGAAGTCCAACCTTTCCCAGCAACCAAAGCTGACTTACCAACTGGCAAGCTTTCAACAGCACGACATAGACCAGGAGATGAAATTCTCACAACGTTTGGGCCTCCACTGCTCTCTTCACCTCTATGCAAAGGAAAATCCTTATCGAATCCAATTCTTTTGGGGATCTTTGCAAGGCTACTTCCAGAAAGTGTAATCTTTCTGTTGTATAAATTAATGTTTCCACCATTGTTTAATCCAACATTAAGCCCTTGAGCCAGATGATTGCCATGTTTCCTTGTTGTCATTGAGTATGATCGTCTCAGTTGCTTATGTTCCCTACTAATTAGAAAATTTTTAAGAGGACAAAGAGTATCAAAATCCCATGGATCCATGTACCTCAATCTATCCCTCTCTATGCTTTGATCTTTGTCTATGTTGCTCCTACTTAAGTTGAAACTACTATATGCACTTTTGGTAAACCCATTAGTAGACCCTCTCCGAGTATTGGTTGAAGAAGACCGATCGAGAAAAGGAGACTGAACTGAATCAACATCACTTTTCCTCCTTAAAGTCTTATTCTTACTATGATTTGACAAAGACGAAGAGTCTAAACCACACGTAAAAGGGAAGTAGAGTTATTATGATATTAAGATAAATCAGACAATCATTCTTAATGGATATAAAAGCATACCTGAATGAGAAGACGGTGACAAAAGTTGGTTTGGACCATGCCTTGACCTTCTCAACCATTCAGGTACTAACGAAGGCTCGCGTTTTTCCATTAGAAAATATGTACTTCGTCATATAAAAGGAAACATGTTGGTGGAACAAACACTACAAGAAAACAAGGCATTTTCCGACGGATTTCAGACGGATTGCGAAGAATTCAAAAAAAAAAAAAAAAAAAAGAATCCGTTGGAAATCCGACGGAATTTTTTTTTTTTTAATTTTTAATTTTATTTTATTTTTAAAAAAGGCTTTCTGTCGGAAAGCCGTCAGAATTTCCGACGGATTTCCAATGGATTTTTTTTTTTTTTTTGAATTCCCTCCCATTTAATTAAACGAATGTGTTTAGGCGGTAAAAATTAGGGTAAAATTAGAGTACTCTGATACGAGTAGGCATTAGTTTGTTTCAATAGGTATTGTATAAACTAGGTATTGTATACACGTGTATTTTGATTAAGTTTGATATTATATGAAACTAAATTTGTGTAATTTAAAAGGTATACATTGTTATAGTATTTTTATTGTTCTTTTGTTTTACACCATATGAACTTTATTTTATTGGTCTCTTTTCAAGATTGCCTGCACTCGTTGGATCTTGTTGGACATAAGGTTTCATTCTTCACTTGTTTAAATACAAGCAGATTGCCAAAAAGCTAGATAGATTGCCTGGTTAATGACATTTGGATCAGAACCTTCTTGACAAGCTTTGCGTCTTTTGACCCTCTTCAAATACCAGACCATACTCTTTGTCATATGCGCCTTTAACCTCCTCTTAAAACCTTTGGAACGAAGCCATTTTTTATTTTACCAAGTTTAATGGTAGCCGGATTAGTTAACATTCATTAGTTGAACGTTCTCGAATCAAATTACTAGCGGAGGGAGACTCAAACACTGCTTACTTCCCAAAGACAAAATGATGCGCGTGATGCAAACAACTCTATAAAGTGGTTGAACTAGTACGAAATTGAAGAATTTGAAAAAAAAACTCTAAAATGTAATGCATTATATTAGAAAAGTGAATCCTAAAAACATAATTTTGTTTATATGTATTAAGTTTTGTTATTTTTTTATTTTTTTTTTTATTTTATTTTTATTTTATTTTTTTTAAAAAAGGCTTTCCGACGGATTTCCAACGGATTCCTTTTTTTTTTTTTTTGAATTCCCGCCCATTTAATTAAACGGATATGTTTAGGCGGTAAAATTAGGGTGAATCCGTCGGAATCGAGAGGAGGAGGAGGAGGAGGAGGAGGAGTTTCGGTGACTCCGCCGGAATCGAGAGGAGGAAGAGGAGGAGGAGGAGGAGGAGGAGGAGGAGTTCCGGTGACTCCGCCGGAATCGAATCTCCGGTGACTCCGCCGGGAAATTTTTTTGTTTTAAAAAAAATTGAAATTTCGTCGGAATTTCTAAATCCGTCATAATTCCGTCAGAAATCCGTCAGAAATTCCGACGAAACTCAATTTCCGACGAGATAGAAACGACGGACCAAAACCGTCGGAATCCGGTCGGAAAATGGGCTTTTTCGACGGATTTCCGACGGTTTTGGCCGTCGGAAATGACTCTGTTTTCTTGTAGTGAGATGACCACATAAGCCACTTTTTCTTCTCTCCGAGAAAATTCAGTTTTTTCTGTTATATATGATATGATTATTAAATTCTTGTAATACTAAGTTTTAGTCTTTTAAAATATATGTTTTAACTTTTAACCCATTTTTGTTCAAGTTCAAGATTGTTGAATTTCTTTTTATAATTAGAAAATTAGCACATCTACATAATATTAACACTTTAGGTTAGAAAATTTCATGAAATCTCAAATATGTTTATACATCCATAAAATTCAAAACATAAAAAGAAAAGTGCACGAAACACAATCGAAATTGTTGATAGCAGCAGTACCTGAAGACTCGATTTTGAATTTGCGCGGGAAGACGATGTAACGGAAATGATAGTTGCAATGCAAACTAACCTATTTATATTGCATGTTTATGGACATTGGGAGTTTCTGAAATATTTTTTGAACATATTTTAGTGTAATAAATTTGCATTAATGGATATATCATTTATGTAGTATATTTTAAAAACATATTATTATTTTGGATCACATTACCTAAATATTACCTTTAGTTTTTATTAAAACCAAACAAATAAGGTTATAATTAGACAAACTTCATTGATATATTACCAAAATTTTAATATTTAACAATTATATTTTTTAAAACTAAATTGTACGTTTCATATAAACTAATTATACTTCTTTATGTTTAGGCTTTATTATCCCTCCATTTATTGTAAATATTTTTTGTAGATTTATTGATCAAAAGGTTGTTATTAAGTTATTAGAAATAAGTGAAAAAGCTTAGGTGACAAAAGGAAATAAATAATTGGATACTATTTTTATGGTGTTTCTCTCATAAATTTTTTCTTTTAGTAAATTTATAACAAAATGCTGATTTTATTTTAAAAAGATTTTTATTATTATGACTCCAAATTGGATAACCAATTTTAGAGTTTTCTTTTACTAAAGGTGTTATTAAATTGTTTATTTTATTTTGGGTCAAAATTAATTTCTCAGTAGATTTAACAGAACCATTGAAATGGGAGTTTTTCAGATGCTGGCGTAATCAAATCGACTAAACGGTTCGAATAAAAATCAAAACTAAACCAATGAATCGTACACAAACCGGAGTATCCATCGAAACTGGAAGCCCGAAAAAGGCCCATCGAGAAAGCCCAGCAACTAAACCTGAAACTCTTCAACGCGTTAAAAAAAAAAAAAAACACCAGTGGGACCCAGTGAAGAATAATAGAACGCCAACACTCAGCAATCCGGTCGAAACACCGCGTTTTAGGTTCGCCGTTTACATTTCTTCGTCTCCCTCCTCAGGGTTTCTTCTTCTCATCTTCTTCCTCGCTTCATTTTCCGGTCTTTTTCACTCCATTTTTTCTCGGGAAAGCTGGAAGAAGAAAAATTCTGGACTCAGTTGAAGTAAATCGCATCTGCTCGAGCAAGGAGGTGCGGATTCTCCTCTTAACTCTTTTTCAAACTTGGAATCCTCGTATGGATTTAGCTGGCTATGGATAGAATTATCGCTCGTATGAAAAAAACCTCGGCTCGTATGGATCCGAGCCGGAGAGGAGATAATCACAAAGATTTGAGTGAAGCAGGACCTAGTTTTGCTCTTCCTCTTAATTCACCTCATAGGGACTATACCGAGTTTAGCGGGATTGGTAGTTTTGGCAATTTTCCGGATAGGGTAGTAGAAGATGATGGTGGTACGAATTCGGAGAATAGGCGTGGATCTATCATCACGTCTGGATCTATCATCACGTCTTGGCAGAAGGGTGAACTTTTGGGACGAGGTTCATTTGGCTCTGTGTATGAAGGCTTTGCAAGGTAAGTCTTAGTGATTGCCAATGTCTGGGGAGCTTAATTGTTGCAGGTTGATTGTAAGAAAATAGACTTTAGTTAGGAAGAAAAGATCAATGTTCGTATTGAGTACGATGAGATTTTGAATGAGGAATGCTACGTACAAAGCCGGTTTTCCATAATGCATTTGCGTGGTGCTTATTTTGATGGATGTTTATGATAAATGTAGAGATGGTGACTTCTTTGCTGTCAAGGAAGTTTCACTACTTGATCAGGGACGTCAGGCACGAGAAAGCATACAACAACTCGAAGGGGTGAGATACACCTGGTCCACGACCGTCACTTCCATTGTAGCAGTGTATCTTTGAACTGTCAGAAGTAGTTTGGTAAATCCTTCTTACCATTTGCTACATTTTTTCATTTTTTACAGGAGATTGCACTACTTAGTCAGCTTCAGCATCCGAATATTGTGCGATATCGTGGTACAGCCAAGGTATAAACCCGTTATGGCATCTCTGTTCTCAGCTGTAGCTACCTAAACTTTTTTTGCACTATCATTAACTTGTAAATATAACGTGTTTCACTGTTTGCAGGACGGGTCAAATTTGTATATCTTTCTTGAGCTTGTAACCCAAGGGTCCCTTCTAAAACTCTACCAAAGATACCAGCTTCGGGACTCGAAAGTCTCCATGTACACAAGACATATTCTTGATGGTTTGAATTATCTCCATGATAAAGGTTTTATCCACAGGTTAGACTAGTAGATACTTTTCTCCACAAACTTCTTTGTCATACTTTTTGCCCCTGTATTACCTGAGCCTCTGATTTACTGCATTTAACGGGTTGCTAACTTTTCTCATCTGATGCAATGAAGGGACATCAAATGTGCAAATATATTGGTCGACGCTAGTGGAATGGTTAAACTTGCAGATTTTGGATTGGCTAAGGTTCTTTCCCATTTCCAGATGTTTATAGTTTTTGCTCAAAAGTTATAACCTTGTACGCTTATCCGTTTTACTTGATACTTGTGTCATTCTGTTATCTAGGTGTCAAAATTGAACGACATTAAGTCCTGCAAGGGAACTCCATTCTGGATGGCTCCAGAGGTATTGTTTTGGGAGATTATCACACTTATCTTCCCTACTTTTTTTATTGTGTGAATACAATGATAGATAAACATACCACACATCAACAGAAATACTGGATCTTATACTTTTGCTTAAATATTTTACTGATGTGTGACATTAGCTTTCAAATTTATTTTGCTGCATATGTTGATAACCTTAAAAACCGCTGGTTATATTTTAGTAGGAATTAGTATTTAAGTAGTAATCTCATATAACAGATGTGGATTCACTCACTGACATTATGCTTTATGTTATACTTTTACACTGTCTTTCCTAAGTGGAACTTAATAATTTGACCAGGTTATTAACCCGAAGCGCAATGATGGGTATGGAAATCCAGCTGATATATGGAGCCTTGGGTGCACTGTATTGGAAATGTTGACGGGTCAGATCCCCTACTCCCATCTAGAACCCGTAAGTGTTCAAGATTTTCAAACTTTCTTTTATATAATATATATGGAAAATCCCAGAAAAACTACGTTTCATAAGCTTTTTGCTTTCTCCAAAAATACTCAAATGAAGCATTTAATTCTGTTTAATACTCAGCCTCATTGTAGTGCTTGTGTTTTATACCATAGCTTTAGCAGATATTTTTTCTTTTTCTCCTGAAATTTCCCTTTATATTCGAAACTGTGCAAACATGCAGGTTCAAGCCCTGTTTATGATCGGAAGGGGAACTCTTCCGTCCTTACCTGATACTCTATCACCAGATACTCGGGATTTCATACTTAAGTGTCTCAAAGTGAACCCAGAACAGAGGCCAACAGCGGCTGAGCTGCTGAACCACCCATTTGTGAGAAGGCCCTTCCCATCCTTGGGTTCAGGCTCTGGATCGGGATCAGGATTGGGATCGCCGCTTTATCGTAGACAAGGCTAATTGAGTAGATTAACTATATAGGTGAAGCTTTTGATTTCGTTAGCATGTGAATATAAAGAATCAAAAAGCTATGTATTCTAACATTGATGTCGTTAATGTATGAGAGCAGGTGTAACCAGAAAGATTTGTAAGAGATGCGATTCTTCGACACACGTGCGCTTGGATTGAGCTGCATGAGAAATATCGTCAGGTTGTTTCTGCCCTCATTTGTTGCCTATTTGTTAACCTTAATTTGAAAAGCGAAGAGCCCTATTTTTCTAGGATAAGGAACAAAAGGGAATTAGAGTGTGGAGATTGGGTTTCAAGTGTATAGGTTTTGTTAGTTTTGTTAAATTATAGTGTATGTACCCATGTGTAAAATGTAATGTAATGTATTATTTGGTTTATAAAGTTCTTACACATCTCGTGTCCCCGATGGGTTTACGGTTGGTTTACCTCCTATTTGCCTCGTTCATCTCTTAATTAATCGTAGGATCCTTAAATTCTCTATTTGGAATTCCTTAGTTTTGGCTAATTTTAATTCGATGAAATCGGATTCTCCAATCAATCATTGAAGTATGGTCAAAACATTTTCTTAGATTTTGGTCAAAGCCACTTTCATTGAAGTCTATGATCATTGATCAACTTGCTACTTACAATATTGACCCGTTGACAAGTTAATGCAATCAAAGCTATTTATTTGTTTTGTATGGTCAACAAAATATAATAAATTCAAAATGATTCAAGTCCATGGTTCGTAATCTAAAATCTAACATGTCCGAGTAACACAACCAATTTTAAAATCTTTATGTATAAAAGAAAGAGAGAAAACAAGACAAATCATTTTGATTCTCCCAAACTTTTCCGAATCTAAATTCATGATGTATATAGAAAAGATTCGTTAAGTATAAATGTACTTCATTATAAACATTATTTTTGATAAATTTATTCACGAAATTCATGTTTTCCTATAAGACTGAGGTTTCAAACAAAATTTATAAATGGCTAATCCCATACTGCCCATACATCCAGTAAAATATGATTCTAAAACCATTTGAGAGAATCATTAGAGAGATTTTGAAGACCCCAAATACTATAGAGAATCATTACAGAACTCTCTTACTATTTTTATTTTTTTTTCCTCGTGGAAATATACAAAATTAAGGTTTCGGCCCAATGGGCCGTGAATGATTAACAAATGGGCCTGTCTTTTCACTCAATCACCGAACAGCAAGGGACTCATCATCTTCAAAATGCGTCCAAAATACCCAAAAAAGCATAATAATAATAAAACATAATAATATATATATGATATGATTATTAAATTCTTGTAATACTAAGTTTTAGTCTTTTAAATATATGTTTTAACTTTTAACCCATTTTTGTTCAAGTTCAAGATTGTTGAATTTCTTTTTATAATTAGAAAATTAGCACATCTACATAATATTAACACTTTAGGTTAGAAAATTTCATGAAATCTCAAATATGTTTATACATCCATAAAATTCAAAACATAAAAAGAAAAGTGCACGAAACACAATCGAAATTGTTGATAGCAGCAGTACCTGAAGACTCGATTTTGAATTTGCGCGGGAAGACGATGTAACGGAAATGATAGTTGCAATGCAAACTAACCTATTTATATTGCATGTTTATGGACATTGGGAGTTTCTGAAATATTTTTTGAACATATTTTAGTGTAATAAATTTGCATTAATGGATATATCATTTATGTAGTATATTTTAAAAACATATTATTATTTTGGATCACATTACCTAAATATTACCTTTAGTTTTTATTAAAACCAAACAAATAAGGTTATAATTAGACAAACTTCATTGATATATTACCAAAATTTTAATATTTAACAATTATATTTTTTAAAACTAAATTGTACGTTTCATATAAACTAATTATACTTCTTTATGTTTAGGCTTTATTATCCCTCCATTTATTGTAAATATTTTTTGTAGATTTATTGATCAAAAGGTTGTTATTAAGTTATTAGAAATAAGTGAAAAAGCTTAGGTGACAAAAGGAAATAAATAATTGGATACTATTTTTATGGTGTTTCTCTCATAAATTTTTTCTTTTAGTAAATTTATAACAAAATGCTGATTTTATTTTAAAAAGATTTTTATTATTATGACTCCAAATTGGATAACCAATTTTAGAGTTTTCTTTTACTAAAGGTGTTATTAAATTGTTTATTTTATTTTGGGTCAAAATTAATTTCTCAGTAGATTTAACAGAACCATTGAAATGGGAGTTTTTCAGATGCTGGCGTAATCAAATCGACTAAACGGTTCGAATAAAAATCAAAACTAAACCAATGAATCGTACACAAACCGGAGTATCCATCGAAACTGGAAGCCCGAAAAAGGCCCATCGAGAAAGCCCAGCAACTAAACCTGAAACTCTTCAACGCGTTAAAAAAAAAAAAAAACACCAGTGGGACCCAGTGAAGAATAATAGAACGCCAACACTCAGCAATCCGGTCGAAACACCGCGTTTTAGGTTCGCCGTTTACATTTCTTCGTCTCCCTCCTCAGGGTTTCTTCTTCTCATCTTCTTCCTCGCTTCATTTTCCGGTCTTTTTCACTCCATTTTTTCTCGGGAAAGCTGGAAGAAGAAAAATTCTGGACTCAGTTGAAGTAAATCGCATCTGCTCGAGCAAGGAGGTGCGGATTCTCCTCTTAACTCTTTTTCAAACTTGGAATCCTCGTATGGATTTAGCTGGCTATGGATAGAATTATCGCTCGTATGAAAAAAACCTCGGCTCGTATGGATCCGAGCCGGAGAGGAGATAAAGCGCCTGTGCGGCGGCTAGAACGGCGCGACGCGGCCAAGCATATCAACTACGATGCTGCTTCTTCCTCTAGTTCGTCTATTGAAGATCTTTCCGTTTCTACTTCTTCGCTCATGACTCGCTCACTCGAGTTCCCCGATCGCACCAGTTTCCGAATCGGAGGAGGAGAAGGTGAGATGGATCGGATTTACCGGTCACTTGGTGTATCTGGACCCGACGATTTAGCTATTTCTTTTGACGCTTGGGAGGCTTGTAAGAAACAACGTTCCTCTTCAGATATTATTAATAGGTTTAAGTCTCTTGATCTTGATAATCACAAAGATTTGAGTGAAGCAGGACCTAGTTTTGCTCTTCTTCTTAATTCACCTCATAGGGACTATACTGAGTCTACGGGTTCCGAGTTTAGCGGGATTGGTATTTGTAGCAATTTGCCGGATAGGGTAGTAAAAGATGATGGTGGTACGAATTTGGAGAATAGGCGTGGTATTGAACGAACACCGACGATAATTGTAAAGTCAAAAGGCTATCTTATCCCTGAAGATGCGGTGGCTGTTGGTGGTGGTATAAAGGGAGTAAGACCACCGCTACTTAAGCCTCCTCCGGCAATGAAACGACCTCCTATTGATCTCGAGGGATCATCTTGGGATTTCCTCAGGCATTTCGCCCCAGTAAGTGAAACAGTTGAGCGGCCGAGTTCCTCTTCTTCTTCTTCCAACAATGGCGGTGATGACGAGGAAGTGGAACCGGTTAATGAAGAGATGGAAGTGGGGGATACGGCTGACGAGGTATCCGTATTCACTACAAACGAGAGTGGCTCGTCCAGCACAGTATCCAATATGTCGCCCATATATTCGCCTGGATCTATCATCACGTCTTGGCAGAAGGGTGAACTTTTGGGACGAGGTTCATTTGGCTCTGTGTATGAAGGCTTTGCAGGGTAAGTCTTACTGATTGCCAATGTCTGGTGAGCTTAATAGCTGCAGGTTGTTTGTATGAAAATAGACTTTAGTTAGGAAGAAAAGATCAATGTTCGTATTGAGTACGATGAGATTTTGAATGAGGAATGCTATTGTACAAAGCCGGGTTTCCATAATGCATTTGCGTGGTGCTTATTTTGATGGATGTTTATGTTAAATGTAGAGATGGTGACTTCTTTGCTGTCAAGGAAGTTTCACTACTTGATCAGGGAAGTCAGGCACGAGAAAGCATACAACAACTCGAAGGGGTGAGATACACCTGGTCCACGACTGTCACATTGTAGCAATGTATCTTTGAACTCTCAGAAGTTGTTTGGTAAATCCTTCTTACCTTTTGCTACATTTTTTCATTTTCTACAGGAGATTGCACTACTTAGTCAGCTTCAGCATCCAAATATCGTGCGATACCGTGGTACAGCCAAGGTATAATCCCGTTATGGCATCTCTGTTCTCAGCTGTAGCTACCTAAGCTTTTTTTGCACTATCAATAACTTGTAAATATAACGTGTTTCACTGTTTGCAGGACGGGTCAAATTTGTATATCTTTCTTGAGCTTGTAACCCAAGGGTCCCTTTTAAAACTCTACCAAAGATACCAGCTACGGGACTCGCAAGTCTCCATGTACACAAGACATATTCTTGATGGTTTGAATTATCTCCATGATAAAGGTTTTATCCACAGGTTAGACTAGTAGATACTTTTCTCCACAAACTTTTTTTTCATAGTTTGCCCCTGTATTACCTGAGCCTCTGATTTACTGCATTTCCCGGGTTGCTAACTTTTCTCATCTGATGCAATGAAGGGACATCAAATGTGCAAATATATTGGTCGACGCTAGTGGAGTGGTTAAACTTGCAGATTTTGGATTGGCGAAGGTTCTTTTCCATTTCCAGATGTTTATAGTTTTTGCACAAAAGTTATAATCTGGTACGCTTATCCCTCTTACTTGATACTTGTGTCATTTTGTTATCTAGGTTTCAAAATTGAACGACATTAAGTCCTGCAAGGGAACTCCATTCTGGATGGCTCCAGAGGTATTGTTTTGGGAGATTATCACACTTATCCTTCCTACTCTTTTGATTGTGTTAATACAATTTTAGATAAACATATCACACATCAACAGAAATACCGGGTCTTATACTTTTGCTTAAATATGTTACTGATGTGTGACATTAGCTTTCAGATTTATTTTGCTGCATATGTTGATAACCTTAAAAACCGCTGGTTATAATTTAGTAGGAATTAGTATTTAAGTAGTAATCTCATATAACAGATGTGGATTCATTCACTGGCATTATGCTTTATGCTATACTTTTACATTGTCTTTCCTAAGTGGAACATAATAATTGGACTAGGTTATTAACCCGAAGCGCAATGACGGGTATGGAAATCCAGCTGATATATGGAGCCTTGGGTGCACTGTATTGGAAATGTTGACGGGTCAGATCCCCTACTCCCATCTAGAACCCGTAAGTGTTCATGATTTTCAAACATCCTTTTATATAATATATATATATGGAAAATCCCACAAAAACTACGTTTCATAAGCTTTTTGCTTTCTCCAAAAACACACAAATGAAGCATTTAACTCTGTTTAATACTCAGCCTCATTGTAGTGCTTGTGTTTTACACCACAGCTTTAGCAGATATTTTTTTCTATTTTTCCTTCTGGGATTTCCCTTTATATTCGAAACTGTGCAAACATGCAGGTTCAAGCTCTGTTTAGGATCGGAAGGGGAACTCTTCCGTCCTTACCTGATACACTATCACCAGACGCTCGGGATTTCATACTTAAGTGTCTCAAAGTGAACCCAGAACAGCGGCCAACAGCGGCTGAGCTGCTGAACCATCCATTTGTGAGAAGGCCCTTCCCATCCTTGGGTTCAGGCTCTGGATCGGGATCGGGATCGCCGCTTTATCGTAGACAAGGCTAATTGAGTAGATTAGCTATATAGGTGAAGCTTTTGATTTCGTTAGCATGTGAATATATAAAGAATCAAAAAGCTCTGTATTCTAACATTGATGTCGTTAATGTATGAGAGCAGGTGTAAGTAACCAGAAAGATTTGTAAGAGATGCGATTCTTCGACACACTTGCGCTTGGATTGAGCTGCATGAGAAATATCGTCAGGTTGTTTCTGCCCTCATTTGTTGCCTATTCGTTAATCTTTATTTGAAAAGTGAAGAGCCATATTTTTCTGGAAAAAGGAACAAAAGGGATTTAGAGTGTGGAGATTGGGTTTCAGGGTTAGTTTTGTTAAATTATAGTGTATGTACCCATTTGTAAAATGTAATGTATAAGGTATCATTTAGTTTTTAAAGTTCTTACACATCTCGTGTCCTCGATGGGTTTACGGTTGGTTTACCTCCTATTTGCCTCGTTTATCTCTTAATTAATCGTAGGATCCTTTGATTCTCTATTTGGAATTCCTTAGTTTTGGCTAATATTAATACTATGAAATCGGTTCTCCAATCAATCATTGAAGTATGGTCAAAACATTTTCTTAGATTTTGGTCAAAGCCACTTTCATTGAAGTCTATGATCAACTTGCTACTTACAATATTGACCCGTTGACAAGTTAATGCAATCAAAGCTATTTATTTGTTTTGTATGGTCAACAAAATATAATAAATTCAAAATGATTCAAGTCCATGGTTCGTAATCTAAAATCTAACATGTCCGAGTAACACAACCAATTTTAAAATCTTTATGTATAAAAGAAAGAGAGAAAACAAGACAAATCATTTTGATTCTCCCAAACTTTTCCGAATCTAAATTCTTGATGTATAAATGTACTTCATTAGAAACATTATTTTTGATAAATTTATTCACGGAATTCATGTTTTCCTATAAGACTGAGGTTTCAAACAAGATTTATAAATGGCTAATCCCATACATCCAGTAAAATATGATTCTAAAAACATTTGAGAGAATCATCAGAGAGATTTTGAAGACCCCAAACACTATATAGATGAATGGAACTCTCTTACTATATATATATATTTTCCTCGTGAAAATATATACAAAATCCAAGTTTCGGCCCAATGGGCCGTGAATGGTTAACAAATGGGCCTGTCTTTTCACTCAATCACCGAACAACAAGGGATCTCATCATCTTCAAAATGCGTCCAAAATACCGAAAAGTTTGGCCTTTATAAACATTACTCGAAACTCTCGCCGCCAGGGTACGCCATCGCCACCGTTGAAACCGCCGCTTAGGGCGTCTCCTCGATATCGCTTCATCGTCAGGTGCGTTCGATCTCTGAGCTATTCAATTTCGTATTGATTTCGCTCTGTTTCTACCAAAATTAATCTCTCTTCTGAGATTCTTCGTGTTCTAGGGTTATACAAAGTCCTCGCGATTTGAGTTCTAGGTTATTCGATCTCTTTTCCGCTTTATCTTCTATCGCTATACTTCAATCGATGTTGTATGTATCGTTATCGGTTCATAAGATCTTGACATCTTGCCTTTTCGTTTTCTCTTTGGTACTGTATACGCATTTATAGATTCCTTATGGTGAATCAAATTGTTTGTATCAGTTAGTATGTGTTGAGTTTGAACAATAATTCTGCTCTTGGGATTACTGGATTAAGAATACATTAGTGTTAAATTTGAAATATTATCCTCAAGATCAAATTTGTTGTCCAAGTGGGCAACTTTGGATTAGCTAAAGAGTTTGGATTTGAAATCACTCTTTAGGGTTTCTTTGATTAAGTAGCATCATTGTTTTGCTAACCTGTTTGTTCCAAGAAGCAGTAGCTAGTGCACCTATCGTCACGCTAGTTTTTCCGTTTCTGAGTTTTGGTGTTACGTCTGTATTATCCAAATCTTATTCTGTTTTAAGTTCCTGGACAGGAAAATCCTGTAGGCTTTGAGCCAATGCTGTCGGCGTGAACCGCCTCAACAGTTGTGGGTTTTTAGTTCCCGTCGACAAAGCTGCAGGCATATCATCGCATTAAGATGGGTTGGGTTTGGGTAGGATGGTGTGTAGGGCAAGGTAAGGATGCTTTACTTGTTCAGAATCATTTTCCTTTGGGGTCCAATTGTGTTCTCTTGGGCTTATCCCATTTGCATGGAAAGGTCTCTATTTTGATTTTTTTTGGACTAGGAGCATTCTTGCCCTTCTTTCAGCAAGGCACAGTTACGATATTGCCTCCGATTAGTTTCTGCTTGTTATGGTATTGTCAATACTGTCTGAGGTTTTAACCTTATAGGAGGTAGTGATTAGATCATGATCAAAGATGTGAAATTCTTAGTTAGTTTTTGGCCTTTAAATACTGTCTCTGTAAGTCAGGAAGTGAGAAATATGCTTTTTCTGCATGATGACCTCTCACTCCACCAGTTTCTTAGAATCATGTCAGAAACATAAAACTTTGTAATTGATGCTTGTTCGTCAGTTTTAATTTTCTATAGAACTGTTGATTGCTTGGGAATAGTCTTGTCAAGTGTGTTCTCAATTCTGTTGACTAATATATGTGATAATCGTTTGTGTTGTAGTTATAATCAGCAGATGGGGAGATCTAAGGAAAATCCACCCGATAATCGGTTTGGATACACCGTGGTGAAACCTAACATATTTGAAAAGGTTATTAGCAAAGAAAAAGAGGAGAAGAGACATGTGAAGGCTCTGAAAAGAAAACCGTGGAAAGGTGTGACATGCCCTGTTTGTCTTGAGATCCCTCACAACTCTGTCATCCTCCTATGCTCATCTTACCACAAAGGATGCCGACCGTTCATGTGTGCCACTAGCAACCGTTTCTCAAATTGTCTAGAACAGTACAAAAAGGCGTATGCAAAGGATGAAAAAAGCGGCAAACCGCCGGAGTTGTTGTGCCCGCTTTGTAGGGGTCAGGTGAAAGGCTGGACAGTTGTGAAAGAGGCGCGGAAGTATCTGAATTCTAAGAAAAGAGCATGCATGAAAGATAAGTGTTTGTTTTCCGGAAGCTATAGACAGCTCAAGAAGCATGTTAAGGCGGTTCACCCGAGAGCTAAACCAAGAGCCATAGACCCTGTGTTGGAGGAGAAATGGAAGAAGCTTGAGGTTGAGAGGGAGAGGAGTGATGTAATTAGCACTGTCTTGTCATCAACACCAGGGGCTATGGTATTTGGAGACTATGTGATCGAGCCGTACAACAGTGATTATGATGATGACTCTGACGATGACCTTCTATCGGATGATTCGGGTGATGATTCTATAGATGGTGGTAGGTTCTTAGATCTGGGATCACTTGGAGCTTACGACGTGAGCCGTCTTCATCAGCGCTCGGCAGCACCCATCTCGAGCCGGGGCATACGTAGTATCCTCATGAGAAACCGGTTTGTCCGAAGCAGAGGTGGGAGCAGAAGGCCGCAAACGAGAAATTGATGGTTAATGTTTGATGTTTGGAAGCCAGATGATTCTACACCTTCCGGACCAAGTGAAGCTTTGAGCTTTATGAAGCCATGGATTGGGTAGTGGAAAGTGGGAACGAAGCAAAGGATTGGCATTTTTAGTTAGAGGTTTAGGGTTGGAGATTTGGAAGAGTGAGTTGAGTGTTCATTCCCTTTGATTAAAGAGTTTTAACGTTTCATATGCTTTTGGTACTTTAAAATTTATCTCTCATGGTTTCTTTCTTTAGCTCATTCATTTTTACATTTTTTTACTTGGTTGAAAAAGGGAAAATAATGAAAATGGGAAGATGTAGGCTTAAGTAAATTAATTTACGGCTTCAAGCCTATCCACATTGTGATGAACGTTTTCAACCTCTTCCCTTAGAGGAAAGTAAATGATATTTCTCGGTATCATATAACTGGCAAGATAGGAACTACGAACAAACTCTACCCACATTGAGCTAGTTTCAATTTTTCCAAGAATCCAATTTCACCAATAGTACCAAAAGTTTGAATTTTTCCAAGAATTCAATTTCACCAATAGCACCAAAAGTTTGAATTTTTGCAAGAATTCTTAGAAAACTTGCATAATAGAAAAAAATCTTAGGCTCCTTCTCAATCATCTCTTGCACATAGTTCTCTTCAAAAGACCTATGAAGGCGAACCAGAGAAACCGGTTTCGTCATGCTCACTACGATCCAATCCAACAAACGACCCGCTTTCTCTGCCGCAAGAGTCATATTTCTACCACTTGTCCTTAGGATTCTCTTCGTTTTGAAGATAGTTCATCGAATGTTTATAGACTTTTCATCATTCCCTTTCTAGACACAATTTTGTAACTTTTGTGAAAGAGAAGCAACGAAACTGGCAGTGAGCTATAGACTGCGTTACAATTGAGCAATTAGACTTAATGCCGCTTAGGAAAAACACATGTACTGTATGTTGTTTTGTAGTGTCAAGAAGAGCCAAGTGTGTCGTTCTTAATTTTTTTTAAAAGAAAGATCTTAATTGTTTCTTAAAAAAAGAAATAAAATTACAGAAAAAGAATATCAGCTGCCAGGATTCAAACCCGGAGGTCATTTGTCAGAAGACAAATTTTTGCAGAGTCATTAATCATATCAATGCGCTACAGCGGATTCGTTGTTTAATGATGGATTATAATTGTATATATTTAAATATTTTGCTATAGATAAAGCCCATAATAATTTTAGGGCCCAAAACGTTTTGCTAAGATAGGAAGTTTTATACAGGACAAAAAAAAAAAAAAAAACGTGTAACTTAGCTTTTGAGAGAAGTAGTCGGACTTTGTCGTGATTAGGTTGCTTGTATGGATGGGCTAATAGAAGATAAATTCAAGGATACATGTTTGCTTGAACATGGTAAAAGACTGGTTTGTTCTGAGAGATGATTGATCTTTGTATGCTGTGTTTTTGGCATAAGATTTAGGCTAAAGTACTTAATTTACTGCTTCATGCCTATCAGGCTATCACTGTTATAACTAACACCACAATTTCTCAAACCCACTCATTACCTTTGATTTGAAGGTTATCTCATGGTTTCTTTCTTTCTTTCTCTCATTTTTACATTTTTTATACTTGGATGAAATTGGGAAAATAATGAAGGGTGAATTTGCGTAATAACAAAAAAAAAAATTAATAACCAAACAAATAACAAAAACTATACTATGTGGCTAAATAACAACCCTTAGATTTAGGGTAAATTGTTAAAAAGTAAGTTATAGTTTTTTTATGTGTTATACATGCTAATTCTCCAATAATGAAAAACATGGAAGTTACTTACAATGACACTAATTACGTATATATACTGTATGATCATCTATAACGGGCATACAATTAATCTAAATCCGGAATTAATATTGTGCTAGATTGCCTGTAAGCATGCTTATGTTTACCAGATTGGCAGATTCATATTCGATAATGGCCCGACTTGATACTGTTATGTGTTTACAAGAGTTGGTGGTATATTGTAACCAGATTTGGATCAGCAATTGATCATGTGGAACTAAAAGAGAAGTTTGGATAAAATGTAGAGACCACAACACGCACGATCCGATAACCTTCAATTAAAATCTAATGTCACTACTCAGGGAGAAGTCATTACAGAAAGAGGCTTTGAACATAGTTCCCTAAACTCTTACAGTAAGACTAGCGGATTTCGGATGACTACCTTCTATATTTTACTTTCAATGGTTACGATTTTAAATGCAACGGGGGCAGACCTACGCCATTCCCACACTTCTATGTACCATCCGTTTTTTCTTCTAGAACCAAACGAACACAACGACAGATTTATCTCCCTGATTATGAGCTAATCAGCGGTGTGAACCACACAAACACGGTCGTGAGTATAGCAACGCCTTTTCATTTAGGCCACGATTCAAAGATAGTTGAACAAGTACACAAACTGTCCCCCAACAATATCAAGGAGAATGAACAAATATATTTCCTACAAATAATTTCGTCAACATTTAACACGGCAATTTCTAGTTGCTTGATTAAACTCTTTTCGATGCTAATCATAAAAGAGAAACCAAAGCTTACCTTTTGTTTGGCTCGCTCTCTTTTCGACAACTCTGAGACTTTCTTTCAACCAGTTTTAGCTGCGTATGCTAGTTCCACCAGCTGCCATGTTAACTTGTTTCGAGAGATAAGCTTCATAAATTTCAACGATAAGATGAGGATCCTTTTCCACGAGCTCCAAGTAAGCTTCTCTTTTAGTAAGTTTCTCCATATTTCCTGTGATCTGCGACAACGCAGCATCAAGCAACTGTTTCGCGTTGTGCTGGTGAGCAAATGCGTAGTTCATGAGAGCATTGTCCCAAGTGAGTTTAGTTACCAAAAACCTCTCACAGTAACTCTTGAGATGTTTCACTTGGTATTTCTCTGACATAACCAAAAGATCACACGCCATTTGCTCATCAAGACACGCTTCCGCCGTGTAGAGATAATATACAAAAGTTCGAAGAGCGTCGTAAGATACATCGCTGATCTTGATCGTACCGCTACGACTCTCTTCCATCTCATTCTCAAGCATTGCTTTAAAAACCGGCGAACGACTCACCTGGACGAAGAAATTCACATGGATTCTTTAGAGAAACAATATCTAGAGATACAATCTATACACCATTAATTAAACAGTCTCAAAGCCAAGAATAGGTCTCCACATAAATAAACCAACAATTCAATTATCATACATTTATCATACACATAATCAATTATCAATAGAGTTAAGCACAACTGTTTCAAGCCCTAGAATCAGAAAAAGGGAGAGAGAGAGCGAACCAGAACGGATTTATGAGCGGGAATCGGAGGTGATGCGGCGGCGGCGTCGTCTAGGGAGGCGATGAGAACAACGTCGGTGAAAGATCTGGAGAATCCGGCATGGACGACGTGATCGAGGCGAAGGAAAGCAACTTTGGCTTTGAGGTCTTCGATCTCGCGTTTGAGTTCTTCTTCAGTCTCTCCGGCTTCCTCGTAGCATTCCTTGCAGGTACCAGCGTCGCGAGGGAGATATTCTTCGCGGCAAGAGATGCAACGCATCGCCGTGTCAATATCGGAATCGGATCCGCTCTCCTCGGTCTCGTCGGACTCGATGACGCATCGGGGGTGTCTCCGCATCTTTACACGACGCCGTTTACTTTGGGTTTACTTCTTTGAGGTTAACTCTCAATTGTTTTCACTGGTTTAAGTAGTCACGTTTAAACTAAAAATTAAACTCTCATCAATTTAGTGGACAAGAATCCATAAAATTATATTTTACTTTTCTCAACATGTTTATACGCAGAGAGTTTATTACCATCTTAGCACAAGAGAAAAAATGTCTAGGGTCATAATTTACAAAGGAAAGAGATCTTTTTTGCTATTCTATTGACCGCTAGGTTTTCACTTTTTGGGTAGAACACAATCTTAAATCCTTAATTAAGGAACAAAAGCTCTCGAATATCATGTGTTAAATGCGTAATATTTGGTTTTGAATGTTGATCCTTAACCCCTTGAATCAACTCTTTCATGCCATATTCGAATATCCAGAGCCGTTGACTAGTGATATAAAAGCCGGAAGCGGGATTAATTACCAATTTTTTATGTCACTATCTATATAAAATAGGATGAACAAGAATAACAAACAAAAAAATAATAATTCATCAACTAACTAAAACTAATCTATGTGGCTTAAGCAAATTCATTAGGATTAGGGTAAATGGTTAGATCTTCAATTATAATGTATTTTTGCTATTAAGCCTAATTTCCTTTTTAAATAAATAATAATCATCCCCTCGGAAAAAACCTACAAATTCTAAAATAATATTTTCTTCCTTTTTGCAACAAAATCACTAACCACATTTTCAAAAACAACATTTAATCAATTCTTTTTCGATATACAAGTCATTCAATCTCTTTTGTGACATACTTTATCAACTTCAACTTTGAGAAACTTTGTTTATTAAATTTCAATGGTGAATCTAATAAAGAAATGAGTATTTGCATTGGTAGGGAACAAATAATCTATTATTTAGGTAACCGGCACTTCCACTGTTCACATTTTTTTATACCATTTTAACCCTATTCCTACGCAATATTCACCTAGTTTGTGTTGTGGCGTGTGTAGTTGTGTTTATGTGTGTATATGTGTTTGTATATATTGTGTCAGTGGTAGATTTATCATGTCTCGGATGCTCAAAGTGGAGAAGAAACATGAGTCATGGTTTCTTTACGCCGGAAAATCAGTCCGGTTTTTTAAGGGAATTTGCTATTGTAACCGGTTTACCTTGTGGCAAACTTCCCAAGAAATCGAAGAGAAATCTGAAGAACAATCTTAACACTACTTCTTACTGGCCTAGGATGTTTGGAAAGCTGGAATCAGTTTCTGTAGAAACGGCTATAAGGATGTTGAAGAGGTGTACTGTTGAAGATATTGAGCACAGAGTAAAAATCGCCTATCTCGCTCTGATTGCGAGTGTGTCACTTTTAACTGCGCACCATCACAAGATCGTCAAATAGCACGCAGAACTGTTGGAGGACATGTGTGTGTTTCTAGCATTTCCCTAGGGAATGGTCGCATTTGAAATGATTGTGGCTAGTGTGAAAGAGAGGAATTTGATTACTTTATCACATAATACAATTGCAATCAAGGGTTTTGTCCATGCTATCCAATTAGTCATGGTGGTTGATGTTCCGTCTTTGACTGAGGTTGTTGCGGTTAATAATATAGTTTCAGATTCAGAATCCGAAGATGATGTTGTAAATGAATTTGCAGAGAAGAAGTTATGTTTGAGGTCATCCCATGCAAGGGAGTTAAATCTTGATCCTGAGGTACAATTCTTATTATTAAATTGAGAATAACTAATAAGTTTGTTGTAATGTTACGAATTGGATATAAAAAATTTAATTTGCATAAAAATTTCTTGTACTATTTATAATAATTGTTGGTTGCTATTTTTAATATTGGTGGTTAATTTCGTCTTTGAATTTGGTATGCGGACAGCAGTTGATAGCATTATCATTGATGTTGAAGAAGAGGTTAATGAGGAGGAGTGTGTATGGTCTGATGATGAAGAGGATCCAAAGGTGGATAATATGGTAAGCCTTATCAATCAGATCCATGATTTTTGTGATGAAATGTTTATCGGAGGAGAAACGAAAGATGAAGTTGTAGGTTTGATTAAAGAAGCTAAACAGAAGAGTGACGCTAAAGAGAAGACTGGTAAAGGGAAGCAGAAAAGAATTGTTAAGGCTGTTGAGGCAAATGGGCAAAATAGCCAAGGGAATGGTGATTTGGTGGTGTCCAAAGTAATGGTTCACTTGAAGAGGATGGAAGCTATTGTGTCTGAAACATGTACCAAAGTAGAGAAATTGATAACTGCTATATATCTTTTGGAAATTAATATAAGGGCAGAGGTTTCTGAAGAAGTGAAGAAGATGAAGGAAGATGTGGTTGAAGCCATCATTGGGTTTTTTGGAAAGTCTTCAGCGGTTTCTCCGACCACAAACGATGTTGTTGAGAAGGGAGTTGATGTTGCTGTGAATCCTTCACTGACACCGCCTGTGAATGTCGATCTTAACAAGGTAACAATGTTAAGTGACCCTGACATGATTATTGCTTGTGTGTTGTGTAATCTTCCCCTGGAGGAGACATTAAATGTAGTATTTTTTAGAATTTACTTTTGTAATCTCAAGGGACATATAAGTTTCTAAATTATTTATCATACATAGTTTTACTTGTCTTAGGACCCATCTGTTGGTGGTGTTGGTGTTGCGGTGGTGAATGGTGGAAATTGCTCGGAAGTCGGTGACAGTAACGTCGTTGGTCATATTAGTACGAGCGATGAAACTGAGGTTTGTGTTTGTTTGGCAAAATTGTTATCTTATCTTGATTGTTAATATATTGTTTCTCAGGTGTCTATTGTACACGAAGATTCATATTTACTATGCCATCATTCTCACTTGGACTATCGCAGGAGGAAATTGATAGCCCTGCTGATGAGATGGATGGTGATGGTAATGAAGAAGATGGCGAAGAGACTGGTGTGCGGCAGAGCAAAAGGCAGAAGAATCTACCGGCTACTCTAGTTGGTCAATACCAGTACGACAAATCAATATTGCATCGAGCTAGGGAAGCGCATCTGGCTGTTATTGGGAATGGGAAAGCGGAAGATGTGTGTCGGAAGTTCTCTAAGTTGTGTGAGAAGCTTAATGCGGTCTCGTAAGTGAATTTTAGTAGAGTAATTAATTTAAGTTATTTTCTATTTTGCTTGATGATGTGAAGAATTATAATATTTGGTTGTATTTAATTTGTATAAATAGTGATGAGTAAAAACCTATTCATAACTTAGAAATTATCCGGCTAACATATATAATTGTGGTTACTCATTGAAGACCGTTTATGTATTGATATTTATAATTTTATATTGTTACAGGAATTAAACATTATATGGTGTGTTTGTACCAAGGAAGGATTTTGCTGATATTGTTGGTGGAGTTAAAAGCTTGCCGGCAAAAGTATGGTTTGTAATTGTTACGTGGTACCTAGTTATTATCATTGGTTGGTGTTATGTTGATTATGTATTTATGAATGTAGATTTTGGATTTGCTTATTGATCACATTCGCGGTACGTTGGGGCGTGAAGTCTCCCAATTCTCTAAGAAGATGGCTTTTTGACACAAAGTTTGTAACTTTGCTTGTCAAGAATTATGCAAAGTTTTCAAGGATGGCGAATAAAGTCGAACATCAGTTTACGATGCCCCTTTTGGAGTTATTCAAAGAAGATAATGCCAAGAATGTTGATGCTGACAGGTTGTATTTTCCATTCAACTTTGACAGGATCCATTGGGTTCGTTTATGCGTAACGACACCAAGATTGCGAAGGAATTTATTGTCGTGGCGCAGTTAGTTACGTATTTGCTGAAGCAGGTTGGGCGTGTCCAGGTTGTGAAGGAACCAAAACCACTTTCCATTGTTAGGCCAAAGGACAACTGGGCATCATGTAGAATTAGTTGTTACATCTATTCTATTGATGAAAGCACATGCAATTGGTAGTGTTGAGATATACCGTTGCATCACATCAGAGATGTTAGCTTTGGAGGCAAAACGTTTATCCATTATGATTTACGAGGATAACTATGAACTGCTTTAAAACGGTTGATTACAAAACATTGTTTACTTGACAATTTTCTATTTCCTTGGTTGTTTTAACTTCATTTTGTGAAATGATGATGTGATTTCATTGTGATATTGTTGGAGGTTTGTATTAAATATGGTGGTGGTTAATGGTATTTCTCTATGAGACACTTGGTAAAGTAAATTATGATTTATGTTTGGTTATTTCTTGTTTTAGCCGGTAAGTTTATTAGTGTTTGTTCAATGCATTTTAGGAATTCAAAACAGTTAAATTTCATAAGCAGTTAACTACAGTCATAAGATATAAGTTTTGAGGTATAATTAAATGTATTGAATATCTTGAATATCTATATGTGGTAATTGTTTTAATTAGCCGGTTAGAATAAATAATTTCCAACCCAATCTAATAGCACATGTTTTATATATTTTATTAGTTAAGTATAAGGAGCATTTGGGTTAACAATTGGACTTTAGGGTATAGATTTGAAGGGGGTGAGGGTTGGGGTTCAGGGTTAAGATTTTACTTGGGTTAATGAATAATTTTTTGGGTTTTTTTTTCCGTAACCGTATTGAAAGATCTAAATGTGGGAATTGTTTTCATTATCCGGTTAAAATATATAGATTCCAATACATGTGTTACATATTTGATTAGTTAAGTATAATGAGCATTTGGATTAACAATTGTACTTTAGGGTATAAATTTGAGAGGGGTGGGGGTTGGGGGGGGGAGTGTTTAGGGTTTAGGGTTTATGTTTTACTTGGGTTAATGAATAGAGTTTGGGTTAATTATTTCCTTAAACGTATGGACATATCTATATGTGGTAATTATTTCAATTATCCGTTTATAATTTAAAATTTCCAACACATGTGTTACATTTTTGATTACTTAAGTATAAGTAGCATTTGGGTTAACGATTGTACTTTAGGGTATAGATTTTAGGGGGGGGGGGTGTTTAGGGTTTAGGATTTACTTCTATTAATGAATATATGTTTGATTAACTATTTTTCTTAAATCTATTCAAAGATCTATATGTAGTAATTGTTTCCATTAGCCGACTATAATAAAAATTTTCCAACACATGTGTTACCTATTTCATTAGTGAAGTATAAGGAGAATTTGGATTAACAATTGGACTTTAGGGTATACATTTGAGGGGAGATTAGGGTTTAGAGTATAGGGTTTAGTGTTTGGGTTTGACTTGGGTTAATGAATAGATTTTGGGTTCTTTATTTTCGTAAACGTATTTAAAGATCTATATGTGGTAATTATTTTTATTATCCGGTAAAAATATATAATTTCCAACACATGTGTTACTTATGTTATTAGTTAAGTATAAGGAGCACTTGGGTTAACAATTGTAATGTAGGGTATAGATTTAAAGGGGAGGGGGCTTTAGGGTTTAGGGTTTACCGTTTAGGGTTTAGGGATTACTTGTGTTAATGAATAAATGTTTGGTTACCTATTTTCCTTAAATGTATTCAATGATCTATATGTAATAATTGTTTTCATTAGCCGGCTAAAATAAATATTTTCTAACACATGTGTTACCTATTTTATTAATGAAGTATAAAGAGAATTTGGGTTAACAATTGGTCTTTAGTATATACATTTGAGGGGGGTTTAGGGTTTAGGGTATATGGTTTAGTGTTTAAGATATTGGGTTTAGGGCTTAGGTTTTACTTATTATTTGGGTAACCGAATTGTTGTTGGGGTATAATATGTTTCTTAAATGTATGAAAGATCTATATGTGGTTATTGTTTAGATTAGGTGATTATTATATATCTTTCCGGATAATTTGTAAATGTAAATTCGAAAACAACAATAACATAGTTTTTTTTTTTTTTATCAAAACAACATATTCATAACTTCATTTATATATGGGCTGACTTATTTTTGTACAAAAGTTGGAATTGGTCTCATCTGGGATGATACATATATCTTACATTATCTCACATCACAACATGTTGACCCAGGTACAACATTGGATAAATCGACATCATCAACTCTTCACATGCCCATTACAACACAAGCCTTTCACATCGTTATCTTACAAGTGGCCTTGTTATGGCCTAACTTCTTGTAGCGGCTGCATACTCTCCGACGTTTCTTCGTGCGGGCCTATTCATGAAATACAATATCGTTAGTATTAAAATATTATCATATAATGTTAACTTGAAAACACAAAGGAGCTTACAAGGGTTTCCCCACGGGAAAGGTAACACGTCTTACAGGGCCTACCAAGAGGTCATTTTGTTGTTGGTGGGTATAGCGTTACCACACTCAAGCCTGAGGTGGTGTTATCAATGCCATTTATTTCAATTGGTGGATTTATATGGCTTGCGTATGCATTTTTCTAGTAGTTTGAAGTATACTCCGGTGCTACCAAAATCTCGATTTGTGTCTCTGTGAAGATACAAGCAGCCACAGCATGGGGACACAGGATTTTCAGCATTTGAAATTGGAAGCAATTGCAAGACTTCTTCTTGACGTCAACGTGGAACGGCACTCTGTTTGCGGTGTCGACCTCAAACTCATCCTTTGTGATTGGTTTCACGTCATATCCAGTTGATATTTCGAAGTTGACAGTGAGGATCTCAAGAACCTTTGGTGTAATGGCATCCAAAGGGTTTGTTGAAGCTTCCCTTCTAGTAGCAAACTAACTCATCATCTTAGATCTGATGAATTCAATTAGGTTTACAATTGGGAACTCCCTTGCCTCCCTAATAACCGCATTCCATGATTCTGCTACATTGGTAGTCATAATGTCATACCGTAACCCTTCAAAATGCGCTCTGCCCCAGTGGCCAAATCCAACTTCAATCAGGTACATGGCACACTCAAGGTCCACATGCTTAATTTCGTTAAACGTGCGGTAGAAATCGGCTAATATGTACGCCCTAGCTGCTTTAAAGACGAGGTATCTTAGTTCTTTACCTCAAAAGTATGTATTCACGTTACGGACCAGGTGGATAATGTATGCACAATGTTGGGCTTCAGGATAAATCTAATAAAAACCACACAAGTTGAAAATAGGTGACGGATACAACATTATATACACGATTTATTTTAAATAAAACCAACAAATCGTTTTAATAATGACTAATCAATTAAATAACCGGATATCATATAACATGATTATAATATTACATGGCTAAGGCATGTGTATATAGAAGCATGACGGTCATAGACAAAGACAAGATTTTTGTCATTTGGAACAAATTGTGATAGTTTCTCTAAGAACCGTATCCATGCTTTGTCGTTCTTACTATCAAAAATTACAAAAGCCAACGGATAAATTTGGTAGTTTCCATCTTTAGTTGATGTTGATAGGAGGCAACCTCCATATTTGCCCTTCAGATGTGTGTCATCCATGACAATTACTTTGCGCATGTAATTGTATCCTTCAATTGAAGCTCCCAAAACAAAAAACGCGTAATTAAATCACTTTCCAAGAGTAGGGTCATGTAAGGTTTCGAGGCTAACAAGGATGCCAGGATTAGAAGCTAGCAAGCGTTCCAGGTAAGATGGTAACACATCATACGAATTTTCATATGAACCTTTTGCAGCATCCATGGCTAACTCCCTTGAACGCCATGCCTTCCAGTATGATATACGTACACTATGATCTTCGCGCATCATATCTCGGATCTCTTTTGGACGTGGGCCACTGCCTGTACCTCCATATTTTGACCGCATTAAACCACCGATTACTATTGTCGTGGCTTGCCTTTGGAAAAGACCCCGCTCATTTACCGTGCAGTTATGATCCTTTTGTATTGTCCGTATTTCATACTTCTCCGTACCTTCCAAACGGAGAGCATAGACACGCCATTTGCAAGCTCCCCCCCCCAACCCAACATTTAAGTATCATCTTGTATGGTGATGATTTCTTGTTACGATAGTGAAACTTTTGGTGCAACGCGTATATTGCCATGTGTTGTCTAAACTCATCTCGATTTGTGAAAACTATTCCTACCATGATATCATTTGGGTCGTTTAGTTGATCTCCTACATAGCTATAAATTAAATCTGTTGAATTAGTAATCTTAGCTTAACAAAAACATAACCTAATGGAAACATAAAATTTAAGAAATTTATGCAAATATTTTTAAACTTAACCGGATATTAGTTTAAGTTTTGCCAAATGTGCTAAATAGAAAATATCACACATATAAAGAAAATTTGGTCTAAGACCGGACATCAGTCTTATTAGCCGCCAGAACATACGATACCCTACATCAGACCAACACATTGCACTGGAGTCAAAAGCATTTCAACCAACTAAAACCCACCAACAATATCATCTTCATCGGAGGAAGAGATGTGGTAGATATGTCAGTTGGCCGCTGGAGGTTCTTCTGTTTCTACATGGCTCATTGCCATTGGGCCCGAAGATAAAGACACAATATTTTCTCCATTGGACATTGGTTGGGGGCCCATTACACCAATCTCTTCAGGTTCAAGAGTTAGTACCACGTGTGCTTCGATGTTGGAATCTGCACCATCTATTTTATGTACATATATATCAAGTAAGCAACATACACAAAAAGGTAGATTAAGTATTTAAGATTCCATTTAAACACACATATAATCCAAAACCACACAAATTTATACATGCTATTAACCAACTATACGAATTGTTATATGCTAAATTGAGGATTTTATCAATGTTAGATAATTACCTAGTTAGAAATTAATCTAATACGAAATATCCAATATTTCTATTAGCCATCATCCGAATCATACAAATCAACCACACTTTTTAATTATAGGAAATGATCATTCGTTTGGAACATGTTAGAAAGTTCTTATGCACTTACCAGAGCAGTGTTTCCAGAATGTGCCTCAGCTATGGCAACCCATTGGGCCGGAACTGGAACTCCGGCGTTACTCTTCAGAACTTGAACCCTTACAGCTACTTCCATCAGAGCCCTATCCAGCTCCTCCTCAAATTATGGGGTGAGGAATATCTCATCTGGCTAGCCAGTAGAGGAATACATGTCTGCCTCATCTGAGGTGAGGTCCATAGGCGCATATGTGTCAGTGTCTTCAGTGATGGCCATAAGGTTTCCATAGAAATGATGATCTGGACTTTTATTTCCCTCGGCAAGCAGATTTTGCCAATAAATTGTTGCTTCATGTCCTCCCAAGTAGTTGTGGCTCTCTTGAGTTTGCATGAAAGTGTCCAAAAAGTTCATTCATACCTCTTCAGACATTTCAAACTCTTCTGCTTCATGGTTCTGCTGTACCGGAACAACTCTAAAGGCTCAGTTTTCTGGACCATTCATTAGCAGATAAAACCATTGTCAGTCATATATTAAATATTTTAGTTCTATTATCTTACCAACACATGTATCTCCAATCTCCTCATCATTTTCAATGGGAGTCCTTGCCGAAACAGTCACTGGAATGGTAACACCATCTTCTCCATCAGGCTGTATAATTTGATTGACCAAAGGAGGGTTATTTGGGGGCAAAGGGTATTCAACTTGTTGAATTGGGTTGGAGTAGAGAATCTCCAAATGGACCCTGAAAATCTAGACCAACTCTGTCTCAGTGAAGATCTTTTTTAGAGAAGATATAGTTGATGGAAGACTTTGACTCGTGATCAGATTTGTTCAGTTTGGAATAATTTGTTAGTAAACATTTCTATTAGCCAGATAATTCCTTAAATAACAGTTAATCTTACCATTGTACATAGCAAGATTTGTTTGGTTTACAACGGGGTCTTCTTCTTCAGTAAGGTAACAGAAGAGACCTATGCTCAATGGTGCTCTCCAATTGAATTCATAAGTTGCAACGGAGAGTGGTCTGATGGTCACACAGACAGTGAGTTCGGGATAAACGAAACGAGTAGTCATGAACTCATTTACATCCCGAGTTGACCTAATACTAGTCGGAGCTCCTCCGCTCTCGTAGCAGCTCGGAATCACCTCTGGGCTCCGATAGGTGAGGACAATGGGCGTTGTTGGATCTATTAATAAGCGACGCCTAATCGTGTCTTCAAAAGAATTAAATTCTTCTTCATCGGTGAGGAGAACACCGTTTAGTAGATTCGTGGGATCACTCCGGAACTCCCAAAGCCCAAATGGTACTTTTATCCAGTTTCCTCGCAAGATCCATACAAGTTTCAACATACTGGAAAATAAAATTTTGCATGCAAAAGTGAGTTTTTGACTTTAAAGAAAAAAACAACATTATTTGTACTTTGTTTTGTTAATGATTTGTTTCAGGTATGTATCGACAAAGTAAGAATTTCCATTTATGGTGGGGACAAACCTTGTTTGGTAGTGAAGATTCGATGAGGTAGGTGGTGGTGAGTGAATAACAAATGATATCTGATAAAGACTTCAGTTTGGTCTGAGTAAAGGAGTGAAATGAAGAAAGGATACTGGTGGTGAAGCTTTATCTGAACAAATACGGTTTTATATAGATAATAAGGTTGTAGTTACTGCATATAGGTTCATTATATAAACAATGTAAGTATTGACGGAGCAAATCTTCTGAATCTAAGCATTTAATGCGCCGATGTGACAGTACAATATGTGGACGCTAACACGCCAACTGAAACCAAACGTAGGTGTGCAGTGACTTATCGTTCGCCGAAGAGCCGCTACACCTAATGTCGTAGGATCTTACAATGAGAGTCAAAACAATCCGACTTTGGGGAAAATAAATGACTATGAGATAGTTTTTGGTTATCATTCCCTTTTACCTAATATATGAATTATTTGAGATTTTCTAGTGAGTTCACTCTAAAGAAATAGCAATGGTGAATCTAATAAAATTATGGGCAACTAATTTTCACATAGCCACGTCACTTATAAAATTGGCTAGTAACTCTTTGTTTATAATAAACGTTGTTTATTAATTTTCATTCAATCCCTCATTTAAGTTTTTTGAACAAAAACAGAATGCTATATGTCACTTAAAATATTTTGTTTTTCCTCTCTCTCTTCCACAAAAAATCTGCTCCTTTTTTTTCCTTTTCCTCTCTCTCTTAAAAACTCAAAAATGGTGGTGATAAAATTGAAGAAGAATCTCTCTCTCTCTCTCTCTCCCATGAAAAATCTGCTCCTTTTTTTTTCTTTTTTCCTTCTCTCTTAAAAACTCAAAAATGGTGGTGATAAAATTGAAGAAGAATCCATCCCTCTCTCTCTCTCTCTCTCTCTCTCTCTCTCTCTCTCTCTCTCTCTCTCTCTCTCTCTCTCTCTCTCTCTCTCTCTCTCTCTCTCTCTCTCTCTCTCTCTTATCTAGATTTAGATTGAATTTCATCATTTTTTTGTTATAGATCTAGTTTTTTATTCTCTCAAAACTAGTTTTATTTTATTTGTGTTACATAGTTGAGTTTTGATTCGATTTGTGTTACAAATCTCAGTTTTTGATTCGATTTGAGTTACAAATTTATGTTTTTATTCGATTTGGGTTGATTTCATCTAAAAATATGGGTTTTGGTTGATTTTGTTCTTGAAGTTTGATAAAAAAAATATGAGTTAGTTTTAAAAGCAGATTATTAGAGTTTTTAAAGCAGATTATAATATTTTAAAAACCTTTTAAAAACCTTATAATATGTTTTAAAAAGGTTTCACGTCGTTATAAGTTTTTTAAAACAGAATATAAGGTTTTTAAAGGTTCTAAGATTTAAAAAAACCTTATAATCTGATTTTCAAACCTTATAGTTTGTTTTAAAAACCTTATAATTTGTTTTAAAAACTTTGTAATATGTTTAATAAACCTTATAATATGTTTTTAAAACCTTATAAAGCTTATAAAATAGTTAACCAAACCCCCCCTCCTCCCTAAACCCTACACCCAAAAACTATACCCTAAATGTAAAATAATTAACCAAAATTTAAAAGCGTTTGTGTGTTGTGTCTTTGTTTGTATTTTTCGTTTTCTATGAGAATATTATTCTTCTTCTTCTTCTTTTTCTACTTCAACCTAATTTCAGATCTAGTCTTTTTTAAAGTAAATTTTCTCAAATTGATGTTTTCTAATTTGGTCATGAGAGAAAGAGAGAGATGAGATTTAGTTCAGAGACGAGAGACGAGATATAGAAAAAGAAAATTGAGATCTGAAAGAAAAAAAAATGAATAGTGCCATGTTTACAAATTATTTTTGATGATGGATGGCATGCCAAAAATGGCATATAATGAAAATTCTTGAAAATATTTATAATGGTGAATCTAATAAAATTATGGGCTTCTTCCTTTCTCATAAAAATTATGGGCCACAAGCCAATGCTCCTTTGGATTACACATAGACGGTCATGGGAGTGTGTAGCCTAGTATGAGTAGTCTATGCACACATTAAAAACTGCCCCTGTGGGAGCCTAAGCTAGCACAATTAAATTTGTAAGGGTTCGTGAAGAGGAAGAGATTTCTAGGGTTAGCTAAGGTCGCAAGAGATGTGTAAGAGCTTTTTCTATTGCTGTGTAAAAGTTTGAGTACAAGATTGTGAGGGCCTTTTCAAGGGCTTTTACATCAATTATATATACTATCTCTAAGGCGGCTAAGCTTCCTAAGTCTTTGCGGATTCCTTCCTTGCCTAGGTCGGTTGCGTCAAAGTGGGCTTCGCGTCTGGACCGGGCCGTGGTACTTAGGCTTCAGACCACCTTAATGTTGCTGAGTTGTTGGGCCGAGGATGTTGTCGGACCGAGGATTCTGTTGGGCCGAAGACGCGGTCGGCCCGTCGCAGCGTCGCCAAGCCAAGCCCGTGGTCGGCCTCTTGTCCGCGCCGAACCCGTGGTCGGTCCCTTGGCAAGCCGAGCTCGTGGTCGGCCTCTTGTCCGCGCTGAACCCGTGGTCGGTCCCTTGGCAAGCCGAGCCCCTGGTCGGCCTCTTGTCCATGCCGAGCCCGTGGTCGGTCTTGCCTAGTCTCGGACCTTCCTGCTTCGCCTCACTCCATGACCATTTGCTTTGCTTCTCTTCGCAGGAAGACTTAGGTGCTACTCTGCCTCGTTCGTCGAGAGTCCGGGGGGTCACTTCTTCGAACGTTAATGTTGAGTGGGTGAAAACCGACCCCAACAGTTAGCCCCCCAGCTCGGTAGTGTTAGATATAATAGTGTCGAGTTAAAGATGCGTTGGATATCAGTGTTACCGTTTAAAGTCAAGGTGTTCGCCTATCCTTTCTCACAGTAGTAGAGAGTGACTTTACACTCGAGGTTTTAAGACTCCGTAAGCGTTGTGAAGGTTTCAAGACTTCTTGCTTCGTTTGCTGAAGCTACTGCAGTGCTGCAGAGAAGAGTTTTTTTTTTCGAAGGTTTTAAGACTTCGTCTTCTTTTATAGAGGTTTTAAGACTCCGCGCTTCAAATGTCGGTATCGACGGCGCCTCCGAGCGACAGCCATATGATTTCTGGAGGAAAGAGTGTTTTTGAACCGAGCCGGGACCCGCTAAAGAGGTAAGGAGAGAAAAGATTCCTTTTCTAAGAGATAAAGTTTCACTTTTTACCTTCTCTCTCCTCCCTTCCTTTCTTCTCCACTTGTTTGCTAGGGTTTACTCATCTTCCTCCATTACCATCTAGCGCCACCGCCGACCGGAGCTTCACGCCGCCACCGTCGGAGCTTCACGCCGCCGCCGACCGGAGGTTCGCGCCATCGCCGAGCTCGCGCCGCCACTGTTCACCTTTCTTCTTTGGTGAGTTTTCTTATTGCTTTCTCAAGCTATTTTCTTTAGTCTCTATAAGCTTTTAGTTGAGAAGCTAAGCTCTTGGATCTAGCCTTTAGGAGGAACAATCCTTGATTGTAGCTAGTTGCTAAGCACAACCCTCGTTTCTCTCGGTTCCCATGAGTTTTGGTTGAGGAACTCAAGCTCTTAGGCCTAGTTTCTAGGAAGAATAACCTTTAATTTTAAGAATTCTCTTTGAAGACTATCCATAAAAGAGGCTTGTTCTTGAGGTTTGTTTTTTGTGAAGGATGAAAATTCTTGACCTTCGATTTATCTTGTTGACTTGTGTGTAGGTAGATTTGTTGTTATGGAGCAAACCACATTTGGTTCGATTGACCATGGTGAATTGGCGGTGCCGCCGTGTCAAACCGAGGACACCATCGCGCCGTCGCCTCGGGACACCACCGTCGTCGTGTCGTCGAACCTAACCGAGGGTACCGCCGCATTTCCGACCCAAGCCGAAGACGTCTCGGCATTGCCTACCCGAACTGATTGCATGGTCGCATCGCCAAGCCAAACCGACCCCGTGGTCGCATCGTCAAGCCAAACCGACCCCGTGGTCGCATCGTCAAGCCAAACCAAGGACGTGGTCCCGACACCGTCCTCGCCGGTGGTTGCGACGGCATCCTTGGCAGCCCTGGAGTTGGTGGCAGGCGTAAGGGCGTGCCACGAGAATGCTGGTGCCGGGATTCATCTCCGTAGCAAGCTCACTGTTCTACAGCGTTGTCTTGACGGACCCGATGAGGGTGATTGAGGAGGAGAGGAGGCCTAGCGGTGATGAGGACTTGATGGCCCGTAGCGGGGGCATTGGACTCTCCTTCCCCCCTAACAATGAGGACCCGGGGCTCCCAGCTGGTACAGCCGACGCCGCTCTGTCGTCAGACTTTTCTTCTACTTTCAGGTCACTCCCTTCCGATGCTGAGGATGGTGATGATGACACCCTTGCAGAGGTTGACCGGCCCGTGGTGGCCAAGAAGAAGAAAGCGCGTCCGAACCCTCCGGGATCCACTCTTTCCGACGAGGAGTTGCTACAACTTCTCCGAGAGAGGTGTGAGATTTCAGACGAGATTTAGCTGGTTGTTCCCGATCGCACTCAGCGAGCTGATGCCCCGCCTCCGGGGTACTTCACCTTGTACGAGAACTTCATCGAGCACTGCTTGCTGTGGTTTCCGGTGCCCGGCTTCCTTCTTCGTTTCTTAGAGGCGAATGATATCTCCCTTGCTCAGATCAACCCCAGGGGGTTGAGGCATATCATCGGCATCTACGTGCTGAGTAGGGAGTGTAACACGGAGATTAGCACCGAGCAGCTGTCCCACCTGCTGGACTTCATGCCTCATGGCCACGCAGAGGAGCTTAGGTATCTAATTTCTCTGGTTCAGGGTCGCATGCTCATTGACGGGTTCCCGAGCAAGGACGACCACTTTGTGGATCGATTCTTCTTTGTCAAGATTTCGGAGAAGACCGTTGAGGCGGATTGCATCTCCTTCGTCAGGACGAGCTGGGAGAAAAGAGGTAATTCTATACTCAGAAATATTTTTCGTATCGTGTTCACGTTTCGTGTACTAATTTCTAGATTATTTCTTTTTGCAGTGAAGCCAGCATCTCAGACAGTCAGGCGGAGTAACGCAGCGGCCATCCACAGTGAAGACGTGCTCGCAGACTCGGGCCCCGTTGACTACAGCGCCAAAGACTCCTGCTGCACCGGTCCAGCGCTCTCACGCTCTTGACCTTACCCCTGACGAGATTGCGACGTGGCGTGAGCAGTTGCGGAAGAGAGCTCTTATGTCAGAGGGCAAAGTGAGAAGTACTCCTGATGGGGCACCTCTGAAGCGACAGAAGACAGACTCCTCTCCTGCCTTCGTTGCCGGGTTTACGAGCCAAGGCGCTGTAGTACCGTCCTCTCCGACTCTCGGCTCCAGCGGGAAGGCTTTTGCGCTGGCGAAGGCCAAAGTTTCTGAGGTTTGGTTTCTTCCCCTTCTTGTGCTTGTTATTGTTACTTAACTTCTTTTGGTCTAATATCATTCCCTTTGCTTTTCTTTGTATGCAGCTTTCCGCTCAGCTGGACCAACTGGCTTTTTGCTTCGAAGAGGACTCTCGCTCTCGTGGCAAGGAGCTCAGCGAGGCCAAGAAGGCGAACATCGAGCTTGCTGAGAGGAACCGAGCTCTTGAGGACGACGTTGCTTCTATGAAGAAGAGGGAAGAAGAGTTGAGTGGCAAGCTGTCTAGGACGTCTATGAGGCATGTGAAGGACAAGGAAGAGATTGCTTTGCTCAGGAGTAAGCTATTGGATGCTAAGGATCTCAGGGACACCAAGATTAAAGAGGCCGTTGCTGAGGCCAAGGACGAGGCGGCTCGTAGCTCTGCTAGCCGAGCCAGAAAGGTCGCCAGGTTGCTTGATAGGATTGGGGGGATAGCGAAGGACAATATGCTGGACCTTGCTGAGATTGATGCGAACCTGGAGTTCATCGAACGTCTCCGCAAGCCTGACAGACCGACTCTGGACACCGCGGAGACGCTCTTGGTTGAGAGGATGATCCCGCTTTATGATGCTCGTGACGTGTTTGGTGAGCTTGTCTCTGGTGTGAGGCAAGCCTTAGAGATCTCAGAGGATGACGATGTGGCCGATGAGGATGAGGAGGCAGATGAGTGACCATCTTTCTCCGTTCATGACTTAGTTTATTTTTAGTCCTTTTATGACTTTCGCTTCTAAGACCTTTATCGGATTTGATGACTCTTGGTTGTAGTATTGGATGGTTTGTATCCTTGCTACCATTTTGGATCCTTGCGTTGTGGCAAATGCAGGATGACTCTGAGTGTAGCTTTTTGTTTCTTATGATGAACCTTAATGGTTTTGGAGTAATGTACTCGCTTTAGATGTCTTCCTATACGTAGGAGCGCTTTAGGCTGTAATGTGTTTTTGCCATGCGTTTGCCAACGCCGCTGTTGAGATTTGTGAGTTGGTGCTGTTCTTCTGGACATGTCTGTCCGAGAACAAGTACACCCTAAGTTTTACCAGCGTGCATCCTGGGTTTTCTGAATGACTCGTTCATGATACATACCGAATAAAATCATTGGCAGCTACTTTTTACCAACAACGCTTGTTGGGTTTCTGAGCGATCTATTGGGTTCATCCACCCCAATACCAAACACTGATACTTATATAGCGCGCTTGGAATACGATGCTGGATGTCATTGTGTTCGTATTCCCGCATCATCACTGTGGCCAGCAGCAATGAATGCAGAACGACTCTGATTGAAGCCTTGAGAAGCCCATGAATGATGTAGTTGTTCTCATGCTGAGGCTTGTGTCAAGTACTTGGCGTTTCTTTTGACGCTGTTGTGGAAGAGTGGAGTACGGGTACCCCCACTCACCCCCCTTTTAGACGAAGGAGAGAACTGAATTCGTCTGGAGACTGGTGGTGAAAACACTCACTCCCCCCCCCCCCTTGTGGCGGAGGAGGTCAAGTGAGCTTATCCGGAAACGAGGCCGAAGTAAAATACTCACTCCCCCCCATAAGGCGGAGGAGATCAGGTGAGCTCGTCCGGAAACAAGGCTTAAATAAAACACTCACTCCCCCCCCATAAGGCGGAGGAGATCAAGTGAGCTCGTCCGGAAACGAGGCTTAAGTAAAACACTCCCTCCCCCCATAAGGCGGAGGAGATCAGGTGAGCTCGTCCGGAAACAAGGCTTAAATAAAACACTCACTCCCCCCCCCCCCCCCATAAGGCGGAGGAGATCAAGTGAGCTCGTCCGGAAACGAGGCTTAAGTAAAACACTCACTCCCCTCCCCATAAGGCGGAGGAGATCAAGTGAGCTTGTCCGGAAACGAGGCTTATGAAGCGCGTAATCCCCCCCCCCCCTTTTTGACGGAGGGGGGCAACTGAACTTTTCCGGAAACAAGCTGCCTACGTACCCTTTTGCAGGGATCAAGTCGTCTCGTAGTTCATTGTTGAGAAAAGACTAGTGATAGTACTTTTTCAAGTGCATGGCATTCCAAGAGTGGAGGATTGGAGTGCCGGTCTTGGTGGTGAGCTCGTAGATGCCAAGACGAATGACTGTTGTGATCCTGTATGGGCCTTCCCAGGTGGCTTCGAGCTTGCCTGCGTTTGGTTTTGCTATGTTCTCGAACACCTCACGCAGGACTAAGTCTCCTTTGCAGAAACGTCTTTCTCTGACTTTGGAGTTGTAGTACCTCGAGGCTGCGCTCTGATAGTTGGCAATCCTGACAAGAGCTTGGTCGCGTCGCTCATCAAGGAAGTCCAACACATCAAGCAGCATGGACCGGTTGATTGGTTTGTTCCTAGGTAAGAGCTGACGTCGTACTCCAGGCGAGCAGATTTCAGACGGGATGACGCGTTCGGTTCCATAGACAAGGGCAAAAAGAGTCTCGCCTGTTGCTCGACAGGGAGTGGTGCGGTGGGACCACAAAACTCCCTCTAGCTTGTTGGCCCAGCGACCCTTCTTTGCCTCTAAGCACTTCCTAAGGCCATCAAGGATCGTCTTGTTGATAGCTTCTGCTTGACAATTACCCTGAGGGTAGCGAGGCGTAGACTTGCTAAGTCGTATATTCCATATTGCACAGAATGTCTCGAATCAGTTGGATATGAACTGCGAACCGTTATCTGTAACGATCTCATATGGAACTCCATGACAACATATGATGTTTCTCGAGACAAAGCTTTCCACTTTGACATCCTTGATGTTAGCATAAGCTTCACCTTCTACCCACTTTGAGAAGTAGTCTGTTAGAACAAGTAAAAACCGCCTCTGCTTTGATGGGTGCAATGGTCCAACGATGTCCATGGCCTATCTCATGAATGGGTAAGGTGAAGTGACAGAAGAGAGCATCGCAGTTGGTTGATGGATCTTTGGAGCGTGTCGCTGGCACTTCTCACACTTGGCTGAGAACTTCATGCAATCGCCTACTATAGTAGGCCAGAAGTGACCATGTCTCTTGATTTTGATCATAAGCACTTTGCCTCCTGAATGATTGCCGCAAGACCCACTATCGACTTCTTCCATTATTCGTCTTGCTTCTTCTCCTTCCACACAGGTGAGCATAGGACCGGAGAATTCCCATCTGAAGAGGTTACCATCAAGTAGAACATAACGAGAGGCTTGCTTCTATAACTTGCGGGTTGCCCAGTTGCTACTGGGCAATTTGCCATCGGCAATGTGTTCTTGTATCTCGTCCATCCATAACTTGTCGCAGCCATATTCTGGTTCTTCAGCGTCTTCGTTCACTGGGATTGCTTCAGGGTGATGAGAGCTGCTGGTAGCAGAAATATCAGCGACGGGGACATTATTGACTGGGCCGTCGGCGTCATGCATATCAGCATCTAGGACTTCGGGAGCTTCTGTCATCTTTATGTCTTCGTTGGTTGCTTTAGTAAGGGCGCCTGCTTGTTTTGCTGCTTGAGAGCGTGTTGAGATGGCGAGCATCACATCTTCTTGAATGCTGGGGAATTCAATGAACTCGATTAGAATGATCCGCTTCAAAGCCGGATCTTCTGGCGCAACAGTGGCAGAGGCAAGGTTGGCCAACGCGTCGGCATCCATATTCTCACCTCTGGGAATCCTTGTAAGGGTAAACTCCTGGAATGAAGAAGCAAGGTTCTTCACTATCTTCAGATAAGCTTCCATGTGATCATCCTTTGCGATGTACTCGCCACTGAGCTGACTGGTTACCAGCTGTGAATCGGAGAACGCGTGAATGTGTTTGATCTGTAGTCCTTGGGCGAGTCTCATTCCAGCGACGAGGGCCTCATACTCTGCTTCGTTGTTAGAAGCTTTGAATCCAAGTCGAAATGATTGCTCAAGGACCTCTCCGGTTGGCGACACTAATCGTATCCCAACTCCAGAACCATTCTTTGAGGATGAGCCGTCCACGTACAGCTGCCAGATCTCGGGCTGTACCTCCTTGGAGTCTTTGTCTTTCGGGAGTTCTATGAGGAAATCCGCCAGCACTTGTGACTTGTTGCATGTTTGCCCTTTATACTCGATGTCATACTCGCTGAGCTCCACAGCCCACTTGGCCAGCCTGCCAGATTGACTTGGGCTATGTAAAACTGAACGTAGCGGGAAAGTACTAAGGACAATAATTGAGTGAGATTGAAAGTAAGGCCTTAGCTTTCTTGATGCCATGAGGATGGACAGTGCCAGCTTTTCCAGTTGGGGGTATCTTGTCTCAGTGTCTGTGAGTGTTTTGCTCACATAGAAGATAGGCCTCTGCTCGCCTCTTTCCTTCCGTACAAGGACAGCGCTGACTGCGGTTTCTGAGACAGCAATGTTGAGGAAGAGAGGTTCTCCAGTCATTGGCTTAGCAAGGATGGGTGGCATTGCCAGATATTCCTTAAGCTGCTTGAAGGCGTCTTCACATTTTTCTGACCATTCGAACTGTTTGTTTCCTCGCAGAGTGTTGTAAAAGGGAAGACACTTATCAGTGGAGCGTGAGATGAACCGATTGAGTGCAGCCACTCTCCCAGTTAATCTATGTACTTCACGTTTATTCCTTGGTGAAGCCATCTGGATCAGTGCATTGATCTGTTTCGGGCTGGCTTCAATGCCCCGGCGAGTGACTAGGCACCCAAGGAACTCGCCAGAAGTCACAGCAAATCTGCACTTCGGTGGGTTCAGCTTCATGTTGTGGAGGTTCAGTTGGTTGAAGCATTCTGCCAAGTGGGCGATGTGGTCTTCTTCCTCGAGTGACTTGACGAGCATATCATCGATGTAGACCTCCATAGTCTTTCGTAACTGGTCCTGGAACATCTTGTTCACCAGTCTCTGATATGTTGCACCGGCGTTCTTCAGTCCAAAGGGCATCACCTTGTAGCAGTAGATGCCTTGGTCTGTGATGAAAGCTGTCTTCTCACGATGTTCGCGGTGCATCAGAATCTGGTTGTAGCCGGAGAAAGCATCCATGAAGCTAAGAAGCTTCTTACCCACTGTTGCTTCCACCAAGCGGTCAATGTGAGGTAAGGGGAAGTTGTCTTTCGGGCAGGCTTTGTTAAGGTCCGTGAAGTCGACGCAGACGTGCTTCTTCCCATTCTTCTTCTTTACCATGACTGGGTTAGCGTGCCAGTCGGGATACTTGACTTTGGTTATCGACCTAACTCGCAAAAGTCTTTCGACTTCGTCATTAACAGCCTTTGCCCGTTCAGGACCCAACTTCCTTTTTTTTTCTTGACTGGTTTGAATGTAGGATCAACATTGAGTTCATGGCTGGCGACATTGATGTCTATTCCAGGCATGTCTTTAGCGGTCCAGGCAAAGATGTTGACGTTCTTCTGGAGAAACGCCACTAGCTTTGTTTTGAGCACTTCATCAAGGGAACCTCCGACCTCGATGCATCTCTCTGGGTGTTGCTCGTCGATGCACACAGAGATCACGGGTTCGCAGGTAGGTCGCTCTTTTTCTACACGACCGTCTGTAATCTGTAATTGCTATAAGAGGTTAGCCAGGTATTTTACCTGATTAGAATTGGTTTTTGCTTTCTTTTGTTGCCCCTGTGAGGTTGAATCGTCCTTCTTCTCTTCATGAGTTCCTGGGTTCGAGTCCTTGTTCTCTTCATGATTGCGCACCTTGTGCTCTGCTAAGAAACATATGCGGGAATTCTTTTGGTTGCCAAATATTGTCTTCACGTCGTCACTGGTTGGGAACTTTAAGCACAAGTGGTAGGTTGACGGTACAGCTCGCATCTGATTGAGCCATGGTGTTCCCATGATCATATTGTAGATGGCCGGATGATCAGACACCGTGAAGTTCCCCATCTTCTTCACGTCTCTAGCTTGGACTGGCAGGCGAATCGTTCCCATTGTCAAAGTTGTCTCGCCAGAGAAGCCTGTTATAGGCTTTGGTTGCCCTCTGATGAGTGATGGGTCGATCTTCATCTTTTCGAACGTGTCTTTGAAGATGACGTCCACCGAGCTTCCAGTGTCGATGAGGACTCGAGCAACATTGAAGTCAAAGACAGTCAGGTTGATCACCAAAAGATCGTTATGCGGATGGTCAATACCTTCGGCATCCTCCTCGTCAAAAGTGATAGGATTGCTGGCACACTTCGTCCTCGGGGATGTAGAGATGTTGGCGCAGACTTCGGCGCGTCTCTGGTAAGCCTCAATCGCTGTTACGTTGTCAACACAATACTGCGATCCTCCAATGATCATGCAGATGGTGCCTTGCGGGTTCCCGTTCTCCAAGTTGTCACCACGACGCTGTCGCCTGGGATTTTCCGCCTCAACCTCGGCAGCATCTTGAGCCTTTTCTTCTGGCTTGAAATCTAACAGGCTGATGTTACCTTTGAGAGTGCCCTCGGCCAGTTTAGCAGCCAGCTGTCGTCCCAACTCGCGGCATTTCGCAGTCGAATGCCCAGTTGCTTTGTGGAATTCACAGTACAACTTTTCATCGTATTCCTTCGGGTCTCTAACCCATGTAAAGCTTCCTTTGCCGCGTCCACGACCGCGGCCTCGACCTCTACCGTAGCCAGGTGATTCAATTTGGTAATTATGAGCTCCACCTGCTCCCCCTTCAAACTGGACGAAGGCGGGATTGCCTCTCTTTGGTGCAGCTGGGGTTGGAACCTGAGAAGGTTCGCTTGTCTGCTTAGCCTTCCCGCCCCTCTTAGCACAGAGCTCTTCTTCACTTCGGGCAAAATCAGCTGCACGGTGAAGAGCGTCTTGAATCGTCGTCGGCGGGTTGATGGTGAGTTCTTGTCAAAACGGAGACGGGCACCTGATTGCTCTTCTTAAGGCTTCCAGCGCAGACGTATTGCTCATTCTATCTACCTTTGACAGGGTATGCTTGAACCTTGTCATGAAAGACCGTAAGCTTTCGCTCTCTCCTTGCTTGTTGGTCCACAGCTCTGCATCGTAAATATTTCGTTCAGCAAAGATGTTGTAGTGTTGTACAAACATCTCAGAAAGTTGGTGGAAGTTGTGGATCGAGTTCTTCTCTAGCTTGTAGAACCACTGGAGGGCAGGCCCTTTGAGGCTTTCCACGAATAGCTTGCAGTAGCCGACGTCCTTCTCGGCTTCCTCGAAATTTACCCTCCCTAGGGCTACCTCGAACTCCATTAGATGATCAGCGGGGTCAGAGGTTCCTTCATAGCTTGGAAGCTTGATTCTTCCTGGATTGGAGATCTTGGCCCCCGAGATGCTTTCAGCAAAAGGGGTGTTTCGTGCTTTCTCCATCACGTAAGCGACCCCGGGAGCCCTCCCTGTGCTTCGGTACATATGTAGCTTGGTTGTCCTCAGGTCATAGACGACCTGGTCTAACTGGGCTTTTAGCACAGCGACCTCTTCGTCTTGGGAGCCTTGTGGAGCCCTGCGCTCCTGCTCCCTCCTGTAAAGCTCCGCTTTGGTTGGAGCTCCTTCTCCATCAACCATAGCGTTGTCAGCAGCTGTGTCGGTTCGGGCTCGTCTCCGAGGGGGTTGATCTTCGTCCGATTCTTCCACCACACGCTCGAGAGTTTCATCAGATTCCCGACAAGGCGGTGGTAGAGACAAGTCTTCTGGGCCTGTGCGATCGGTCCGAGGTGGCTGCTCCTCGTGCCGATCCCTTCGATTGGCTCGAGGCGTGGCGAAGCTGAGGCATGTTGGACGGACACGGGACCTCTTGTGCTTCTTTCTCTTGAGCGCTTGCAGCTCGCTCGTCGTAGTTTTGTGGTACTTCTCCTGATCCTGTGCTTTCTTCATCAGCGTCTCAAGCATCTGCTTGATCTCTGTGATATCCGTTGGGTTGTTAGCGGCATGAGGCGCGGTGTTCTCCACGGAGTTCTCCTTCGCCTCGTCGTTCCTATGAGACAAAGATCCTTCGCTGCTCGTGCTATTGCTGCCAGACATCTTGATGGTGTTGCGAAACCTAGCTTTCTCGTGTCAGAAACTCTCTCTTCCCCTTAGTCGGCGCCAAACTGTGGGAGCCTAAGCTAGCACAATTAAATTTGTAAGGGTTCGTGAAGAGGAAGAGATTTCTAGGGTTAGCTAAGGTCGCAAGAGATGAGTAAGAGCTTTTTCTATTGCTGTGTAAAAGTTTGAGTACAAGATTGTGAGTGCCTTCTCAAGGGCTTTTACATCAAGTATATATATATTATCTCTAAGGCGGCTAAGCTTCCTAAGTCTTTGCGGATTCCTTCCTTGCCTAGGTCGGTTGCGTCAAAGTGGGCTTTGCGTCTAGACCTGGCCGTGGTACTTAGGCTTCGGACCACCTTCATGTTGCTGAGTTGCTGGGCCGAGGTTGTTGTCGGACCGAGGACTCTGTTGGGCCGAAGACGCGATCGGCCCGTCGCAGCGTTGCCAAGCTGAGCCCGTGGTCGGCCTCTTGTCCGCGCCGAACCCGTGTCGGTCCCTTGGCAAGCCGAGCCCGTGGTCGGCCTCTTGTCCATGTCGAGCCCGTGGTTGGTCCTGCCTAGTCCCGGACCTTCCTGCTTCGCCTTACTCCATGATCATTTGCTTTGCTTCTCTTCGCAGGAAGACTTAGGTGCTACTCTGCCTCGTTCGTCGAGAGTCCGGGGGGTCACTTCTTCGAACGTTTGACTTTGAACGTTAATGATGAGTGGGTGAAAACCAACCCCAATAGCCCCCCCCCCCCCCCCCCCACCCCACCCCACCCCACCCCACCCCACAGAGCATGTGCATTGTAGACACTTATGAGAGTGTCTACAATGCACATGCCCTCATAGCTTCTATCTTTAAGACACTTCTTGTCCTTGGTATGGAGTTAGCTACCATTCATTTGACTTCACTTAAACTATCTATGTGGCACCAACTTAGTCCACTCCATGCTACATCTGTATTGCACTTAAGCCAAATGTGAGTGTTGCCACTTCCCTGATGAATCTACATGAGTCTCAACAACGTTCTAAACTTCCTTCCTCTGTTGCCACCAGTCTGAGTCCTCCTCTACTTTCTTAACTGTTTCCATAATTCTGTATTCTAAATCTTTAAAACAAAATTCATTCTTGTTCTTCCACAATCTCCACATGAGCATGTGAGCCAAGGAACAAGTTCCATTGTGTGAGCCTTATTTAGATGCACATATCCTATGTTCATTACTTTGGGTAGATTAGCCCATAAGAAATCATACATTTCGTCTCTAGGAGGGTCTTGAACTGGTGACAATGCCCATACTAGACATGCAAATGTTAATTAACAAGGGAGTAATGAAATTAATTTATGATAAAGTTAAATTGATTTACATAAAGTTAATTTATGGTATGGAGTTAGCTACCATTCATTTGACTTCACTTAAACTATCTATGTGGCACCAACTTAGTCCACTCCATGCTACATCTGTATTGCACTTAAGCCAAAGGTGAGTGTTGCCACTTCCCTGATGAATCTACATGAGTCTCAACAACGTTCTGAACTTCCTTCCTCTGTTGCCACCAGTCTGAGTCCTCCTCTACTTTCTTAACTGTTTCCATAATTCTGTATTCTAAATCCTTAAAACAAAATTCATTCTTGTTCTTCCACAGTCTCCACATGAGCATGTGAGCCAAGGAACAAGTTCCATTGTGTGAGCCTTATTTAGATGCACATCTCATATGTTCATTACTTTGGGTAGATTAGCCCATAAGAAATCATACATTTCGTCTCTAGGAGGGTCTTGAACTGGTGACAATGCCAATACTAGACATGCAAATGTTAATTAACAAGGGAGTAAAAAAATTAATTTATGATAAAGTTAAATTGATTTACATAAATTTAATTAGTAGCCAAAATTTAATTTACGATATTGTTAAATTGTAAATTTTATTTTCCAATAAACCAAACTCATAAACTATTGGAAAGTGACCAAAATTCAGTCGCTTATACGTGAATCAATTATCGAACGCTAAATTGTTGCTAATTTTACAATGCATTAGTGATGGTTTGTTAACAAGGGAGTAAGAAAAACGTCATATTCAACATTGTATATGCAAAAGTTAACCGATGATTTCAGCCTACATCCGTAATGCACTTTGTGTAATTTTCAGCCATAAATACGTCTTTATAGAGCCCTAATTTATTCTCTATCAGGCATGGCAAACGAGGCACCCGCAATTGAAGACCTTCGACATGGATCTCAGCCTCTCCTCCTCCAGTGGTGTTAGTCGTTTCTCCCAGAGCAAAGTCTGTAAAATCTAAAGCTCTGCATCGACCTTCGTCCGCCAGCTACAGTTTTCACGGTGAGAACCGTTCAAAATTTTTGATCTCTCCTCTTCGGTGAAGAATCCTCACGAGCGCCTCTAGCCACCGATCATGTCGCCACTGACCCAAGCGCTCCTCTCCATGGTCTCTTACAGAATCGAGGAATTCGATGTGATATACAATGTGCTCGTTGTGGGTTGGAGGAGACAATCAATCATGCCCCTTTTGAATCTCCGCCAGCTTTTCAAACTTGGGCACTTTCGACTACTTCGACGACACCAGGGGTATTTCCAGTGTTATCTATCTTGACTAATATGGATTTCCTCTTCTAGAGAATGTCATCTATCTTGACTAATATGGATTTCCTCTTCTAGCGAATGTCTTTCGGTCACCAAGATAAGATCTTTCCTTGGACCCTATGGTATATTTGGAAAGCTCGCAACGATAAGGTTTTCAGAGGGATAGATGTGGAGCCTAACGTTGTTGTTCGACATGCAGCAGCTGAAGCTCGGGCTTGGGAAAAAGCCCAATTAGAGGACCCTTTTCTAAATACACTGGACATGAGATCTACCCTTGAGTTACCACAGTTTGCAGGATTAAAATGTTATACGGACGGATGTTGGAAGAAAAATGATCCTACCTCCGGTATTGTTTGGTTTGCTTTTCATAACGAGGATATGGTGGCTATAATGGGTGCTCGCAATATAGGACGCGGTTTGTCCCCTATACACTCAGAAGTAGAGGCACTAGTTTAGGCTATGCAATGCCTTATACATCAGTAGAAGATGGAGGTAGCTTTCGCAACAGACTGTTTCGAGTTGGTGAAGATGGTGTCTACATCGATGGAGTGGTCGGCGTTTGCTGTAGAGCTAGAAGAGTTTCAGAAGTTAAAGACGAAATTTCACTACTTCACGTTGTCCCTCATTCCGTGCACATGTAACTCACGGGCTGATAGGCTGGTGAAGTGTGCATGCATAGTTGATTTTAATGTGTCTTTTGTAAGCTCAAAACCACCTGCTTGGGTAACCGATTGGTAGTAAATGAGATTTTATATGATGTTGACAAAAAAAAAAAAAAAATATATATATATATATATATATATATATAGCAATTTTGATACTTAGTTGTTAAATACCATTTGTGACGGATAAGCGATGATATAGGTGTAGTGGGTTAGTTATGTAATCGCAAATATATCTATTGTGTGTATAATTATGTATATTAGTATAATATATCGTATGTTCTATAATTTATACGAATAATGAAGATCAATTACACTTTAAACATATTGAAATAAATAAGTTTTATATATGTTTTAATCAATTTTACACATAAAAAATATAAAAACTAATGGCATTAACATATACTTGATCAAAACTATTTATCTTTATTATAATTATACATAATTCATATAATTTTAATACATTTATAGATATTAAAAATTATATGCTTTGCTATACGTTTAAATATATAAAATATTGTATTTGTTCAAACTAATTAAAATATCTAGTTATCATACAAACCATCATGCATAATCTTGATGGTGCATTAGAAGTCTTTTGATCGTCGCAAGGAGTTACCTAAATTGCTTCTATTCAATTGACATTACACTGCATTCTTATTTTAAATGATAGCTTTTGTCTTTTGATCACCAAAGACAATGTTCGTTGTTAATAAATACATGTACCACATACAACACACATAAGCTTAATAAGATACACATAACACGAATATAACCAAATAAAGAATAGCACGAATGTTGGCACAAGAGGATACAAAAGTGTCAAAAGATGCTATTTTCAAGTCCTTTTGTTCAATTCTCAAAAAAAACACTTTTTCTTTTCTCTCCAAGAACTAGTTAATTTTGTATTAGAAAAAAACACAACATTCGTGTAGTCATGATTGTTGAATTAAGATAATCTTATTACCTCTCTCTTACAGCCTCCAAAAGACACTAGTCTTAGTGTAAAAGTAGACACCATACCTCTATATATGTATGCAAACTCTTAATGCACATTATAATTCAGCATAATTAAGCAGAAAGCTTCACTTTAAAACAAGGACAAAGAAATGAAAAGTGAGTTTCTTTTGTCGGCCAATTGTCATCATCTTTACATAACCAAACACCTAAGCAGCTTCTTCTACATTAATTCTCTGATATATAATAATCTCTCTCTCTCTTCTTCTCTCTAACATTAATCATTTTTGTTTCATCTTTGACACTTAAGGTTTAAGATGAGGTCAACTGTTTGTTCAAGACAAGTATGCATGTTCTTCTTGGCTATTTTCTCACTTCTTTTACTTGTATCAGAGGCTTCAAGATTCCCTCAAGTTCATTGGGAACAAATGCTACCAAAGAAGCTTCCAGTACCTTCTTCTTCTCCTTCTAAAGGAACAAATTCTATTAGCAAATCCTCTTCTACTTCTTCTCTAAATACAAATTCCCTACAAGATTCCTTCTCATCAAATGGAAAAGTTTAATTTATAATCTCTTTGTGGATTTATTTTCACTTTGCTGACTTATAACGGAGAAGGGAAAAGAAGAACAGATGTTGAAGGATCTTTTTTCATCAAGGAGAGAAAAAAAAAACAAAGAAAAGTTCTTGTTCGTTGATCTACTACATCTTCTTCTTCTTCTTTCTGATTTTATTAATTGTTCACCGAAAATTGTAGAAGTTTTAGAGTATATATATGTTGATCTGTATAATGTATATCATCATCTTAATTGGTATCATCCCTTGTAATTGATTTCTAGATATCTTCTTATAAAGACTAAAAAAAAAAGTCTATTAACAATGAGAATTCTGCTATTCAATGGCTGTACAGTTGAGTTTGTTATACAAGAAAGTAGAAACCAGTATATATGGTTTTAACTTAACCAAAATAAACCGATATATAATAGTCCATTTTAAGGTTGGGTGAAAATGTTGTGAGTGCCTATTGTGGTAAGAAGATTTCTTGAACTGAGTTTGGATATAATGCCTTAGTGAAACCATCATTATCAGAGTTGACACGATGCGGTTTCGATATATCAGCTTCGAGTTGCGCCTTTGATCTGAAAGATCAGAATCTGCAGCAAAGCAAAAGGCCTTGACCAAGGGTTCTTTTTAGGTAATGAAGAACATTCAAAGGGTCTTGGCGATGCTAAAAACTGACTCAAACGACGCACATCAAAGTATGTCTAGTGAGAGTGGAGTAAAGCAATTTACGAATCTGTTTTTTCTGTTTCTCTCTAAATCAGGAAGAAGAGTACATTCATCAGCTGGAATCATGATTATTTCTTTAATACAGGAGAACCATAGAAAGTAGAAAGCCGAAAACGTATGAAATGATCAATAGCTGAGGCTAAACAAAATCAACCAAATTACAACGCAAATCCTTTGGACAGGCAGAAACATTGTCCAAACCATATCTCGAAAACTCAGAGGATAAATTCCCCGGCAACTTTCCCACATGTTGCTTTTCAACCTCACTCCTTATTCCTTCTTCTTTGACATTATTGAACTACATTTTCTAAAATCACAAGGCCTGCTTAAAAGAGGTAAACCAGAAAAAGTCTGAAAAAAACCTCAACAACATTTGGGATGATGATTGATGGGCAGCAAAATAAACGTTAAGAAGAAGACTAAGAAGAAGAAGAAAGCTTACTGGACGAGAATGTTTCTCCATTAAATCACGATACCCTACACAAAATATTCATACTAATCAGTTCTCACATTCCGGCGAATTCGTTAGCCAATGGAGAATCCTCCAATGCCATAAATATGATATCTAACATGGTTCTAAATCCATGCAGCACATATTTGACATCTTTTAAGTAGAAAATGATAATTGCTTTGATGCTGTTATAGACATAAAAGAAATATAAGGATTCCAAACCTCAGGAGGGTTAAATTTTGCTCCAAGATTGCTGAGCTTTGCATGGGATTCAGCGTAATCCTTGAAGAATGCCTCCTGATCTACAGCATACTCCTCTGCATAGACCTGCAATTGCATTGCAGTTTCAGCTCTAAAGGCAAAGACTCGCAACTTTCTTCGTATTGATATATGTTTCAACTTTACTGTTATACCTTGAAAGCAGAATCTTCAAAGAGAACAGCATCAGTAGGTAGGACAAGGAGATCTTCATCTCTCTTTTCCTTGATTTCCTGTTATTTAATAATTTATATTAGAAAAGGAAAGACTTTCATTTCAAAAGTGTGAAGAAAGAGTTATGTTTTGAAATACAACTTTGAAGTAAGAATTGTCAAACTTCAACCACTCGGGTGTCCACGACTGTCCTCCTGGTGCCCCTGGTCCTTCTTTCTATAATACGAAATACACAGTAAGAGTTAGAAATCCATGGTGTTCTATTCCATTAAAAATTTTGCAGTCCCAAAACATGAGAGAACAAATATTACCGTGTATTTTGTCTCTGCCTTTCCCCAACCACTACGTTCTGGCCTAGATCTTCCTAAAGTGTGGGCACCAGATAATGCAACTATATCCTGCACTTACAAAAATCTTTCGAATAAGGATCATGTACATATTGTTCTTCTCCATAACTAAAGAAAACTGAACTGCAATCACCTTATCATCTAGTCCCATTCTGTAAAAAACTTCTCTGAGATGATTAGCCGGTGAAGGAGGGCCAGCGTCTATAGAACATACGAACAAACATATCTAATTAGTACAAAAATGCATCAACAAAGATTAGATACACAAAAAAGAGGCAAGAGACGCATACCAGGTAACCTTCCTTCTTCAGGACATTCATTAGGACCAGAAGTATCAACTCTTCCATATTTCATTGGTATTTTAGGTCCTCCAGCTTCCTAAATTACGGAAAAGTTTAGTAAATTGTTTTCATGAGTCATGACCAAGTAATAAAGTATCTTCTTTTGAGAACTGACCTCTATAGCAGTAGCACTAGCCAATTGGAATAGATCAGCATGAGTAATCCCAGAGTATTTTTCTTTGATGTGCTCAATCAGTTTCAAAGCATTTACAAGACCTGAAACCAAAACAAAACCAATAGTTACTCAAAAGAAGGAACTTTTATGATGGTAAGAGAGTGATATTAATATTACCTGCATTAGCAGCATGCTTAAGCTCAATCTCAAATCTTAAACTGCCATTAGCTCCACCTCTCTGAGGCCACTCCTTGATATTCTTGTTGTACGTACCAGCATCATGCCAACCCAAACGAACCTGTGATAACATAAAAGTTTCAGCTTTTACTAAAGAATCAGAGAAACAAATTAATCAGAAGGGTTTTACCAAAATTGGATGACAAAACTTGGTGTTGAGAAGCTCTTTGATATCTTCTCTAGCAGATTTTAATTGATCAGGATCCGAAGCTGAGCATTTGGTCGAGCTAAAGCTCCGATTCACAAAAGCAACTTGATGATGTTTCTTCTGAGAAAACGGATATAAGACAAAACCCAGATCAGATTATAGCAAATTAGCCTCAAAAACCCCAAAGAAGAGGTAGAAATGAAGAACCAACCTGGTAGAGGGAAGAAGAAGGAGAAGAGACGAGAGATCTGGAGAAAGAGAGAGACGAAGAAGTGGAGAGTGTGGATCTGGAGGAGGAGAGGAGGAGGCGAGAAGCAGAGGAGGAGGCAGCACGGAGAGAAAACATGGTGGTGGTCGGAGAAGAGAGTAGAGAGAGACGATCTGCCATGTGAAGGAGAGAGATGGTTAATAATAATAAGGTTTTAGGAGTCGGAATTGATGATTAACAACGGCAATGATTACGGCGATCATCGACTTACCTAATTAAGGGTTTTTGACTGACCTTGCTCCTTTTGCCCTTACCTCTTTACCAAAAGACAAAAGGTACCATAACCCATTTGCAATGTTTACTTTGTTTTACAATTTCTTATCATAACCCTTTTTTTTTTTTTTTTTTTTTTTTTTTTGACTCTGAATAGAATCTCTCCCAATGAAAGAAGAAAAGGTGGAATGTTCCTCTTGACGATCGGAAAGGAGTTTAAACGAGTTCTCTTTCCACATGAACAAAATTACAAAATTTGAGAATCCATAAAACTTTGATTTTCTCACGGTAGAGAATCTATCGGGCTCAACAATGGATGTGATTTTTGAGGTGCAAAGGTAAATGCCACACTCCATAAAAGCCATGAAAAGCCAATTGGGCCAGACCCAACAACCAAAGATGTCCAACTTGTTGGAAAATTTTGGCATGCTAGGAGATGTGGAGATGATCGGAAGGTCGTCGGAGAAGTTGTTGTCGTAGAGATCTTTAACTGCGAGGATGCCATTTATAACATAGACCAAATCCAAGTTTAAGAGAGTATACTTGTGAGATCTCGGCGAAGGAGATGACTTTGCAGCCACCGGTGGAAGAGGTTGGAGCCGTCGAGGGAGAACAAGGACCAATACGATTAGAGGATAAGAATCTGGTGCTCCGGCGGAAAGTTTAGGTTGTAACGGCCACGAAACATGTGTTGCAGATCTTGTGAAAGCTTCGTCAACAGTTGAGTTAGTCGACGGACGCTAAAAGCACAACATACAACAACCACGTCGGAATATGATAGGCTCAAATTTAACTCTGAGCTACTCTCTCAAATTAAGAGATCGTATAGTACTTAGGGATCGAATCCACAGGGAAAAGAATCACACAGTAAAGTTCCAAATTCAAATTAAGCTAAGAGAAATATGATTAATGTAAATTAAGCAATTAAAACTAAATAGATGATGATTATGGTTCTTTTAAATTCAATAAAACGAAGCGATAGGCATCGGGTTTTCGCAGGCATGACTTTAAATCGAAGCACTAAATTACTGTCGGGAAATTTATTATGAACCGTTCTAGAACTCGAAAAAGATTGTAAAACTAATCAACTTTCGTTGCAAAAGCTATCTATGACTAAATCCTAGAAAATAAATTTCTTTGCGAGTTGTATAAAATTAATCAAGCATTAACGAGCAGTTTTGACTTGTTCAAAAAATTACTAAGCCAAATTTCTTTGCGAATAATAATTTTTCTCACCTATGATATTATTCCAACTAATAATGCTTTCGCATCTATCAATTAACGTATGATATCTAAACCAGGGTGATCAATCCTAAAGTAGAATTAAAGCTATCAAGGTGAAGAACACAAATTAGATTGATTCCAACAGTAATATAGTTCTTAACAATTTATCATCAGCCTTTGAAAAACTCTAAACCTAACTAATAGATTACTCAGACATAATGATTGAAACAAGCATAATAACTGAATAATATTGCATTAAAGAGATAGAGTAAAAGATACAAAAGGGTTCGAAGAAATCTCTGAAAAGAGTCTGAACTTGTCTCCCTAAAAGCTTTGAATCAATCTCTTGCTAAGTCTCAATAGAATAAAAGCATAGCCTAAACAATGGCTTAGAAAACATATATATATATATATATGGTCAGAAAACGTATTGGGTTGGACTTGTAATTTAATGGAACCTCTCGGCATAAACAAAAAATCTTCAAACTTCCTATTTTTGCTTGTCACGATTGGGTGTCGATCAACACCCAGAGATGTGTCGATCGACATCAAGGCTGGATTTCCAATCCGACTTGAAATCTTCAATACCTCATTCCTCCTTGCTCCAAAATGCTCCAAATCTACAAGTTATGCTCCAATTGCCTCTAAACCTGTAAAGACTCTAAAACCATACGAAAACACCAAAAAGACAATAAAAGCGGATTTATATCATGGCTAAAAATGGGTAAAAACCATGATATATCAACTCCCCCAGACTTAGCTTTTTGCTTGTCCCTAAGCAAAGCAGATGTTATCACTCCTTTAGAAACCACATACCTGCAAAGCCAATCCGGTAATATTTCGATGTGTCCCTAAAAGCTTAGAAGTCCTCCAGATTGATTCCAAACTCCTTAGAAAATCTCAGACTTTCAGTCGTAAACCCCTTTCATATTTAGGTGTGGTCTCGTCGAGAGAATATCGATCGCTGGACCTTCTAGATTCTTTTACTTCCTTTAACACTTTCCTCCGTTTCACCCTCTCTCTTGCCTCTGAAACTGTTTATCCAATTAAGGATGTCATAGAGATGCATGCCTTTCTACGGAGTTATATATATTTTTTCTGAATAGTATTTTGGCATTTCTGAATTCGGGCATACACTTTTCTGCTTGAACTACACTACTTTTCTGTAGACTTTTTTTATTTTCTTGGCATCTCTACGACTTCACTAGATCAGCGCTTACTACTATTCCTCTTGTGGAGACAAGGTCATGGGGCTTTTTCTCTTTGATCTAGGACAGTTGAATTCGTCATTTGGGAAGAAGTTTCAAGAGCGGCTTGTCCTCGCTTTCAAGTGTTTGAAAGCTGAATCAAGTCTTGCGATTTCTAACGCCCATGACAAGAGATTTAGAGTTGATTAAGGGTTGGATCTGCAACATCCTTTCTGGTGTTCTCCAAAAATCTGAACTCGCTCCGTTAAACTGATCCACTACCAGTTACCCACCTAATAAAACCAACCAACTTGCATTGGTAATGGTCCTTAAGTACAATTAGGGGTGTCGATCGACACCCAGAGATGGTGTCGATCGACACCAGGTCTGAAAATCCGAATTATTTTCACCAAAGTCTGTTTCTGGAGAATGTCAATGTGTTCGTCATATGATTGAGTTAGTCGCTCAAAGTTAGCACTGTTAGACACTCAAAGAAAACATGATTAAACGCAACTGCATAACTTAATATCATAAGTTTATCAAAGTACTGAAACATAAACAAACTGTGTAAAATCCCAAACCAAAATTTAATATTTTGGTAGGGGTGTCGATCGACACCAAGTTCTAGGTTGTCTTCCGGCTTGATTTTAATCATTTGGTTTATGTCGGTTAAGGGTGCGGAACCCTAGGACGTGTTATATAAGGTCGTGCCCGTATTTTTCAGAATAAAAAAGGAGTTTGGTCAGTTTTAGAGGAGGAAATCGTTGGTGATTTGAGAAAATAGAGGTTGGAGAATCCTTGAGGAGAGGACCCACTGGACTGTTTCGGTAGAAAAGAGAAACGGGCGATCAATTTAGGTCTTATCGGCGTGATTTTTCGTAAGTGTGTTCTTCTTCCTCTTAGCTATCTATAGGAGAAATATGATTCTCTTTTTGATCTATAGTTTGTGAGTTATGATTGTTTTCTCGTGAGTGGTCTATGCAGTTTCCGTTTTCGATCAGTCTTCTTGGGAAGTGTTTTCCTGGCGTTTCAGAGAGAATCAGAGGACGAGCTAGGTACCGTTGGAAAGCCATGTTGGTTTAGTTTTCAGAATGGGTTTCTGATCTGAGTTTGGAGGTAAGCACCAATCTTTGGGATCGTTTTAATCCAGTGCATTGTTCTGTTTTCTGGAAATCTGAATTCGGGTTTTGGGAAAATCCAAGTTTTGTGTTCTAGGTAATTGAGAAAGGATTCCTCGGTGTTTTCGGTTGAGAACAGAGGCTGCGAGGTTGTTGATTTCGTGTTCTTCACCGTTATTTCCTCAAATCGCGTAATCAAGGTGAGTGCGTGATCCTGGTTACGGGACTAGAGTGTTAGGTTATCGGATGATTGTGGTATGAGTTATGATTGATTTTTGGTGTTTATCTGTGTGATTCTCGTGTTGTTTATGTGTGAATATCATGTGGTCCTATATAAAATCGGCTCGCATGATGAAACGGAATCGAGTCGCGAGAGGATTGACTCGATTTAAATTTTCTGCGAGGAGTGTCGATCGACACCTAGTGGTAGTGTCGATCGACACCCACTTTTGTGTCACGATATTGTTGGTTTGTGTTGGGAGTGTCGATCGACACCTAGTGGTGGTATTGATCGACACCAAGTTGTGAATTATGCTTTTTGTATTAGAGTGTCGATCGACACCTAGTGGTAGTGTCGATAGACACCATCTGTTTCTTTGTGGATTTTGAGAATATTGTTGATTGTTGTTTGACCGCGTAGTTTTTGGAATTCTATTCCTTACTTTGTAATTGGTAGACAGCATGACCGCTTCACTGAGTATTTATGATAATACTCACGCAACTCTTATTTTCATGTGTTGTAGGTAAAGCAAAGTGTGATCGCGGAATTATGGTAGTAGGAGGAGGATGATAGAATGTCTTGATGTTGTTAGTGCATCTAGTAGAACTGTTAGGTTTTTAGAATTGTTAGTTGTCTCAATGGAATTCTGTAATTGAATATTTGCTTGACTTCATTGGATTGTTGGATTTGTTGGTTAAGCGGATTAAATGAATTATTGGTTTCCGCAGTAGAATTGTTAGTTTAAAAAAAAAAAGCCTCGTTGTTTCAAACTGACTCAATAAAATCAAAAGCTGACTCAAAAGAAAATAAAATTAAAGAGAAAGAAAAATTAAAAAACTGTAAAAGATAGTTCTGATAGCGATGAAACTAGGCCTCATCCCCTGCAAGCTCCTCTACATCCTCTGCTAAAGATGGTGAAGGTGAACGTGTAGGAGGTGGTGAATGAGAACGAGGACGAGTGCATGATACGCGATCCCGAATGGCCCTAAGATTCTGAACAATCAAACGCTAAAATTCCGTCTCCTCCATCGGGAACTCGATCTCTGGTGGAAATCCGAGAAGAGGCTCGGGAGTCCTAGAAGAACTCGCACCTCGAGTTAAATGTGTTTGCTGCTTGGACTCGCAGTATAATTCTGAAATAACATTGGATCAATCTCGAAGGAAAGTGCAGATGAGTCTATCGCGCTAGAAACCAAGCCTGGAACGGGTAACTGGACCAAGCGCGGGACCTTAGAAGCATCGCTGTAAGACCACAAATTACCTGGTGTAAGCCAAGTAACTCTGCGAAGACAAGGAAGATCCATGGAACAAGGCTGGTCCTGTGCTGTATAACCCGTAAAGTCAACTCCGCAGAAGGTAAGGATAGGAGTCAACAGACTCCCAACAGTGATAGCCATGCTTTCTGGAGCCAAGGTCAGTGGCGTGCTCTGCAAAGTCATCAAATGATGAGCGAAGAGTGCTCCCATTTTAACATCAATGGGAATCTCAGGACTTCCCGCAATGTCTCTCCAAAGTGCCAAGTACAACAAAACCAGCTAGGATTCTCGCATCTTGTTCTGCTCAGCACGACATAACAATGTAAAAGCAAAGATCCAAGCCAAGGAGCGCAGAGCAGGATGGCGAACATCTGTCTAAGTGGATTCCTTTCTATCATGGACTCCCGTCCCAAATTGTGCCCAAAAGGCTCTCTGCTCAGGAAGATCCGACGGAAGCGACGAAGACTGGCAATCGGGTTGCTCAAACCCATAGATGGTGCAAAGATCATGGAAAGAGACTCAGTACCTCTTTCCTTGAATCATGAAACTAAGATTCCCACGACTCGCTTGAATTAAATCCTCGTCAAAATCTGGCTCGGTGTGGTAAACACGAATAGACGTGAAGAACTGCCTAACAAAATCAGTCCATAAAGGATAATGCCTAAATGCAATGTGACCCAATCTTGCGTTAGCCGATAAACGCACAATCTCATCATATATCCCAAGGGTTCTCATAGTCGGAGCATCCGCATTCTTTGTCGGTTCGAGCTTTACTTTCCTCCATTGGTTGTAATACAACGAGTTGTAATCATCCCAATTGTCACTAAGCTTCCTATTTCGCAACTCTATCACTAAGAAGTATCTTTCCAACATCGCCCCATTTCTTGTTGATTTTGATCAGAACCTTTTCGGATTTACCAACGGGGCAACGATTACTGGAATCCAAACCATAAGCAATCTCTTTACCCTCACGATGCTTCCTTATTGGAGCCATCTTGTGTATTCCACAGGGTGTCGATCGACACTGTCTATGGTGTCGATCGACACCTTAATGGATCGGGCCCAATTGATCGATATTTAAGTCCACCGTAGATTTCATTCTGAAATTTTTTTTTTAACTGAAACACGTAAACTAGATTCGAAAGTTAGCAAAACAAGAAAAATAAAAACAAAATTTGTACACTTACAAGAGGTTTGCCTCCCACTAAGCGCTCGTTTTCAGTCATTAGCTTGAATGTGTCGGGGCTTAGGCGACGGGTACATCATCCAGAGGAACTATGTGTCCTGCTGGAATCTCGGCTTTCGCCCAATAATGTTTCACCCTTTGGCCATTTACAGTGAACTCCTTTCCTTATGAACTTATCAAGATAACTGCTCCATGGGATCTAACCTCCTTGATTGTAAAAGGACAAGACCATCGAGAACGTAATTTTCCAAGAAATAGTTGTAAACGAGAGTTATATAGAAGTACCTTGTCATTTGGCTCCTGGAGATGATCTTCTTATCATGATACGCCTTAGTCCTCTCCATGTATAACTAGGAGTTTTCAAAAGCGTGATATCGTATCTCATCCAGTTCATTCAGTTGAATCAAATGCTTTTCTGCAGCCGGCATATAGTCGAAATTCATTTGTTTGACTGCCCATGCTGCCTTGTGCTCAAGCTCCACTGGAAGATGACAAGCTTTCCCATAGAGTAAATGGAACGGCATTGTTCCCAAAGGCATTTTGAAAGCTGTCCTGTAAGCCCAAACCGCGTTATCCAGCTTATTTGACCAATCTTTCCTTGTAACTCCCACTGTCTTCTCTAGAATCTCTTTAATATGCCTATTCGAAACCTCGACTTGTCCACTTGTCTGAGGATGATAAGGAAAAGCCCACCGATGGTGAATACCGTACTTGCTGAGCAGATTAGAGAATACCTTGTTGATAAAGTGCGGGCCTCCATCACTGATGATAATCCTAGGCACTCCAAATCTTGGGAAAATGATGGTCTTAAACAGCTTAAGAACCACCGCAGAATCATTCTTTGGACTTGAAATTGCCTCAATCCACTTAGAAACGTATTTCACAGCGACAAGGATATACTTATTCCCATAAGACGATAGAAAAGGACCCATGAAATCAATGCCCCAACAATCAAAGACTTCAACCTCGAGGATGAAGTTTTGTGGCATCTCATGTCGCTTGTTGTTTTTCCCCCTTCTTTGACAAGCATCACACTTAGAGATGAAAACGTGATCATCCTTAAACATTGTAGGCCAACAAAACCCAGCTTGTAGAACCTTTGCAACCGTTTTGAACGTGGCAAAGTGGCATGCATACTCATAACCATGATAGTGAAACAGCACGTCTTGAACCTCAGCCTCTGCGATGCATCTTCTGTAGATACCGTCTAAACAAAGCTTATTGAGATAAGGTTCATCCCAATAATACCTTCGAAGTTCTCGCATGAATCGCTTCTTGTCGTAATTCTTGAGATTAGCAGGCACATTTTCCGCAGCCAGTTAGTTGGCGATATCAGCATACCAAGGTCTGTTACTCATCGAAACAGCGAACACAAGCTCCTGAAAGGCCTTGGTGATGATTGTCGGAAGTTGAAAAAGTTTTTCGATATGGTGCCGATCGTTTCTCATGATAGTGTCGATCGTTGCTTCGTTTTATTCAAGGCTCATCGATTCGAAGAAAGTGGGTGTCGATCGACACCGCTGACTAGTGTCGATCGATACTAAATCCTGCAAAACACTTTCGACGAAATTAACTCGTTCCTCCGGCAAGAAATCGTCAATAGGGACATCGTCTTTGATTCTGATCCGAGAGAGATGATCTGCAACGCCATTCTCAACTCCCTTCATGTCCTTCACCTCAAAGTCGAACTCTTGAAGAAGTAGAATCCATCGTAACAATCTCGGTTTTGCATCCTTCTTTTGCATTAAGTACTTGAGTGTCGAATGATCCGTATGTACAATCACCTTGGATCCAATCAAGTATGGATGAAACTTCTCAAATGCAAACACCACAGCTAATAACTCCTTCTCAGTAGTCACGTAATTCCTCTGTGCTTCATCAAGCGTTCGACTTGCGTAGTAAATAGCATGAAGCTTCTTGTCCTTCTTCTGTCCTAGAATAGCCCCGACAGCAAAATCACTAGCATCACACATGATCTCGAATGGCAAATCCCAGTCTGGAGGCTGCACTATAGGAGCATTCACTAGAGCTTCTTAATCTGCTCAAAAGCTGATAAACATTCTGCAGAAAACTCAAACTTGACATCTTTACAAAGCAAAGAAATAAGCGGTCGCGCGATCTTGCTGAAATCCTTGATGAATCTTTTGTAGAAACCAGCGAGTTCAAGAAAACTCCTTACAGACTTCACATCATTAGGCGGTTGAAGACTCGTCATAACCTATATCTTAGCGCGATCCACTTCAATCCCAGCTTCTGAAATCCTATGTCCAAGCACTATGTCATCTTTCACCATAAAGTGACATTTCTCCGAGTTCAAAACCAAGTGCTTCTCCTCGCATCGAGCTAGTACCTTTTCTAGATTGTTCAAACAGTCTTTGAAAAAAGATCCAAATACTGAAAAATCGTCCATAAAAACCTCCATGTAATCCTCAATCATATCTGTGAAGATAGACATCATGCAGCGCTGGAAAGTTGCAGGAGCATTGTAAAATCCAAAAGGCATTTTGCGATATGCAAAAGTGCCATAGGGACAAGTAAATGTCGTCTTCTCCTGGTCGTCTGGATGAATAGGGATTTGGAAGAATCCTGAGTAGCCATCTACAAAGAAATAGTAAGGATGATTCGCGAGCCTCTCTAGCATCTGATCAATAAAAGGCAAAGGGAAATAGTCCTTCCTTGTGGCCGCATTCAGCTTCCTGTAATCAATGCACATCCGGTGTCCAGTCACAGTCCTCGTAGGAATTAGCTTATTCTTCTCATTTTTCACAACTGTAACAACTCCCTTCTTCGAAACCACATGAACCATAATGATCCAAGAGCTATCTGAGATAGGATAAATAATCCCTGCTTCCAAAAGCTTCATAATCTCCTTCTAAACAACCTCAGTCAGATTCGGATTCAGACGCCTCTGATGCTTAATCATTGACTTTGACTCATCCTCTAAGTGAATCCTGTGCATACACAAGTCTAGAGAAATACCTGAAATGTCATCAAGAGAATAGCCAAGAGCCTTGCGAAACTTGCGCAGCTTGCTTAGCAGTAACGTGAGTTATGTATTATTCAAAGAAGAATTGACAATCACAGGATAAGTGGAATTAGGTCCAAGAAAAGCGTACCTTGGCCCTGCAGGAAGTGGTTTCAAATCAATTTTAGGAGCCCTTTTCTCGCTCCAATCGCTAATCTTTGCAGCTTTCACAAGAATCTTAACCAGTTCCTTAGTAGTTTCCACTTGCAGCACTTGCTCATTAGCGTCCATCATCAAGGCATATCCTTCAGCAACCTCGTCCAAATGCTCAACTTCTGAAGAAATAATCAAGGCTCTTTCCAAAGGATCGGTGAAGCTCATCTCATGAAAGTACTCCTCTGCAAGATGATCCAAAGTGTCTATGTAAAAGGCCATACCATCTATTGTAGGCTTCCTCATTATCTTGTCCATATCGAACTTCATCTCTAAATCGCCTATATTCAAAGTGATCATTCCTCCCTTGACATCTATCATTGCTCCTGCTGTAGCCAAGAAGGGTCTTCCTAAGATAAGAGGATCCTTGGGTTCTTCTCCATATTGCAGAACCACAAAGTCTGTAGGAATCATGCATTCTCCAACTTTAATTGGAACATCTTCAAGGATTCCTTCTGGGATTTTCACCGTTCTGTCTACTAGGATAAGAGAGATCCTAGTGGGTTGAAAATCAGTCATCCCAAGACTGATAACAACTGAAAGTGGCATCAAATTGACGCTAGAACCCAAATCGCACAAAGACCTTGGAAACCTTTCCGTAAAAATTAAGCAATCGAGCACAAAACTTCCTGGATCCATGAGCTTCTCTGGTATTCTATTCTGGATTACTGCACTAACTTGCTCAGAGATCATTGCACAGCCTTCCTCAAGTCCCAAGTTCTTAGTGACCATCTGCTTCACATATCGTTGAATCACTGGAGTGGATCGTATCGCATCGATCAATGGCATCTCAACAAGAATCTTATCCATAATACTCTTGCATATTTTAGCTCCTGCTTAGACTTCTTATCACTCCTTGGATACGGAAGTTTGGATTTGTAGATGTTCTCCTCTGTGATAACCGACGATTTCGCGACTTTTGGACTGATATGGGCATGGTGTCGATCGACACTGGATTGGTGTCGATCAACGCTTGTCTTTGGTTTCGCAATTTCGTCGATTTTTGTCGAAACAGATTCTGACTCAGCTCGGGGTGTCGATCGTTTCTTATCCTTAGCGACGATCGACACTGATTTCGAATCAACAAAATCTTCATCTTTCACTTCGATTAACTCATCGATTGGCTCTGTATCATCACTCTTCTTCAGAATTGGTTCCAGCTTCCTTCTACTATGTGTCATGATAGCCATAACACCCCGTTTCAGATTCGTATCTGTCTTTGATCGAAGAAATCCATCCTGTCTCTTCACTGATTTTGTGGTTTGAGCAACTTGTGTGTCTAGCTTCTTGATGTGTGTGTGTTAAGAGCTTTGAACTTCCCATTCAGATCCCGATACATATCATCCATCTTCCTGTTAAAGGTAACGGTCATCTTTTACTAACCTTTCAGGATTTGCTCAAGCATTAACTTTACATCACTATCCGAAGACTTAGCAGGAGGAGTCTGATAAAAAGAAGCACTGTAGTTTCTAGTATAGTTACTGCTCTGGAACGGCTTCTAAAACTCATTCTTCTGGTACTATGGGCTTGAAGGTCTCTGGTAGTTGATGTTGTAGTTGCTCTGGTAGCCTCTGTTCCCTTGTTGGTTGCCAAACTTCTAAAAACCAGAGCCATTGATGTAGTTGACATCTTCTTCTTCATTCCTAACCTCTGGATCAAAAGTCTCGACTTCCTGAGCAAAGTGGACTGTCTTCTTCCCGGCTAGAAGATCATGCATTGAGTCCAGTTTCTTGGTGACTATCGCGAGCTGATTGTTGTTGACATTCTGACCAAGATGGTTCCTCTCGTAGTCGACGTTCTTGGTGCTGGTACTATTAGCCAGATTCTTTATCAGTCGTATGGCAGCCTCTGGAGAATTCGTGTTGAAATTCCCATTGCTCGCAGCATCTAGAGTCACCGAGTATGGCACTGCTATTTCTCTGAAAAAGATACTTAACAGCTGATTCTCACTGAAACCGTGATGTGGACAATCTTTCTGATAACCCTTGAACCTGTGCCACACAACCTTTAAAGCCTCGAAGTTGTCTTGTTTGAAGTTAGTGATCTTAGCTCTAAGGTCTTCAGAATTAGCATCATCAAAGAAGTTGCTTAAGAAAGCATTCCTTGCATCTTCCCATGTAGTGAGCGATCCTGGTGGGAGTGTCTTGAGCAAGTGCTTTGCTTCCCCATGAAGAGAGTAAGGGAAAAGCTTACAGTACAAGTAGTCCTTTGAAACTCCATTTGCTTTGATATTGGACGCTAGATCTTCGAACCTCTCGATATGATCCATTGGATTCTCATGAGGGAGTCCACAAAAAGGATCTTGAGCTACCAGAGAAAAGAAGGCAGGCTTCAGCTCAAAGTTATTTCTCTGGAAATGTGGTGGATGAATCGCAGATCTGTTAGAGTAGAACTGCTCTGGACGGTTATAACCTCCCAAAGTCGTACCATGATCCACGTTCTGAACCTGGTGTCGATCGACACCTGTTGGTGGGTGTCGAGCGACACCAGCGTTCTGATTCTACGCAGCCACTTCGACAATTGCATTCCCTTCATCATCGATCCTGGCTCCTTCTTGATTGTATCTCAGCCCAGCTCTATCACGGAATACCCCTTCTTCTCCTGGAACCGGTAGTAGCACTAGTCTGTCTCCCATCATAGCTTCCTAAACTGCTTTTCTGTTTGTGCGTTCTAAGAGAGCTAACGTATCAAGATTGAATCCAACTAATTCCTTGTCTATATTGTTTCTAGTAATGTGTCTTGGCATGCACCTGAAACGCAAAACAAAAAGCAAACAAAGAGAAACTAGTTAGTAGTTTAAAAACAAAAATAAAAACTTAGTCGAAATTCCACTAATTGAAATTCTAATGGTGATTTCAAATCCCGGGCAACGGCGCCAAAATTTGATAGGCTCAAATTTAACTTTGAGCTACACTCTCAAATTAAGAGATCGTATAATACTTAGGGATCGAATCCACGAGGAAAAGAAGCACTCAATAAAGTTCCAAATTCAAATTAAGCTAAGAGAAATATGATTAACGTATATTAAGCAATTAAAACTAAACAGATGATGATTATGGTTCTTTTAAATTCAATAAAACGAAGCGCTAGGCATCGGGTATTCGCAGGCATGACTTTAAATCAAAGCACTAAATTACTGTCGGGATATTTATTAGAAACCGTTCTAGAACTCGAAAACGATTGTAAAACTAATCAACTTTCGTTGCAAAAGCTATCTATAACTAAATCCTAGAAAACCAAATTTCTTTGCGAGTTCTATAAAATTAATCAAGCATTAACGAGCAGTTTTGACTTGTTCACAAAATAACTAAGCCAAATTTCTTTGCAAATAATAATTTTGCTTACCTATGATATTATTCCAGATAACTAATAATGCTTTCGCATCTATCAATTAACCTATGATATCTAAATCAGGGTGATAAAGCCTAAAACAGAATTAAAGCTATCAAGGTGAAGAACATAAATTAGATTGATCCCAACAGTAATATAGTTCTTAACAATTTATCATCAGCCTTTGAAAAACCCTAAACCTAACTAATAGATTACTCAGACATAATGATTGAAACAAGCATAATAACTGAATAATATTGCATTAAAGAGATAGAGTAAAAGATACAAAAGGGTTCGAAGAAATCTCTGAAAAGAGTCTGAACTTGTCTTCTAAAAGCTCTGAATCAATCTCTTGCTAGGTCTCAATAGAATAAAAACATAGCCTAAACAATGGCTTAGAAAACATATATATATATATGGTCAAAAAACGTATTGGGCCGGACTTGTAATTTAATAGAACTTCTTGGCATAAACGGAAATTCTTCAAACTTCCTATTTTTGCTTGTCACGATCGGGTGTCGATCGACACCCAGAGATGGTGTCGATTGACACCAAGAATGGATTTCCAATCCGACTTGAAATCTTCAATAACTCATTCCTCTTTGCTCCAAAATGCTCCAAATCTACAAGTTATGCTCCAATTGCCTCTAAACCTGTAAAGACTCTAAAACCATACGAAAACACCAAAAAGACACTAAAAATGGACTTATATCATGACTAAAAACGGGTAAAAACCATGATATATCAGAATCCATGGGGATGAACAGAAATTACAAAGATTACCAAAGCAAGGAAAGCCCGGAAAGTTTCTCATTGGTGACCACTAGTGAAGAGTGAGAACTATTACCGGCCCGTGAGATTTTGATGTCTCAAGCAAAAGAAAATTTAAAGCGCAATAACTTACACTATTTGAAAAATTAAAATCTAAAAGACCATATGTGTTACTCGAACTCTTCACACTAAACCTAAATAAAAGCCACCAGACCACTAAGCTAAACTCGATTTTCAAAATTTGATGCCCGAATTCAAAACATATTATCTTGATGTCTAAAGTACAAGCTTCATGTGTTTTAGGTCAGGACCGACCTGGTGAAAACGGTCGTCAGATCGGAAGCCTGGACCCGAGAAAGAAGGAGACAACACTACTCACCAAGAGGAGAAGACAATCGACGGTGCAACTTCACATTGAGCTTCAAAAAGAGCTTCAAATGGATTTTCACATGGAATTTTGCAAGAAATTTCGCAAACGCATTTGGACAGAGTTTTATATAAGCTATTGTTTCCTTATTGTCATTCATGAACCTTTGGTATTGTGTTTTAAAACATTGGTGTTTTAGGAACATTATGGATTTTAAAAACGTTATGACCAAAGGTAATCCAAGTTTAACGATGTAGAACATAGTTACTAGCACCGCTAGCACAAACCAACAGAGACAAAAAAAAAAAAAAGGTTCTTTTTGTACATAGATAATGCAGTAATTAAATTTTTAGTGGAAAGTATAAGCAATTTGTGGCTAAATTAAAAAGATTGGTGTTTTCTGGTCATTTCTCAAAATTTAATTTCCATTATGGCATTTTGAAGGTGTAGTATATAGAAATTTAAATGGATTTGAGTTTTGATGAATTTTATATGATTTTTAACTAAGAGATCCTTTGAAATCTCTACAAAATTTATTGAAATTACTGAAAATCTAATTCTTCGTATTTTCAATATAGTAGATTTGAATGTACGTTTCTAAATCACTAATATAACTAGATTTTGACCCACGCCAAACGTGTAAATATAAATTTCAGTTTATTGTATAGTAAAAATATATTGTTTTGAATCATACATACCAAAAAGATATTGGATAAATGATTATGTCCACTAAAAATTGAATCTTGAATGTCAGGTATTACATTTTAAATGTATACAAAATATAAAATAAAAGAAATTGATATACAATAACAAAACCAAAAAGCGAACATTCTCTTATAATATATGACGAAAAATGTACTTGAGTGATATATATCCTATATGTACAAAAACAAACTTTTTTAATAACTGTATCAAAAGTTTTTAAACCAAACTTTATCACAGACCAAAATACTACTACATAATTGAGTTAAATCGGTTTGAGTTTCTCAATATGGTAATGAATTTGGTAAGTATATATTTTTGTCATCAATGTTCCACATATATTAAAGATATTTAAAATATGTAAAGATTTCCACCATGATAAATTGAAATATTTTGATTGGTTGATTTAATTAATGTCTTCTTTAAGTTTCTCTTTGAACGACATCTAGGATTAATGTTACTAAGACTCTCTTTGAATGACACATGGAATTTTAAATTTTTAATATTTCCTCAATTAATATATATAGGATAACAAAGAATTCATGATTCATGATTCAATCTTATTATATTTTATGATAAATTAAACAAAGCACTACTACATATGCTCAAGTTTGAATACACCGTTTTTGAGTTACCACCACTAACATTGGTTTAAGTAGTGGGACGATATTAAACCGTGATTGCAAATAAATATACATATCCGGTTCACTTCTGTTCTGAAAATTATATCGTCTTCGAAAAATCGATTCACTTCCTGAGATTTCTAGGGTTACTCTCTAAGAAACGCATAGAGAAAGAGAAGCAATTATCAATCTCTAGGTTACGAATTTCAGATCAGAATCCTATCAACCATGCCGCGCCACAGAGAGGAAGACGATGATGTCGACGAAGAATACGACGGTACGGAATTAGAGGAGGAAGACGAGGATGAGGAGGAGAGAAGTAACAGTCGCGGCGGCGGAAGCTCGAGGCGAAAGAGGGGAAGATCTAGTTTCATTGATGATTTCGCCGACGAAGATTCCCAGGAGGAGGAGGAAGATGATGACGAAGATTATGGTAGTCGGGCCGGAAAAGGTGGAGCAGCGAAGAAAAAGAAATCCTCAGCTTCAATCTTCTTAGACATAGATGCTCAGGTCGACGACGAGGAAGAAGAAGAAGAAGAAGAAGGAGAAGACGGTAAGTAGTGTTCTCTTCCCCATTCTGATATGTTATCTCAACGCCGAAAATTCGTGTTATCGCTACCAATTTAGCTACTCACTGGAAATTTTAATTAGCAGACTTCATAGATCGTGGACATGATCTTCCCGATGAGCGTGTTGAAAGACAGTATCACGATAGGAGGTTTCTTTCCCGTGAGGATAATGACGAGGATGTGGAAGATCTCGAGAGAAGAATTCAGGAGCGGTTCTCTAGGCATCATGAAGAATACGATGAAGAAGCAACAGACGTGGAGCAACAAGCCCTTTTGCCATCAGTTCGTGATCCTAAATTGTGGATGGTGAAATGCGCGGTAGGGGTTTTACATAAATTGGCTTGGAAATTACATGTTTTACTCTGTGATACTTGGAATTGATTCTCCTTATATTTTTCCCATTGCAATGTCAGATTGGCCATGAAAGGGAGGTTGCCGTTTGTCTTATGCAAAAATTCATAGACCGGGGATCAGAATTACAGATTAGATCGGTTGTTGCCCTTGACCATCTTAAGAACTATATATATGTTGAAGCAGACAAGGAAGCTCACGTGAGAGAGGTATTTGATGGTTGCCCTATACACTAGATATTTATCTTGAGCACCTTTGATTGTGTTCGTTAGAGTTGTGACTGGGTGTGAAGACAATGTTTATGTTGTTTCTTAGGCAATCAAGGGCATGCGGGGTATATATGGTAACCAGAAGATCACACTTGTCCCTATAAAAGAAATGACTGATGTCCTTTCTGTTGAAAGCAAGGCAATCGATCTGTCTCGGGATACCTGGGTTAGAATGAAACTCGGGACCTACAAAGGTGATCTTGCTAAGGTATGAATCTCCTTCATGTGTTGTCGATGGTAAAAACTATCTATAGCCTGCTGAAATGCAAGTCCTTTGCAGGTGGTGGATGTTGATAATGTTCGTCAGAGGGTCACAGTCAAGTTAATCCCAAGAATTGATCTGCAGGCTCTAGCGTCTAAGCTGGTATGGATTCAAGTCTATGCTTAAGGAAATGATGGTGCTATTTGTGTTTGGTATAGAGTAATTGTTAAACTTAGCCTGTTACTGGACATTAGTACGACTGTCCTTGCATTCCAATGTTTTTAAGTGTACTCGAGTCATGTAAACCATACAATTATTTTGGCACACTTATGCTTCACTAATTGCAGGATGGAAGAGAAGTTGTGAAGAAAAAAGCCTTTGTTCCACCTTCACGTTTCATGAACATTGATGAAGCTAGGTACTTTGTTTGCAGCTGTTATTTGCGCATTAAATTTATAAAGCTTATTATGGAGAATTTTTTTAGTTCTGGACTTTGAAAATTTGTTACATGCTTATAGGGAATTGCATATACCTGTTGACCGTCGGCGTGATCCCATGACGGGCGATTACTTTGAAACTATTGATGGCAATCTTTTCAAAGATGGTTTCCTGTACAAAACAGTATCATTGAAGTCCATTGTTGCTCAGAATGTCACACCAACTTTTGACGAACTTGAAAAATTCAATAAACCTAGTGAAAATGGAGAGAGCGACTTTGGTGGCCTGTCAACTTTATTTGCAAACAGAAAGAAAGGTCATTTCATGAAGGGTGATGCTGTAATTGTTATCAAGGGGGATCTAAAAAATTTAAAGGGTTGGGTCGAGAAAGTAGATGAAGATAATGTTCTTATTAAACCAGAAATGAAAGGTCTCCCTGTAAGCATCCTTACTCTTTGGCTTTTCGTAACAGCTTGCATGTTTCTAAAATTATCCAGCGAGAAAAAATCTGAGCATGACACTTGTGTTGCAGGACCCTCTTGCTGTCAATGAGAAAGAGCTCTGCAAGTACTTTGAACCTGGTAATCATGTGAAGGTTGTTTCTGGGACTCATGTAGGAGCAACAGGCATGGTTGTCAAAGTCGATCAGCATGTGCTTATCATTCTATCTGACACAACCAAAGAACATGTAAGCCAACTGTTGTATATGGATCGAGGTCATGTCTTAGTAGTAGGGAAACTAAAGCCCAAAAGAATATACTTGTAGGTCCGTGTCTTTGCTGATCATGTTGTTGAGAGCTCAGAAGTGACAACTGGTGTTACTAAAATAGGGGACTATGAACTTCATGACCTTGTGCTTCTGGAGTAAGTGGAATGCCTAATCACCTTGAAGTAATGCATATTTCTCATTTACACTTGTATGAACGCTTTATTTATTTGATGCAGTAACATGAGCTTTGGAGTAATTATACGACTAGAGAATGAAGCTTTTCAGGTAAATTGTCAACTTTCCGAGGGTACAATTATCATCAAGTCTATGTGTAACTATTAGAATTTGAAATGTTCTTTTGTTATAAACTCTCAGTGGATCTAGGAATAACTCTGTTTTAATGTCCATAGGTTCTTAAAGGGGTTCCTGACCGACCAGATGTTGCTCTTGTCAAACTCAGAGAAATCAAATGCAAACTTCAGAATAAATTCGGTGGGCAAGATCGTCACAAAAATGCGATTTCTGTGACAGATGATGTCAGAGTCTTGGAGGGCCCTAGCAAAGTGAGTACCTTTACTGTCTGGTTGGTGTTGGTTACCATGCTCAACTTCACTGATCTCATTTCAATTAATTTGTATCTGATAGGGTAAACAAGGTCCTGTGAGGCATATTTACAAAGGAGTCTTATTTATATATGACCGGCATCACCTCGAGCATGCTGGATTTATCTGTGCTAAAAGTACATCATGCATTGTTGTTGGTGGTTCACGTTCTGGTACTAATGGAAATGTAAGCATCATCTCTTTGTGATGTGGCCATTTGTTTTTTGTTGCGTGTTACTGTAGCTTCACCTAATCTAGCAAATTTTCTACACTAGGGTCGTGATTCCGTTTCAAGGTTTGGCAATTATAAGGCACCTCCAGTACCGTCATCTCCAAGTAGATTTCAACGTGGAGGCATGGGACATAACTGTATGTTCAGATATTTCTTTTTTGAATCGATGGTATATCTTGTCTAGGTATAGTTGTACACACTCTTATTTGTATCTTTCAATGCAGCTGGGGGGAGGCATTGGGGTGGAAGAGGAGGGAGAGGAGGGAGAGGAGGGAGAGATGATACTTTGTTGGGTACTACTGTTAAAATCCGTCTAGGACCTTTCAAGGGATATAGGGGACCTGTAGTAGAAGTGAAAGGAAATCATGTGCGTGTAGAACTCGAGATGAAGATTGTGACAGGCAAGTTCTTGTATTCACTTCTCCACATGTGAGTTGTTGCATGTTGGATGATTCTAGCAATAGTTGTATATGCAGTTAAGCGGGAAGAAATATCAGATAAGGTGTCTGTGACAACGCCGTCTCGGTAATATACTAATTTATCTCATTGGTTAATTTTGACTTTAATCATCATATATGGTACGCTGATTATATCATATGTACTATACAGAGATACATCTCGGTATAGTATGGGAAGTGAAACACCCATGCATCCTTCCCGGACTCCACTTCATCCTTATATGACTCCAATGCGGGATTCTGGAGGTTTGTTTGCTAGCTCTTTCACGGCTTAAGATCCAATAAGTATTCATTTTTGTATGGTGCTATGACACCTCCTCTGTAATATATACCATTGACATAGCTCTTTGGTGATGTTATGTAAATTTCAGCTACACCGATCCATGATGGAATGAGGACACCAATGCGTGATAGAGCTTGGAATCCTTACACGCCTATGAGTCCACAGAGGTAAGTTTGTTGCCGCGTATATAGTTTCGGAAGTTGATCTCCCTTTAATGTTGTATTGATTTTGCATCATTGTGAGACTGTCGGTTTCTGTTATACAAAATATTAGTACTGATTCAATATTCCCAGAAATTCTTAACACATTTCAAGAATGGTAAATCTTGATTGAGGAATAAACTTGTACATCTCTGAAATTATCGTTGTTATGGCATCAGGGATAACTGGGAAGAGGGAAATCCAGCATCTTGGGGAACGAGTCCTCAATATCAGGTAAGAATCATCCATCTATGGTTTTGCATTCAAACCATACAGAGTGTAATTGGCTTTAAAATATCTCTGACATGTGTAGTCTTGTGTTGATTGCGAGTTAAAATTGATTGTTAGACACTTTGTTTTCAGCCGGGAAGTCCTCCTTCACGGGCATATGAAGCACCAACTCCTGGCTCAGGATGGGCTAGTACTCCTGGTGGTAGTTACACAGATGCGGGGACACCTAGAGATCATAGTTCAGCCTATGGTAAGATGCTTGTAATCATTTTCAAAATGTTGACTGTTCTTACTTGGCCAGTCTTTTTCTCACATACCTTGTCATGCAGCTAATGCTCCAAGTCCTTACCTTCCATCTACACCTGGGCAACCCATGACACCAAGCTCAGGTTCCTACCTACCTGGAACTCCAGGAGGACAACCTATGACTCCTGGAACTGGCCTCGATGTCATGTCTCCTGTTATAGGTATTGTCTATTGTTGGGGTATAGATTGTAGTCACAAGGAAAAATGTCTAGTTTTTCTGCATAGTCCACCATGCATCTCTCGTTTCTCAATCCCCCCCATCCCCCTATTTACCCTTATTTAACTCACCGCATCATAGACAATTAGTTGCCTTTTCATTTAGCTTATTGTATATGGCACAGGCGGGGATGCGGAAGCATGGTTCATGCCTGATATTTTGGTTGATGTACACAAGGGAGGGAAGAAGGATGTGGGCATCATCCGTGATGTTTCGGTATGTCTTTCACCTTTGACCAACTCCAGTTTTTATTAAAATAAAAAAGTACTAGTCATGAAGTAAACCAGGAGAAAAATCAATTATCAAAGTTACATAATAGAGAAGACTGTTGACTTTGGTTGCACTTTTCATGAGAGAAAATTCTGTAAAAGCTGTTTAAGTTGAACCTTTCTAGAGCCATCATTCTTCTTATGTGCTATTTTTTGCAGGATGGGACATGTAAAGTGTCTCTCGGGTCCAGCGGTGAAGGTGACACTATACTGGTTCTCTCAAGCGAACTGGAGATAGTGCCTCCGAGGAAGAATGACCGTGTGAAAATCGTTGGCGGCCAATATCGTGGTTCTGTTGGTAAGCTGATTGGAATTGACGGGTCAGATGGTATCGTGAAGATAGAGGATAATCTTGACGTCAAGATTCTGGACCTGGGCATATTAGCCAAGTTTGTTGAACCGTGATAGTTCCAAAGGATCCAGTATATTGTAATGTTTAAGCTTTCTCTATAGTTTATAAAGATGAACTTTGAACCTTCTTACTTCCAATGATGTGCTTTTTTATTGCAACTTGCTACGGATTGCACTTGGCGAAAAGAAAGTATGCTCTTCTTTTCTTTTCTTTTAGTTTTAGGATTTTTGATTGCCTTGCTTATTTTCCTACCTATCACAAATTGAAGAAACTAACGACTGATGGGAAAAATGTATGAAGTGAATCTTAAAATGAAACTTTTAAAAGATGATTGTGTGTACGGGTATGAAAAAGTATAAAAGAATAAAATGAATTTTAATATTTAATGATGTGAGATGAGACCGAAGATTATAGCACACCATTATCTACAAATCTTCATGATTGTTCAAATCTATCGTAGGCACAATTATAGGCTTTCTCAATCATGTTAACAAAAACTTATTAGGCTTGGAGCTCCAACAGTTCATCTGCCAAATTTTAACATTTACGTCTCATTATACTCGCTTTGTTTCAGTGCCATCATGGTTCTACTGGTTTTTTGTTTTGTTTTTGAACATTATAACCACAACAACATTAATTAAAAAAAAAACCCATAGATTTTGAAATGCATGATAGAGTTTGACAGTGTTCTTATAAATTCAATACAATAACTTTCTATCTAATTGTTACAAAAACAACAAAACGCAAAAAGATAGTTAACAAAAAAGGTGAAACTGTGTATAATTCAAAAAAAAAAAGGTGAAAATATCTTGAATCAGAACGAAACATAGCTTCTTTTTTTTTTTGCGAGGGAATCAGCTAAAACATTTACTACCCTTGAAATGTGATGAAAAGAAATAGACTCAAAACTTCTAGCAAGAATTGATATGTCACTAAGAATACCATGTAGTTTGGAAATCGTGGAGCCGTTGTTGATTGCTCGAATTAGTTGTAAGGAATCGGATTCGACCGATATAGACCTTATTGCATCCTGCGCAGCTTGGGATAGTGCTGCTCTAATGGCTAACCCTTCCGCCACTAAGGGACAGTCCACATTGCTCATACCTGCTTCAAAATTCCTTCGAATCTTAAGCTCTTGGTGCTCAATTGTCCAGCCAAGACCTGCAGATTGTATATCTTCACGCCATGCCGTTTACGTAGCCCTTGTATCTTCGAATACATGCAAAACATATACAAAACTGACCCTAAGGGAAATGGTTGGAAACACAAATTAAGATATGATACTTGGCAAAAAAAAAAAAAAACTTAGCAAAACAAATTAAGAGATGATATGGACAAACTATAAATACCTTAGAGCTTATTTTGGGAGATGAAAAGTTGCAAGTGTCAAGGAGAAGCATAACTCGTAAATGTCCCGAAAACTGAAAAGGAGAAGCAAGAGCTGATGAGAGTGTGTTGCAGAATCATGAATATCAAGATATTTGGATATAAATATCAGTCATTTACCTTTAGTCTCTCAATTTTGTTGCTCAAAAATTGAATCTTCTCTGTGTCTTCGACAACAAATTCCTTAACTGTGGATTTGCTTCTTCAATTACTATTTGAGCCGCCTCTGGTTCCTTTATGATCATTGCAGTAGCTTCTTTCAGTTGCAATTATATGGTATGCTAAGCTTTTAAAACCTTTGCAATTTCTTTCACCCTTGCCTACGTACTCAAGACCACTGTTGATAGGCAAAACAATAACAAAATAATCCAAATTTATAAACTAAGTTTGCAGGCCACAATATGTAAATTAGTTTAACCTAAAGATATTTTCAAAAGAGAAATCGACATTTGAGTGACCCGTAATCGCTTCTCCAATTGCAAAAGCCATGTATGATCTTCCATCTGCTTCTCCAATTTATTCTTGGCATTTCTTAGAGCACCGGTTTCTCTTGCAGCCTAAATCAATATAAATATGGAAGTAACTAGCTGAGAAAAAAAAAAATTTGTAGAACATTTGAAGGTCTCTTCTAGCATGTTTGCACATCCAATCATACTGAGTGGCACCTCCAGCCATATTGAGTTGCTATTGCCGCCTTCCGAAGTCTCCTATAATATCGATATGCTTGGTGACCATGCCAATGAGCTAGTGAAAACGAAAGGATAAAAAAAGTATCTGTCTATTTCTGTCTTTTGGAGAAGAGAATATAGTTTTCTGTCACCAGTATGGAAAATGTAACCTGAAATAGCAAAACAACACAATGAGTAGCTTGCAATCATCCAAGTGAGAGGCTCTACGAATATATAAGCACATATGAAACAACCAGATTTTTTTTATTTTTTTTTTTAACTATACATTTCTACTACGGAAACATAAACATTTAAACCAATTTAATACTCCAATAAATCCATAAATAAATAAATCCTTTAAACCAATTAAATTCAATGTCAAATTCAAAAAAAAAACAATGCTAGCAACCTAAACAACTGGTTCGCTAGACTAAACAATTAGACACTAGACCCTATCATCCTCTTCTCTCGGCCTCGATTCCACGATCACACTTTCCTTTAACTGCAACACATGAGAATAAGAGTTGCGTAAGTATTTCATAAATACTTAGTAAGTTGCTCATCCCGCCTACCGGCGTAACAAGCAGGCTCAGATTAAACGATCAAACAACAGGATCAACCAAACCAAAACAAAACATTTCAAGAATCCACAATTCTCGAGACAGAACAACTCTTGTCGAGCGACACAAGCAATGTGTCGATCGACACGACAACAACACTCGTGTCGCTCAACACGCCTCTGTGTTGCACCAGAATCGTGAAAATCCTCACGTTACACGAATCCGGCGAACATGAGTCGCTTCCCTGCAGTAAAACACGACATATACGAGTATCCAATCCACAACCAACATATAAATCATCATCAAACAATCCACAATACCAATCAAATCACAAAACAACACTGAATATCCTCATTGCCTAGAAACCGCGGTGACAACTTACCTCGGGTTAAAAGGAATGAAAGGTTTCAGATTTAGAACGGAGAAACCACACGATTCTGACCCTCTAGACTCGGAAATCACCACTACACCGCAAGGAAATGCTCAAGAACTCGAATGACACGGTTTCGGGAGAATTTATTTGCAACAATTCTCTCAAAACACAAATCACTCTCTCTAACTATATAACTTATGATCCTTTTTCTCTCCTCCCCTCGCAGCCACCAATGACACGAGTTTATAAACTCAAACCTAGGGCTTCACTCCCCTAAACCGATCAAAAACCGTAATTAAAAAGTTAATTACCCGGTTCAGAAAATGTAAGTATCGAGCGACACTAAAGGCTGTGTCGATCGACACTAACAAAAATCCTCGTGTCGATCGACACACTCCATGTGTCACTCGACATGACCACCAGAATTCACAGTTTTGGTTCGCGGATGTTACAACATAACTTATGATCTTGTTGTGAACACTTTCGTTCATGTTTGCGAACATGACATCAAGCTCTATATCAACCTTACGTAGGGTATGATGCAACACTTGCTCCTCATGAAATGCACTGGTACGTACGCATTACCATTATCTTGCTATATAAATAACCTGAAATAGTAAAATAACACAATAGTCCAATGTTATCAGATTTATGATCAAAATTAATGACATATAAAGGAATCACAAAATTAGTCACATAACCAACTTCAGCGTCTTTTTCTCATTTAATGTTTGGTTGACAAACATTCAACATGGATTGTTCATGTGAAAAAGGTCAGAACCTATAAACATTTAGACGGAAGCGCTTGTAAATAAGAAATATGTATATAATTGAACTTACAGATATCCGGCATCCTTAAGGGCCTGAAGATGGTACTACAGATATTTGGAGCAGCATCTTCTTCTATCATTAGGTATTGCTGGATTACATTAGACATGTTCATTAGATTAAATATGTTGTACATGTTAATAAATAAATAACAAAAAAAAATAACATACCACCCGTGAATTGAGGGGGAAAACCTGGTCCTGGCCTGAAAAAGGAGAACACCACGTAAGGCAGTACCTCATTCCACTCATGCCGTTGTAGTATGGTTCTTCCGAAGAGGGGTGCCTACAAGAAAAAGAGGTAACATTAGTTGTAGTTATAACATTAAAAAGAATGAAAAAAAGAAAAATGCAAATAACACTAACTTGTCTCCTTATGATTTGAGAATTAACTGTCCAAATGAGTCTCTACACATGCATAAAAACAATACATTATAAAAACCAGTGATTGAAATATCAGTTATGTATTTTGTTACTCTAAAAATGTGATTGTAATATAATTGTAAAATATAATCTTATAAAAATTACAAATGATTTTTTTGACAAAATTTTTTTTACAAATGACAATAACATTACCGTATTATTTCATAGATACATGCGGTTGTGATAGAATCAAACATGTTAGAAGTAGGAAATTTTCTTTAACTCTAGTTTTAAAAAAATGTATATGAAGGTGAAGATTCCACAAAGAGAAGTTCTGATTTGAATTGAAGAGATAATAAAAACTGAATTGTCAAATTATTATGAACTGAAAACTTTTAAATCAAAAATTAAGTACAAGGACATTCAACATAAATAAAAAGATTTCAGATACCTAATTTTTAGTTATGAAAGACCATGTCATAATTTATGGGATGCAATGTCATAATTTATTTCATAATTGTGGAGTTGACACCAATGATTTGGGATTCGAACAGAGAAGAGTTATTCGGACAAGTTGAGAGATTGATGAATCCATTGTAACCAAAAGAGGACATGTAGAGAACATAGTCTTCAAGGCCCAAGTCATGGTTTTGCATCTTTCTCTGGATTCACAATTCCTCCTGAGAGTAGTAAGTTTTTCGTTTTGTCTATTTCTATTGCTTTCCAGCCAAATTGGTTGCCCGACACACCATACCAATGGAGAACTAAGGCTTTTAGTGTTTAATTTTAGGATAATTGTACTACTTGTTTCCAACATTAACATAGTAATATAGATTTTCTTTAATGGGTTTTCGATCAAATTCTTCAATTTTCAAAACAAATCGGATCACATAAAAAAATTGTCACTACAAAGGAATCGTAGAATTTATTTCCTAAATTCCACAACTCACATTCCACTCATTCTTTTTTTTCTTTTTTTTTTGTCGACAGTTCATTTTCATTTCATAAATCCCGAAGGCCCACATATAAAAGAATTTGGATATTACACCTTGAATAATAAAGCCCAATTACAAACAATGTCTTCTAACTAAAGATAAGGATTAAGGTGCATGGAAGTCACGTATTGATGATTCAAGGTGGAAATGGATTGGTCGCCGTTGTTGACAATTTCCGGAGATTGAAATTCCATTTCTTCGCTGTTGAAACTAAAACTTGATACTCAACATTCACCACCGACCATTAACTCCAATCTCCTGCATAAACTCTTTTTGCATCTCTAAATTAAGCTTATGATAACTTCTTCTAACTTCACTGAAATAATCTCCGATCATCTAAATTCCATGACCACCCTCATGACCAACCGGTCCATAATAGAGGAATCAGGGGATAAACAGAAATCCCCGCCATAGAAGAGATGATATCCATGATGAGAAGAAAAAGTTGAACCAAAAGATTTAACAATAACAAACACAAATCTGAAAAAGAGTTTAAATCGACGGGATTTAGAATCCAATAAACGAAAACTGAAAATCCGAACAGCGCCGGAAAAGATATCCGATAAAATGGAAGTAAAATCCGATCTACAAGATCGGAATCCAAATCGGATATGCCGAACTTATATCTAAACACGATCTAATCATAACCGAAAAGACCGGAAACTATCTACATAACCACGGTGTCGGAAAAGATCCGGTCATCGGGTTAAAATCAGCGATTTCCCTTTTCTTTTCTTTTTTTTTGTGAGAAGGAGGATACTTTAAGAGAGAAAGAGTGTGTGTTTAAGATGTGTATGAACATTCCACTCATTCAAATGATGTTTTCAAAACAAAAAATATCCCATTCCATTCCACATTTTACATATATATAAAAATTATACGTGAAAATTCCATGTCAGCAGTCAAAAGTCAAAACCAAAAAATACAAATTAGGTCAGAAATGTAATAAAAACCATGAAAATGGAAATTACAGGATTTTTAACCAAAAAAGAGATCTTTGTTTGCTGTTTCTCCAAATTCGATCATTACTGGAAAGTGCGACCACGACATTGGTCGTGGAGGGAACAAGTTTTTAAAGTCTCCCGATTCGACCGGAACACGTTCCAAGCTTCTTCTTCTTCTTCTTCTTCTTCTTCTTCTTCTTCTTTGATCAATCAAATCAATTCCTCAATCGGAGACGACGACGATGGAGAGGTCGGCGTCTGTGGACGGCCGTTATGGTGGCAACCAGTTTTATTCTCCATCCTTCTCTTCCTCTTCTTCCCTCAGACATGTCAACTACAGGTAATCGATTCGTACTTGTATTGAATCTTTGTTTAAGGGGTTTGATTGTTTATTGTGTTTTGATCATATATCTTGTTTTTGTTGGTGAAATCTGGGATTAGTCTTGGTTTAGGGTTAAAAGATCTCTGATTTAGGGTAATGATCTACATCGACACAGAACCCTTGTTTTTATTTTCATTTTTTGGCAAAAGAACTATGAAAAGATTTGGTAAATTCTGAGACTTTCGTATTTAGCTTGGTTCTATGACTCGTTTAAGGCAATCATGTGAATCATGAATATGGTTTGCTAGATAGTGATTGTTATGTGGATTGTCTATGAATCTTCAGTTTGTTGGTGTTGTGTTCTTTAGTGAATTAACTTAAGACTCTCCAACATTCACTTTCTTGCAGTTGTGGATCTTGCGGGTACGAATTGAACCTCAGCTCTACGAATCGGATCACATCATCAATCGGATCAAAGTACGGGAAATCCATCAAGAGTGGAATCATATCCTTCTTCAACATCGACGAGGGTAGATTCAGTCAGGTCGATGAGTTCCAATGCATGCCTCACTTCTCCAAATACTCTTGGGGTTTGTTCAGACGCAGAACTAAGCTCCTATGTCGCAAATGTAATAATTATATCGGCAATGCTTCTCAGGAGAAGACTTCCGGATACGCACTTGTAACGCAGAACTCTACTTCGCCAAAGAATGGTGTCACTGGTAATACTGTAAACAAGTATGATATCAGGATTCGTGCGCTTCAGCCCTCTTCGACTCTCCCTTCATTGTGAGTGCATCTTGTACTACTACTAGTGTACATACCCGACGATATTGGAGAACATCTTTAGTTGTATCGTCTAGGTATTGTTTTGATAAGTTGGGGTTTGGCTTTTCAGTTGTATAGTAAGAACAATTTGCCTAAGTGAGTTTCATTTGCTCATCATATTCATCATTTTGTGTTTACCAATTTATTCAAACAAAAAGTTAGTGTTGAACCATCCAAATACTGTATGTATGTTTTGATAGAGAAATTTTAATTTGAAATGTATATTTTTACCCTCATCATCATTTTGTAATAACACATCACTTCACTACATTTTTCTGCTGTTAAAGTTCAAAACCTAACAAAGTCTCTGGAGCACAAACTCAGAAATCATATATAATAATAATAACATAAAATAGAATCACACATGATTCAAAGGTCAAATTCCAGATGGTCTTCCAGGTGCACCATTAGTACCTTGAGGATTGCTATTATTACCAGCACCTTCCTGCGATCCTCCGAACATCTGCATCATTGATCGTAATGCACCTGATATCTCTTCGGGCATTTGCTCCCCAGCTCCGAGATCTATGTTGATATTTCCGCCTACACGAATCTCAGGCTCATCCAAACCATTTGTGTTACCATCTTCTCCTCCCTCGTTACTGTGGGAATGATTTCCCGGGAATGCGTTTCCTGCCATGTTCATGAACATGCTCATCAAGTCGGCGTTTAAAGGCATTGAAAACTGAGACGGTATTCCCTGGCCTCCCATATCCGGTTCTTGATTGTGACCTGTGCTCGTATTCTGCTCTTCCAACAACACAAAAATATTAGTTCCTTTGTATTATCGCCTTATTATTTCTAATATATGAGATGGCTCAGAGGTATAGCTACCTGACCGCGTCTCTGTCGTTGCTGTTCTTCACTTAGTTTTAGCTCAGACACCTGTGTTTGCAACATGTCAATATTGGACTCTCATAGAAGTTACAAAATATGACCATATAAAACAAATATGTAATTCAAAAAAGGAAACCGACCCTGATATTTTCTTTCACAGATTCATTATGCGGATCCAATTGCAAAGCTGCCATGAGTGTAAGGAAAAAGTTACAGAGAATATGTGTTAGCTAACTTGGAGAAGCAAGGTTCTAGCCCTTTTCTAAAGTAGTCGACCATGAGAGGAATATGCTAAGTTAACCAAGAAGTTGACATTAATTCTAAGAACAGAAATATATACCTTTCTTAAATCCTTTCTCAAGAGCATCGGCATACTTTCCTTGAGCATAATATGCTAACCCAAGACGACTGTATGCCTTGCTATAATTGGCATCAATCTCAATGGATTTAAGACAGTCCTTAATTGCTTCTGAGCATCTGTTGATCTGGGTATATGCAGCAGCCCTGATAAAGGATTTTTAGAAAACAAAGTCGATCATTGGAAAATTGTGAAACCTAACCATGTCACCATCAGATTATAAAGGAAGCAAACCGCCAAATAGCTAAAACATTAAGTGTTCAGATACATAAAGTTGAAGACTTATCACTCACCTGTTGCAGTAGAAAATAGCGTTCTTATCCGAGAGTGCAATAGCAAAAGAATACAGCTCGATTGCCTCCTGATAAAGCTGGGACTGCATGGCCTTGTTACCTAAAAGGCGGAGAATGTCAATAGAGGTACCAATTACCAAAACACCTTCATCGATCTCATTCTAACATATGCTTGAGAGAACAACCAAAGAATAAGGAAAAGGTTCCAATGATTTCGACGGAAAGGACTACATATAGTTAAATCGAGACAACAATTATAAAAACTTCTCAGTATAGCAATTATAATATACGTTAACAAGATAAACACATGCAATCTCTGTTGCAAACATAAAACATCACAAGTACCTTGGCATTTCAGTGTCTCTGCTAAGTTTTTGACATCAAAAGTCTGACATCCAGTTTTTTCCATTTCCTGATATGCAGATAAGAAACTTATTACCAAACTCATTTACCACTAAAAGTAAACAATCAATGAAGTCACCATTGAAATCAAGCCTACATTGATAGCATCATGAAATATTCTTGTTGCCTTTTCCAGCTGAGCAGGATCATCATCTCCATCAGGTGTGCTCCTGAAATACCGTACTTTCTCAAGCGCACCAAAGAGCTGGCCACAGAGTTCATCTCTAGAAGTTCCTGCAAGGAGCAATTTCCCACAATTAACTTTAACATTGACATTGTTGGCAACCATAACTTTATTCCACCACAGTAACCCAAACTCGCATTGGTCCAACGAATAAAGCAAAAAACTATTACTTACCACCGGTAAAGAGAGGCTCTTTGCCTGTATCCAGTTTGGATCGTAAGGGACGAGAACCCGAAAACTCAGGACCTGACGAGGAACTAGGCTCATCTATCGTAACATCCCGAGTGGCAGTGGCAGTGGCAGCCAATGGTATGGTTTCCGATACCGGAGGTGCAGTTTTCTCCAATGAACTGAACATATTAACCAGAGAAATAGGATTCGACTGATAATCGCGTAAAGAATGTGAATTGACTTTAAACGCTTCTGCTAAGCATTCTTTAGCAACCTCAAGCCCTTCCTCATCAGCACCTGGAGCAACCTCAACTACAAGAGTAATACCGAACAAAAGAATAAGCCCTAATTTCACGAAATCGCCGATCACAATCTCTAATCAAAACCATGATAACATCTTTCAATCGATCCATCAGGCGAATTGCTAATTCGTACAGGTATCTAGAGACGAAACATGAAGTGAGGCTGCTTACCGGAATTTAGAAAATCTAAGAACGAATGGACAATTTTCCGGCAGATCGGAGACTCCGTCGTCAATTTCGCCATTGGAGTCGAGAAGAATCTGGAAACTTTCGTTTTGAGTGTTGTCGAGGACAAGTAAATAGAAAAGACCTCGTTTGGAAACAGGGTTATGATAATCCTCCCCTTTCCTTTCTAAACCGAACCGAATTAACCCGATAATTAATTTGCAAATATGCCCTTTGACTATTGTTGTCTTCTACAATCTTCATTTCTGTGCGTTTTATGTTTCTTTCAACATCACCGATATAATATTCCAGTGGACTTGACTAGTCGAAGAAGAAGACGGCCATGGAGAAGATTGATTCCAAGGAAACAGAGATCGAATCCCAGATTCTGGCGGCGATGCGGACTCGTGTCACCTACCTCAGAGAAAAAGCAGAGTTAAGTATCGTTGCTTCTTCTTCTTCTTCCTCTAATCTTATCTTCTAGGTCTTGCAAAATCATGGTGCTTTCGATTATTGTGATATCTAGGCTTGACTGTGTAAATTTCTGGGTTCACTTCGATTGAATTAGAAATTTAGGTCTGGAAAATCTCTCAGAATCATTTTTTTGGTTTTGCAGCTCCTTCACATTTGAGAGTGTGAGGAGGTTGTTGGAGGAGGATCTAGGAATGGAGAAATATGCTTTGGATGTGCATAAGAGCTTTGTTAAACAACATTTGGTCCAGGTATATGTTGTGATATGGTTAATGCCAAGTTTAATCATGAATTATAGAGAAGATGTGTTAATTCCGATTTGAGATCACATATGTTTTTTCTTGGTGATAACAGTGCTTAGAAAGTTCTGATGATGATGACACTTTAGAAAAATCTCAAGAAACTGAGAAGAAGGAAGATGATGTAACTCCATCGAAAGAAGGAGCAAAGTTATCTAAAGAGGACAATGCGAAAAAGGAAGATACGAATGGTGATGATGATGATGAGAAGATGGAAGATTCTCCTGTGATGGGACTTCTGAAAGAAGATGACACTTCCAAATCTGTTGTAGTGGAGCAAACAAAGGCTGAGAGCAGCAAAGAAATTCTGCAGAGTGAAATAAAGAAAGCCCTTCGTAAAAGGTCTTCGCATATTAAGGCCAATTCAGAGTAAGTTGAATATGTCTTCTTTGTTCGGATTCCATAATTTAACCAATAGGAGGAAACATTTTTCGATATGGTTAGGAGGATCTATGTTAGCTTTATGTCTTCATTGATTCTGGAAAATGAACTTCTCTTTTGTTAATATCGTTTGCTCTGCTCCAGGAAAATTACAATGGGTTTACTTCGTCGACTTTTGGAGCAAGATCTGAAGTTAGAGAAGTATTCTCTTGACCCCTACAAGAAATTCATTAATGAAGAATTAGATGAAGTGAGTATAAAAATTTACATTTGATCATGTATCTTTTAAGTAAGAGGCACAGAGTTTTCTGATTTTATTGGTTGATCAGGTACTACAAGCTCCTGCTGCTACAAAACCTTCACCTATAGCCCAGAGGAAAAATGTAACCAAGAAGGTTAATAGCAAAACAGCTAAAAACTTAGGCCGCAAAGAAAATTCTGATTCAGATGGTGAGGAGAACGAGGAGGAGGAGGAAGTCGCTGTTAAGAAGAAGACGGCTCAGAAAAGAAGTTTATCAAAGTCAGATGGAACAGGAAAGCGGAAACGTGAAAATGAGAATCGTGCATCTGCAAAAAAGACAAAGCAGACAGATTTACAGAGCGACAGTGATGAGGGAAATAATCAATCCTCTTCTGAAAAAACTGTGAAGGTATAGTAGCGTTTTTGTAGTTCCTATCTCAAATCCTATTAACACAATGCACAGTTACACTGTTTGGTTATGTCTTTTAAATGCAGAAACAGGGAACTGCAACGCCTGCGTATGGAAGGCGTGTTGAGCAACTTAAATCAGTCATCAAATCTTGTGGAATGAGGTTTTTGGATTAAACCCCGTAGATCTTTAATTTTGCGTTGGCCCATAGTTCAGGTTTTTGATTTTGTTTTGTTGGCAGTGTTCCCCCATCGGTGTACAAGAAGGCAAAGCAGGCTCCTGAGGAGAAACGTGAGGATACTTTGATAAAAGAACTTAAGGAGATTCTTGCCAAAGAAGGGTTGTCTTCTAATCCTTCAGAGAAAGGTGCTGTTTTTACATTTATAAAGTTTTTCAACATGTAGTAAAGCGTTTGGGAGCCACAAACATGTAGATGATATAGTTGATGTTTAAGGCGATTGACAATCTCTATGGCTTTACCCGGTGACAGAGATCAAAGAAGTCAAAAAAAGAAAACAAATTTCAAAGGAGCTTGAGGGTATAGATACAAGCAACATTGTCTCTAGTTCGAGAAGACGATCCAGCGCAAGTTTTGTACCTCCTCCAAAGCCGCAAAAAGCAGAAGAAAGCGAGAGCGATGAATCAGAAGATTCTGAGAATGAAGATGATGAAGAAGAAGAAGAAGAAGAAGAAGAAGAAGAAGTGGAAGAAGAAGAAGAAGAAGAAGAAGGAGGAGTAGACGAAGAGGAAGAAGAAGAGAAGGGAGGTAATGAAGATGGCGGGAATGGAAGTCCAACCGAAGGAGAACCAAAGACTGGTACGACTCTTACTCATCTATGTAAATCATTTACATCAGCAGGAAATGTTATTCCTTTACATAAAAAAACTGATGGTTATTTGGTTTGGTTGCAGAGGACGGTGGTGATGAGGAAAGCAAATGATTTTACGATCGTTGTCTTTGCTTAGCTTTGTTGCAGGAACAATGTAGCTTAGTTTCTGTGTTATAGAAGAGTGGTAATACTTGTTCTATCAAGTGTTAATCATAATTATGACAATATTAGGATATGAACTCTTAAGACGTGTGCGTTATAATTGTGTACCAAAAACTCCGTTGCTTAGATTACTCATTCCATTCTCCGACTTATGCATATGAAATTATCTCCTCCATCTTACGTCAATTTGTTTCTCCCTAACAGGTTACACTTGATTATTAGCTAGAAAACAATACATTATGGCAATTACACTTCAGCCATTACATTGTAGCTGAACTCCACATTGCTCAACATCCAACTTTGCTACAAATCTTTGAACCCCTAGCGTCTTGGACATGTCGCATTTTTTGCTTGTTGGAGAAGGATTGGTCCATAGCAGCTAAACAGAGATTGTAGGGACCAACCATTGTACTTATAGGGAGAGGTAATATCTGGCCCTTCCGATCAACCATTGCAGTGTCAAGTTAACTTCTATTCGGCGTCTAACAACCTCAACCACTTTATGTTTATGAAAATTCACCAAATTGAGTTTTTTTTTTTTCCATTTCCACAAATACAGAAAAGTACACCATTGTATATATATTATAAAGATAGTATAATCTAATAGTCACTACTGACGACTTGGAAATTTAAACAACATAACACAAGCAAGTAAGATAAACAAATTTCCCTTCTTAGAAGTTTGGTCTTCAAAAATTGAGGCTGTGTTTAGGTACTGTTAGCCACATTTTTCTCTGGTTCGCTTTGTTTCAATACATTGGTGATTGGCAGCTCCTGCATTACTATCTTTTCCTCCACCGAGATCACTTCATCCTTAGCCTTCCCCCACACAACGCAGTATAACCCAAAGACGATGAAAACCGCGCCGATTATACTGCATATACAAAATTATAACTAACTTATTAACTTCATGTATAACTCAGGTAAAATCAATAATTATATGATTTACGTTTACCTTCCGAGGTGGATCTTTTCGGCCAAAACTAATGCGCCGAGGAAGGCAGTGATGTCGTAAAAACCGGCCCTCGTTCTCTAATCACAATGCTTTGTATGTAATACGCCATCCCCGAACAAACCACTCCCTGATTTTATTAACCATTCAATTATAAACTTTCTAGTAAAATTACTTGTGTGATAACACATTAGAGTTGGTTTGTTAGTAAACATGTAAACACTTACGGAGTAAACAGCCGCGAGTGTGCCTGAGTCCATGCCAATTTTCCAAGCGCTAAAGTCACGCACCATCACGATCGAAGCACCAGCGTTTAAGATGGTTCCCATTCCGCAAATCCACATCACTAGTGAAAGCTCCGCCGGATATTTTTTCAATGTGAACGACTGAAAATTTTACCAACTAATTTATGTTTTGTTCGATATTTAAATTACAATATTCATGTTTTATAAATACCATATTTTTGACCCAAAAAAAAAACCTTATATGTAAATCATATATCTATTCCAAGTTTCTTGCCACTTTGTGGTCAAAATGGAAACGATGTGATTCAATTCATAGCCTTTTTAGATATCTCACAAACGAAAATGAGATGCGATTTCATATGAAAAATATACAAACAAATCTACTCATTGTCCATTAGATTTAAGTTGAAATCCATGAGCAATAGACCGAGTTTGTATAACCACTAGATTGGAAAAGGTTGCTTACGTTTCTGTTTTTTATATGGAAAATGTAAGAGGATTTTCATGCCACTTTGGTATGTAATTTTACAGTTATGCCATCGTTTGAAAATCTTTGCACGAATACCATCTTTTTAATTTAATTTTTCTATTTTTTGGGTTTGGATTAACTATTTTATATTTAAAATATAGTTTTTGGGGTAGAGTTTAGGGTTTAGAGTTTTGAAAGAGTAAAAAAAATTAATGATTTTGTATTTTTCTATAAAATATGGCATGTTTACAATAAATTTTAAAAAGTGGTATATTAAAAAAAAATATTTTCAAATGTGGCATTTATTCCCCCAAAATGTAAACACAAAGAAATAAGCGAAGATTACTGCAATGATGCAAATTCTAGGTTATATTATTAGAATAGCTTATCTTTTTATTTTATATTATATTAGAATATGTTTTATATCCATTCAACCTTTTTAAGGTTTTGTTAGGCAAAAAGTAATTATTACAACGCAATTATTATTTTTCTACGTCAGCACAAATTGATACTATTGTTTACGAAATTAATTTGCGAGAGACAAGTTGGTCGTGGTAGTGTTAATAAAAGTAAATATTGTATTTGTATGCTTAGAGCATATATTTAATGGAAACATTTTAATTGGGTGTCTAAAACAGTTTACAATTAAATTTAATTTATTTTTTTTGTTTTAATCCATGTGGCGGGTCTTAAATCTGAAAAAAAAAATCCAATTTTAGACATTTTAGTATCATTTAGGATCATGTTCCTAAGTTTATTCTTATTTTAATCTTAAGATACCTACTTTAGATATTAAAGTGTTTGCATTAAACATGTTCTTACTTGCAAAATAAAGAAACCTGCCCAACTGGTGATACTACCCATAATCGCTAGGGTTCCGGTGACCCAGTGCTGGTCTGCGGTCTCGGATGAGCCGCCGCCGCTAAATGAGGTATGAGCAGCCTTGATGAGCTCAATGGCTGGACCTTTGTACAACGTCATAACCATTGCTCCTCCCACTGTTATTGCTGTTCCGACCACCTTTGCAAGACTACGTACCTTCTTCAAGTTTACTGTTTCTAACCTGATATTTTTAAAGGAAATTTTTACTTAATTATATATTTATGGTAGTAACATTTATCTACGTTTTACTAGCTAGCTAGTAAATATATATATGACAAAGCTCGAAGTAAATATTAGAGATGACTAGTAAAAATAAAATGATTATTTGGATAATTATGCTAATTCTGTTTTGTCAGAATTAATTATGCTAATTATTATTATTACTTTAAATTAATTATGCTAATTAGAAGAAAAAATCACCTGAAAATGACTGCCATTATGAAAGTGATGGCGGGAAGTGCATTAACAAATGCAGAACTGTATGTTGCTGACGTGGCTTTCATTCCTATGTAGTACAAGTTCTGGTCCAAAAGTGGCCTGGATGGGACAATTACAGTCATTTACAATTAATCGATTTATGATTATTATTAGAGATTATATATTTTCATAGGGTACAAGTACAACTACATGATATTAGTTAAAAATTAAAATGAAAGTTATCTTATTCGAAAACATGATCGTGATAAATAAATCAATATGTGAATTTGTACTCTTCAATCATATTCATCTGCTTTTATTTTGCATCAGTTTTTGCCTAACCTTTCAATTTTTGTTTTTGTTTTTGTTTTACTGTTTCATATACCACTCTATAAAAAGATAAATGAAAACGAATAGCAATAAGAAAGACGTAAGTGGGTGATGATCTCATCAAGAATATTAACCACTAGAATCTTTCGTATAGATCCGACCAAACTACAACATAATTTTGTGTTCTTACCTTTACATGATTGAAACATCCTTCTATATGAAAAATACTTGGACCAATTTTACAACATAATTCTTTTTATTGATTGATTTGCATTCTTTACTTGCGCAAAATGATCATCTAATATACGTTATAGGGTCTTTTTCTTTTGGGAAGCAAGAACGTTTCTTTACAAAAGCAAAACACAGCAAGATATGTATGTATATATAGATTATAAGTTTATTGTTTAAATATATTTTATAAATCTCTGCATATATAGTATTATAAATACACGTGAAAAAGGGAAATTTAAGGTTTATGTTAGGCCTAGTTTGTGTATACGGAACTTACTCTAGGAATCCGAGGGCAAGAATCCTAAGGAACAATGGCCATGTCATCTTAGGCCTTATTTTCCGGAAAAGTGCAAATACTTTAACGTATGAATCATAATTTAATATAGAGATATCACTATACATTCATATATAGCCACGACGGCTCTAGCTAGATCATATATGCATACACAACATGATGCCTGCCTACATACCTCTCGAGAATGAGAGCAAAAGGAGCGATGACAATGGTCGCTACGACATGACGGTAAGTAGCTAGGATCCAATGGTTCATGCCATGCTTGAAGGAGACCATAGTAATGATGTACATGCCTGCATATCCGAATTGGAGTGATATGATCGCTAATATTGGCTTCAATTTGTCCACTTTCCCACCTTGCTTTTCTCCTCCCTTCATTTTATTCCTTGTGTTTGAGATATATACGTACACTTGTATATTTGTATATGGGTATATGTAGAGTGTTTTCTTTCTCTCTCTAAATACAAGAGTTTTGCTTGAGGCAGGCAAAACCAAATGGGAGATGGCCTTTCTTATAGTCCTCAAAAGTGGTATTTAAAAGATACATAGTCTTTTTTTATTCACTCAATAATAATACGTCTAGGTATCTTCTCGAATATTATAATGTCATACATATGGTTAAGTAACAAAAAAGGTTTATTCGTAATTTTGGTTAAGTAAATAGCAACTTGAGAAATTGATATTAGTAAATGACAAAAAAAAGTGGCAAAAGTTTGTGATGAAATATAGAACATTCTTTTATCCACCGTAATAAAAAATATTCTCATTTGATCAATAACTAATCGAAAACAACAACAATTAAGAAATGAAAGTTCTAAGAGAGAGCTGAAAATATAACTTAAAGAAGAAACCTTTTCTTATTGATGTTTTCCTTAACTTGTGTTCTTCACACTATTTAGCTTATAAATGGAACTACAATTAGGGGTATGACTGATTGATACTTGACACCTGTCCATTCAACATGTCACTTCAGTACTGAATCCAAGAAAAGCAAATTTGTTGTGTAGCTTGCTTTTATGAGCTGGAGTTGTGTGTTGATGTGTTCTTTTCTTCAACGGTAACAAAGGAGATAAAGGTGAGTTCTTGGGCTTGGACTTTTGTGTTGTTGTTTTCTTTGTGTGGGCCTGAGTGTTGAGCCCATTTGTCTTTTGTTTCTGAATTAACAGAGCTACGAATTCAACTGGAAGTGAAGAGTCAATACACCCCCTCAAACTTGGAATCGGAGGATCGGAGACACCAAGTTTGAATCAAAGCTCGAAGAAAGGTTGTTGAGGCAAAGATTTTGTGAAGATATCGGCAATCTGGTGCTTGTTGGAGATGTGTTTGACCACTAGAGTACCAAGTGCGACTCGTTCACGAACAAAGTGAAAGTCCACATCGAAGCTTTTGGATCTCGAGTGCATCGCCGGATAGATACACTGAGGAGAGATTGTCACAATACAGTTCAGGAGGATTTCGTTGGGTGATTCCCATTTCACCAAGTAGATTCATAAGCCACTTGAGTTCAGAAGCAGTGAGAGACAGAGTTCTGTATTCGGCTTCAGTAGATGATCTTGGGGCAGTTTCGTGGCGCTTTGAGAACCAAGAGATGATGTTGGAACTGAGAAAGGTACAGAAACCACATGTGGATCGACGAGATTCCTTGCAACCTGCCCAATCACTGTCGCTGTAAACTCGCAAGGTAAGATCTGTATTCGCATCAAGATTAATTCCCATTTGTATAGTACCTTTGAGATAACGTGTGATTCTTTTCAGGAGATGGAAGTCAGCCACAATAGGGCTATGCATTTTCCTGCAAACAAAATTCACAGCATATTGAAGATCCGGTCTAGTCAGGGTAAGATACTGCAATTTCTCTGCTAAGCTCCTGAAATATATTGCATCTGGAAATATTCCATCATGACCAGTGATTTTATCAATTTGGAGGGGAAGGGAGTAGGCATGGAAGCACAATCAGCCATCCCAGCAGTAATCAAAAGGTCAGTAGCATACTTTTCCTGACACAGGAATAGCCCATCTTGATGAAAATGAGTTTGAATGCCTAGAAAATATTATAGACGACCCAGATCTTTCATCCTAAAAGTAGTGTTTAAATACCTGAGCAAATCTTCCACTAGTTTAGGATTGTTTCCAGTAAGAACCATGTCATCCACGTAGAGGAGAAGATACATAACGTCATTGTCATGTAGTTAAACAAATAGAGATGCATCTCCATGAGTACATATAAACCCAAACTCAAGTAAAAATGAGTTGAACTTGTCAAACCAGGCTCTAGGGGCTTATTTTAACCCATAGATAGCCTTTTTAAGTTTGCAAATGTAGTCAGGATGCTTGGGATCTTTAAAGCCAGGGGGTTGAAACATATACACCTCTTCTTTGAGATCACCATGAAGAAAAGCATTCTTGACATCAATTGCTTTATTTCCCATTTATTTATAACTGCAATATGAAGGACTGACCTAATGGTGAGAGTTCTTACCACAAGACTATGTATTTCTATATAGTCAATTCCTTCTTCTTGCTCATACCCCTTAGCTACCACTATGGCCTTGTGTCTGTCAAGGTCACCACTAGAAAGAAGTTTAGTCCAAAATACCCATTTACTACCTAAAGGAGTAATGTCAGGTTGGGGAGGCACAAGATCAAAGGTATCTGTTTCGTGGAGATTGCTCATTTCCTCTCCTACAGCCTCTGTCCAATCAGGGTCTTTGAAAGTTGCCTTAACAGTCTTGGGCTCTGGATAGCTGGATTTGACTGAGATAAGGGCTTACTGTGGATTCAGCTTAATGATGCCAGCTTGACTTCTGGTTATCATGGGATGAGATGACTGAGTAGGAGCAGGAACAGGAGATATTGAAGGAGACAGAGGAAAATCATCCTTTGTAAATATAATGGAGTTATCAGGTGAGATTTCAGGAGATGAAGTAGTTTCTGAACCAGAAGGAGAGGCTTCTAAAGCTGGAGAACTAATAGGAGAAGAGATGGGTGTGGTGGTGCCACTGAAAGAAGGAGCATAGTTATTGCCTATAGGAACAGGATCAGAGCCTGCCGTACACCCAATGCTATCTCCTCTTTCAGTGGCAGACACAAAAGGAGAAGGAGTTTCAGCTAGAGGAGCTTCAACTTTAGTTTCAAAAGAAGTGTTAGGTGGACTGAAGCTTGCTTGCCAGGCAGATAGAAGAGATGTAGAAGCTTTTGGGACAAATCTTTGAAACACATCAGAGAAGGAAAAGGTTGTTTCATCAAACAGAGCATGGCAACTGATGTAAACCTTACCAGAGGGAGGATGAAAACATCTATAACCCTTGTACTTTTCATTGTAACCTAAGAAAACACAGTGAAGAGACTTAGGATCAAACTTGTTGGAAGCGTATGGCCTGAGATAGGGGTAACAACTGCAACCAAACACTCTCAGAGATGTGTAAGTAGGAGGTTTACTGTAGAGAGCTTCAAAGGGACTTTTATGATTTGTGAGAACATATGAGGGAAGAAGATTTCCAAGAAATACAGCTGTGAAGAAAGCTTCAACCCAAAGTTTCTGAGGGGCTTTACTCTGAAAGAGAAGTGAGAGACCTAGCTCAGTGATGTGGCGATGTTTTCTCTCTGCCAAGCCATTCTGTTGAGGAGTGTATGGACACGAGAGAAGTTGTTTGATGCCACATTTAGCCAAATAATTGATAACGTTGTTGCTTGTGAACTCACCCCCTCCATCACATTGAAACATTATGATTTTAGACTGTAATTGTTTTTACCAGTTGTTGAAAGAGAAGAAACACAGAGAAGAAGTTTGATTTTCTTTTGAGAGGATAAAACCAAGTGAAACGAGAGAAGTGATCAATAAAAATAACATAGAATCTAAATCCTTGAGTAGAGATTCCAGGAGAAAGTCCCCATAAATCACAGTGGATCCTTTTAAGAGGTCTAGAAGAAACAAATTCTGAAGAAAGAAAAGGGAGTCTGCTGAACTTTCCCATTTGACAAGCCTCACATAAGTTGGGACTTATCTTGCTAATTAAAATAGCTTTACTAGTAGATAATTGATGTAAAACATCTTTATTTGGGTGGCCAAGCCTCAGGTGCCATACAACTGCACTTGTAACTTGTTGCTTGTTGGAGAAGTAAACCACAAATGGAGAATCATCCAGCACATACAAGTCTTTATGTCTGATGCCTTGTGCAAGGAGCTGATCCATTTTTTTGTGCTTAACAACAACAGAATCAAAATCAAATGTGAAGGCACAAGGGTAATCAGAGGTAAGCTTAGAGACAGACAAAAGAAACTTAGTGATGGCAGGACAAACAAGTACATCGTTTAAGGGAAAAGTACCTTGACTGGCTGGAATGGCAATGGAACCCACATGAGTGATAGGTAAGAAGTTACCATTACCCACCATCACAGCATCCTCACCAGTATAGGGCATTGGAGACTGAAGTTGAGAAGTAGAGTTGGTGATGTGAGTTGTGGCTCCAGTATCAGGATATCATTCAGTTCCAGAGATAACATTAGGATTAGACACCCTTAGAGAGGCAAGAGCCTGATGTAGCTCTTCAGTAATTCTGATCAAACCTCTTGTAACACCTATGAACAGGATGTCCAAACTTATTACAAATTTGACAGGTAGGCCTAGTAGATACTGAGGAATCACTGGAACAGTTCTGAGAAGCTATTTGTTGAGGAAAGCCTCTGCCTTTGGTTGAGAAAGAACCACATCCTCTGTTGGAATTACCACCTCTTCCTGTGGATGAGTAGTCAGAGTAACCACGACCAAGACCAGCAACAAATGCTAGATGAGGAGTAATTTCAGATTGTGAAGCATAGGTTTGAAGGCGATAATCAAAACCAGTGATTTGAGCAACAACAGATTCATAGGATTGATTAGGAAAAGTATTCATAGAGCTTTTTATAATTGCAGTAATAGCTTCATAATCTTTTCCTAAATCATTTAAAACTCTAAAAATCTTCATACTTTTAGTGACATGCATACCAATAGAGCACATTTGATCACAGATTTTCTTAAACTCATTCAGGTAGGTAGCCATAGATTTTGTACCTTTAGAGAGATTTTGCAGTTTGCGTTGTAACTCAAACTGTCTAGAGGTGGAGATCTGATTGAGGTGTTTAGCTAGAGCAAGTCAAACATCTTGAGCTGAGGTGAGATGATATACATGGCCTAGAACTTCTTCAGAGAGCGAGCCAAGGATCCAAGCTCTCATAACTTGGTCTTGTCTGTACCATTTGATGAAGTCTGGATTGCTGACTTTTGTGACCACCTCACCAGATCTGGTGGATATGACAGCCGCAGGACAAGGATCTACACAATTGATATGATCCAACAACAGTTGACCAGCAAGAAAGGATTCAAACTGAGATTTCCATAGTAAGTTGTTTTTCTCAATGAGTTTTATGGTGACACACTGAGAAATGCTGAGAGCAGCAACATAAAAAGAGTCAGGAACGCTAGCGCTCTGATACCATGAAAGTTTTAAGAGAGAGCTGAAAATATAACTTAAAGAAGGAACCTTTTCTTATTGATGTTTTCCTTAACTTGAGTTCTTTACACTATTCAGCTTATAAAGGGAACTACAATTAGGGTTATGACTGATTGATACTTGACACATGTCCATTCAACATGTCACTTCAGTACTGGATCCAAGAAGAGCAAATTTGTTGTGTAGCTTGCTTTTATGAGCTGGAGTTGCCGTACCAACACACACTTGATGTGTTCTTTTCTTCAACGGTAACAAAGGAGATAAAGGTGAGTTCTTGGACTTGGACTTTTGTGTTGTTGTTTTCTTTGTGTGGGCCTGAGTGTTGAGCCCATTTGTCTTTTGTTTCGAAATTAACAGAGCTTCGGATTCAACTAGAAGTGAAGAGTCAATAAGAAACACCTCTCGGCCCGTTCCCGTCCCCGGCACCGAGAGGATCTACGGATTCCTCAAGGACCGTCAGCTCTTGTTATTAAGAAAATCCACCATGAGATGTACAAGACTATCTGGAAGCGTGCATATAAGACTGAAAGAAGCAAACTTCAAGAGTTGAAGTATCCTAGATCTTTTGAGCCCAAGGGATTTGATGCATTCATCATAATATATCGGATTTGTAACGTTAATTGTCGGGGAGGATGTGACTTACGTGAAGACCACCATTGAGTTCCACTCTATTTACGCGATTGTAGTGAAAAACGGATCCCAATTCAAAAATAGAATAAAAGATTTCAAGATGTGTCTCTAAAGAGCTAGCTAGACTGCCGGTAATATGTAGAGCTATTTAGTATTGTGCACTTCCAATTCAAAACCAAAATTTTCTAAACTATTTCTTACTTTAGAGCTACGAGGTCAACGTTGGCTACTACTTGGTGAGATGCATCATAACATATAGAGCTTTAGCAGTTAGACATGGTACTTAATAATATATATACATGCATGTAAGGATACACGTACGTAGGTGCAAGCATCAGCTTGAACACCTTTACGGTTACTACGGTTACTTCGTCCCCATTACACCGGAGATGTGAACTTCCTAATAGGGCCTACTAACCTAGTTAAAGTGTATGATTATGCTAACCTAGTTAATTTTACACGTGTGTATATTTTACACAATAACAAGAAAAAGTTATTAGGAAAAAAAACAAGAAAAAGTTTAAAACACAACTGAAAAGAGATCAAACATAAATAAGAATAGTACTCTTCGAATTTATTTAAACAATAAAATTAAAATACGTGTACAAAATATTGTCAATTTCCATAGTGGAATCATGTAGTTAGATTTTGGTTCAATTAAAGGTTTTCCGTTGCCCGGTTTGTCTACTTTTTTTCTTTTTTTTAAATCAAGAATACACTTCTCCTATCGATTATCAAAATACAATATGTATCCAAACACTAATAAGAGACCAACGTAGCAATAAGTTTTTGTCTAACTCTAATACTTTTGAACATTTATTTCTATAAGATTATTTTTAAACAAAATAATTATATAGTTCATATTAATCATATTATTCATAATCTAAAATTTTAATGAACAAAATATTACTAGGTATGGTTTTTGTTTTAAGAGTTATTTTTTTTAATGGAGTATGTCCCCCATATTGAGTGGATAATTACCTTGTTTTATATATAATTTTGGTTTTCAAAATTAAAGAGATAAACAAATGATTCCCTTTTTCTTTTTATAACATTGATTCCCTTCTCTTCACTTCCACCAGTAGATACCTTTATCCATTAGTGACAAAATACTAGACCAAATATGTGTTTCGAATTAGAATCCAATATATGTTGATAGGATCTTGATTAAAAGTGTATATATAAATGGTATGCATATTAGAAAGAAAAAAACATATATTAGAATAACAAAAAGATAGGCAAAGAAAGGAGTGGATAACTGATCAAGTGGACCTCCTGGTAAATAATAATGTCACACATTAAAATCTGTTTATTCTAGAGGGGTGGTTTGTTAGTTTCCTATTTATATCTTTTCATATAAGAAGTGGATTTTTTACTCATTCAGCACCAATTGGTGTCTTGCCTCAGTGCTCCAAAGTGACGCAATTAATTCCACTTAATCTCGCACTAAACTTAATTATGTAACAACTTTAGTGTGGATTCACTGGATTGATCCAAAATAAGCGTGAGCTTCACTAAACTACAAGAAAACAGCGAGAATCCTACGGAAATATCCGTCGGAAATCTGTCGGAAAATGCGTTTTCCGACAGACTTCCGACGGATTTGTCTTTCGTTTCTATCTTGTCGGAAATGGTAATTCTGTCGGAAATCCGTCAAAAATTTCCCACAGATTTCCGACGGTTTTATTTCCGACGGAATTCCGACATCCTGCCGGAGTCCGGCGACACGTCGGAATTCCGTCGGAAATGTCACTGTCGGAAATCTGTCGGTTTTGTTTCCGACTGATTTCCGACGAGTTCCGATTACATGTAAACCGACGACTTTCCGACAGACTTTCGACGTATTTATTTCCGACAGGTTTCCGACGGTGTTTTTTCCGACAGCTTTCCGACGGATCCATTTCCGACAGATTTCCGACGTATTAGTAGAAATTATTAAAAATTATAATAAATTAAATAATAATTAATTTAATATAAATTTAAAATTTAAATTTTGAATTATTTAAATTAAAATAAAATTAAAAGTATAAATTAAAATAAAATTAAAAGTAATATTGTTGTACAAAAACGTTGAAAATAAAAAATCTAAATGGTGGGCCCCCCCCGGAAAATCCGGGTTGCGGCCCAAGTACTCCATCATCCGTTGCATCATCTCCCTGTCCTTGTCCCGCTCGGCTCTCTCCTTCTCCCGCTCGGCTTCTAGGGCGGCTTGTGCTTCTCGTATCTGTTGGACCGTCGTCTTCAAACCTTCAATTTCGACGTCCTTTTCCTGCATCTTGGCTCTCAGGTCGGATGTCTCGCTGTTGTAACAAGAAGACCCCGATGATCCTGCATCGTCGGGAAGACCATAAAGCCGCCCTTTGCTCTGCGGAGCAACCTGCGGAACAAATTAAATTGTAAATGAAAAAGACATGAAAACTATTTTAAATTTTACATACCTTTAAGACGAATTCGTTGATGATGTCGTCCGGGGCTTGGGTGAGGGGAGGGGTTCCTTCCACGGATGGCTGAGACAGAATGTACTCCTCTTCCATTCTTTGGACGCTCTCCTGAATCTCCCGAGCTACCTGATCCTGGACGACACCATTCTTGTCGGTGTGTGTTGCTAGCAGAAGTTCCAAGTTATTGGGATCCCGACCCAACTTCTTAGCCTGCAGTTGTTAGAAATTTATTTGATAATATAAATGTATAAAACAAAAAAAAATTAAAAATCAAGACGTACATAAAAAACTTACCATATCCCTAGCCTTTGTCTTCTTGCTGGTAGCTCCAAGGTTGTGGGTGGAAGGTCCCTTGCCGTTGCGCTGGCTGTTCCGGTTGCTAGAGTGATATGTAGAGCTCTCCTTGGTAGCCTCTAGTTGCCAATAGGCGATGAACCTGTTCCACAAGTCCGGCTTCTCAACAATCTCCTTTGGCACCTCACCGTGTAGCCACTTATCCTTCCACTCGAACACCTTCTTCGAGTAGTGTAGTGCTGCATAAGAGTCGAATTCCCTCCTAACCCGAGCGGTCATGTGTGGGTCCCACCTAAATTCTTGCTGCAAAAACAAAAATTAAATATAAATAATAATAATTTAAATGAAAGTAAAAATTGTGAAAACAGATGACTTACCGCAAATTGGCGAAACCACATTTCTTGATCCTCCAGTGGCATGGTGGTGTACGTCGCATAAGGACGGCTGAGCAAAGAGTTTTCTATCTTGTTGAGGGACTTCGAAATCCCGCTGCGAGAATCACCAAACCTACGGGAAAAAATGTAACATTAGTCGCAATTAAATTAAATTTTTAAAAAAAAAAAACAGAAATGGAACAAAAAACTTACCATCTGTCTCTACCGAGCTGGTCTGGATGGAGTCTAGTCAACCTCTCTCGTCCAGGAAGACCCATGAAGTCCTCGACGCTAATCTGCGACGGTGCTGTGGTGGCTGCTGGTGTCACCGGCGTCTCTATAGGTGTAGACGACGGTGTAGGTGTAGACGTCGAAGTCGAATGAGCTCTACTCAAACGACGACGACGATGTTGGCCGCTGCCAGATGCAGTGGCGAAACCACCGTAATCCCTAGATTTATATGATAATATATTTTAAATATATGAAAAATCTATAATTATAAAAATATAATGGTTTAAAAAAACATTGCTTTAAATTTCCAAAATTCTAAAATTTAAATTTCCAAAATTGTAAAATTTAAAATTCTGTGGTGGAATTTAAAATTTAAATTTCCAAAATTCTAAAATTTAAAATTTAAAGTTTTATAAGGTTTTTAAATAGTGTTATAAGGTTTTTGTAAAGTTTTATAAGGTTTTTAAATAGTTTTATAAGGTTTTTAAATATTTTTATAAGGTTTTGTAAACAATCTTATAAACCTTTTAAAAACTTTCCTAAATCTAATTGTTTAAAATTCTTTAAAATATAGATATAAATTCAAAAATTAAGTCATTATCTTTAAATTTACAATGATTTCGATATTCTAAAATTCTTAAGTAATTGTTACATAATTTAAAATTCTAAAAAATTAAAATTCTAAAATTTTAAATTAATCGTTATAATTGTTTAAAAATTAGTAAAACTTGCTAACAATATTCTAAAAATTTATGGAAAAAATAATTTCCCTAAATCAATTTCCCTAAATCAATTTCCCTCATTTTTCCTAATCATAAATCTAATTTTTCATAACAATTTCATAAAATTAGTAACAATTTCCAAATTTCATAATATAACTTCCAAAACCCTAAATCTAACCTTAATCCTAATTCTAAATCTAGCAAAAATCAATTCACAAACTCATTTCCTAAATCTAACCAAAATCAATATATACTTACAAATGACTTGGGATTTCCGACATGGGTGGCGATTTCCGGTGGCGAGGAAGTGGCGGACGCGGCGGCGGCGAGCAAGAGGAGGAGGCGGCGGCGAGAGAGAGGAGGAGGCGGCGAGCAAGAGGAGAAGGCGGCGGCGAGAGAGAGGAGAGGCTCCGGGTTGAATTCCGGCGAGTAGGAGCGGCGAAATCGGCGGTCGGAGGCTCCGGGTTAACTTGGGATCGGAGGAGGCGAGAGGATTTCAACGGATGGAGAGGAAGAAGAAGACGATTGCTGTTAATAACCCACCAGTTTCCTGATACCGTGGTTTACGACAAAATTTACATCTTCTCCGGTCTTCGTCTTCTCTCCAATATAGCATACAGTTGTCGATGCATACATCTATCACCTGATACGGCATACCAAGACCAGCTACAAGTTTCTGTATCTCGTAGTATGATGCAGGTGCCTGATTATCTTCAGGCAAAATATCTTTCACAAAATCTGCTATCGCATCAACACAGTCTTCCGCCAAATTGAAGTCCGTCTTAATGGTCATCAGTCTACTAGCAGTTGATAAAGGTGAATGTCCGTCTCGACACCCATCATATAAGGGCTGTTTCCCTGCGTCTAACATATCAAAAAATCTTCTAGATTCTTCATTTGGTTCTTCTACTCTATCCTCCCCTATTACGATCGATGGCAAATTCTCTCTAAACGCATCATGAACCATCTCAGCAGTACCTACACCAAAATCTACTTCTGTTCTATGTTCGCCTAAGCTATCCGTTCTAAGTTCACCTAAGTTATCCGTTCTATGTTCGCCTAAGCTATCCGCAACATATGGTGCACTGCTACTACTAGCACCATCATTATTAGTTTCTCCATGAAAAAACCAAATTTTGTATCCCGGCATAAAACCATTGGTATACAAGTGATGCCAAACTTGTTCTACATTAACATTACGCGAATTGCAACAATTTAAACATGGACATTTTATCACCTTTCGATTCCCGACAACCGCCATGAACTCGCATATACCTCGTGCATAACTTGCATTTAATGTCTTCGACTCCGGATCATACATCTCTTCATCCATCCACGATCTATAATATCTAGAAGATGACATCTCACTCTCTTGACAATTTTTTCTAAGAAATGTTTGGTTGGAAGTTGTTGTTGTTGTGAGTAAATGAAGATGTGTGGAATCATATATATAAATACGCTGACCGTCGGAAATCTGTCGGAAAAGCGTCGAAAATCAAACGGATATAACAACGGCTATATAACGGCTATTTTTTCCGACAGATTTCCGACAGCTAGTTATGTGTCTGTCAGAAATCCGTCGGAAAATATTAACGGTGCATAATTTCCGACGGATTTCCGACAGCAAACCGGAATCACTGTCGGTGTTACCACCGGCTAGTTACACGGTCTAATAATCCGACCGATTTCCGACAGTCTTCTTGTCCGTCGGAAATAATTCCGACAGATTTCCGACAGAATTGAAAAATTTCAGTTCCGTCGGAAATCGGTCGGATTACCGTCGGAAAATTTCCGACGGAATTATTTCCGTCGGATTTGCGGCTGTTTTCTTGTAGTGCTAGACAGCATTGAATGAAATTTGACTGCCAAAATTAGTCAGAGGAATTGGTTTTAGATCATTTGAAGACTAAAATCTCGTTCTATTTGAGAAACAATTTCGAGGCATAACTCAAAACCTAATTTCATTTTGGCATATTTACTGGATACGATCGCGAAGCCCTTTTTCAAAAAATAAATAAATATATATTGAATACAACAGCTTTCTACTTGTATCAAAAGTGGTCCATCTTCTAGATAAGTGAAGTTATAAGATCTGGATACACGCCTTTGATCTAGAATGACCCATGGTTCTAGGAGTTTAAAGCACACCATGTAAGAAGCTATCTTGACCAACAACAAGACTCCCATCTTTAGTATCACGAACCTTATATATATATATAGTTGCTTTGAATTGAATGTATAAGTATACAAATCAAATATTTGTAAAACAAATGTGGTCTTTGGTAGTCTTTTCCAGATTTTTAGCTTATCCCATCTCGAGTTGTTGCAGATTTTTGGTAGTCTTTTGGTGGTTCTGGTTTCTCCATAACTCGTTGAGTCTCGGTGATTTGATCGCTTCTCTGGGTCCTTGCAATGGCAGTAGTCAATTCTCTAGAGTTGTTTTCATTGTGGCATCCCGAGCATGAAGATTCGGGTAAGTTGTTTCCGTGAATAGCCTTTGCTACCTATTGTGTTGAAGTGTTTGATTCGGTATTGCCTTCAGTGGAGGCTTTTGTGCCTTGTCATTGGTCTTCTTCATTGTATTCTAGATTTCTTTGGTTGTTGTTGAGCCTGGTTGTTGAGTGTGTCTTTCTTTAGGTGTTGCTGGTTTTGGGTAGTTGTTTGGCATTGTCATTGAGTTCTGAAGCAGTTAAGTTGTGCATTAGAGGGCAAGTAGGGCCACTGGGACCTAGTGTTGTTTTTCAATTGCTATTTCTGGCTCTGTACTAGAGGGATGGTAGGGTGAGCCTGCACTGTTTCCGTTGTGGTTTGCCAGGTTCCTGATTAGGGATAGCTCATGGGTAGTGATTCAAGTCACTCTCACTAGACGCGAGAGGAGTTGGTGATCAAGGTCTGTGAAGAAACTCCTGTTGACGACCTTTGCTAGGGCCTCCTTCAAAGGATTTCTAATGCTAGTTTTGATGTGGTTTTCGGTTCTTGAGCTTCGCCTATGACGACTCCCTGCAGCACCAAATCTTGGAGGAACATAAAGCATCGTCATCATTTCACTTACTCCGTTAGCCGATGGCTTAACGTCGAGAGAGTGGACTGAAAATTTGCAAGATTTATGTTATCCATGTTTTAATTTTTTTGCCATGGATTTCATTTTCTAGGTTTATAAATCCCTTTGTAAACCTAAAACCTATTCATTTTAATGAAATATTTACCATTTAGCAAAAAAAAAAAAATGTGGTCTTTGTCTTTGTTTCGAGGTTTCTAAACCAAATTTAGATAATGGAGAAAAAAACAGAGCATGATTACAATTTAGGTCATTTATAGGGATAGAACTTGACCTAAATTATGCAATTTATATGGAAAAAAACCGAGCATGATTACAATTTAGGTCATTTATAGGGATAGAACTTGACCTAAATTATGCAATTTATATGGAAAAAAACAGAGCATGATTACAATTTAGGTCATTTATATGGAAAAAAACAGAGCATGATTACAATTGAGCCTGCACTGGGATCATGATTGAGTAGTTGACAACCGGTTTATTAATGTTGTTACATCAATTTTGGTATCTGATTTCCAAAAAATGTGAAATATCCAAATTAATGAAAGTATTTGCAAGAAATTTTTAATATGATGCAAGTAAAACTGTTCATTGTAGTCTCAAGTATTAATGATAAAACTATCCATTGTTAGTGTGGTAGAGGTAAACCGTCTATTGTAGACGGATACACGTCGAGGTAGGAACTCGTCCGAAATGGACTACCCAATTTCCTCGTGGATTACACTCTAGCTAGTACGATAACTTAATGACAGCATAATTGCAGAATATACGGTTCAATATGAATTTTTAATTAGAAACTCGTATCCTGAACCATATTTTTTTGTGATTTAGAACTCAGCTTTTATATCTTAAGCATATGTCATATTTCATGCATACATGTAATTATTTTTGGCCAAGTACAAAATATACGCACATTACAAGACAGCGGAGAACTAGAAAAATACTTTCTTGACTTATAATCCCGATATGTGACGATTTGCACCAGCGGGAATAGTGGTATTGCTACCGTCGGCTATAGAAGAAACCAATTTATGGTCATCGTCACCTATTTTGGTGCTGATTGGTAATTCTTGATGAAGGCTATTCTTCTCAGGGATAGGTAATCCTGATACTACATAGTCTTTTCCTTTCCCCCAAACAACCATATACAAACCCACGGCGATCACAGCTCCTCCTATCACACTGAAACAATAATAAAGAACTATTAAGAATAAGAACTTGTACTCATTGTTTAACACTCATAAAGAATAATCAAAATGTGTATAGTAACGTACCATCCGAAATGGATTTGTTCATGGAGAATAAAAGAAGCAAGAAGAGCTACAAGAATCATGCAGAGAGGGTTAAAGGCAGTTACAAAAACTGGCCCTCTCGTCTGCATAACCATCCCTTGCACGTAGTACGTTAACCCCGAGCTTACTACTCCCTTCATTATAAGACCAAATTTGATTAATATTTTGTTTCTCAAAGTGATACATTAGGTGTACAAAAATGATGCTTACCGTATAAAGAGGTGCGAAAAGCCTTGCATCCCATCCAACCGCCCATCCGCTAGGGTGGCGCTCCACCACAAGCGCTACTGCAGTGCTTTGGACGGCCCCCGAAAGGCATATTAAGGCTGATAGTGAAAGATCAGCTGGATACTTCTTTATCGTTATGGACTGTTTATCAAATTACATATGTATATCAGCTGACGCGGCATAAAAAAATGAGTCTATTTTCTGAAAAATGAAAAAAAGTTTTTGCTAATTTAAATTTGAATTATATTAGCGACTTAGAAATTTTTTTATATGGATACGCCACTGGAGAGAAAAAAAAATACTTAAGAAAAGAAAAGAATATTATCAAGTATGATAAAAGAAAATAATAAGAAGCTTACCTGCAAAACATAAAAGCAAGACCAAGCAACACAGGCCAGGAGAATCAACAAAGTCCCAGCAACCCAATGGTTATGGTCTTGTGAACTCTTGGTATTTCCACTGAGTTGGTCCGGGTTAGACCAAGGTAAAGGAATAAGCGAACCTTTATATAGTGTCATTACTAATGCCCCTACAAGAGCCACCAATGTCCCAGCTATCTTTGCTTGGCTTCTTACATCTACTATCTTCACTTTCTCCATTCTGTTCATATTTATATATCACTGTCAATTATATTCAATTAGGTTTAAATATGTGTTTAAAACAAGACTACCTTAGAATCCAAGCGATTACGAATGTGACCGAAGGAAGAACGTTCATGATAGCAGATGTATATGTGGCTGATGTCATGTTCATCCCTAAGTACCCAAAACCCTGGTCCAAGATTGGCCTACACGTACAATCCGGTACGGAAAGTTTTGTCACTTCTAAATTTTGCAAAGCTTAATGTTTTAAGATTCTTACTCTAAGAAACCAAGCAACATTATCTTCCAGAAAACCGATAGTGTCATCTTCGGCCTCACTTTCCTACAAAATCAATCCCAAAAAGAAAACTTAGAATCAGTTTAACCCCTTATTATTTTTTTTATTTTTTTACTATTGGAAAATAATTATTGTTATTGTGTAAGATAAACTAACCTTTCAAAGAAGAGTGCAAAAGGAGCAAGGACAAGAGCAGCTATAGCATTACGATACACAATTAGAACGTAACGGTTCTGACCTTGATTTAGAGTGGCCATAATCACAATATACGTTCCTGCTGCTCCAAATTGCAAAAATATCATTAACAAATAAGGCCTAAACTTTTGAATAAATCCACTTACACCACCCTCCATGGTTATCGAATTTTTTTTTCTTCTGATTTATTTTCAGATTTAGTGAAAGTTAATTTTTCTAAATTTTTAGAAGAAGCAGAGCTCGTAGGAAGAGTATGATGAATGGGCAAATCTTATATATATAAAACATCAAAAAAGGTGAAATAGAGTTTTAGATAAACATGACATACTTCGTTTCTTTCCTCCGATCGAGAATCATGTAGCTAAAGAAAAACTATAAAGTATATATAATTATGAATAGCCACGACCAATGGGATACGTTAGTGACTAAAAGATAATAATTTGTTTTTGGAATGGTATGGGTTGACGCCATTGTTGATTGAAGCAATTTTAAAAGCAAACAATATCATATAAGTTTTGATAATTCTTTTGCTAACACTATCATGCATCTTCATGCACACGTCATATATAGCTTTAGTTAAAAAACAAATTGTTAGTGCTTTGCCTTTGTAAAATGAGTACGTGCCAAATTTGATAAACATATAAACCGAACATCTATACTGTCTATTTGAAGCTACGTGTATGTTTTCCTTTTATGTACCCAAGACTTGGCGTGAGTTTCGTGCAAAGTGTAACGTTCCAAAACCCGAGTTTAAAAAAAAAAATTTCTTAAGCTAGCGTGAGCGATGAGATTTAACATAATTTGAAGTAAAGGTGATTTGTAATTATATACCTGCTTTTACGCAGTTTGTATGGCTTTTGGAAGGATACAAATCACATGAGTGGTCATGGCCAAATTGTGGCATCTCGAATGAGTTTCTCACCTCCCCATGGAGAACTTTACACGTTTTTACGGACGATGAAATGTTTGATTTCTGTCTCAATTACTAGAATAGTTTTTGAGACATATTGTTCATATTTATATCTACGGTCATGAAGAGAAAATGGCTAATATTTGCGGCGAAATTCGACAAATTTTAAGCCACTAAAGTATTGTTTTTCTTCTTTATTTTCATTGTTGTATTAATAGTTGTGCGAATTAACTTGTGAAAGTACAGGAGATTTCTCGTTTTCCACGTAAATTTGACGGTTCAAGGTTGGTTTTCTTTAGAGAATGATCTTTTTCTGGAGACCTAATGAATAATTGGTGTCTTCGATCGATGATATAAAAAAAAGTATAGATCGAAATTAAATTTGTATGGTACCTAGGGAGGGTTAGCTTTTTCCCCTGTTTTTTTCATTGCCGTGTATAGAGCATTTCCATTAGTAGGTTCTATCCAAGTTTCTTACAATAAAAAAATAAAATTAATGATACAATAGGTGAGAGAATGAGAAATGGTATCTATATTGAGAAATTTTTTCAATAGTGTTAGAGACTCTTGTGCATATTTTTTCTATTTAATTTATAATTTAACTATATTTAAAATATTAGTATTTTATTTGTTAGATAGTCTAATTATACATTCCACAGATGGGCATACTCTAATAAATTTGGGTGATGAAAGCGGTTATTTTCCATAAATTCGAATTTGTAGCAAATTATTTTAAAAATTGATTAGTTTGTAGATTAATATTTATAAATAAATGAAAATAATAGTGAAGGATGACACAATATCCAATTCTGAGGAAAGGATGAGTACCTACTTTGAAAGCTCAACACAAATATTTGAAAGAGTGGATTTCCAAAAAAAAAAAAAAAGAGTGGATTTCCAAGTGTTTGTTCCCATCTCTTCATTTCCCTTCTCTTTCTTAACTACGTATGAATACAACTTCATACGCACCACCATAAACCATAATTTTCAAAAATTCCTTTTATATTATTCCAACTTTAATTTATTTTAGTTTTAAGAATTTCCCCTTCGAGTTGATGATAATAATAATTTCATAGCATATGGGCTTCATTGCAAGATATGCTTACTTTATTTCTACAAAAAGCAACTGACAATTGCATTAGTGAATTATCGTCTTGTAGATGATTTTTATATGATTAAGGGATCCCACACCAAAATCCATATAAATTTATATATAGTGTCTGTAAAAGTAATACACCCATAATTTTTTTTACAAAAGTAACTCTTGATATCTTTCTTGTCCATAAAATATTGGGACAATGCCAAAAAAAAAAAAAAAAAACTCGTAGAAACAAAAAAAAACGTAAGATTAACTTTGAGCTTTATATGGGGATAATTTGACCAATAACCACCATTAAAAATTTAAAATCCACAAACTAATAAAAATGGACTTAAGTGGCAACATCTCAACTTTTCAATTAAGGGATTTTGGCTAGTTGTGGGTTTTAATTTTTTTTTTTTATCGTTATTTAACAACTTAACCTAATTTTTTTTTATGGTTATTTAACAACTTAACCCAACTATATATCAATCTATCAAAAAAAAGTTTGATCATATTTATAGTTAAAAACTGGCATCCTAAACTTACAGTATTTCATTTCGTTGACCCAAAATATAGTCAATTTGCTGTTTTTAACCAATTGTTAGGTATTGTGTGCAGTTTATTTTGCTAAAAATAAACTTTTTTTTTTGTTTGTCAACAAGCTAAAAATAAACTATGCACATTAGATTGCACATGATTTTCAAATAAGCACACATGTTTTTCACCCCGATTTTAAATCGGCAGATTTTTTTCCTCCAAGTTATAGGGTTAGCGTTTCTTGTCCGCGATTTTGGGGGGAGAAGAATCAACATGGAACAAACATTCATTCAAGTTTAATAAAGAGAATGATTCAATGTAGTTTGTGTACAAAAACAAAAACAAAAAATCAGAGTAGTTTATTTCCATGTTGGTCTCATCTATTACATCGTCATTTAACAATACATTTTGTATTTTTTTTGTTTGTTTGCTGCCTAACTATCATCCACAAAGTACATATTTAATTATCTACAAATATATATATGGATCATTTTAACTACAAGACAGAAGATCACCAAATACAATTTAAAACACAACATACTAAAACTTTTCTTTGTTTGGGTACAACATACTAAAACTTTGAAAGCTTGAATCGATAATTTGTCATAACTTGCATTGAAACAAGCATGTGTATATGGATTGTAATGTTTTGGCTAATCACCCAAACATACTTAGACAGATCCATTCCAAACTCAAAAGCTCTATTTATGAAACAATCTTTGTAAAACGGTTTTCGTTTTGAATATAATTTACGATTTAATTAAAAAAAAATTCATGCATGTGTATATTATATTTTCTTTTCGTAGTAGCATTATTACTTTATGGTATAGTGGTTGGCAAAGATATCAAAAGTTTTAAAAATGTATATATAGCTTCATCTCACAAAATAACCTTACCAACTGACACAGCCTTAATGCTTTTGTGATTTTCATGCACATCCGTCATATTTCTGGAACATCTATCAAAATACTAAGGTGCATCTTCATATTCATATTCATATTCATATTCATATTCATCCGCGACCTGGTGGTACCGATTGAACGTAACCAGCAGTGTTTTAAAATGTTCATTAAATTTTGTGTTTTTTCTTTCACTTCTATATATTACTGAGTAAAATATGTTATTTGTGATTTTTTAGATTTTGATGGAAACTTTACTAGGTCGCTTAAAAAAAGAATGAAATAGCGTCAGAAATAACCACAATTGTAATTGATATGAAACGTAATGTTTGACTTAGTTCGATTGTTTTTTGTTTTGTTTAATTTAGGTTGATAATGTTTGACAACTTTATGATGTTATTGTTAGATATCATAAAAGTTCTATATTGACCAACGATCGACCCAGTGGTCCGAAAAGGAACCCAGTTCGCTGTCCATATAGGATTTGAAAACAGTATACGTCTTAGTTCACCACAATAGTATTAGTGTGGACAGTGTTATTAAAATTATACATACAAGGCACAATCTGAAGAATCATATTGGGTTGTGATAATATCTCTAAGAGCTCAACATGAGTTAAGATAAGCAGATTAATTCTTTTTCAGGGGGTTTGCATAGCGATACTTGTTACTTGTAACCAATGTTTTGAAAACCGGACCCGTCACCGACTCGGCATCGTTGTTGGATGGCTGGTCTGACCGGTCCAACCGGTTCAACCGAGTTTTTAAATATCTATATTTTCAATTATATATATAAGAATAAGAACAATAGATTATGTAAGTTTTTAAAAAAAAGACAAAACCTACCTAAACTTTACTTTTCTTATATCATTTAATTTTTTAACAAAATAAAGTACAACAAAATAAAATAATATATCTTTTAAATGTAGAAATAATAATATGGAATATGGTTTGATCATGTAGTAATTGTCATAAACACACCTACATAACAAGATTTTAATCTATTTTGTATAAAAGTTTAGTTTTTTTTGTTTAAAGTAAAAAACAAAATAAATTTAAAAGTACAAAATAGTGACTATAAATCTCAATTTGAATTTTTGACGAAAAAACTCAAAATTTAGACTTAACTTTTGTGAACCAGGTTTTGACATGGAACCGGGTCACCGGTTTTACCGGTTTTTCCGGTCCAACTCAAATCCGGTTTTAAGACCAACCCGGAATCGGCTAGAAGGAGTCCCGGTCGGACCGGTTTTGAAAACCTTGCTTGTAACTATTCAATAGGGTCAAATGAATCACAAAAAGCACACTTTAGAATTCCTTAAAAAACGAATCAAATCATTAGTGGTTAACGTATATGAAACTTGCTTGTAACTATTCAATAGGGTCAAATGAATCACAAAAAGCACACTTTAGAATTCCTTAAAAAATGAATCAAATCATTAGTGGTTAACGTATATGAAACAATATTGTATAAACGATGACTAAGAATTCTAAAGCAGTAACAAAAGATGGGCAACTTTCTACTCCTCAATAGGAGGAAATAAAGATGATTTTGGGTTCTTGGTCAAAAGTTAAAAAAAAAGAAAGAGAGTAATAAAATGATTATTGTAAATAACTTCATTTGCTCTCTTCTCACCAAGCCATTGCTTACTTCACAATGGAGTTGTAAAATAGGCAACAAATAGTCTTCAAAACTTCAAGCTTGATTAGTGCTAGGAATATACATTGAGCATATATAAAACATATAAATCAATCAACCCTAACTCGCAAACAAAAATCGAGAGGGCAAGCAAGAACTTGCTAGTTTTCATAAGATATTCATTGAGAAAGACCAAAAATAGAGACGCCTGCGGTCGTATTATGCGAAAAATGCAGATCAATTCTACCAACTAAGGTACACGAGGATATGCACAAAAACAAATTATAATTGCTTTTTTATCACTCAACCTAAAAAGACTAGAAACCATACTTTAAAGAAAGAATGATAAGAAAAAGAAAAGAAGAATGAATGATTCAGGATACGACACTATCATCAAACTTTTCGTTCAACTAAGCAAAAAGATGTTTTGTTTCAAGCGGAATTTGCACTAAAGACGTGATGAGTATTTGATCAAGACTGATTCTTTCCACTTTACCATAAATCTCAATAATACAGCCAAAAGATGCAAGCAACTACAGGTTGATAAAGAATATATCTTATATAATATGTAAAAGATGATTTATCAGGTAGATACATTTACAACGAAGTCGACAAGTGAAGAAAATCTGTCGTTGTAACCCCGATGCAGGGACCATTTCAGGCAGGGTCTAGTTTCTTTGCTTTTCTAAGCCGAGAGACTTCATGATCTTTAAAATATCCCCAAAAAGAGTTTAACCATTGTTTCACTCATCACAAAATGTCCCTACTTTTTTTTTTTTTTGTCTAATGTAGCATTATGTAATGTAATTGTTGAGAAGAAGGAGAAAGAATTTGATCATAAAATCGGGCGTGGTCGACAAAACATAGATATAGCAAATATTTTAATTGAAGATAATGAATGCTTACATGGGCAAACTTGCTTTCAGTTTGAAATGGATAATTTATAGCAGAACCTATATGGGGAAATGACATTGCACAAAATGTCATGGTTAGTCATGAAGGCTGTGCAAAACAAATATCTAGCGTTGCTTGACAAATCGCGATCTATACTAAAAGTAGATAATGCGGAAAGGTAACAAGAAGATAAAAAAAAAAAGAGTTATTCAAGAACTGGCAGTTCCGTGAAAGTAATTAGAGATGTTCAAATGCAAGAATAATGGTAAGACTAAGCATCTCAAAATCAAACTTGCAAGAACAAAAGCATTCATAACCGAAAGAAAAATTGATCAAACTATCTTCTTCTCGAAAGCAACAAATGATGTAAATGGTAATAAAGAACCCGAGCAAAAAAAGACAATCTACGTGCCTAACAGTCGTCAACGTTTTGGCAACAATCAAAACCAAAAGCTAACAATAACAAGACAGAGAAATCAACAAATGAAAAAAACATAATATTACAAGAAAACAAATCTTGAATAATCAAAATGACCTCTTTGCCATCAGAATTTTCTTTAGCCAAGACTGGAATCTCATACTGATAAGCCTTTTCCCACTCAGGATTCGTAGTAATATCCCTAACTTAACAATCAAACAATGCACAACGAAAAATAAGATTGACCCATGAATTCTTGAATCTACTAAATCAAACTCAGAATCTAAAGGTAATAGATTTAGTGGTGAGACCTGAAGAACAACGTCGTGGAGTGAATCAGGAGCGGAGAGAGAGAAGGCAGCGTGAAGCTTCTCTTTCAGACCATCGCAGAGACAGCATCCTGGTTTCGAGTACAAAACAAGCTTTCTTGTCGTGTTCGGAGCTGAAGAAGATAAACTACAGGAGAAAGGTGGGGAGGTTCGCAATCGTCTTCCGGCGAACGCCCAAGTCGCTGATATCGCTGCCGCCATTTCTGCTCTTCGCCGCAGCTTTCCCCACCATTATAGATTCAAATGGGCTTTTCAAGTTTATCAAATCATTTAGGCCCAAACGTTTCAAATGAATCACTAGATTAGTTTTCTTTTAATCATACCGGAGTTTTTATTGGGGCAATTCTCAAAAATACCACCAAAAAAGTTTTTGTTCAAAAAATACCATTTTTTAAAAAAGTTCCAAAAATACCACATGTTTCAAATTAACTTTAAATATTCAAAACTAAACCCTAAACCCCAAATATAAACCCTATCCCCAAAAACTATACCCTAATTATGTATTAGTTAACCAAAAACCAAAAAATTTAATTCGAAACTCTTTAAAACCTATTTTTGAACTTGTGGTATTTTTAGAACTTTTGAAAATTAAGGGTATTTTTGGAATAAAAACTTTTTAATGGTATTTTTGGAACAAAAATTTTTTTTGATGGTATTTTAGGGAATTTCTCTTTTTATTGGAATCGAAAACATAATAAACACACTAAACCGGTAAAGGCTCAAAAGTCGAAGCTAGGGCCCGGCGAAAAAATTGAATCCGAAATCCGAACAGGAATCTGGTCCGGATCGGTTCTAGAAAAATGTTCAAATAGATCGTTTAGCTATCGGATAATATTTGAATCTGAACCAAAAAAACTGAACTAGTTTTTAAAAAATCCTAAGTTAGCTAAACCTGTTAACCATTGTTTACATAACATCGGGTAATTTAGATACTTTCGAATACTTTGAGAGAGTTCGAGTATTTTTATACCACATTTTTGGAAAATTCAGACACTTTTGAATATTTTAGGATATTTTTGGATAGTAGTGTTGGTAGTTTTTTACCGGGTAGACTCAAAATCTCCGGAGTAAGATAACCTCGTTTTGTGTTATGTCGTAGCACCATCACTTTTCATGACTAAAATAAACAATGTGGCTTTGTGATATTTAAGAATTAAGATGTTTGATATTTACATATTTGATGTTCATAAACTCTGGATGCATGTATTATTGTATAGAAAGGAAATAGTGAGAATTCAATTTACTCATCCGACTCTCGCGAGGCCCAAAAAGAAGCCGACACGAGACGCCGAGATTTCCATCCCAAAACAAGCCCATTTTGCCCAAGTTCTTCCACTGTGTAGCCATCGTTGAACAAGCTCAAAAGGAGCTTTGCTTGACAACGGTTGGCGAAGCTCACATCCACGGGTTTGAACCCATTAGCCTCTAGCCATTGTGGCCACAAGGCAAAACTCTCGACTTCTGCATCATTAGTAATACGCGTCAACCAAGCGGAAACCCATGGACCAATAAACACACGCTCAACAAAGCCACGGGCCGAGCTACCATTTGAGAGTCCCACCTCTAGAGAATCGAACATGGCCGAGAACTGATGTAGCAAGTCCACAAACCGATGCAGAAAACATTGGTTCCCCATTAGACCAACTTCTTCATGGACGATTGTTATGAGTTTAGGGTTTAAGGATTTAACTTCCGATAAAAATGAAATGAGGGAATTCGGCGTTTGGTGGCTAAACCGAGGCAGGTGCAACATACAGTTGATCACCATTGCTTCTCCTCTTACAAGCTTCAGAGAGGAAGGACTGAATGTGTCGGAGTCGAGTTTGCAGTGGTGGTATGAAAACGGCTGTCCAATAGACTCGGCAAATGCAGTTAGACGTCGCCCAGTCTCTTGCACAGCGGCAACGGATTTCTTACCGTTGGTGGCTCGTGACAGAGCTGTGATCCTAAGATGTTGGGTCGACGGGGCTGTATTTCTAGACACCAAGGCCTGCATCAGTGAGGCCCACTGAGCACCTTCTGTAATATCGTAGTCCACGATATGGACTCGCCGCTCATACTTGACAGCTTCTATAATGGCCTGAGTGGCAGTGAGGTAACCAAAGTTGATGTACGGTGACATGTTCTGCAGTAGTTGGAGTGCCGAGATCACATCTGACTGATCATAAACATCACGGTTTTGGTGAGGACCGCTCTGACGCTGCTGGTTAGCTCGTTCTAGCACCTTTGATAGGCCGTTGGTGAAATGAGCAGCTAACCTCTCCATGTTGGTTCGGTCACTGGGAGAAACCAAGTCCTTTAGCCTTGCAAGTATAACCCGAGTTAGCTCCCGGGTTTTCACATCAGTTGATGCCTCTGCAGCGGCCACGAGTAAGTGAACCAACCTCAAGCCCTTTGATTCATCAAGTTTAGGCTCCTCCTCTACATCAACTCCATAAGCCGTGGACAAACCCGTGGAGGCGGAGTTACAAATTCCCTCTTGGTCATTGTGACAAGGCAGCAGCATTGGAGGAGATTCGATCATGGCTCCATCATCATCATCCATCATGGATTCAATGAAGTCACGGAAGTCACAGTCCCAATCCATGTCAAGAGACAAATCATTCAAGCTATTGCCACGTTCCTCACACGAGGAGGTGGTGGCAGCAGCGGTTGTGCTTCCGGCTGTGGGAGCTGTGTCGGAGAAGAACAGATCCAGCAAGTCATCGTATGGATAATCCATGGTAATGGGCTTGAAGGTAATCCAAGGAGGGTTATATATAGATAATTAGATAGTGGGACCAAAGAGATTAAGTTTTGCATTTTCGAAGAAAATCTTTGAAGTCAAATGTAAATGGTCCCCTTTTAAGGCGGTCGAACAACCTGTGGTCCCTGTAAGAAGCAGCAGGACCACCGTGTTCAAATGGCCAAAATAGAAACCAAACAAGTGTGAATTGTTAGTCCAATGTTATTTATCTATGCTTATATTGAAAACTAAGCCATCGACCTCTAATCTCACATCCCACCAGATTAAGGACAACTTAAACAAAACAGAAAAAAACCTGTACGGAATATAAAGAATATGCATATTCCCAGATTTGCTGAGCAGAGAAGCTGGCGTACATTATTGATAATTTTCTTAAATGTCATTATTTAACACAACTAATCAAAATCATTCAAGAGACATCACATCCAAATATGATTAACAATAAATCTGAACTGTCCTCGCAATTTCCAGACCACTTTTATTAGTCTTAACTATTGTAGACTAATAAGCAGACAGCAGAATTTATCTCCCTCAAATCTATCTAGTACAGGTTTTCCTGTTTAGAACAATTGACAGAAGCAGTGACGCAATTTAATTTAGCTTAAATGAAGTTTTCAAGCTACAATCATGTGGTCACACTCACACTTGTTTCATAATTGTGTATATATATATATTCCGACCTTATCATAATGTAAGAAGCAAACCCTACACTCTCCAAAAATCCAATTTAATATATGCTTTGGTCAAACCTAAATGTCAGAAGATTGTATATTTCCATCTCTCAGGATACATTTAAGAAAGTCGTAGACCAATAGGTTGGCTTGTACCTTGGTAAAGCATCAAGAGGGTAATTGTTTAAGAGGGTTAAGCGTGGCGTGAACTGTTCTCGCAGCTGCCACAGCAGAGTCTCCTCGTTTCACTATTTTCTCGAGCTCTTCAACCTTCTCTGACAACAATCTAGCATTTGTGGTGGTGGCATGGACCAACTTGTTTCCAGTTTCTAGGGAGGTGCAAAGCTGAAAATAATGAGGGGAAAAAAGTAAACAGATTAATTTAGGAATTAGGTATAAGTCTCTTAGTAAGCCAAAGAAACATTAATTCATTCGCCTTTTGGAACAACCTCCTAAGAGAATCTCATAACTTATCAATACCAACTATTTACTAAACCCATAGGCATGGGAAGACAGTAACAAGAGATTGTTACCTTAAAAAAAAAACAAAATGATAATCAAAGCTAGTTTCTGAATTTGTTGATATGCAAGTCCAAAAAAAAAAAGGGTTTGAAATGACCTCCAATGTTAGAGAAGTCCATGAGTGATCAGAAGCAGCAAACGCAGTGTTTAGCTTATCATAGTTTTCCTGAAACGAAACCAAAGTAAAATAGCGGCACTAGATAAGACACTACATCCAAATAATCAAAGTGGATACGAAAGAAGAAAACAAATCGTCCCATCGTAAAAAGAAATGATGCATAAATTTTGATGTAACAACGAAAAAGCATAACTCAATGAAGAATCCGAATGAAGAATGACCTGAAAGAGTCGGGTTAGATCCAACGGTGCAGAGATGGAATCAGAGTCTAGTTTGGAAGCAATTTGAGGATTCGATCCGTTTTCAGGGGATTCAACGGTATCTTGAACGAGATCGGCGAGTAAATCTCCGATTGACAACAACGGTCCTCCGACTCCTCTCATCTCTCTCTCTCTCTCTCTCTCTCTCTCTCTGTTTCTCCTTCTCCGAGAGAGCAAATTCCAAATTTAGCTACATAGATGGGCCTTAGCAGATTTGGGCCATTATTGTTTAGTTTAAATGATCTAATATAACCCAATTATATTACGACACGTGGCAATTCCACGTAAAACGAGCGACGATCCTCGCGAAAGTTCCTACCAAAAGGGCTAATAAAATCAATCGGTGGAGATTGTTGACGAAGAAGAAGAAACCCAGAATATTTTGACTGCAATGGCATACGTCGAAGGAGGTACGACAACTCTCAGATCTATCTGTTTCTTTTCCCGTTTTCGTTTTGGCACAATTTCTTTAGGAAGTTGATATCTATGGAAGTTGGATTCTTTATACTCCGATTAAGGCTAACTCTCTACCTTTGGATTTGACCATGAATGCTTTATGACTATTAATCTGGTATCAGGTAAATAGAGACTGCAATAGTCGTTTTGTTTTAGTTTTATAGGGTTATGGAAGATGGTAATAAGCTTTAGGGAATTGTTACCTTTTAATTGTACATTTTTCACAAGTCTAAGTTGAATTCAAAGGTCGCTGAACAATTTAGACAGGAATATTCAAGTTGTATTGGTCAGATTCTGGCTTAGTAATCTAAGTTAAATTGACATTTCCATGTCTTGATGCTTAGCGTAAGCGATATCATGTTGTATCTTACATTTACAAATGTTGGAACATGTACCAGGTGTTGTTAAAACAAAGCGAACCATATGGAGACTAAGGACGATCAAAGATTTCTTCTGGTCCATCATCAATCTCATACAAGTTTTCTTTATAACCATGTTCTCAGTAAGATCCTGCTTCCATTTCGTAGGCTGTCACAAGCTAGCTATGACTGACCTGGGATCGAAACATTCTTCAGATGGAGAAATCAGATGCTTACAGGAAAGGGGCTAGCAAGAAGTGGGATGGTGGCAGCGGCGGATCTGGTGGTGGCCGTGGTGGTGGTGGCGGTGGCGGCGGTGGGCCTCCTCGACCTCCTCGTGGTGGGCTCGACAATGTGCGTGGCTTGAATGATATCCGTGGAGCTGACCACAGTAAGTAACCCTAGATGAGTTTGATATTCTTACTCCTTGAGAAAGTAATGATAGAAAGTAGTGCATATGCAATGTGAATGTTTCATGTCTTAAAATTTAAAATGTGTTTGGTTTAAACTTGAATCTGAAGAATGTGTTGGTGTTTTTCCAGATTCCCTACCGGCATGTGGCTCCTGCTGCGGCTGATCCTTGTGTTTGTGCGGAGCGGTCAAGAATAAAGCAAGGGTATATATAAATAGTGTTGAAATGTGTCTTTGGGATTTTGAAAGCAATGAACCAAATATAAGATTCTGGTGTAATTTTTATTTGCGTCTAATCAAGCTTTCTGTATTTTGCTTAACTGAGAACGTTTGGAGTTGGTGATTCACCTTGTTGTATAATTCGTAATTTACATTCACCATCCATAATTACATATTTGGGAAGATGTGGATACTACAATTCAAGACATGTTAACTCTGATAAATTTACCTCTTTGGAATTCGTTTCCTCTTGGAATTAACTCGAACCTTTATGAGATGTCTTTTTCAAACGTTGTTGAACAACGTGCCGTTTTTGGTGCTCCGAAATGGACAACCTGTCGTTTAACGGTAAATGCCATGGTTGCTATGTTTTGTCCCAAACTCTAGCTACTTGTGAGCTAGCAACAAAAGAAGGAACTAAGGATTAATGAAGCATCTGTTATTATGCTTACCGATCCTAGACTGTAGAATTTCCTTACGTATTGCGAATCGTTTCACTAAGAATGGCTATGGACTTGAAGCTTATAGCAGCAGGATTGCGTCATTGCGGAAACATACAAGCTTTCAAGCGTGGGGAATCTATTCAGGCTCATATAATTAAGCAAGGGATTTCTCAAAACGTGTTTCTTGCAAATAATGTGATCTCAATGTACTTGGATTTCAGGTGGTTGGGTGATGCACATAAAGTGTTCGATGAAATGACTGAAAGAAACATTGTCAGTTGGACAACCATGGTTTCTGGGTATACAAGTCTTGGAAAACCCAACAAGGCTATTGAATTGTACACGAGCATGTTAGAATCCCGAGAAGAACCTCCTAACGAGTTCATGTATTCCGCGGTTCTGAAAGCGTGTGGGTTAGTGGGTGATCTTCAGTTAGGCCGTTTGATTCATCAGAGAATTGGCAAAGAAGATCTGAAAGGTGATGTTGTTTTGATGAATGCTGTTTTAGATATGTATGTTAAGAATGGGAGACTTAGTGAGGCCAATAACGCTTTTTCCGAGATTCCAAGGCCTAATTCAACTTCGTGGAACACTCTCATTTCTGGTTATTGTAAAGCAGGTTTGATTGATGAAGCAGTTAGTTTGTTTCACCAAATTCCGCAGCCGAATGTCGTCTCCTGGAACTGTTTGATCTCGGGATTTGTCGATAAGGGTAGTCCTCGTGCATTGGAGTTTTTAGTAAAGATGCAGAGAGAAGGACTCGTGCTAGACGGTTTTGCTTTACCGTGTGGTATTAAAGCTTGCAGTGCTGGTGGGTTATTAACAATGGGTAAACAGCTGCACTGCTATGTCCTAAAGTCGGGTCTGGAGTCTAGCTCTTTCGTTCTCTCTGCACTTATTGATATGTACTCCAACTGTAGTTCTCTGTGTGATGCCGCTAATATTTTCCATCAGCAAAAGTCGGCTCTCAATTGTAATGTCGCTGTTTGGAATTCCATGCTCTCTGGATTTTTGATCAACGAGGAGAATAAAGCAGCATTAAGGCTGCTTTTAGAGATGTATAAGTCAGATTTTTGTTTTGATTCCTACACTCTAAGTGGTGCCTTAAAGATATGCATCAATTTAGTCAACTTGAGACTTGGGCATCAGGTACATGGTTTAGTTATAATCAGCGGTTATGAGTTGGATTACGTCGTAGGAAGCATTCTTGTTGATCTACACGCAAACGTTGGGGATATGCAAGATGCACATAAAATGTTTCACAGGCTTCCAAATAAAGATATTATCGCTTTCTCTGGCTTAATAAGAGGCTGTGTGAAAGCAGGGTTCAACTCCTTAGCATTTTCTCTGTTCAGGGAATTGAACAAGTTGGGACTTGATGCTGACGAGTTCATCATCTCAAATATTCTCAAAGTCTCTTCAAGTTTAGCGTCTCTTGGATGGGGAAAGCAAATTCACGGGCTGTGTGTTAAGAAAGGCTATGAATCAGAACCTGTAACTGCAACAGCGCTAATCGATATGTATGTAAAATGTGGTGAGATTGACTACGGTGTAGAGCTATTTGATGGTATGATGGAAAGAGATGTTGTCTCTTGGACGGGGATAATTGTTGGTTGTGGACAAAACGGACGAGTCGAAGAAGCGATTTGGTATTTCCATAAGATGATTAGTTCCGGAGTTGAACCAAATGAGGTAACATTTTTAGGGGTTCTTTCTGCTTGCCGGCATTCTGGACTACTTGAAGAAGCAAAATCTATCTTAGAACTGATGAAATCTGAATATGGTCTTGAACCGTATCTAGAACATTATTATTGCGTAGTTGATCTTCTTGGTCAAGCGGGGCGGTTCCAAGAGGCAGAAGAATTGATAAACAAAATGCCGTTAGAGCCCGATAAAACAATATGGATGTCTCTCCTCACTGCTTGTGGAACTCACAGGAATTCCGGACTGGTTACTGTAATCGCCGAGCAATTGCTCAAGGCGTTCCCTGAAGATCCTTCAGTATATACATCTCTTTCGAATGTTTACGCAATGTTGGGCGAGTGGGGTCGGTTAAGTGAAGTGAGAGAAGCTGCTAAGAAGTTTGGGGCAAAAGAATCTGGAATGAGCTGGATTGATATTGCCTGAACAAAAACTTCATTCCTTTTGATTATTCAATATATGAAAATATGAATTTCGGCACATTCTTCCATTTATAAGACGAAACGGCAAGTAAAGGAATAATGAGATGAAATAGAAAAGCATGAGAAACAAGAAGAAGAAACCAATTCAAAAGAAAAAGAAGAGGTGGTTAATATATTTGGTGACTAAGAATGCTATTATCGTAATGAAGCTTATAATTTGTTCTTTTACTCTATCATTTGGTGTTCGGAATCGATGTGACCGAAGATATCTGGACAATCTGCCCATTCTCCTCTCTCGCGGGCTTCCCAGTACCCGCCTTTATATTGGTAACTCTCGCTTCCTTTCTCCTTCGTGAACCAACTTGGCTTCCACCCTCTCTCCTGCATCTTCCTAGCCTGTCACGGCCCCATTTATAGCATTTGAGTTTTCATGTGTGAAACTTAGGCATGGGCATACTAACCCAACCGAAAAAATTGTCTACCCGTACCTGACGTTGTCGCTGTTCCAACCGCAACTTCTCTGTGTTAGCCATTTCAAACTCTCCGTTCTCCAGATACCTCTGGTCCGGTCTCAGTCTTGAATCTGTTGGTGGCAGCCTCTCCTACATCATCATCCATTTCTCCTTTAGTTTGAATATCTTTCTAAAAACAATTAACGAAAAATACCAAACAGAATTCTCTGCTGCATTCACCTTAAGGCCAGACGTAAGTTCGTTCAGTGTGATTGCGAAACGTGTTAGATTATACTTGGTTGGGTTTCCAGGAGGTTTGCTCCGTTTCCAGAGAAGATGAGCTCCTGGCATATCTTCATTCAGTTTCCCCTTCCCAGAACAATCACCTGTCACATAGTGCATGCTCTCATCCCATTTTCCAAACATTGTTGCCATGGTTTTCCCATTCTTGTCTTGCACTATACCGTGAACCTATGAGGAATACACGTTACTTGACACGTCCCAACATAAATCCCAGACTATCACAATAACAAGTTATAAGTAAGTACCTGATGAGGATTTCGATCTATGATGGACTGCTCCTTGAATTTAAGTTTACATGAGTATTCACCACCGCCCTCAATCCGCATTGTACCATAGTGATCGACGTACAGTTTACCAAGTATGAGATTGTATATAGATGTAGTCACCTACAATTTGAACGAAATAACAGAATAGTGAACAAAGAAGAACATATAAAATGGTTACTTGCTTTGTACAGCTGATTTACCTTACTCCACTGAAGGATTTCCCCATCATCAAATTGCAAAGTCAATACACCAACAGGGTCAAGCTGAATTGATCGACCCCAGAATTTGCTCTTAAGATTGCTATCTCCCCAGAATTTCCATCCTGTGCCATCGCAATGACATGCCACAACCATAGGATGATGGCTGACCTGACAACAAACGAATAAGAGGCCTGAATAGCTATAGCTGATAAGTAAAACACAGGAACATAGATCTGCAGGATGTGAACTAAAACCTTTTCCGAGAAAAAACGTAGGCCTTTGTCTGGATAGTCGGCCTCGTATGTTTCACCTAACAACGGATTAAAAGGTTTGCAGATTCTTCCTTCAGTTGATGCATACCCAGATACAGCAAAAGCAGCTACATTAAGAATCCTCATGAGGCTATTTCCCTGAAAAAGTTTCACGTACTGAGCAATATGCAAGATAAGGGTTTCAAGTGATACAAGCGTTCTCTATGCTTTTACCCTTTTTCCCCATTCAGATGCTCGGTCAAGAAGGTATGAATATTCCAAATCCTCAAAACACTTTTGTAGAGAAGATAGTGGCTCGTTGAAGTAAACAGGAAGACAGACTTTTGTGAGATCCTTGCCTATATTGTCTTTGATCATTGACCAAAGGCTAACACTTTTCTCTTTTTCAACCGGATCAGGTAAACTCTTTCTCCTCTTGACGTGAGGATAGTTGCATCCAATAGCCTTAATGGAAGGATCAGTATCATCATCTGACCCAAAGCCATCCAGCCCATCATCATCTGAAGAAAATGATGATGTACGAAAGCCAGACCCACTACTCTTGAATGAACTTGAAGAAAGAAAGTCACGTGTATCAAAAAAGGTATTCTGTTCCTCATCGATTTCCTCCTCGGCAGCATCACCTCGTTCATTATCATCATCAGATTCACTGATAGTCCCTTCTGAGATAAAAAGTAACCAAGTCAATTGCAAACTTGAATCAAAAGGCAGGTAGACGAAACAGTTATCTGTAGGAAAATACTCGTTTAAAGAATTAGGTAGCTCGGTGACTTACCACTGAACTTCTCATTTCCTAAGTCATTGGAGCATCTATTTTCAGCCTGTCTTTGACTCTCGTCTACTACCGTGTTTTCAAGATCTACCTTTTCTGTCTAGAGAATAACACAGGAAAATCAGTTGCTTAGCAGAGTATATAGCCACAGAAGAGGGAACATATAAGAAAAGTAATAAAAATCTCTTCTAAACTTTGCAGGATTTCTAAAACAACATAAAAACATAAGATGCTTGATATAATACCCAGCAAAATGAACAATTCAACAATTAACCCTCCAGTGCAACGCCAATAGATCATTATAGGTCATCCCATCCATTTCAAAACAATATCACCATTTCACACATTACTGTAGCAGGCTACATGAAATCTAGGCTAAAAAGGTTTTAATCAAAAATTTAGTTGTTCTTTTAATTCAATATATTACTGTGAAAGTTGTAGTACCTCCAACTGCCTAAGGGTATCAATGAGAAGCCACTGCTTCTGCTTGAGAAGCACCAACTGGCTTTGAAGTGCTGAGAACTCAGACTTCATAATTTGCTCACAGTCCTGAATAGCTAACTCATTTACTCCTTCCTCAATCAACCTTTGCCTAAGCTTCTCCGTCGACATTGACAAATTATTCGTCGGAGCCATCAATTCACAGTTAGACATCCTTGGAAACATGTCTTTCACAGCTTGCAATGCCTCAACCCAAGTCATTCGATCCTCTCGCGTCTCTGCTCGCAAATGAAGCCTCTTTGTGCCCGTATATATCGAAAATCTCTTATCATCTGATCTACTCTCCCTAACTGAAGATACCTGCACATAAGCAGATATGATCAAAAATTGCATAAAACCACACACAATCCACCTTCAATCACATACATAGAAACATATAATCATAACTACACGCAATTCATCAATAATATCCAAACCTTGAGATGGACTTCACCGAATGGTTTACGTCGGAGTTGGGAACTGCTACTGCTGCTATGCTTGTGGTGTCTAGAGATCATACGAGCGGATTCTTCTCCGATCACTTTGGATCCTTTTTCAGTTTCAGGGCTAACGAAAATCTTATCAGGTCCATGGATTTTATAATAAGAAAGCACACCATCCTGCAAAACGAACCACCTAGGTCTCCATCCTCTACCATAGTTAACCCATTTATGCAATATCCCTGCAATTCCATTTCCGACGATATCGTTTATCTTCACATCAACCGGCGGTTCTCTCCCAGACGTTGCCGGTAAGGCTAAGACGCGTTGGCCTAACCGGGAAGCGACGTCGCTCTGGTGGTTGAAGGAGAGACTATGTATGAGATTTTGATTGGATTGACCGGAATGATTGTTTTGATAGCTTTGGGAGGCGGATCGGGTCATAATCGGTTCGGATCTTCCGGAACCGAAAGGATTGGCGGAAGAGGCGGTGTTCATCGGAAGAGGCAGTTGGTCCGGTAACGGAGGCATCGAAGGAGAGTGGTGATCAGAGACAGTGGAAACGCAACAGAAGGGATGCATGTGAAGAGAAGAGGAAGAAGAAATCGAATCCGATGATTGTGCGGCGGTTTACGACGGTGGTTGAAGAGAGGAAGAAACTTCCGTTCATGGCAGAGCGATGAAAGCGGAAGAGAGTTGTGAGAAATTGAAGAAGAAATGAAAAGTTCGGTAGTACAAGAGTCACCGGAGAAGAGATGCCAAACCTTTTATTATTTTATTTCTTTTTTTTTATAATTAATTTTAAAATTTTGGTTTTGCTATTTTTGTTTTTATATTGACTGACTTTAGGCAAGGGGCCAGAGAAATCGGTGCCGTCGTTGCGGTGGTTCTGACGTGGCGAAGAATCGGATATAGGTCACTTAAGCATTTTCATTTTCTCTTTTCTTTTTTTGGTGAATTTTTCATTTTCTCTTTTCTTTGTTTGATTATTCATAAACTCTTTTCTTTTTCTCATTTCTTAAGCATATAACATTTTTTTTGTCAAAAAGAAAAAGAAAAGGTCAATTTGCAAACTAACCAACAAAAAAATACACTCTCCGTTTCAATATATAAGCTGTTTTGAGGTTTTTGTTTTGTTTCATAATATAAGCTATTTTGACAATACTATGTACTTTTATTAAATACCGTGTGACCAATAGTATTTTGCAGTCTTTTTTATAATTGGTTAAACTGTTTTTAATATATATTTTAAATGCTACTTTTTAGAGTAAAAGTAATTTCTTAATATTCGCGATTTTTTCTAAAACATCTTATATTATGAAACGGAGGGAGTAATAATTAAGAATATAACAAAAACTAGCATAGATGGTCAAATTTAAACCATTGAATTTAGGTTAAATGGTTATAAATTTTGCTATAGTTTTTTTTTGGTGTTATTCTTGCCAATTTCCCAAAGAAAATGTCATAGACATCCAAACAAAAAGGGTGAATTAGTGAAGGAAAATTGAGATTAAAAAGGCGATTCTCTTACGGTTATTACTCCGGCAGTTTCTCACCACTTTGGTGACGGTTTTCATCCATGACGACGATGATTATGCAAATTCCCCAGATTTCGGCCACTCTCGGACGGTTCTCTCCACGATTGATGCATCAATTGATCGTGATGACAGTTTCATGGGATTTCTCCAATCTCCACTATTACTTAAAGGGACTTTCCCTAACCCTAAATTTCTTCATAACCCTTTTCAATTTCTCTGTTTTCTTGATTCACTTCTCCACTTCCCATTTCGATTTTACAAAACACTTCTCAAAATGGCTGATAATATTCGAAGAGCAATTCAAGACATTGACCTCGGGGTGACTGATGAACCAATTCAACTTCCTACGGATGCGGTGTCTCAAGCGATAGAGGAAAATCGCTTCATCATTGTTGGCCGACCTACTTTGCCAAGGAAACAAAACTTGTGTTCGATTGTTGCTCTCATGCCACGCTATTGGGGACAATCTGGTCGTACGTTTGGAAGAATTGTTGAAGGCAGAAGATTCCAATTTGTGTTCCCTAATGAAGAATCAATGGAGTTGGTGCTTCAACGTGGGCCATGGGCTTTTGCGGATCGAATGTTGATTTTGGAAAGATGGACTCCAACAATGGATCCTCTCATGCTGAATTTCATTCCCTTCTGGATTCAGATACGGGGAATACCGGTGCAGTATCTGAATCTCCGATTGGTCATTACAGTTGGAAGATTGTTGGGTCAATTTATTGAAATGGACTACACCCCGGAAAGAGCGGCGCGAGTTAAATTTGTGCGAGTCAAAATCGATTGGAACATTGACAATCCATTGAAATTTCAGAGAAATTTTCAATTTGAAGCGGGCGTCAATACTCTACTGCGTTTCAACTATGAACGTCTCTGTGGTTTTTGTGAGGTTTGCAGAATGCTAACTCATGAATCAGGAGCCTGTTTGATCTAAAATGGTGGTCCAGATCATTTGGGACCGGATCCACCTTCCGATGAAGATGAAGACGTTGATGAACAAATGGAAAATGAGGAGATAGTTCCCAACACCGGTGTTGTGCTCGAAGAAATTCATGAAGATCAGACTGGGGATACGAATAACAATCCTGATAATGCAAACGACCAAGTGGAGGAGCAAGATGGAAGTGATGCAAGCCTTGAAGAGTACCAATGTACAAACATGTTTGCTAGAGACCTCGAGATGGATCAGATGTATAATCCTTTTCCTATCCATCCGGTTTATGGGAAAATCGCTAATGTTTGGACAAGAAAGAGGAAAATTGAAGAAGAGATGGCTGATAAGGAACCAAACAAGACAAAGATATGTGAAATTGGTGAATGTAGTGGAACTGCTAATGATCGTGAGATGTTTTCAACAAATGGAGGCGCGGTGGGCCCTGAACCACCTCTTCCGCCATGAGGACAATCTGCTGGAACTGTCAAGGCCTTGGCATTGACTTGACAGTTCGACGCCTTAAGGAGATCAATAAGAAATATCTCCCGGACATCATTTACCTATCGGAAACCAAGCAACAAGATAATTATATTAGGGATAAAGGTTGTGAGCTTGATTTTCTCAATTATGTAACAGTTCCACCTTTAGGTCTTAGTGGTGGTTTAGCTATTTTCTGGAAGCAAGATGTAGATTTGTCAATATTTCATCAATCTTCAAATCTTGTAGATTGTTCTGTTAAAATGAATGGTTTCAGTTTCTATTTGTCCTTTGTCTACAGTCACCCAATTCCCAGTTTTAGAAATCATCTTTGGGAAAGGATTGAGAGAATATCTACTACTAGGAAAAATCAGCCTTGGTTAATCTTAGGAGATTTTAATGACCTGTTAGAAAAAGAGGAAAAGAAGGATGGTAGAATAAGAACAGAACAATCTCTACAACATATGCGTAGAATGGTTAGGACTTGTAACTTTTCTGATTTGAAATCTATATGTGATAGATTTTCTTGGTATGGTCAAAGAGGTGACTATTTTATTTTTGAATGCATGGATCGTACAATGGCAAATAAAGAATGGACAGAGCTTTTCCCGGCTTCTGAGACAAAGTTTTTGGAATTTGGAGAATCAGACCATCGCCCAATGGTTACTTATATCACAAATGAGATAGAAGAAAGAAGACATCATTTCAGATATGATCATCGTTTAATCAATAGAGATGGATTCAAGGAAGTGGTAATGCAAGGCTGGAATGGAACAAGAAGTTGTCAAGGCACAATGCAATCTCTTTACAATCGCATTTTGAGATGCATGAAACATATTTCGGTCTGGAAGAAAGGTCATCGCTTAAATGCAACAGAAAGAATAGTTACCCTCCGACATAGATTGAATATGTCTATTTCTTCAGGAACTTCATCCCCAACTCAGAGAGCAAGACTAAAGCATGATTTGAATCAAGCCTACATTGATGAAGAAGTTGTTTGGAAAGATAAGAGCAGGAATAATTGGCTTCTCTCAGGAGATCAAAGTACTAGATATTTCCACAATCAAACAAAAAAAAAACGACATTATTCTCGTCTTCACTCAATACTGGATGATGCAAATGTTATTCAAAGAGGAGACAAAGCTATTACAGATGTTGCGGTCAATTACTTTCAAGGATTATATGAGTCAATAGGTCTTCCTGAGGTTTTAACACAAGAAGTGTTTCAAGATTATCAAGCCACTGTTTCAGATGACATGAATTCTGATCTCACAAAGCCAGTTTCACTTGATGAAATAAAAAAAGTTGTTTTCAGTATAGGACCACACCGAGCTCCAGGACCGGATGGTTTCACTGGAATTTTCTATCAACAATTTTGGGAAGAAATCAGTCATGCGATGATCCAGGAAATCCAGAGATTTTTTGAGGAAGACAGATTGGAACATATTCATAACCATACCAATCTCTGTTTGATCCCTAAAGTGATCCCCCCAACAACAATGGTGGATTTCAGGCCGATAGCTTTGTGCAATGTGAGTTACAAGATTATCTCCAAAATTCTTGTAAATCGATTAAAAGTATATCTCTCGGGTATTATTACGGATAATCAAGCTGCCTTTGTACCTGGACGCATGATCACCGACAATATCATCATGGCTCATGAGGTTTTTCATGCTTTAAAGGTAAGAAAACGACAATTTAAGTCTTACATGGTTATCAAAACTGATATTACCAAAGCTTATGATCGTTTGGAGTGGGGTTTTCTTGAACAAACAATGAAAAGCATGGGTTTCAATGAGCAGTGGATACGATGGACCATGCAGTGTGTTACGTCGGTTAGCTATTCAGTGCTCATCAATGGTGTGCCAAAAGGATTTATACAGCCAACAAGGGGTATAAGACAAGGAGACCCTCTGTCTCCTTATCTCTTTATTTTGTGTGCAGAAGTTTTGTCCCAAATGATGATGAAAACAGAGAAGAAAAGGAAGCTTCAGGGAATTAAAGTTAGTAACAACAGTCCAGCTCTTACGCATTTATTATTTGCTGATGATTCATTATTTTCACTCTAGCAAATGATAAATCGTGTAAAGCTCTTAAAGAAGTGTTGGCAACCTATGAGGCTATCTCAGGTCAAGCAGTTAACCTTTGGAAATCATCGATTACATTTGGAAAAATAGTAAATCATCAAGTGAAATCACGAATGCGTCGAATCCTGGGAATACATAATGAAGGTGGAGGAAGTAAGTATTTGGGTCTGCCTGAGCAGTTTGGTGGTAAAAAAAGTGAACTCTTTCAATTCATCATTGAAAAGGTTAAAGAAAAAACTCAAGGATGGAATAAGAAATTCCTATCTCCTGGCGGCAAAGAAATTCTTTTGAAGGTTGTGGCACTTGCAATGCCAGTTTATGCTATGAATGTGTTCAAGTTAACCAAAGAAATTTGTGAAGAGATTAACAGCTTACTCCAAAGTTTATGGTGGGGATCATCTACTCATCAAAAGAAAATGCATTGGTATGCTTGGAATCGGCTGAGTTTACCAAAAAAGGAAGGAGGAATAGGTTTTAGAGACCTTGAGAACTTTAATCTTGCTCTTTTGGGTAAACAAGTTTGGAGAATCATTCAGGAACCACAAAGTTTGATGGCAAAAATGCTTAAAGGAAGATACTTTCAAGATTGTCACATTTTGAATGCTACAAAGAAAAAAAACGCATCATATATATGGTCTTCTCATCTCAAAAGAAGAGACTTGGTAAAAAAGGTATAAAGTTTGTGATAGGAGATAGCTCTACGGTTAGTGCTTCGCATGATCCCTGGTTATCGATTCATACACCAAGACCACCAGTTTCAAAATTCTCACAGATATGTTGATGGTCAAAGATTTAATGAATTCAACAGGAACTGATTGGAATGAAGAAAAAGTAAAAGAGCTCTGGTTGTTGAAGATGATGTTAACACTATACTTTCAATCAAACTAAGTGCTAATGCAAGGGAAGATCTTTTCGGATGGCATTATACCAAAGATGGGATTTATACGGTCAAATCGGCATACTGGCTCTTTACTCATTTACCAGGTCAACAACAAATCATACCACCTCCTGGTAATATCTCAATCAAAAACTCTATGTGGAAGATAAAAATAGCACCAAAAATTAAACATTTCCTATGGAAATTGTTATCTGAAGCACTACCTACAGGGGAAACATTACGTAAACGACACTTGAGACATTTTCCTAATTGTTGTCGTTGTTTTTTGATGGAAGAAACAACACATCATCTATTCTTCGGGTGTATGTACGCACAATCAATTTGGAAAGCATCAGGGAATTCCAATCAGATTTTTTGGAATCAATCATCAACATTGGATGGGAAGTTGGAGGTACTGATTTCTACTAACTCTTCACTCATTTCACATCAAGATCAACAACTTGCTATTTGGATTTTATGGCGAATTTGGAAAAGTAGGAATTTATTGATTTTTCAATAAAAAAGTCAATCGTGGAGAAAAGCGCTAACGTTAGCCAAAGATGATTTGCGAGACTGGAACATGTCTGAAATTTCTCTACAAGGCAGTAGTGGAAGCATGGGAAACAGAGCTTTTAGCACTCAACGTCAACTATTATGGCAAAAACCACCTCAAGGCTGGTTTAAATGTAATTATGATGGTTCTCATTCTGAGGGAGGAATGATAACAAAAGCTGGTTGGATTTTCAGAGATGATCAAGGAGTTTTTCATGGTGCAGGACAAGCGAAAGGAAAGGCTAATATCACAGTTTTAGAAAGTGAATTCCAAGCAATTCTTTTTGCGATGCAACATGCTTGGTGCAAAGGGCATAAGAAGATGATCTCCGAAGGAGATTGTAAAGAAGTAGTCAACTTGTTAAATGGTGTTACAATTAACTTTCATATATACAACTGGATCAGAGACATCAAGGCTTGGATGCACCAGTTTGACGACGTCAGATTTCAATGGATATCACGACAACAAAAATGTTTCGGCTGATTTGTTAGCAAAATCAAATCCTCCGAATAATGTCTCTTTCTTTTCTCATTATTATGTTCCGATATTTATTACTGAAAGCTTACATTGTAATCACATTTACTCTTCTTAATACAAGTTAAAGTTTGAGGGGAAAAAAAAAGTGAAGGAAAATTGAGTTCTATAATAGAAACTGAATTTAAAATTAAAAGATCTAATCTAATATATCAGAATCTGAAATTTATTAAGGGGGTGTTATTGGTTGTAGAAGTCTAAATCAACTCCATTAGATTTAAATCATATAAGATTTTTTAAGATTTGATTTATTTAAAGCGATTCACTATTGATTTTGCAATTTAAAGTTGAAGATTTATTTATACCTTCAAAATCTTGATAGTGTATTGACAAAAGATATATACAAATATCATTTGATTTGTAAACTAAAATTTGAAGATGAATTATTGAATATTACTATGTTTTTTTGGTTATATGTTTATTTTGTTGTTGTTTTGTTATTGGTTCATTACTTATCATGAAACTTACAAGCAAAATGAAAGTATGGAACTTATTTATATTGGTTTCTCTTTTCATATAATTACATAAGTAAACGCTAACATGTCAAAAAAAAATTAAAAGTCGCGATCTCTCTAAAATGTTTTTTGTATGCTTTGTGTTTTTTTTACTTTTACCATTTAGGTCATTACACCCGCTATAATAAATCACCCGCTAAAGTTTGTATAGTATAATTGATGTGATTATTGTACTGGTCTGTACCATATTTTCATCTAAACCGGCATACAACTTTTTCTTTTCAGCACAAAGGAATAACGTAAACAAAGATATATATTTAGAAAAAAGTTGTATAAATTTTGGTATGTCTTACCAAAGTAGGTTACATAACTTTAAAGGCTGCATGATAAAGAAAATGATATGAAGTCATAAATCCATTAATATGGTTAACACATCGGCAAATATTCCATGTTATTATATCAACATTCAACAACAACAATCATTATTAACATACATGTCATGGTCGAAATTTTTAACAAATTATCAAGAGGCATTGTTAACAACATATTTCGAAATTTTTAATAAAGATCTTTGTGGGTATTACGACTGCGATCGCACGTGCCCGCTTATTGCTTGATAACATCTTTGGAAGCAACTTTGACTAACCTTCATTATAATTTGTATAGATTAACTTATTGTTGGGGATACTCTCTTAAGAAGCCATCCTACACCATTTCAAACAAAAAATCCAGATAACAATAAGCAAACTTTTCAAAGAAGGTATATACAAAAATACAATTTTTTACTTACATACGGAACCTTGATTTGAGTGACTTTGTTGGCAAAGTTATATGCCCAACTGAAACATAAAAATAAACAATTAGAAACAAACAATATTCCAAGACATTCTTTGCAATCAAAGTTGAACCTATACAAACGTTGCGAGAGTAACTTTAAAGAAATCGGAGACTCATGTGAGTTTGATAAAATCACCTCTCTTAACTATAAATGGATAAATGAAAAACAGAACTGAATAACCTAATGGCATGAAACCATAGAGTAGAAAATCAATAAAAAAAGCACAACGTACATGATAGCTTTGTCAAACAGTTTAGAACCCCTCATATGACCACAAAGTCGATTCTCTTGTTATGCCAGTGTAGGTTTTACTCACAACATGTACTTAGAAAGTTGAGATCACCATTAGAATATCTGTGGAAATTATCATATATGTTTTTTTTACATAAACGTTTATACTCCTGACCTGAAAATCGAAACCCAATTCCTAAGGAATTTACTTCTTAGGCTTCTCTTCTTTGGACAACTTTTCCGTAGGCTATTCCAACTAACTTCGATTGATGCACTTCTTCAAAACTTACTTATTTGATTTTTTTTTTTTATGATGTCTACAAAATCAATTTAAAAAGATTAGGATGATGTACAATTCATAAACTAAATGGAAAGAATAAACACAAAGACACTCATCAACCAACCAAGTTCTCTATTGCATATCGAACCTCTCCTCTAAACTATCCATGTTGGGTTTTTAAAGCATCATTGAACCAAAACAAAAGTTCAAAAAACATTAAAAGACCATAGCAAAAGTCTTAAGTTGCCCAATACAGAAGGCAAGACTCACTAGTAAAAAAAATTGCCATACCCACGAAAATTTCGTGGGTAAGAGTGATCAATTTTCGTGGGTTTACCCACGAAAAACCACGGAAGTATAGCGTCGTGGGTAGAGAATTTAGTGGGTGTTCGTGGGTAAAGCTACCCACGAAAAGCCACGAAATTATCCGTGGCAAAAACCCACGAATACCCACGAAATATTTCGTGGGTATCATTACCCACGAATACCCACATAAATTTTCGTGGGTAGTTACCCACGGATTGCAACGAAATTTTTCGTGGGTATAAACCCACGATTTGCCACGATAATATTCGTGGGTAGTTACCCACGAATACCCACGAATGTTTTCGTGGGAAACTACCCACGATTTGCCACGAAAGTTTTCGTGGGAAGCCATTTACCCACGAAATCCCACTAAAACTTTCGTGGGTACGTCGTATGTTTTTTTGCAAAAAACATTTTTTATTTTGAAATTTGTTATTAAAATTTTTAATTAAATTAAATACTAAACTAATAATTCGAATAGAAATAAATATTTTACATAAAATTAAATTGTTCTAAATTAAAAGTTTTCAAAAAAAAAAAAAAAGCAGAAACATAAAATAAACGGCTACGAACCAGAGTCTTCGGGCTGAGTCGTCCCGCTTGAACCGTTGCGTCCATCTAGCTTCCTCAAAATGGCATCTATCTTACCCGCCATGCTAGTCATCTCACCCCTCATTTGATCGAGCTCAGTTCGGAGATCCGGTTGTGTTCCCGACGGATCCTGGACGGAATGGTGATAGAACTGCGTCCTCGCACTACCGACGCCGTAGGCATGCCCGTATTTTGGTTTGACCCTCTGCATTTTAAACAATAAGAGAATTAAAGTCTAAATATACAATAAATAAAAAGTTATAATATGAAAAAATTTACCTGAAAATATAATTGGTTAATGAATTCCCGAGGAGAACCACTTGTGGAAAAAGCTGTGCCGGTCGAATCTTGGTGCTGAGAAGCCTCCTCTTCAACCTCCCTCACGAGTCCCTCAATCACCGGATCAACGTAAGTGCCATCCGCGCGTGTATGCGTCTCCTTCACCAAATCCAGAATGGATGGTTCCTCGGATCCCTGCCCCTTCTGCTTCTGCATTATCCCAAAAATTTATTTACACAATGTAGTGATCATTAACATTACTAACGATATTTAATAGATTTGTAAATTAATATATGGATCAAACTTACCAATTCATAGTCAATCTTTGAGAAGGATCGGGGCCCGGCACTGTGTTTGTGCATTTCTTTGCCGTTGATCGGCGTTTTACGGCTTTCAGCAGCAGTCTTACTCTTGCTAATGGCTTTCTCAGTCTGCCATTGTTCCAAAAGAATTGCCCAGTCATCCTCGCTGATATAGACGGGCTGCACTCCCTGCCGATGTTTCCTACTAATCTCTTCGCCGATTCCTAACTTCGTCTTTTCCTTCCATTCATAAAAGACGATGTCCTCGAACTCGGGATCCCAATAATAGTTTTGCTACAACTCGCAACAACCATTGTTAATATACAATGTTAGTAATGGAAAATTACTAAATGTTTAAATATCCGAATTTTCTAACTTACCACAAATGTTCCCCACCAACTCTGAATTTTTTCTGGAGCGAATTTTTTCACATCGGTCCAGTTCTTCCAAGGACCCCAAAAATTACCCTGCCAGGCCCGTTTAATAAAACTGGTGACCGAATCATCGATCCCAATCCTTTAAAAAATATTTAAAAAGTTAGAAATCAATTAGTAAACACATAGACCTTAAACTTGTTAAATATTTAAGATGTTTACCATAGTCCTCCGTTTTCCTTAAACGGATGAAGGACAGGCTGTGATCTCCTAGTAGGCGCTTCGTATACCGCCTGTAAACGGTAACGATACTCTGCAGAAGCACCTATGGCAGATTTTGGGAGATGGAAACGGGGTCTGCTTCGAACTGAACCGGTCCCGGTAGACGAAGACATAACTACATGCAAAAAATAATACATCTAATATTTCTTACACTAATAATATTTTCAGATTTTTTGTTAAAAAAAATTAGAGCCATTAATATGTTTTATATTTTAAATTTTCAAGCCTTTATTTTGTCATATATTTTTGTAGAGCCATTAACATTTAATTTTATAATTATTTTCTCATATATGTTTTTCAAGAATTTAGGATTTGAAGCCATTAATATGTTTTCTAAATTTGTTAACAAGTGACACTTTTATATATAAGTTTTGTACAAGTTGTATTAGATATGTTTTTCCAATTATATAATATTGGTATTAGTTATCTAATTTTTTTCCGATTTTATATATTTTTTCACTAATTTATAATACTAATATTATATATATATATATATATATATATTTGTATGTAAAAATCCACAAAATTAATATAAAATACCTAAACAAATTTAAAATTTTCTTTTAATTATTAATAAACACTAACTACTCAACAATTTTTTCTACAAACCTTTTAATTTATGTTTTTCAAACAAAAAATTATTTGGAAAATTAAAAAACCCAACACAATACAAGTTGTATTAGATTTATTTTTTCAATTATATAATTTTGGTATTTGTTATCTAATTTTTTCCGGTTTTATATTATTTTTTCAAACTAAATTATAATACTAAATTTATAAAATATGCAATTTGTATGTAAAAATCCACAAAATTAATTTTAAATACCTAAACATATTTAAAATTTTCTTTTAATTATTAATAAACACTAACAACTCAACAATTGTTTCTACAAACATTTTAATTTAAGTTTTTCAAACAAAAAATTATTTGGAAAATTAAAAAGACCCTAAATTATACACTAACCCTAAATTTTTAACAATCTAAGCAAATTTTTAACAATCTAAGTAAATCAATCCAAATTTCCTTCTCATAAACTACACAAAGCTATTACAATCAAGAGGCAATCAAATTTTGATGATTTACCCGAAACCTAATTGAAAAAAAACAAAGGATTAAAGAGAGGAAAGGAATTTACCTAAGGAGATGTGAAATCGGTGGTGGTCGGTGTCGCAATCGGCGTGTACTCGTCGGTGGTGGGTCGCCGGAGCTTCGTCGTGGACTCGTCGGCGGTGGTCTGTGTCGAAATCGCCGGAGGTTGTGGAAATTTGAGTGGTTTTGTCGAATGGAGGAAACATAGTTGTTTCGATGAAAATGATGAAGTTACCCACGAAAACCCACGGTTTTTTTCGTGGGTATTTAAAAAAACCCACGAAAACCCACAATTATTTTCGTGGGTATTTTAAAAAAGCCACGTAAACCCACTATTATATTCGTGGGTATTTCAAAAAAGCCACGTTTACCCACGTTTATTTTCGTGGGTAAATTCTTTAATTTTTAAAAATATTTTCCACAACAACTGATTCGAATACGGGTTTGAATTTTTATTAAAGAAAGTTTAAGTAACTATCAAATTATGGTGTTGACGAATCTTATAGATCATCAACATTTAATAGTATTTAAAAAGAATTATTTAAATATTTCCTTTTCCAAAGTAAAAAGATAATTTGATTATGAAACTCCAACAAAACATTACATTTAATGAAACATAAAATTTGAAACAACTTTTAAACTGGTAGATAAAAGACTTGGAAATATTAAACATACAATGGTTATGGTACACGTACATATTAGGCACTAAATTTTGAAAACATTTGTCTCTTTTCCACTCCAAAGTTACCAGAAACTTTTCTTTCCTTTCTGTTTCTTTGGTGGAGAATTTAAAAATCCGTCACAACATTCCCTTTTGATTGCATCAACATCTAGATTTAAGTTTGGGCTTTCTGGTCTTTGGGCAAACTCAAAATCATAGTATTGATCCTTGCTTTCATACGAGGAGCTTCCACCGTAGGTATCTGAAAATCCATCACAACATTCCCTTTTGATTGCATCAACATCTAGATTTAAGTTTGGGCTTTCTGGCCTTTGTGCAAACTCAAAATCACTTGCATGACTTCCACCGTAAGTATCTGACTTTTCAATCAACAGAGATGGTTGTACGTCTTCGATTTGCCTATACAAAACATCATCGACAACCCGCTTCTGGTCATGACCTTCTGGATGCTTATCATCGACAATCAAATGAGTTTCAGTTTCCCCCGAGTATTTTGGATTGTGGTGGATGTTTTCCAAGAACTGGTTGTCCGGTACTATCGTTGATGTAGAACCATCAGTTGCATAGATTGGTGATTGCGTATCATATTCCCACGAGTAAGTAGGTATCTCTTGAGTGAATTCGTCGCAAAGAGTTTCGGTTTCCCAAGATAATTTTGGAAGAGGGTAAAAATTTGACACGTTTTTTTATTGAGAGTCTTCATCACTTGAGCTAGAAGACATTATTTTGTTATTGATGGGTGTAAAAGATACACTCCATCATATTTATTTATAGTAGATGTACTGTCTTGTCAAATCACGTTGGTCTGTAACGATTGTATCCACATGTTTCAATTACATGAATATGTGGTCCATCAAAGTTTCAAGTTATAACATAGAAACAAATAATTTTAGAATCACACATTAATAGAAAATAAGATAATTGAAACTTTGATACAATATTTTTGTTATAAAAGCCTTACATATAATAGCCTTACATAAATAACAACACATATACTATATAGTACATTATTAGACGTTTTTTGAACCACATCCCCTTACTAAAGCATAAATTATTAAAACAAACAAACATAAAAGCCATATGCACTTATTGTAATGACGAGTGACATTCGTGCGACAATATTAGTTGTACATTACTAATTAAACACATCTTTTAATGATCCATCTCGAACTCCAACATGTGTTCGTCACAACAACCGTAATAGTCATTAGGACATTTGAAAACTGGGAACTCCCGTTTTTCATAAACATCTATAGCCTTGGTTGATGTTGTTGTTTTCTGGACTTCATTTTCGGCCCTGGCTGGAGTGCGTGCTTTACGAGGCTTGGGGGGAGCATGCGAAGTAGAACCGTGACTGGGGTTGTAACGGTTCGTTGGGTTATTGAGACGAATCGTACCAGAAGGAGGGGTGTTTGATTCTGGTAAAGAATCTAGGAATGTCTTTATTATCTCCTCCTCCTCCGATTGATCTACATTTCTTTTCGACATGGCTGATTTTGTATGTTTTGTGTTTCGATATACAAATCTAATGAAACAAGTCTCTATTTATAGATTATACAAATTTATTATAACAACTTTACCATAATAAATCTTGGCCGTTGAATGATGAATCTATAATATTAACCATTCAAATGAGTTGTCAATTCAGTTTTGGTATCCGATTCACTTGTGTCCATATAAATTTTTGGTCTACATTTAAATGAGTTGTCAATTTTTGTATCGGTTTTGAGTTGTCAATTCGGAGTGAATTGTCAATTCAGAGTGAATTCGGTGTTGGTATCGGTTTTGAGTTGTCATTTCGGAGTGACTGACTGAGTTGATCTTGGCCGTTGATCTTTGCAACAAGTTTTGATGAATACTTTTGCAGAGTTCATCTTGGCCGTTGAAATGGGTGTGTGAGATATTTAATATTTTGATTCCTCACAGAAAATTACAGTGTCTTGTCAAATCAGTTTGGTATGAAACGATCTTGGCCACAATTTTGCTGAATACTTTTGCAGAGTTGATCTTGGCCGTTGAAAATGGTGTGTGAGACATTAAATATTTTGATTCCTCACAGACAATTACAGTGTCTTGTCAAATCAGTTTCGTATCTACCTTTACCTCCATAATGCACAACTTATACCATCCATAGTATTATAAATACTTGCCTTATGTGTTCCAAATTTCTTACACCAAACCCATCCAATTCTAAATCTTTTAAGAATCAATACGTATATTTGTTATGTCTTCCTCAAACCATCCAAGAAGATGGATGGATCTCCGAATTGATCCATCAACAAATACTATTACCGAAGAATTTACTAATGGGATTAATGTGTTTATCACATTTGCTTGTCAACAACCATCATATCAGGCAACTGGATTACTCCTTTGTCCATGCGCACGGTGCAAGAATGAAAAGCCACCAACAAATCCTAGGGTGGTGGTGCGTCATCTTTACACAGTTGGATTCAAAGGCAATTACTATGTTTGGAGTAATCATGGAGAATCTTTCATGATTACGGGAGAATCATCTACTGCAACACAATTTCATGGAAGTGCCAACCAAGAGCGTTATCATCATCCTCATGTTGTTGTACAAGAAACATTTCATGAAGGATTCGTAGATGTTGCTGATATTTCAGAGATGCAAGATCAACAATATAGTGAAGAAGTCGAAGTTCCGGGGTTCGTGGACAAATCGTATGAGGCCTTCATGGAAGCTAATCAACCTTTATACGAAGGGTGCAATGCAGAGAATACCAAATTATATTTGGCATCATGTATTTTACGTTGGAAGACGGAGCACAATATAACAGTGGGTGCTGTAGACGACATCGCTAGTACTATCAAAAGGAATCTACCAGGCCCGAATACTGCTCCGGAGTCGTACTACGAAACCAAAAAGATTACGAAGACTCTTGGCTTACCCGTTCATAAAATTGATGTATGCGAGAACAATTGTATGCTATTTGGGCGAGGAGAAGATGCCACGCTCGAGCAATGTCGGTTCTGTCAAACAGACCGATATCATCCGTGGAATGGGCAAGGTAAAAAGATTCCAAAACAACGAATGTTTTATCTTCCCATTACTGATCGTTTGAAAAGACTATACCAATGTCAATCAACTGCGGGACATATGCGTTGGCATGCCGAGCATATGAATGTTGAAGGCGAAATGAATCATCCATCAGACGGGGCCACTTGGAAACATTTTCAGAGCGTTTATCCGGGGTTTGCTTCTGAACCCAGAAACATCTACATTGGATTGTCAACAGATGGTTTTAATCCACTAGGCATGAGTGGCGAGGCACACTCAATCTGGCCGGTGATAGTCACACCATACAATCTACCTCCTGGTATGTGTATGAACCGAGAATTTTTATTCCTCTCGATTTTGGTTCCTCGTCCAACACACCCGAAGAAAAGTCTGGACGTGTACCTTCAACCTTTAATCGACGAACTACAACAACTGTGGACACAAGGCGCTGATGTATATGATATATCAACAAACACTTCTTTTAAGATGAAAGCGGCGCTTATGTGGACGATTAGTGACTTCCCAGCTTATGGGATGTTATCAGGGTGGATGACTCACAGACGCCTCGCATGTCCATACTGTATGGATTCAACCAATTCATTCTGGTTAACGAATGGACGAAAACATTGTTGGTTTGACTGTCACCGAAAGTTTTTGAAGAGCGACCACCCATACAGGCGGAATGTAGTTGCCTTCACTAAGTCTACAGCTGTCCATGCTGAAGCACCGGTATGGCGTAGTGGAAGAACAATATTGGACTTCATCAACAGTATAGAAGGTCTGCAAATGAGCGTCGAGTGTGGTGGCAACAGATACAATGATCCATCTAAAACGGTACATGGTTATGGTCAATATCATAATTGGTACAAAAAATCTATTTTCTGGTCTTTGCCTTATTGGGAAAATCTATTGCTTAGACACAACCTAGATTTTATGCATATAGAGAAAAAAAATTTTGATAATATTATCAAAACTATCTTGAACGTGCCGGGGAAAACAAAAGATAACATAAAATCTAGGCTAGATATGGCGATAATATGCAACCGTAGAGCGTTGGAGCTTATATCACCAACTATTGCTCCGGTTCCAATATTTCGAATGTCAAAGGAAGCAAAAAAGAAATTTCTAAGTTGGTTGAAGAAAGAAATTCGTTTTCCAGACGGGTATGCTTCCAACTTTGGTAGATGTGTCAATGAAATTAATTCGACTCTTTCTGGTCTCAAAAGCCATGATTGTCATGTCATTATGGAAAGGCTTCTACCTTTTGCTTTGATGGAACTACTCCCCAAGTCTGTACACGTAGCGATTTCAGGTATTCATTTTTTAATTTTTTTTATACACAAATATGGCTAACTAATTTTTGTTATGACTTACTAATTTTGGTTGTTACTTTCATTACACAGAAATCGCTTTGTTTTTCCGAGATATTGGTGCCCCATCATTAAAAGAACAAGATGTTCTAACCTTGAAGGAAAATATAGCCGTCAAATTATGCAACTTGGAGAAGATATTTCCTCCGTCGTTTTTTTATGTCATGGAGCATCTACCGGTACACCTTCCGGACGAGGCAATGTTAGGTGGACTGGTACAATATAGGTGGATGTATCCATTTGAGCGGTACATGTACCACTTAAAGAAAAGGTTAGGAACAAGGCACAAATCGGAGGGTCTATAGTCGAGCATTGTGTACAAGAAGAAATATCAGCGCTAGCTACCCATTGGCTTGGAAAACCAATCGCTCGAGGTAATGAAGGATGGCATGGTGAAAACATTTACTTCTACGCATTCGACAATGTCCCAACAATTTTCAAACTGAAAGGAAGGTTCATTGGTAAACATTCAAAGGGATGGATAACAGACGAAGAGTACAACGTTTTGCAAACGTTTCTCATGAACAACTGTCCCGAGTTAGCACCATATGAAAGGTATGAGTAACCATCGCAAAACATAATATTCAATAGTTAAATATTTTTTAATTACATAATTTGTATACATAGGATGTTTGAAGATTTCATCCGAACTACATATCCGGCATTGTCTGCTACTGACCTATAGTCATTCAAAGACAATAACTTCGCACGTTGGTGCAAAGATTATGTAAGTATTTGTGTATTCTTACCGTTTTTAATATAATGTTCAACTTATGTATTTATTTTACTACAGGTTAATAATCAAAGGATGGTAGCAACTGTGCCACAATGGCTCATTGATTTTGTACAAGGTCCACGTCGTGCTTACATATCCTGGCCATCGTATGCAACAAGAGGGTTCTTATTCCGCACATTGAGTAGGAGTGCAAACAAAAAGACACAAAATTCTGGTGTTTGCGTTAGTGGAACTACTTATACGGAATATTATGGCGTTGTGGACGACATCAGATTGGTTGAGTACGATGGCGGTGTCGGGTTGAAGGTGGTTATCTTCAAATGCTTTTGGTACGACACCACTAGTGGAAGTGGAATGCGTAGAAGTCGTTCCGGACTGGTGGATGTTGCTGCGAACAAGCAGTATCGACAATATAATCCGTTTATTACTCCTGAACAGTGTGATCAAGTTTGTTACATACCATACCCAAAGGTGAGTAGGAGGCATGGGACGGAATGGTTAGCATGTGTAAAAGTGGTACCCAGAGGTGTTCGAAATGTTACAGATGCTTTACAACAAGCCTTTCAAGAGGATGGTAGGAATACTATTGTTGCACCATCATGGCTACTAAGGGTCGAGGCACTCAATGTTGAAGACATGGACAATTATGATGATTTACCCGACCAACATACAAACGACATGTACACATCTGATCATGAGCTAACTGATAACGAATGTTCTGAAGCTGATTCCTCATCTGAAGATGAATGAAAATTGTGCATCAATGTGATCCTTAATTTGTAGTATTTTATGTAATATTATTTTCGTATGTGTTAAATTTTTAACGTCTTATAAAAGTAGTGGATTATTATCCGTCGAGTGGTTTGTAATAAAATATGATGTGGATTGTTGTATAATATTATGTGGAATATAATTTGTATTTTTCTAAGCAATTTTAACAGCTAGCCCTATTTATACCACCCGTGATTGTTTACCTGAGTAGAATACTTTCACGCCATTCATTTTATTTTCGAAATGTCAATTCACCGTCTAGTGGCCGACAGTGTCATTACACCACACATGATTGTTAACATGAAAAAATGATTTGACATTACATATCAGTGTGCAATAAAGAAATCAATTCCGTGAATGACATTGTCTGGTACTGAATCATAAATAATTCAGTGGCAGACAATGTCATTCACGGACTTGATTTCTTTATTGCACAAAGATATGTAATGTCAAATTATTTTTTCATACTTTCTTATATCCACATATACATCGACACGTTAACCCTAAAAAAGCACTCTGTTTTGCCTATATAAGTCCGAGTACTTCAAAACAAAATCATAACACAAAAAAAAGAATTTCCAAATGGCAAACAGAGATCTATGGAATTACTATATGGAAAACCGAGCCTCCGTTCAAAACCCTCGAGAAACAACTCGTGTTCCTTCAAGCCCTCCATACGATAACTTATATGTTATTGATGCTCAACCGACAGTTTCACTCCAACCAACACAACGATCTGAAATCCAAACGCCGGTAATTTCGGGACCTGCCCAACTCGTACAGCGAGGAATGTTTCGCAAGAGGGCACACGATAGGAAGGTGTTGAGAGGTGAAAGTTTTCAAACACGCCCAACACAAGATTTCATTTGTGAGGTCATGAATGAGCCACAACAGGGCGACCAGGATTTTAATAGTCCTCGCTGGACTTCTACTATCGATTACATAATCCGCGAAGGTATAGACATATAATGTACTCATTTACCATTACAATAATGATTGTACATGACAAATATTAACTCTGTAATTCATAAATATAGGTACTTATAACAATGGGACCACACCATTCTGGACCCAGGTTGTAGAAATACAATGCCCGCATTCACAGTTTGTGAAAGTGAAAAAGGTTTACGTTGTCGACCAATATTATTTAATTTTACATATACAATGTATCTAACAAGTTAATTTTATCTTATTCTTAGCTTGTCGCTATGTTATCCAGTGCGACCCCCAATGGCCAGGGAGACCTTCTAGTAACCTTAAAGGATCCGTCTGGAATCATCGAGGGAACCATGCACCGTAACATCTTCAACAATGACGAGAACAGAGTCAACACTAGCGTAGGTGCGGTTGTCATTCTACAGAATGTGACCGTAGGCCGTTTTAACCGGAACTCTAAGTACCTCAACATCACTGAGCGGAACATTGTTAAGGTAGATTTTCCATAAGTTTGTAAATATTACTGATAATTATAAACTAAAATTTTTTTTCAAACAGATAATTGGGGCTAATTCGATGATTGCTGAATACGAACCAACCGTACCATTTACTATCAATGAGGAAGCTGAAGGAACTACTGGCTACGAAAATGAAATAGTCCCAGACTCTGATGGTGAATAAACATCCGACCCGTCCATGTTTACTAATAAGCTGGTTAAACACCAGACTCTTTATGTTGCTTTAATGTTTACTATTTTCCTACCATCTATTGTACGCGTTTATAATAATGTTGTTGTGTAATGTAATATTTTAATATGTTTAATGAAATAAACCAATATTATATAACAAATGTTTTGTTTTTTATTGAGCTTCCATTCGAATTAACAAAAATCTAATTAATAAGTTTTTAAACCATTATAAGGTTAATATATTTGTCAATGTTAAAAACAAATCGGGAAAGTATAGTTCTAACATTTTGTAAGCACCACCCACGGAAAAATTCGTGGTATTTCGTGGGTATTACAAAACCCACGAATTTTTTCGTTGGTATTAGTGGGTTTTTGGTTTTGCCACGAAAAAAATCGTGGGTAACCGTGGCAAAATTACCCACGAAAACCCACTAGCATTTCGTGGGTACAAATTTACCCACTAATACCCACGTAAACTCACGAATACCCACGAAAAACCCACGAATATTTTCGTGGGTAAGCATATACTGTTCATAGTGGGTATTCGTGGGTTTTCGTGGCTTTTATGCTCTACCCACGAATAATTTAGTGGGTTTTTCATGGGTATTTGCCTTTTTTTTACTAGTGACTATCTATCTTTGTTCTATTCTCTTTTAATTCTTAATTAAGAGACGAGTTGTTTTTCTAGCATGAAAATTAGTCTAAGATAAAAAAAAAGTCTCATCTATCAAGCAAATAGGTCAGAGTAATAATAATAACAGAAACGTCTAAATCTCTTCTCTATCAGTCATAATTAGAGGAATGTTTTTTGTTGGGCAATCTCCGGCCACACACAAAGCTACTAAACAACTGCAAAGCTCGTGAGGGCTGCGCATACGGCACCATATGAGCTGCTCCTCTCACCGTTGTAAACGTCAGCAGCTTTCCGTACTAGGTCACCCAACCACCAACCTAGTCAACCACAAGTTTCCAATCAGTTTGACAAATTTTGCAGATTTTAGCAATCGTTTAATAATGTAGAGAACTACGTGTTCTTTATGGAACCAAGCACTATAGGGAACTGTGGTCTTGAAGTTGAGATTGCGAGCAAGTTCACGTACAAGTGTTCTTGAACCAAGAAGTGGAATTACAGAATCTAGATCTCCACAGTAATTTCGACAAGCTAGGTGTTTAGCTGCGGAATACATGAGAAGAAGGCGATATAAAATGGAGCTTTTAACAGAATTCTTACCTGCAGACCCAAACAGGAATTTTGTTTTGTATAATTCTCTTAAGAATTGGTAGCATTTTCTTGAGCCTCAGCTCTTGCTCGACGATAGACGGGTAGCATATATCGAGCAGAACATCGTAGCTGTTGACATACTGAGTGATCAAGTTGACTTCATTTGTTGCAGCATTGCAGGCGTTGCTTACGTTAAGGGGACTGGCAAAGTCGCTTACGTTAAGGGGACTGGCAAAGTCGCATTGGCTCATGATTGTGTGTCGTAGTTCATCAGAGATCATCCCATGGGACCAGTAGAAGTCGTATGATGCTGTAAAATCCGTATCAAGGTTCAGAAGTGGATTCCCGATCTGATCAGAAAGAGAAAAACACACAAAAGTAATTTAGAAGAGCAAACAAAAGAGTCGATGTAACGTCAAGGAGGAGGTTCTTTGGCTTACTGCAAGCCCTTTGACGTTGAATTTGAAACCTTTTGAGCGTGAATTGTAATTTAGTATTACATCAGCCAATTGAGGTATGTAATGTCCTGCACGAGAATAATAAAGTTTTTAAGGATCTCATAGCCATTCCTTAGGCTAAGAAACAGAATAATCGAAAGACACACACCTGCGTAGCTTTCGCCAGTGAGAAAGAGGTCGCGAGACTTCAATTCTGGGAACTTGTTGAACCATCTCAACAAGAACACAAGCATATCATTGGCTGTTCAAATACAAAACATGTCAAGAAACAACAGTCTATCTAGTCTTCTAATTTAGACTAACAAGAAGATTTTAGATTTTACCAGTAGCTTTGTCCCCGGTGTTGTAATCGGAGCTTGTGTTCGAGTAAGACCATCCTACTCCCGCCGGTGACTCCACAAATAGCAGGTTCAAAGCTACATATTTTACAACAAGAGACATGAGCATTAGTTGCAAAATTCACAATTCTCTGCTCTTTGCATAACATTATATAAAGAATAAACCTTTGTTCCAATGACCTAGGTTAATCCGGAGACCACGACCACAGGCGACTATTAAATTTGGGAGGAAGAATTAGGTAACTAGGTGAATATTACATTTGGGAGGAAGAATTAGGTAATTAACATGTACAAAATTATATTTAGATAAGTAGCAGAGAGAAATAAAAATATATATGAAGAAATTGTCCTTACAACTTTAATTAAGATAAATATAATAAATAAAAAATCTCTAAAAATCTTCCTTTAGTCTCATCTTTAAAAAAAATTGTTTGTATGATTTCTCTCTGCAAAAAATAGATCTGTATTTTCACAACACTTTGAGAAAGCAAAAGTCAAATATAAGAAAGAAACAAATATGATACAATAGTTACATAGTTAACTATATCATATGTGTAACTATCTAAAAACATATATAGTTAACTATTTCCAGAAATTACCATCTAATAACATAGTCAACTACAACATATTTATAACTATGTAAAAACATAATTAACTATTTTCGTCGAACTACCAATTCCGTTGATTTCATAACATAGTTAACTACATCACATTAATTATCTAAAAACATATATAGTTAACTATCTTTAAAAAAAAATAGTTACCAATTTAGAAACATAGTTAACTATTTTTTTAAAAAATAGTTATCAATTTAAAAACATAGTTAACTATTTTTCTGAAAAATAGTTATCAATTTGAAATCATACTTAACTATTTTTTAGAACCATACTTACTGATTATAATGAGAAAAATAAAACACATAATAAACTATTATAAAAAATATAGTTACATAATATATATTGATTTTCGATTCGAACATAGTTAACTATGTCGAAAGCTATGTCAAAAACGGTCACTCAATTTAATCAATAGATGGATGAGAATAGATAATTTAGTGGAAGACAAGAAACACTATCTTAATCTACGATTGAAGATTTAGATCTATGATGACAAGTTAAGCCAAAGTAACAAAATTAAAAAAAAAAAGTTAAGAAGAAATGTGGGTCAGCAGAAGAAGAAAGAAGAAGAAGAAATTAAAAGAGTAGTAAATTAATAACTAGGGTTTTATATGTTTCATTGTAAAAAGTTGTATAATTGGAAAATGGTGAAATCGGAAATCTAGGTAAGCTAAATATTAGTTACCTAAATATAATTTATGCAGTGCTAGATATTTAATTATATGGACAAAAACTATTATACATGCTAATTACTCTTTTTTAATTAATGAAAACAATGTTGACGTCATCGATCCGCGTGAAATGACCTTAAAAGAAATCGAACTGTTTAAATAAAAAAACGAATTGACGGTCTATATCTAATTGTACTCTTCTATTTAAATCAATCAGATACGTACAAGAAAATCCATTATTAAATTCCTAATTAGAGACACTATTAATTAAATCACTAAAATACTCTTTTTGGAATTTTTTCTCCTCTTTCCCTCGATCAAAATGCCGGGCAACCACCTGCCAAGTTCACAGTGGTGGCTAATACGCTGGTCCTCATCGCTCTGGGTTTTCTGGTCTCCCAGTTCAGTTATAGGGTTGAGGTGAAGTTGGTGGAAGCTCCGGCGCCATCAGCAAATTCGATTTCGCCCGGCGATTATGTCACCAACTTCTACTCGCTCTTTTGTCCCCTTGTGATGATCTGGGGAGCTATATTTGGCATTTACCACTGTCTCCTTCCCAGAAGTTACATTCCGAGATTGATACTGGATGAGCTTTCGGTGATCATCAGATGGCTATGTGTCCTTGTGTTATAACTAAAGATTGGCGATTATCCTAAGAAGGGTAAGACAATAGCGATTGTGGTGTATGTGGTTTCCGTTGTTTATCAACACCCAGTGTCGGTTCAATATTTTTGAAAAAAGTGCTCTCTTTGTATGTTTTTCAGAACGGTAAAAGTAGTAATCTAAATGAAAAAAATACATAAAAATTCTATTAAACCGTTTATAATTCCAAAAAATTAGTAAGAATTAAAAGAAAAAGCAAAATAGAATTTATTTTTGAAATATTGCTTTCCTTGTATTTTTGCTTGCAAAATCATTCATTAAACTCACGTCGTCGAGTTTTTCTATCATCTATGTTTCAATGGATGGCAAAATTAACCCATTCAATCTCTCTTGTCACATGGTATACCGCAAATAATTTTTTTTATCAGCTTCATGATATATCATGGTTTTTAACCGTTTTCGACCATGATATAAGTCCTTTTTATAGAGTCTTTGTGGTGTTTTGTGTTTGTTTTAAAGACTTTGTTGGTTTCTAGAAGTTTGGAGCATAAAAGATGTTTATTGGATATTTTGGAGCATTTCGGAAGGAAGGATTAAAGATGCGAAATTTGGAATTGAAAATCAAAGCTGGTGTCGATCGACACCACTATCAGTGTCGATCGACATCCTGTTCGCAGAAGCCCATTTACCAAATTTGAAGATTTCCGTTTTTGCCGAGAAGTTCCAGATGTTTACTTATGTTTTATGACGGTTTATGAACTTTATAAATACATTTTTACAGTCATTGTTTAGGCTTACGCTTTATTTTATCAAATTCTAAGAGATATTCATAATTAATAAATACGTTTGCTTATTTGAATATGTCTGAGTAGTTTCCTTGTTAGGTTTAGGGTTATTCAAGGGTGTTTGATGAATTGCTATATTTAATTCAACTGTTAGGATAATATCATTAGAAGTTCTTCCTTTTGACTTGAGTTTATTGCTGATTTTAGATTCGCGGCCTATAATCTCATCTTAGGTTAATTGATAGACACGACAGTGTTATTAGTTGCTTGAACTAGTCTTTGATGAGTAAAATTCCTTTTCGCAAAGAAATTTGGATTGGGGTTTTGTAAACAATTGAACCTGAAATTAATGCTTGTTTAGATTTATAGGATTCACAACTACAGTTGGCTTTCTAGGATTTAGACATAGATAATCTCTGCAGCGATCTGATTGATTTTATATTCGTGTTTCAAGTTCGTGAACTGTGCTTACTAAATCCTAATTATCTATTTAATATGCAATTCTGTGCATAACGTTTGTTTTGTTTTGTGAAACACTTTTCCGCCGTTCAATGATGGAGGGGGATATGCATTATTCTTTGATCAACCGGACTGATGATTCTCCTTGTCACTCAGGACGTTCCGTCGACCATGAGAGCATAAATTTTTGGGTTCGAACGTGTCCTCTAAACTATCCATGTTGGGTTTTTTTCTAAAACTTCTGTACTGGGCACCTTAAGACTTTTGCTATGGTCTTTTTAATGTTATTTGAACTTTTGTTTTGGTTATGGCAAGACTATCTATCTTTGTTCTTTTCTCTTTTAATTCTTAATCAAGAGACGAGTTGTGTTTTCTAGTATGAAAATAAGTCCAAAGATATAAAAAAAGGAGAAATTTGATCAAGCAAATTTTATTATAGACTAATTTTAGTACAAATAGGGTGGTGATCACATAGTAATAATAATAACAGAAACGTCTAAATCTCTTCTCTATCAGTCATCAATAGAGGAATGTGCTTTGTTGGGCAATCTCCGGCCACTCACAAAGCTACTAAACAACTGCAAAGCTCGTGAGGGCTGCGCATACGGCACCATATGAGCCGCTCCTCTCACCGTTGCAAACGTCAGTAGCTTTCCGTACTCGGTGACCCAGCCACCAACCTAGTCACAACCACAAATTTCCAATCAGTTTGTCAAATTTTCTGATTTTAGCAATGGTTTAATAGTGTAGAGAACTACCTGTTCTTCATGGAACCAAGCGCTATAGGGAACTGTGGTCTTGAAGTTGAGATTGCGAGCAAGTTCACGTACAAGTGTTCTTGAACCAAGAAGTGGAATTACAGAATCTAGATCTCCACTGTAATTTCGACAAGCTAGGTGTTTAGCTGCGGAATACATGAGAAGAAGGCGATATAAAATAGAGCTTTTAACAGAATTCTTACCTGAAGACCCAAACAGGAATTTTGTTCTGTATGATTCTCTTCAGAATCGGGAGCATTTCGATGTACCCGTCCATGCTACTGTAATTTAAGTGGCTGTGACATAGGGAAAATGAACACAACTAATACTTGTCAGTATAAAGATACATCAACTCCAGTGTATGAGAATGGTTTCTTCATTTTTGTAATCAACCAAACTAAAACAGGGTAAAATAATTTACCTGCTGCACATGGACCACGGATAAGGTAGATGAGTGCGGTTCGCATGAAGAGCGTGCTGCACCTCTGGGAGATTGAGATAGAACCGTCTTTCATAGGTCATACAAACATCTACTCCCATGCTCATCTTAGTAGCCTGAAACCATTTTCATTTTTTTACAGAAAAGTCTTTGTTGGTTGAACAGAAGGAAGTCTTACCATTTTCTTGAGCCTCAGCTCTTGCTCGACGATAGACGGGTAGCATATGTCGAGCAGAACATCGTAGCTGTTGACATACTGAGTGATCAAGTTGACTTCATTTGCTGCAGCATTGCAGGCGTTGCTTACGTTAAGGGGACTGGCAAAGTCGCATTGGCTCATGATTGTGTGTCGTAGTTCATCAGAGATCATCCCATGGGACCAGAAGAAGTCGTATGATGCTGTAAAATCCGTATCAAGGTTCAGAAGTGGATTCCCGATCTGATCAGAAAGAGAAAAACACACAAAAGTAATTTAGAAGAGCAAACAAAAGAGTCGATGTAACGTCAAGGAGGAGGTTCTTTGGCTTACTGCAAGCCCTTTGACGTTGAATTTGAAACCTTTTGAGCGTGAATTGTAATTTAGTATTACATCAGCCAATTGAGGTATGTAATGTCCTGCACGAGAGAATAATAAAGTATTTTAAGGATCTCATAGCCATTCCTTAGGCTAAGAAACAGAATAATCGAAAGACACACACCTGCGTAGCTTTCGCCAGTGAGAAAGAGGTCGCGAGACTTCAATTCTGGGAACTTGTTGAACCATCTCAACAAGAACACAAGCATATCATTGGCTGTTCAAATACAAAACATGTCAAGAAACAACAGTCTATCTAGTCTTCTAATTTAGACTAACAAGAAGATTTTAGATTTTACCAGTAGCTTTGTCCCCGGTGTTGTAATCGGAGCTTGTGTTCGAGTAAGACCATCCTACTCCTGCCGGTGACTCCACAAATAGCAGATTCGAGGCTACACATTTTACAGCAAGAGACAGTAGCATCAGATGTTAGAATTTCACAATTACACTGCTCTTTGCATAAAGTTGTTATTAAAAATAAACCTTTGTTCCATGACATGGAGTTAATCCGAAGGCCACGACCATCGCCTGTTGGATAAAATGGACCCAACTCAGTGAAAGCTCCACCACCAATTGAAGAACAACCAGGACCTGCAATACATTAACAAACCTCATTTTGAATTAGCTTAAAACATTTGAAATGAAGAAAGTTTAGCTCAAAACAAAGAGCAACAATACCTCCATTGAGCCAAAGGGTTAATGGTTTGGTCTCTGGTTGTTTATCAGCCTCAACATAGTAGTAAAAGAGACTCTTGCCAGTTTTCAGGTCGACATCGACATATCCCGAGAACTGTCGGAAACCAACCTTTGGTTGACCCGGTAGCTTCACCACCAGATCTTCATTTGGATAACCTTGTCCAAAACAACAGCTATACCCCAACCACACCACCATCATCGCCACAGCCACACCCCACCAAGACATTCTATCTCCTCTCTCGCAAGTTGCCTTTATGATATGCTATAAAAAGTCAAAATCATTTACTTAGCCTTGAAATTTAGAATGAACACTAGAATAGGATTAAAGAAGCCACAAGTCTAATCTCTTTAAGACTCTTGTAGACTGACTAGCAGAAGATTAAGATTCAAGCATTAAGAATAATTAGGCAAGTAAATCAAAACCCAGTTGATCAAAACAACAATTTAGTTTGCAACTCACTTTGTTCGTTCGGAAAACTACTCAATTGATCCAAAATCAACACAGTACACCAAGATCCCCCCAAAATGAGTAGCAATTCACAAAAATCCAATTCGTAAAATCAACATATTAGAGAGAGAGAGAGAGAGAGAAGAGTAAATAAACTTTGCATTCTCAATTGTAAGCAGAATTAACAGAGTTGCTATACACAAATCCAAATCTTATAACTATATGCCACTCTACACACACAGATACAACACTGAACTTGATAATAGAGCAAGGATCAGTGCGGATGAAGATCAATTCACGATCTAAGAAGCAAAGGAAAATAGCAAGGTGGAAGAAAATCCAGTCTTACCCAGTAAGAAGCAAAACTCAGGAAGCAAGAGATAAGGTGAGAGCGAGAGAAGAGAGAGACTGGAAAATGCGTTAATTGCTACTCAATAAGGGGGAGAAAGAAGAATAATTATCTATTTATTTATTTTCAAATTTCGATTTCAAAAAAGTAAACTACTAGTAAATAAAAACTTCCTTAATTATTGTTATAGTTTTTGCCTGTTAAATTTGTAATACTTGTCCTATAGTATAGTTAGCATTAGATAATTTAGTTTGTGTATGAATTAATCTACTTGTAATTTTTTTTTTTGTCGAATTTAAATGTCTACTATGCGGGTAAGAGATTTTTTAAGAAAATAAGTTATTTTTCGCTTTTAATTTTGTCATCTCATTATATTGAACATAAGAACCATAGAGTACAAGAACTAGAGAATTACACCACCATCAAACTAAAAAAGGATACAAAACCAAACAACAAGAACACTCGCAACACGCCAATCGCAGGGACGACCAAAACCACCTATGGCGAATAGATTATGCCTCACCAAATAAAGCCCAAAGCTTGATGCTATTGAAAAAAGCCTTTGAGAGGCATCTTCTCTCTTGACCCAAACCCTAGCCGCCGCTCAAATCATCTTTATCGTTTTTCCTTTTTCCGGTGGCGGTGGTTTCCACCTACATTGGGAAAGGGATCCCCTTTCTCTCTTTTTTTTATTCTTCGGCTTTTGTCTCTTGGTTTCTATAGGGTTGATGTGTTCATGTATGAGATCTGTAAAGTTTGGGGTTTGTCAATGGCGATTTGCTTTGGATTATGTTTCGATGTAGAGCATGGGTCCTTCCTTTGCGCTCAGTCACAAAACTACAATTCCCACACATGGTCATAAAATCGTTGGTAATCAACTACACCTACTGGAGTAACTAAAGTGTTGCTAATTTGACACGACATATATGTGTCTCAAAATCGTTGGCAATAAACGACACCTACGAGAGTCACTATAGTGTTGCTAATTTGCGACGCATTATATGTGTCTCAAAATCGTTGTAAATTTGCGACTCATTTGCGACGTTTTAATTTGCGACGAACGTTTTGTGACACTTTTTTGGGTCACTAAGACGTCGCAAATGGCGACTTTGCGACTATTTTGTGACGCTTTTGGGTGTCGCAAAGCCCATGTTTTTCTTGTAGTGTATTCGTATAGAGGTTTTGTGCAATTTGTTAAATTACATTATGTTTTTTTTTTCATTTTAACTTCTTTCTTTTTAAATAATTAATAATTTTGATATTGAAAAATTTACATATATTTATATAATTGACATGTGTTATAATCTAATTGAATACTTAACATGTGTCTTGAGTTACAATTATGGTCACTCTCCATATAAGATTTAGGTTAGTTATAGTTGTTCATATTTTTTCTCTCCAGGATTATCTTTATACGATGTCTGATCCAGCCGCCTTCCAACTCCGACAAGCCACCGCAAGAAGAAGATACCATGAGGCATCGCTTTCTTCGCTGCCAGACGACGTTGTTTTGAAGTGCTTAGTACGCGTCCCGAGAAGCCATGACCGATTGGTCTCTTGCGTGTCCAAAAGGCTCAAGTCGCTTGTGTGGTCGCCTGAGCTCAAGCGATTGCGATCCCTCGTCTACAAAGATTCTGTCTATCTCTGTTTTCTGGATAACTATTATAGTTTTCGTTGGTTTCGTCTCTCTCGGAGTGAGAAGACAAGGACGAATATTGACTATCAATTGGTTCAGATTCCCATCCCTTCTCATACTTTTATGTTCTTTTCTTCCACAGCCGTGGTGGGATCAGAGATCTACTTCATTGGCAGACGTCATCATCGATCCAAGAACCTTTGGATTCTCGATACCGAATCTGGTCAAGTACGTGTGGGTCCAAGCATGAAAGTGGCTCGACATGAGCCGATATCGGAAGTGGTGGACGGAAAGATATACGTGATTGGAGGAAGTTAAAGACAGATCCCAGTGGAAGTGTTCGATCCGAAATCACAAAGCTGGGAGTTTGCAACGGAGGAGATCGTGCGATGCCAAGCGCAGTTTAGCGCGTCTTTGGAAGGGAAGGTATATGTGGTGGATTATGGGAAAACATGGGTATACAACCCAAGAGAAGGTCTAAGTAAGGAGGTGATAACGAAAAAGAAGAGGAAACAACGAAATGAGAGAAGGGAGAGGGTAATTAGAAGTGGCCTTGTGAAATGCGTGTGTGTGGTAGATAATGTGCTCTATGGTTTTTTTAGGAGGACAGGGTTAATGTGGTTTGATACAAAGCTCAGTGAATGGAGAAGGTTGGTTATTTGTAATGATGTCAAGACAGTAGTGATGATAACCGATAAACCTAAAATGGCGGAATACGAAGGAAAGCTAGCGTTTTTTTGGTCGCAAGGAAAGATTAATTTGGAGGGGAAGTTTGATATTGGGTGTACATTAATCGCGTTGGACAGGGTTGGAGAAGAGATTTGTGGGAAGATGGAATGGTCTGGTATTGTTGCCACATCCCCAGTTTATTCTACTTTTATGCATTGTTTACTTGTTGCCGATCGGCTCATATGATCATTGTCTTGGAATTTTAGAGTTTTTTTTTCTCTCTTTCTTTTTTTTTTTTATTGGTTTTTGGCTTTGGGGGGCCCTAATCCTTTATCTGTATTCATAAGACGTTTTTATTATTATTGTTTTTACAACATACTGTATGTTAGGGTGCATAATAAGCATTAGCCTTAAAACTGCGTTAGTCTAAGTTGTTACTCAATCTGGCTATTGATTTAATTTTACATTTCTTCAACGTCAAGCTAATGCCGTGGCTGATAATTTAGCAATCTGGGTACTTGAATACTCTGTTTCTTGAGTCTTGTTTTCAGTTTGACCAAAAGACCAAAATAAAGAAGAAAAAAGCGTCAACATGCTTCTTAAAAATTTGTGAATACTGAAACAAATTTAGCTGATCTCAAGCGTACTGATTAGTGAAACAGAGATTCAAGGTGTTGTATAACCTCTAATTATGTTCATAGTATAGTTGTTGCGTTTCTTGTTGACAAAGCTGAAGCCTACCGTAAGAATATATACCAAATCTGACCTGTTCAAACTGGAATCATCATAACAAGCACCACATGCGTTGGGCATGTCCAAGAAGAAAACACATGACATTCAAAATTTTGTAAACCTGTAAAGATCACATTTTGCTAGCAACTCATACATTCATGTTGACTCACAAAGTATTAAACACCAAAAGAATCATCACTAACTTCATCTTCAATCCGAAACAGACAGACATTGCCAAAATCTATAGCCACGAGGAACAATTCCCAGAAGTCGAGACGGTTCCGCAGTCCCATGGATCCCGGCTTCAGTCCTATCCAAATCAATCATCCTACACCGAATCTCCTTGGTTTCATCTCTACTAACATCACCACAAGATTCTTCCCACAAAAACGCCAACTTTCCATAATATTCCCCCATTCCAACAGATCCAACACTCTTGAGAACATCCAAACCATAAACCACTCTCCATAACATGAGCTCAGAGTCATACCACATCATCCCGAATCTCGCGTAGTAAACGTAGAGCACATTCTCTATCACACACACACCCGTTCTCCACCATTTATCCTTAGGCAACCTAAAACTCCCACAAGAACCATCTCTCGTATCGTAGTGAAGAGCTTTGTCATCATAACATCCAGACATTAACGCATAAACCTTGTTATCTACTGACACATTCGCAGACGGAATCCATATGTGTGACCCTTCTTCCTCAGGATTCGGTGCTCGTTCCCAAGTTTGCGTCTTTAGGTCAAAAGACTCCGCTGGAACTTTACAGCTTCTATCGCCTCCGATCACATAGAACTTACCACCGACTAAGCCCACGCTTTTGTAAGAACGATCAACTTGCATATCGGGTCCTTGACGAAACCTTTGAGATCGTGTGTCAAAGATCCACAAGCTTGATGAGAGAACGTAAGATCCGCAGATAAAGAAAATCTCTGGACCAATTGCGATGATCGAAGGGTTTGGTTCGAAACGGTAATCAAATGGGATGGATACAGAGACGACATGATTCTGAGTCGGATTATTCTCGATTCGGCGGAGAGTGAACCAATTTCGCGTCGAAGGAGGTTGGGTGTCGTCAACGAAGCAGATATAGAGAGAATCTTTTCCGATTAAAGACCGAATCTTGTGAATCTCCGGCGAACGGACAATAGAACGGAAGGTTTTGCAGACGCAAGAGAGGATTGTGTAAGAGCGTTTCGAGACTCGGGCTATTATCTCCGATATGATTTCGATCGGCAGTGAAGTGATCGATGTCCGCGACGACGACGGTCGGTTGAATTTTCGCGGTGGTTCGTCGGAGAATGAATATGACATCGATCAAGGTTAAGCAATTTTATTTTACTCAATTAAGGCAAGTTTGATTCTAATTAATCTTTTATCGTACGAGAAAGTTTTATATACAGTATTTGTTCTATTTCCTAGTCACGAATTGAATGGGAAAATATAATTACAATTTTCAATTTAAAGTGAATTTGGTAACTAGCAAGATTTCATACTTAAATGTCTATAGTTTATAAAGGGGGAATTTGCTAAAATATGCCAAAAATGTCCAAATATACATTTTTTATTATTTTCCGATAATACCCCTAAGTGGTAGAAAAAAAAATTAAATAATAAGTTTTTTATTTTTTTAAAAATATGTAAATTATAAACATATTATGAATAGAGTTTTTTGTGAAAACATTTTTTTTTAAAGTAAAATGCATATTGTATAATGATTGTAGTTTTGTGTTCTACTGATAGTAGAATGTAGTAGAATTTAGATTCTGCCGATTTTACACAAATCTACCATGTGTAGAACATATGTTCTACTACATAGTGAACATTCTAATATTTCGTAGAATTTCGTAGAATTTCGATTCTATTAAATATGAAGTTTCTACCACTGATAGAATTTAAAATCTATCATTTTCAATAAATTCTACCATAAGTAGAAGGCCGTTTCTACCAACAGTTCAACCAATTCGTCGTGTATCTACAAAATCGTAGAATCTTGTTTCTACGAAATTAGTTATAATTTCCTAAAATTTAGGAATAAATATTTAGTTGCCTTGACAAAAAAAAAATATATATATATATTTAGTTGCCAAAAATGAATAGATTTACTAATTTAATAAGAATTATGATTGATTCCGAAATAAGATGAAATTAATTTCCTAATTTTAGTATCTCACAAATATTTTTTATATTAATTTTCTTAAATATTTTTTGTACTATATATGTTTTTAATTGATTTTCGTTTATCAAATATATATTATCTATGTAAACTAATTTATAAAATTTGTATATTAGGTTTTTAAAAAAATATATATATTTAGTAATAAATATGTTTTTAATTTGATTTTTTCGTTTTCAAATATATATATTATTTAAGTAAACATATTTTTTTATAAAATTTTTCTATTAAGTTTTTAAAATATTTTTTGTATTATATATGTTTTTTAATTGATTTTTCGTTTTTAAAATAAATATTTTTTAAGGAAACTGATTTTTTTCCTTTTTCAGATTTATAATAATTTATTTTATTTTACTTTTTATTTTTAAATTTTAATAAGAATTAATAAAAACCTTTAGTAATTATAAATCAAGGTTAAATTTGGAATTTGAAAATACAAAAGCTTAATGAGACATTTCTATGAAAAATAAATCCTAATGAGATATTTTGCCACTAAATGTGGCATAATTTAACAATTTTTTCTTTATAAACCGGTCCCATCTTTCGTTTTAAATTTCAACATTTTGCTCTTAATAGGCTACAAAACTTAAATTTATTTCAAGGGTTCAATTTGGGTATGTTGTTTAACATTATTAATTAAACAAAACTTGAAAGTTAATAAAAAATAAACAAATAATTGGAATTAAATTTTGAATTAGCGGTAGGACCACTATCATAGACGGAGCATGCCAAAACTTGTTACTCTCTTTTTTTTTTTTCCATCTGGTGAATTTTATTAAAATTACGGTGAAATACTGAAGTCATCGGCTAACACATTAGCCCCGGAGATCTGAAGCCCTGCGAAAGGGAAACGGTGAAATGCAACAACTACTAACAAGCCTAATGAAATAAACACATACAAACCACAACTACACATATATACTCGATCCCCAAAGGAGAGTAATATGTGTTAGATCAGAAAGACCAAGACCGAAAATTACACTAAACATAAACCAAACCATTCGGCTGAGCAAACTTACCCAGAAGGACCGCCAGTCAAAACCTAAAATCCGAGCCGAAGAAACACTAGGGAGGGCAAGATGAACGCTGAAACTGTGAAACGTCTTGGAAACTCCATGTCCAAAGACCGAATTTGAGCAGAATCGGAAGACTAAAACTAAAACTTGTTACTCAACTCAAATCACTCATTAGTCATTACATCGCAAGGTGTTATATTCCTTTTTACATGTATACACCAAATGGTCAAAAAATTAGTCACAATCGGAACAATCGTCAGTTTCCAAATCTAGCCCACAAAGTTTACTACCAAGTCAACATTCATACCCAAAAAAAAAAGTTTACTACCAAGTCTCCAAAAAACTCAATGAGCTAAAAGTGAGATTTAGGAGTCATCCAAGGAAGATCCTCCCCACCCAAACCATCGGCAACCATCTGTTCCGCCTCCGTAGCCGCCCGGATCCTTAGCAAAGGCTTCCTCGCTGGAAGAACTGGTAACGGCGCTTCCCCACGTATAATCCTCGTAGCTTCCTTCACACTCGGCCGCTTCTCGCAATCAGGATGCGCACATACCATCCCAACCATCAAAACCCTTTCCATTTCCTCAGCATCAAACTCTTCCTTGAGCATCACGTCAGCACCATCCAAAACCTTCCCTTTCTCCCACAGACCCCACATCAAGTCCACAAGCACAGTCTGATCATCCCCGACGGGTCTACGCCCCGTACAAACCTCGAGAACCACAACGCCGAAGCTGTACACGTCGGTTTTCTCAGAAGGTACACCTGTGTAAACGTATTCAGGTGCTAAGTAACCCATGGTACCTGCCGGGAGCGTAGCGTCGCGTCCTGATAACAACGCACTGTGCTCGTAAACCTCAGCTAAACCGAAATCACCTAACTTCGCGTTAAACTCTTTATCAAGCATTATGTTACAAGTCTTGACGTCACGGTGAATGATCTGTCTCTCGCATTCTTCGTGTAGATAAGTAAGCGCCGAGGCAACACCGAGAATGATGTTAACCCGCTGCTTCCAAGAGAGGACGACGAACTCTTCGTCTTCCGAAGACGGTGTCTTGTGAAGAAACTCGCTTAAACTTCCGTTGGGTAAATACTCGAAAACCAAAGCCGTCTCTGTGCCTTCGCTACACCAGCCCTGAAACTGAACTAAATTCTTGTGCCGTAAGTAACCAGTCATGGTAGTGAACTCTGTAGTGAATGGATTCCGGTTACACTGTGGCCAGTGAGCTCGATCGAACCGTTTCACAGCGACGGATCCGATCGCAGGGATCGAGCCTTTGTACACTGTAGCTGAAACTCCTTGACCAACGATTGTGTTATCGTCGAACTCTAACGTCGCCGATTTAATCTCAGCCAATGATAACCTTCCCGGAATCCTGTTGAGTCCGGAGTTGTTATCTTCTCCGATTTCCTCTCCTGGATCCACAAAAATCCTTCTCTTCTTGCTCCGAATCAACGAGTAAACAAGAAAAGCAGTGAGAATCGCAATTGCAGCTAAACCGGGAAGGAGACTCCAAACCGGGATTCTTAATCCAATAACCGAAACCCTAAAATCAAAACCTTTCCGGTGATTCTCCGTCGTATTATTATTGCCTGAGCAAACCAAACAATCATCATCTTCTTGAATTGCAGAACCAGAAGCCTTAAATCTCCATCGCTCGACGATATGCAGAGCTGAACCAACGGCGGCGTTCGAACCGGTGAATCCGACGTGCATATACTCCTTCAATTTACCGGTGAGATCGATCTGTGTTGCTAAAACCGGACTCGCAGGCTTAACCGATGAATACCCAACCCAAACCCTAATCAATTTGAGAGCATCACTGTACTCAATCCACGCCTTCATCTCTCTACCACTCTTGAGATCGATCCCTCTCGAAATCGCGTCGACGGAAGCGACGGAGAAGACGGAGTTTACATCGATTCCGATGTGATTGTCGTTAATATCGCCGTGAATCGGGTCGAAATTGGTGTCGAATTCGACGGCGATGAAGGAATCGTTCGGATCTGGAAGACCTAAGAAGCCGTGTGAGTAGACGAAGGAGTGGGCTTTTGAGGTTATCAAGAAGGCGAATCCGTCGCCGAAAGGGCAAGAAGGAGAGGAGATTATGGAGAAGGAGAAGTTGCAGGAGAAAGAAGCGGTGGTGTTTGTGGAAGATTCTAGAAACTTGATTGGGTACATGTAGAGTGCTCGTCCGAGGTCGAAGGAGGAGGAGTTTACCGGCGACGACGGAAAACAGGGCTTTTGATGTGTGAGTGAGATTGTGGGGTCGCGAAAAGTGGCGTCGCCGAAGAGGGTTAAGTTTTGTTGCGGCGGTGAGAAACGGCGAGAAAGTGCGGGAAAATCTTGGGAGAGAAAGAGAAGGAGGGAAAAGAAGAAACGAGAGTGATGATGATTCATTGCTTTTCTCGGATCATGTGGTTTTTCTTGAAATTGTCTCGCTTAAGGGAATTAGTCTTGTGTTTAAAGAAGCAGCGAAATATAAACCAAAACAAATGTAGGAAATTTTTACTATCAACAGCCAAAAATGTTAGGAATCTCAAACTGAGTCTATGGATATATGAAATCTGAAATGCAATTCTCCAATCAAATTTTTAGAAAAAAACTGAACAAAGGTAGAATGAACATTCTCTATTCTGTTCAAATACAAAAGTGAACTAATATATAAAAACACAAACTCAAAAATCAGCCTCAACTTTAGCAGCTGCAGAAGCTTGTTTCTTCTTCAAATATTCATTCAAGATTGCAAGTCTTGCAGTCTCAAATGCGAAATAGGATCAAAACCTTATTTAACCCCGAAGTTGGATCCCAATTTTCAAATGACCCGAGAAAAAAATATTTTTTTTTCTTTTTTTTTTAAACCAAAAACTGGGTGAAAACCCAAAAAAACCATGGAAGTTTCGCTTAATTACGAACCCAACCAGGCCTACCCGGCCCGAATCCGACCCATTCTGTGACAATTCCGGATCCGACTTGAACCGTTGTCTTCTTCAATTCCGGATACTTCAACGCCATAACTTGAAATCGCGACTTCTGGGTTCCGTTGTCTTCTTCGTTTCAAAAGTTGAAATTCCCTCTAAAAATCAGTTTCCTTCTTCGCACAACCGAGTAAAACTAAGCATCCGCTTGCAATATATCCTTGCAACTCAACCCAATTCCTCTTCTCTAAGGTATGAATCAATCCCAATTCGAAACTTATTTCTTTTCGATTTCGATTAAAGATAATCCGACCAAACCTAATTCTTCTCTTTGTCGATTTGTTAGGTCATGTCGGCCCGTACAAAAATAGCCTCTGTTGCGGAAGATGGAACTCCCATAAACCGAAGAGTTGAAATTGAGTATCCTTCGTCTAGTTCAGAGGAAGCGGCGGAAACCGGGTCCGAAACTGAGTCCGAACCTGGGGCTCAGGAAGACACTACAAGGATGAATCGGAATCCAAACAGAAAGGGGAAGGTATGTAAAGGAATCGAGAGTCAAAATTTGTTGTTAAAAAGAAACGTAACACTAGGTAACACTGGAGAACTACTGTGTTATAAGAATTGGTACAATTAGAGAACTACTAGATATAATGCGTGGTACAACTGGAGATTATTGTGAAGGCAAAACACATATCTATCTCTCTCACTCTTGATTATTGTGAAGGCAAAACAACTTTTATGCACACCTCTCTCAACAAAAGCTTTCACTTCCTTCCTATTATTGAATTCTTCACCTTCTTTCAAATCCAAACCATCTTCCCATCTCTGACCAAACTGATCCATTCCTTCCTCATCACCTGGAATATATTCATGCTCCGTATTGTTATCCATACTCCTATCCGAAGAGTAATCCATTCCGTTATCTTCATCATCACTTGAAGATTCAGTCTCGTCACGGCCATCATTATACACTGCCTCATACTGTTCTTCCAATGGTGTTTCGTAAAGAGTAAGAGCACCATGATTGCCACAACCTGTAGGAACACCCTTCCTCGTAATTCAAACCAACTAAACTACCTTCCTCTCTACCTGAACCTAGACTCTTCCCCTTCTCCAACTGATTCCTTCTTGAAACTAGACCTTTCTCCACATGCAATAAACTTTTACATTTATTTGCATCCATCGACGTTAGATAAACATAAACGTCATCATCATCGACGATATATGATTTCCTCAAAGGTCTCGTGTCCAATGGTATGAAACTCAATTTCAGCTCTGCCGTAGATGAATTTATCCCACCTTTCTTGCATACACCTGTCAATAACATCGAATAACTAATCTCCTCCGCAGATAAACTCTTGAACAATAGTGGGTACATGCGATCTTCTGCTGAAATCCATTCATCCCCATCTCCGTTCTTTACATAATGTCCTCCGTAATCAAAATATATGCTTGTGCTCATTGTCTCCTGCAAAAATGGTAAATGTTACACTGGTAATACTAGGTAAAACTGGTAAAACTACTGGTAATACTGGTAATACTACGTATGCTGGTTATACTGGTAAAACTACGTATGATGGTTATACTGGTAATACTAATACTATTGGTAATACTAAGTATGCTAGTTATACTGATTATACTGGTAAAACTAGTAAAACTACGTATGATGGTTATACTAGTAATACTGGTACTATTGGTAATACTACGTATGCTAGTTATACTGATTATACTGGTAATACTACGTATGCTGGTTATACTGATTATGCTTGTAATACTGGTAATACTACGTATGGTGGTTATACTGATTATGCTTGTAATACTGGTAATACCAAGTTCTTCCAACTTGCGGATTCCCCAACTTGCATTACTATCCGAGCTACTAAAGCTGGTTATACTAAAGCTATAACATAGTAGAACGTACCTCAATTGAATTCAATGGCTGGTTATACTGGTAATACTAGCTAAAACCGGTAATACTACGTATGCTAGTTATACTGGTAATACTAGCTAAAACCGGTAATACTACGTATCCTGATTATAGTGATTATGCTTGTAATCACTAGTAGAACCAAGTTCTTCCAACTTGCGGATTCCCCAACTTGCATTACTATCCGAGCTACTAAAGCTGGTTATACTAAAGCTATAACATAGTAGAACGCACCTCAATTGAATTCAATGGCGGATTGGGCTTCAATTGAACAAATGTGCTTCGGATTGGGATCAATGGTGATGTCGCGGACCACGGGAAGAATAAGAAGATCCGATTGAGCTTCAATTGAACAAATGTGGAGAATCCGCCGGAGATTGATGTCGCCGCCGGGATGAAGAGAAGAAGAGGATCGCGGGGGATCCGATCGCGGGAGCAGGTTTTCTTTTTATTTTTTAATTAAGTTTTAGTGAGGTTAGTTTAGTAATTTCGCAGTTAAGTGAGGGTTATAGGGTTATATGAGATTTTTTTTGGTGTTGGAGGTTGGTATTTGAGAGAAAGGGTTGTATAAAAATTGGATCCTGCGAAATACCCGATTGCGTTATCTTTTGTTTTATTGAGTTTTATAGATTTTCACCATATATTTGATGTCTTTTGTTTTCCTTTAAGCATAAAAAGGTTTATGGATTTGTAAACGAATACCATAATTTGGATGAAATAGGTTACAAAAATAGTTGAGAAATTCCTCTTTGTTAGTTTCATTAGATAAAAATGTTTGAATTATATATTATCGGACTTTATGAATTTTGATCATATGGTTGGTTTCTTTTGTTTATCCTGATGCATAAAAAAAGGCTACGGATTTTTAGAGCATGATTATTGGAGACCCTTTGGGGTCTAATGTGGTGTTCTTATAATATAAAATTATTAAAATGGTTGTAAAAGGAAGAAAGAGAGTGTTTTTGTGGGGTATATTGAAATATAAAATTAATAAAATTTGAGTAAAGAGTGTCTAAAATTAGATATTTTGGAGAGTGTTCTTAAAAGGAAGAGAAAGTGTTTAAATATAAAATTAATAAAAGTTGAGTAAAAGGATGAAAGAAAAGGTATAAAGTTTAGTAAAAAGAAGAGAGAATGTGTGTTTTAATAATTTTATATTATAAGAACACCACATTAGACTCCAATGGGTCTCCAATAATCATGCTCTTAGGGCATCCTTATTGCACACATGATAGTGTCTTAAGGCCATATAAAATTATTAAAACACATACTCTCTCTTCTTTTTACTCAACTTTATATCTTCTCTTTCATCCTTTTACTCAACTTTTATTAATTTTATATTTAAACACTCTCTCTTACTTTTAAAAACACTCTCCAAAAAATCTAATTTTAAACACTCTTTCTTCCTTTTAAACACTCTTTACTCTCTTTATTCAAATTTTATTTATTTTATATTTCAATGTACCCTACAAAAACACTCTCTTTCTTTCTTTTACAACCATTTTAATAATTTTATATTATAAAAACACCACATTTAGACACCATCGTGTTACTAATAAGGATGCTCTTAGAGCATGAGCATTGGTGACACCGGAGGGTCTAAAGAGGTGTTCTTATAATATAAAAGTATTAAAATTTGAGTAAAAGGAAGAAAGAGAATGTTTTTGTGGGATATATTGAAATATAAAATTTAAGTAAAAGGAAAAAAGAGAGTGTTTTTGTAGATAAAATTAGATCTTTTGGAGAGAGAAAGATCTAATATTAGATATTTTGGAGAGTGTGTTTAAAAGGAAAAGAGAGTGTTTAAATATAAAATTAATAAAAGTTGAGTAAAAGGATGAAAGAGAAAGTATAAAGTTGAGTAAAAGGAAGAGAGAGTGTGTGTTTTAATTATATAAAAATCACATTAGACCCTCCGGTGTCTGCGTTGTACATGGCCTTATGCGCATGAAAAAATTTGGATGAAATATGTTATGCATATGCTTGAGAAATTCTTCTTTTGTTAAAGCATGCACACTCATTAAACACTAAGGGTATCATTAGCATTATTTTATTATATATTTTAATGTTTGTTTATTGTTTGAGATTCTTTATGATATTGTTAATAAATCTGTCTGCAGTAGTGAGACTGGTGTCAGTATCATTAAAAAAAAAAAAAAAATTTAATTGTTTGCAAAACCATGAACAAAATCGTATTGCAATTCATAATGAATTTACAAGTATGTTTGCAAAATCTCTCTCACTTTGTTCTGGTATTTCTACAACATCATCTTTCTTACTGTTTTCACACATAGTTACAAATGTGGTTGCTGCATTAGACGCTTTTCTTCTCTTCCTTATGTCATTTGGACCCCAGTCTTCGTCTTCACTGCCTTGCTCTTGCAAACCAGCATCCTTTCCAAACATTTCGTGATACAACAACAAAAGAACAATCATCAATAACAAATTTATGCAGATCAACATTATAAGGGGATTTTGGAATCCATAGATGTGGTACTCACATAATAATTGTGTGTAGTCAACAGTCCTCCGCTGTCTTGGCCCACTTACAGCTTCTTCATTACTTGCTTCGCATAATTCTACCATATTGTTAAATCTATGCTCTTCCCATGATCCTGGTGAAAGGGCTACACCATCAGAAGCTAAGCTCAAGCTAGTTGAATCGCTTTCTCCATCATCATCACCACTGATACCTTCAAACAAATCGCTTATACTACATAGTGCACACAATTAACTTTGATCAAAAAATGGAGCTCATTTCCACACAACAATGAACTAACCCTTTTCATCAATCAATAAATCCTCAAATCCAAATTAAACTTTTATCTAATTTTACCAATCATAAAAAAGAAGATATCCATTCCACAAGCTAACACAAAAGCAAGCAAGAGTCGAACACAATTGTCTTAAACTTAAACACAAAACATATCAATGCAAAGTTGTTCCAAAACACAAAAACAAAAGAGATAGAGAGAGATTCATACGCATTAGTCGTTATTGTTGTCCCATTCCCCTTTCAATATAAAAAAGCTAACAAATTAGAGATATTAGTAAACGAATCACACTAAAAGATTCCCATCAAATCCTCTAAACATCACTAAAGAACACAAAGGAAACAATACCTTTATCAATATCAACATCTACAACTATCTTATCATTCCCTTGAAACCTCGTCATGTTACTCCGAACAAATGCACCACCACCATCAGCAAAATCGGTATTGCCGCCGTTGACGCATTCTTCCTTCGACCCATATCCAAATCCACGGATAATTAATACCTTACTGATTATAATTAATGAGAAAGATAACACACATAATAAACTATTATAAAAAACATAGATACATAATATAGTGATTTTCGATTCGAGCATAGTTAAATATGTCGAAAGCTATGTCAAAAACAATCACCCAATTTAATCAATAGATGGATGAGAATAGATAATTTAGTGGAAGACAAGAAACACCATCTTAATCCACGATTGGAGATTTAGATCTATGACGACAAGTTAAGACAAAGTAACAAAATTAAAAAAAAAAGTTAAGAAAAAAAAATGAAAGGAAGAAGAAATGTGGTCGGCAAAGAAGAAGTAAGAAGAAGAAATTAAAAGAGTAGTAAATTAATAAGGGTTCATATGTTTCATTGTAAAAAATTGTATAATTGGAAAAGAGTAAAATAGGAAATCTAGGTAAGCTAAATGTTAGTTACCTAAATATAATTTATGTAGTGTTAGTTGTTTAATTATATGGACAAAAAATATTATACATGCTAAATTAATGAAAACGATGTTTACGTCATCGATCCGCGTGAATGACCTTAAACAAAATTGAACTGTTTAAATAAAAAAACGAATCGACTACATCCGTGGAAACCCTGTTGATCCAGAAGCACCCGATGGAGCTGTTAAAGCTGATGAAGCTGCTGGAGCCGCTGGTGGAGTTGGAAATGTGTAATTGGTTAGATCTCGAGCATAACAGATAATCATATGAAATATTCTGGTGATTACGTTTGACTAGTGCCAGTCAAATCATTTTGGATGTCCTATGATATATGTAGAATAGTGCCATTTTCGTACGTTTTCTTATACTGTAAAAATAGTAATCTAAATAAAAAAAACATATTAAAACTCCATTAAATTGTTTATAATTTCAAATAGTTAGTAAGAAATAAAAGAAAAACAACCAAATAGAATTGATTTTTGAAATATTGTTCTCTTTGTATTTTTGCATGCAAAATCATTAATTAAACTCACGTTGTCGGTTTTTTTAACCATCTTTGATGCAATGGATAACAAATCTAACCATTTCAATATCTCTTCTCACATGGTAAACCGCAAATAATTTTGTTATCAGCTTCAACTTTGAATTTTAACTAATAATTTCAAATTAATTTTTTTAAATGAGTAGTTAACATGTTTGCTTAGAAGAGGCTATAAACATTACAAAAGCATTTGTTAAAAACAAAATATTATGAATATTATTATTGTAGAAAAAGTTTATAAATTTTTTTTATTATAAATATAATAGAAAATTAACTAAAAAGATTTTCTAAATTTAGGACTCTAAACGATGGGTTCACTGGTTTGTTCTCTGGGCCAGACTTGCGTTTGACTATATCTACTGTATCTAAGTATTTTTATTTTCTTTTCATTTGTTTCTTTGCTGCGTACGTTTGTTTGTTCTTCTGTTGTTGGTGAGTGATGATGAGTGTAAACAAATATCAATAATAATAATATATCTTTTTTTCGTTTTTTCGTCTGTTCTTTTTATAGTACTCCCTCTCTTTTATTATTATCTTTTTCGTTTTTCGTCTATTCTTTTTATAGTACTTCTTCTGTTTTTTGGAGATTAATTTTCTAGCATTTTCACAAAAATTAAGAAACAATAAATTGTGTTTAATAATTAATGTAACTTTTTGCAACAAACACTTTTTAACCAATAGTTATTCTCTAAATTTAAATAGTCTCATTTAATATTTCTTGGAATTTACAATTTGTTAAATATAAATTGATTAAAAAGTATAAAAAATCTACAACATCAATCTTTGTGGAACACCAAAATATGCTAGAAAATCAAGGAACGGAGGGAATAGTATTTTGTTGGGTTAATTTGCTTAATAACAAAAAAAAAATTATAACTAAAAAACTAAAAAAAAATGATATGTGTGGTAAAATTATGGGCCATTAGATTTAAGTTTTTTAGTTAGATTTTGAATTATAATTTTTTTCAATGTTATCGAGTAAATAAACCCTATTTTGTTTCCATTTGAGTCATATAATTACCTTTTAAAAAAACGTGACCAAAAAATAAATAAAAAAGGTCATATAAACTACCGTCTCATATATATCCAGAAGCGCGTGACCGTTCACGCGCCTTCACCAAATGCACCCAGATTAGTTGGTTAATCGGATCTTCTTCGTCAAGGATGTTCTTCACAATCAAATCAGTTTGCTTCATTCATACTTCAAATTCTCCCCTCATTTCCCACTCTCAAAGGAGAAAGAGGAGGTTCGTGTTCGTCGACAATGCGAGAATTGCTCAGTATAGACAATCGGGAACGGAGAGGCGCGGCGGTTATCATCCCTTTGTCAACGGCGGAGCCTCGTCAGTTAAAGTAGCGATCGGGATCCGTAACGGAGGTGGAACGCAGCACGAGAAGCCTGGTGGTCGATGGCGGCGATCTCCTCGGCTTGATCGGACTCGCCGTTTCGCCGTCGGCTCTGTGGTCTTTGATCTCTGTCTTGTACTCGTTCTCAGTGTCTCTGCCTACTATTATATCTCCGGTTATACTAATTTTGGCAAAGTTGATAAAGGTCAGTTGGTTTTTCTTCTCCGATCTGAAGTATTGAACGATTCGCATAGCTAGATCCTCTTCTGTTTTCCAGTTGATTGAGTATGAAATGCGATTTAGTTGATAGAATTCCAAGGAACTTTTGATTCGAGAAATTGATTTTCCAATAGGATAAGGAACAAGCTAGTGATGATGTCTCTTACGTTTTTTCACAGGAATCCATTCTTATGATGGTGATTTTCTCACGAATGTGTCAAGAACTGACCCCTTAAAAATACTGAAGTTTGGCCATGGTTCAGTGTTACATGGCCGAGACACTCGAGATATTGGGATAAGGATGACAGAAGGCGGGATGATGACTATAACGAGGATGACGTAGAGGTAGTTTCTGAAGAGAAATCTGTTGCTGAGGAGAGGTCAGTGTCTCAAGTGATAAAGGAAGCATTGCTGCACAATCATCTGCAGGGTTTAGACTCGAGGGGTGTTGTTTTTTAAAATGAAGCTGGACGTGATGAGCTAAAGAAGTACGAAGTAGTGTATCACGCGCGTCTTGAGAAAAGGTGGTCAATCAACACAAGAAAATGGTACTCAAGGTGATTAATACGTTGATATGGGGCATGATGAGGATGAAAATGGTGAATCACACAAAGATAATCATAGACACAATGAGGTTGATGATGAAGAATCTCACATAGAAAATGCTTCCGTTTTTCTTCATTCCGTAGCAAAGCATCATAAAACTGAAAAGGTTAATGGAGCTACATCGAAGAGGTCACGTGGGAAGTCTACTCTTCTAGGCACGATTGGTAAGTCCGGGAAAACATCGCAATCTGATACAAAAAGACGAGCTCGAAGTCGCCGATTTTCAGGTAATGTCTTATAACTAGAAGGGTTGAGATTCTTGAAAACGTAGCCTGGGATCTTGTTTCTCACAATTCTATCTTTCTTTAATTCTTATAGGTGTATCTTGTGAGATGTAGCTGTTGAATCAATTAGAATAAACCTTCTAATTGATGTATCTTGTGAGATGTAGGTGTAAGGAAAAAAAATAAACCTCCATGTCACAAACAATAAGTCAATTAGAAAATCATATATATATATATATATATTTGTGCAGATGAGAACATACAATTCTAACAATAAAGTCAAAGTAACTCTTCGAACAGTTGATGTAGTCGATGTATTGTACGTACGAACATGAATTTTTTTCATATCTTTAATATATCTGATTGCATCTATAGTTAGGCATATGTAATACGATAAAATATGAGAATACCGTATAAATACACATGCATATTTTTTTTAGTTTGGCAAAATTGTTACAGTTTTGAAAGTGAATGCATATCTTATATTTAAAATAAAGTTGTGAAGCATTGGATATGACAATTGCAAATTGAAATAGGATTTATTTATTCTTGAAATGCATGAAGATATATTTTTTATATATATAATAAGTTTAGGATATTAGTCACGATTCAGAGCATCGGATATGACAATTACAAATCAAAGTATGATTTATTTATTCTTGGAATACATAAATACATACTTTTTTATAATAAGATAAGATTGGGATATTGCTCATGTATTTATTCATGTTTATCAATTAGTTACTTTAATTTTAAAAATATAATCAAATGTTATCTAATTGGAAAAATAATTTACACATGTCAAAATCTAAATCGACCGATTGACACGTGTCACGATCGTGTTAATTATTATGTTTGACGTAGCAACTTTATATAATAAGATAACGTAGTAATAGAGATAATTAGTCTTCAAATTTACTTTTCATAATTTTCAAAAATAAAAATAAAAATTTACTTTTCACGTTTCCGTATGAATTAGGATTTTGAAAAGCTATATATAGTTATGGAACAAGTTGGTACGAAAGTCGTGTTTTAATTTCTCTACTTACCAAATAGTAAGAACATAAAAGTCTTTTGGAGAGATATGGAGGGTCAGAAGCCGACGATTTTCACGTTTGAGATAGATAACTTCTCGGAGAAGGTAGCTATGATACAATCTCCAAAATTCTTAAGCGGCGGCTGCGAGTGGTAAAGAAGATGATTATACATGTGTTTTAATTTTTAAGATCGATATTATTAGATGTACATCTAAACAAGCTTTTTCTTAATTAAATCTGTTTTCTCTAGGGTTGTTAAGGTTTATCCCAAAGGAGATGGTATTGATCATGATCACTTGGCTTTGTATCTCTCTGTTGCGAAACCTGAATCATTGCGGCTTGGATGGAAAAGACGAGCTATTTGTTCCTTGGTTCTGTTAAATCAAGCAGGCAAAAAACTCCACCGAAAAGATGGTAATATTTACTTATCAGATAGGAAGTATACTGTATACATACATACACATATGATTGATGAATTGAATATATATATATATATATTAATTCATCTTCCTATTTTTTATCTTACAGAATTCAGCGGATTATTCTGCGCTCAGTTCCCAGGATGGGGTAAGACAAAGGCTTTGCCTTTGAAGAAGATTCAAAAGAAAGGGTTTCTGGAGAAGAACAAACTGATCGTTAAAGCCGAGGTAAAAGTAATTGAAGTTGTTGATGAAGGAGATGTAACAGGGAATGAGATGTTAGATTACCTAGGTTTCCATGTTCCATATTCTCAGGTATGATCGATTACTTATAAGGATGCTTCTTCTTGTTTTTTTATATTTCCTTTTCCTTAAGTTAACATAATTGCATTTTTTCCTTGTTGACAGGTTTTTAAAGTGAGCAGGCTTTTCTTGGAACACCCGGACATTGCTGTGAATTTCAGACCAAAGAACCAATTGGTGAAGGCAACATACATGAATATCCTCCTCGGCCTGATCGAGACACTTACGAAGCCTCCGCATAGCTTATCTGAGACTGAGATAAGCAAGGCTCGCAGTGAGTTGATGGGGTTAACAGAAGCGGGATTTAAGCTAGGCTGGTTGAAGAAAAATATTGATGAAATTACCTTGGAGAGAAAGAAAGCAGTTTGTGATGGTTCTGGAATACCAAGACTGAATAACAGCAGAATTCGGCCTTGGAGTTTTTTGTGATGATATTTTTGACCCAATGAAGACAAACCTATTTAGTAATAGGTTATGACTGTTTCAAGTGCAGTACTTTTTCAGCTCAAGATTAAAAACAAAATCATACACAGCATTTTTCTCGTGTCATTCCCCTAATAAGAATAAGTTTTTCTGCATCACGAAGAAACAACATATACAATTTTATGGTTTATGCGGTTGCTAATCAAGCAACATTACATCCGTTCATTGATTGATATATTCAAGTCACAACATAAAACATAAATATCTTCTTACCCTTCACCTGCCTACATAAGCTGCCCCTTCATATTTCTTGAACAAATAATCAAAAGCTACATACCATCAAATGCATGGATTCAAAGGCCCAGACAAATAACACACCCATTAAAACGTTGCAAACGTTTCCAATCACCATTGCAAAGGCTCCTCTCACCGTTGCAAACGTCAGTAGCTTTCCGTACTCCGTGACCCAGCCACCAACCTAGTCACAAACACAAGTTTCCAATCAGTTTGATAAATTCTGCCGATTTTAGCAATCATTTGATAATGTAGAGAACTACTTGTTCTTTATGGAACCAAGCGCTCACGTACGAGTGTTCTTGAACCAAGAAGTGAAACTACAGAATCTAGATCTCCACTGTAATTTTGACAAGCTAGGTGTTTAGCTGCGGAATACATGAGAAGAAAACGGTATAAAATGGAGCTTATAACAGAATTCTTACCTGAAGACCCAAACAGGAATTTTGTTCTGTATAATTTTCTTCAGAATCGGGAGCATTTTGATGTACCCGTCAATGCTACTGTAATTTAAGTGGTTGTGACATAGATAAAAAAATGAACACAGCTAATACTAGTCAGTATAGAGATACATCAACTCCAGTGTGATAAAGAGTTTCTTCATTTTTGTGATCAACCAAACTAAAACAGGGTAAAATAATTTACCTGCTGCACATAGACCACGGATAAGGTAGATGAGTGCGGTTTGCATGAAGAGCGTGCTGTACCTATTGGAGATTGAGATAGAACCGTCTTTCGTAGGTCATACAAACATATACTCCCATGCTCATCTTAGTAGCCTGAAACCATTTTCAATTTTTTACAGAAAAGTCTTTGTTGGTTGAACAAAAGGAAAGTTTTACCATTTTCTTGAGCCTCAGCTCTTGCTCGACAATAGACGGGTAGCATACGTCGGCAGAACATCGTAGCTGTTGACATACTGAGTGATCAAGTTGACTTCATTTGTTGCAGCATTGCAGGCATCGCTTACCTTAAGGGGACTGGCAAAGTCGCATTGGCTCATGATTGTGTGTCGTTGTTCATCAGAGATCATCCCATGCGACCAGTAGAAGTCGTACGATGCTGTAAAATCCGTATCAAGGTTCAGAAGTGGATTCCCGATCTGATCAGAGAGAGAAAAACACACAACAGAATTTAGAAGAGCAAACAAAAGAGTCGATGTAACGTCAAGAAGAAGGTTTTTTTGCTTACTGCAAGGCCTTTGACGTTGAATTTGAAACCTTTTGAGAGTGAACTGTAGCCGAGTATCACATCAGCCAATTGAGGTATGTAATGTCCTGCAAGAGAGAATAATGTCCTGCATAGCCATCCCTTAAACTACGAATCAGAGTAATCGAAGACACACACTTGCGTAGCTTTCGCCAGTGAGAAAGAGGTCGCGAGACTTCAGTTCTGGGAACTTGGTGAACCATCTCAACATGAACACAAGCATACCGTTGGCTGTTCAAATGCAAAAACAAATCAAGAAAAAAACAGTCTAGTCTTCTAATATAGTCTAACAAGGGGATATTAGATTTTAACAGTAGCTTTGTCCCCGGTGTTGTAATCGGAGCTTGTGTTTGAGTAAGACCATCCTACTCCCGCCGGTGACTCCACAAATAGCAGATTCGAGGCTACATATTATACAACAAGAAACAGTAGCATCAGATGTTAGAATTTCACAATTACACTGCTCTTTGCATAAAATTATTCAAAAATAAACCTTTGTTCCATGACATAGAGTTAATGCGGAGACCACGACCATCGTCTGTTGGATAAAATGGACCCAACTCAGTGAAAGCTCCTCCACCAATTAAAGAACAACCAGGACCTGCAATACATTAACAAACCTCATTTTGAATTAGCTTAAAACATTTAAAATGAAGAAAGTTTAGCTCAAAACAAAGAGCAACAATACCTCCATTGAGCCAAAGGGTTAATGGTTTGGTCTCTGGTTGTTTATCAGCCTCAACATAGTAGTAAAAGTGACTCTTGCCAGTTTTCAGGTCGATATCGACATAACCAGAGAACTGTCGGAAACCAACCTTTGGTTGACCCGGTAGCTTCAGCACCAGATCTTCATTTGGATACCCTTCTCCAAACCTAGAGTTATTCCCCAACCACACCACGATCATCGCCACATCCACACCCCACCACGACATTCTATCTCCTTTGTGATATGCTATATAAACACAAGAGAAGCCAAAAACATTGACTTAACCTTGAAATTTAGAATCAACACTAGAATAGGATCAAAGAAGTCACAAGTCTAATCTCTTTAAAACTCTTGTAGACTTACTAGCAGAAGATTAAGATTCAACCATTAAGAATAATTAGGTTAGTAAACCAAAACTACAAAAATTAGTTGCAATTCACTTTGCTTGTTTGGAAAACTATTCAATCAACACAAATACACCAAGATCCCCCAAAAAGAGTAGCGATTCACAAAAATCCAATTTGTAAAATCAACATACAGTATTAGAGAGAGAAGAGTAAATAAACTTTGAGTTCTCAATATTAAGCAGAATTAACAGAGTTGCTATACACAAATCCAAATCGTATAAGTATTTACACTTATGCCACTCTATACACACAAATACAACATTGAACTCTACAAGGGTCAGTGCGGATGGAGATCAATTAACGATCTAAGAAGCACAAAAAAAGAGGAAAACCCAAACTTACCCAGCAAGAAGCAAAACCCAGGAAGCAAGAGATAAGGTGAGAGACTGGAAAATGCGTTAAAGTAAAAAACAAGACCGAGGAAACGACATAATTAGGGGGAAGAAACACGATTAATCAATTTATTTATTTGTTTTTCAAAAATTGATTTGAAAGTAAACTACTAATAATAAACAAAAACTTCCATATTTTCTTGTAGTGGATCATTTAGACTTTGAATATCTCATTTTCAAACACATCACTATAAGAGAAAAAAAATGATCTACCATTTAGAAAAGTATGTTTGACTGCCATATTTAAGTTTGTTGCCAATAAAAATGTATTTTAGTAAGAAATATGTTTGCTATGTCGATTTCAGAAAAAGTCTGCTACTTATGTCCATGTTTTAATCAAACCACAGAAAATCTGCCAAAATCTAAAATAAGTTTGCTATCTCATATATGCTAATATGGTAATTAAAATTCAAACTAAATAAATTTGCTTTGACACTTAATTATTTAAAAGTTTGTCATCAAAGACAACCTGGGAAAAAAGTTTATCATCGAAAACTTGTAAAAGTCAGTCATCCAAAAATAAGTCGGTAGATAAAATATGTCACGCTCAAACAAATTTGTTTTAAAAAAATTAAATTTGTCATCAAATGAAAATAAGTCTGTGAAATACATATATCATTTGAAATTAGTCTGCCAAACAAAATAAAATTGCCACTTCATAAAAAAAAACTTATGATTAAAAGTTTGTCATAAAAATAAGTCTGCTCGCGAGTCTATTATACAAATAAATCGGCACAAAACTGATAAGTTTGTCATCAATAGTCCAACAGACTTATGTTGGAGATGCAATGAAGGCAATAGGGTAAATATTATTAGTTTTATGGTGATGTGAAAAAAAAAAAATAATGGCAATTTTGTAATATTTGTTTTAATCAAAAACTAAAAAGGACAAAATACGTATAAAAGATATTCTAGTAATTAAAAAGATATGCTGTATATTCTAGTAATCTTTATAATATTTTAAGGTTGTCAACAACCAATTCTCTCTGACAAGACGACACGTGTCACCTATTTTTCTTAAAATTATTAGTTTAAAAATATTTAAAATGGTACTTTTGGGTTTCGAATCCAGCAAAGTTTGGTTATTTTAGTAGAGAAGAACCACTACACTATTAAAGACACTTATATATATCACGGAAAGAAATATATATAACCGACTACTAAAATTCTTTCTAAAGTCATTCAGAAAATCTTATTGGTGTCAACTAATTTTTTTATTTTCATTTTCGACCACAAGGTTAAGGATATTAGAACGCACTGAACAAAAGTAATTATATACAACTTCATGATAAAATAAAAAGATATGTAAATAAGATATTATAAAACTATATTTTGTAAATTAACTATGTGATCAGTTAATTTTAAAAATAGTTCAAAATTTCACTAACTTTTACCTATATAGTTATATATAATTATTTTATATTTCATAGTACAAGTTTTATTTTTCGACTACATACATAACAAATATTCATATTTTTATTATAACAAAGAGGCCAAGAAGAAGAAGTTAAAATTTTAAGCAAAACTGAAAATGTAGTGTTCCATTAGTTAAACACATTTGTTTATATCATCATATGGTTTACTTTCATATCAAATCTTAAAAATGATGTTTAATTTTTTTAAAAATATAACTTGTGAGTATAAATCTGAAACATCACTTAAGATTATCAATGTTAATATATATATATATATATATATATATATATATATATATACATATAGGAAAATAAAATCAGAAAAGCATCTAACTAACGTTTTCCACGCAACGCGTGGACTTTTTCTTTTTTTTTTTGGTCTGAAAGTGGGGATGAATCCCCTCGTTTTATTCATAAAATTCAAAACACTACAAACGGATTCTCCGAGGGATCGAAACCCCATCAACATCCTCTAAGCAAATTGAAACAACAACCTCCGGAACGGAGTCTAACAAATGAAAACCTAAAGGTAAATCGAACGCATAGTTTGCCAACCCATCCGCAAGACGATTAGCTTCCCTATACACATGGTTAATCCGGACTATCCAGTCCCTTGATAAAAAGCTGTGGCATAAACGTACCAGGAAAGACAGTGGATGACACTCACTAATCCCCGTCTTGAGAAACTCCACCACTATCTTCGAGTCCACGTCCAACTCAAACTGTAACACTCGACGCTCCCACGCAATAATTAAGCCATAATATACTCCCCATAGTTCAGCTAGCGGTACTGAACATATCCCAATATTCAGCGCAAAACCTCCACACCACTCACCACTTTCATCCCGCAACACTCCTCCCGAAGTGGCCAAACCCGGGTTACCTCGAGACGCACAATCCGTATTAAGTTTCATCCATCCTGCCTCAGGTCGGGTCCAAGCAATGAGCCTGTCCACACGCTCCGTACTATCTCGGCCCTGATCCTCAACAACAACATTAGCCAACGAGATCTCTCTCGCTGCATCCTTGAGGAACTGAATCCGGTCTCGACATTTCCCGTTTTCCCCAAAAACGTTTCCACATCTCCACTTCCAACCCCACCAAACCGTTATCGCAAATAAGGTGGACCACACACTCTCCCCTACTCGAGCATGATCACCTAAATTCCCATACAACCACTCCATTAAAGTTAAGCTAAAAAAAGTCTCTGCTTTCTCGGGGTCACTAAACGCTTCCAAATGCCTACCATAGCAGGACAATCACGAAGAATGTGCATAATGGTCTCCTCTCCTCCTTTGCAAACCTGACAAATATTTGTCGCACATAAATGTCGTCTATGTCTCTCCACATTAGTCATAATCACACGATGCACTCCCAACCAAAGGAAAACACGCACACGTTCCAGAACAACCACATGCCACACCCGGGAAAACAAATTACTTAAATTTGGTCGCGGTGTGTTATCTCGAATCAAGGGAGAATACGCCGAACTAACCGTAAACTCCCCATTTGTACTTCCACTCCAAGAGATCCTATCTTCCACCCCTGTGACTCCATCTACCACCACCGAGCTCAGCTGCAATTGTAATGGAAGTGGTAGCCACGGCCTGATTTGATTCCAAATCCAACCAACACCATCTTGCCATACATCCCTCACCTTGCACTCCATCATTCTAACCGGTAAAACACCAACAATGGAATCAATCAATGGCTCATTAGAAACCCATTTATCCAACCAAAAACGCGTAGTGCCTCCATCTCCCACGACCCACTTCAAGCCCGGTATCACAATCTCACGTAGTCCCATACTAATACTCCACCACGTCGATGACCAATTACTTTTAACTTCCAACCATGAAGTATCATGGATCTCCGTAAAACTGTATTTACACCGCAATACACAAGCCCATATGCTGATTCTATCCCGTAGTAACCGCCAACTAACTTTAGCTAAAAGTGCCTTATTCATTTCTGCTACAGTGCGGATACTCAAACCACCTTCTCCCTTCGGCAAACAGACTCGTTCCCAACTCACCAGGTGTTGACCATTACCCCATACAAACGTTCTTGAAATTTTATCAAACTCTGTAAGGGTTGATTTCGGCAGAGAAATCGTACTCATGGAGTGTACCGGAATGGACAAGAGTACCGCTTTAGTCAAAGTTATCCGACCAGCCAAACTCAAGCATCTCACTTTCCAACCTGCTAATCGGGAAGACACTTTTTCAAGAATATCTCCAAACGTATCCTTATTAATTCTCTTCTGCAACACTGGCATACCAAGATATCTTCCTAAATCAGTAGTAGATTTGATACCACTCTCATCACTTATCCTCTTTGCCAGATCCCGACTAACATTCTTGGAAAAGAAAATCTTTGATTTTTCAAGACTTACTTTCTGACCTGACGCGGTGCAAAATCTCTCCAACACCCGGCGAATCACTCGAATTTGTGATTCAGACGCCTCCGCAAACAAAATTAGATCATTCGCAAAACAGACATGCGATAATTTTGGTCCACCAGAAGAAAGAGTTATCGACTTCCAATCTCCTAAGATAATAGAATGATCAATCAAGTGGCACAAGCGCTCCAAGCATAGCACAAATAAGTAAGGAGACAACGGATCTCCTTGACGAAGGCCTCTTAGAGGTTTAAAAGGCTCTGCCTTCTCCCCGTTCCACAAAACATTCATAGACGGGCCTGTTACACAAGACATAATCCACGAAACCCACGTATCTGGGAATCGGGCCGATTTCAACGTATCTTTAAGAAAATCCCATCGTATTCTATCATATGCCTTCTCTAAATCCAATTTAAGAAGCATCCACCCTTTTCTGCCCTTTTTATGCCTCATAGAATGCACAGCCTCCTGAACCACGATAATATTATCCGTACTTAACCGACCCGGGATAAAACTTGACTGCGCTGGTCCAATTAATTTCGATATCACTCTCTTCATTCGCATCACTAGCGCTTTGGTGATCGTCTTAAACAAGACATTACACAAACTAATCGGACAAAATTGCGTAATCCGTTCAGGTTTAACCACCTTTGGAATTAAAACCAACAACGCATCATTGATCCCTTCCGATAAATTTCCTGAAACAAAAAACTCAAGAACAAACCTCTGCACCGAATCCCCGACAACATCCCAACACCTCTGATAAAAAACCGGTTGAAAGCCATCTGGTCCAGGCGCCTTAAATTGTCCCATACTCCTTACTGATTTCTCGACCTCTAGTGGCGTGAACGGCTCCTCTAATTGCGCAACTTCCACGCTAGTTAATTCATCAAACCCTTCTCTTGGTAGAGGCTCCACATCCGACTCAACATCATCCATCGAATACAAGCGCTTATAGTAATTAACCACCATGTCTTCAAGTGCTCTAGGATCCGAAACCCACAGATCACCATCGTCCCTCAACATATCAATCTTATTCCTCTGTCTCCCAATAACCGTAGACGTATGAAAGTATTTGGTATTCCTATCACCCAAAACAATATATTTCTCCCTGGATTTTTGATACCAAAGCACTTCTTCTTACTCTAAGACCACATCAAACTCTTTCAACAACAAAGTTTCTTTGTTTAAGAGTTCATCCGTCTGCGAAAGCTCCAGGGAATCTTGTACGAGCTTAATCTCTCTCATTAACTCCTCTTTTCTCTGTCGAATATCACCAAATACCTCATGATTCCAACGTTTCAGCTTAAACTGTAGTCTTTGTAATGCTTGAGGAGTCGATACCTCCACATTCCATGACTCCTTTAGCATCTCTTTAAAACTTCCATGAGTTAACCAAGCCGCCTCAAAGCAAAATGGCCTTCTCCTAGGATCACCAGTACCCTTAGGGGACAGCCGGACATATAATGGAGTATGATCCGAAGATAAGAAAGGAAGGTGTAACACCGACGCTTCTCGTCTTTTCGTCCGTTCTTTTTATATTTTGTTTCTACAGTAAAACCTCTATAAATTAATAATGTTGGGACTCTCAAAATTTATTAATTTATGGAGTTATTAATTTGTCGATAAATTAATAATTATTAATTTATAGAGAGATCTTTGTAATCCATAACTTTTTGACAATTTTTTGTCTTTTAAAATAAAAACTTTACGTAAAAGTTCATAAAAAAATCTTTTATTTTTGTTAATTAATTTTTTATATAATTTTTACATATTCAACCTACTCTACATCATGTTGTTAATCCCGGTCATCATTATAAGATGGAGGAAAGGCCGGCTCCTCGCCGGACAGATAGTTGCCCTTAAAGTTCTTTATCTTTGTCTTCCTTAAGATTTTTTTTGTAAAGACTTTTATTGTTGTCCAAGTGGGCCTTTTATGTTAAATACTTTCTTTGAATTAAGTATGCTTTGTTATGGCTGAGATGTCGATGTCGCCATGACTCAGCCTAGCTGATTCGATTGGGATTTCGTTTGAGATGTTGAGCTGGCTTATAGCGTAGCTCCTGAGGTGGTGAAATATGATCGCTTGAATCGTAGGTTTGAGATTCGTTGTAGCGATGCAAAGTGTTTTTAGGTTGGCCGATGCCTGGTCGTATCAAAGTTTGGGCCCTAGAGTCTTAAGAGTCCCAAGAGTTTATTGATCCGGATTGGGGATCGACTCCGATTGTAACTATTTGATTTCACCGAAGGAAGTTCCAGCTCAGATGTGTGTTGGGTCAATCGTATGGCAGCTGGGTCAAGTTGATGAAATTTGTTTGAGGCGGCTGAAATCGAGGGGCGAGCTGTCTACGTACCTAGTAAATGTATCAAGTCGTTACATAGTTCGATTGTTGGATTGGAGTTAGTGACAAAAAAAATTTGAGGTTCATGCCGTTCAATGCCCTCCTCACTGGCTTCCCATTCTGGACTTTTGCTAGCTTGTAGACGTTGGGGCGTACTACGGTGGTGACGCAGTAAGGTCCTTCCCAATTGATCCTGAACTTTCCGGTACCAAGCTCCATAGTGTTTTGTTGTACTTTTCGGAGGACTAGTTTCCTTTCTCTGAAATGCCAGATCTTGACTTTGGATCTGTAGTACCTAGCTGCGGTTTGATGGTAATTTTGTATCCTTGCGGAGGCGAGGTCACAGTGTTCTTCTATTATATCTAGGGCGTGTCGAAGCATTCTTTTGTTGAGCTCTTCATTTGAAGGGCATATTGCCCTCCGGAGGCTTAGTACCGCTTGCTGGTAATTTTGTATCCTTGCGGAGGCGAGGTCGCACTGTTCTTCTATTATATCTAGGGCATCTCGAAGCATTCTTTCGTTGAGCTCCTCATTTGAGGGGCATATTGCCATTCAGAGGCTTAGTACTGATGTTTCAGCTAGGCCCATTGCTTTTGTTTCATAAACTAGAGAGAAAGGTGTTTTGGAGGTGGCTTTTTTTGAAGTGGTCAGCAATGCCCAAAGCACTCTCTGTAGCTCTTCGCTCCATCTCTCCTTCTTGGAGTTAAGGCGTTTCTTGAGATTTTCAAGCACAGTTTTGTTAGCTGCTTCGGCCTGGCTGTTTTCTTGAGGGTACCTCGGGGTTGAATATGTCAATTGAATCCGCTATTAGTGGCAAAAAATTTTGAATATAGCCGAGGTAAACTGGGTGCCGTTGGCGGTTTCTATTTCGTATGGTTGCATGTGGCGGCATATGAGGTTCTTTCATATGAAGATCTTGACTTGTTCCAAATGGATTTTTTGATAGGTTGCGGCTTCTATCCATTTGGTGAAGTAATATGTTAAGATCAGCACGTATTCAAATTATTTTGGTTCTGATCGGACAATGAGTCTGATTATGTCCATCGACCAACGCATGAATGGGTACAGGTTGGATATGGAGGAGAGCAGCTTTGCTGGTTGATGCAGGATTTGTGCGTGTCTTTGTCATTTTTCACATTTGGCTGCAAATGATGCGTAATCCGGCAATATCATCTGCCAGAAGTACCCTTGTCTGTTGATCTTGAGTACTAGCGCTCAATCTCCAGAATTGCTGCCGCATGATCTGCTATGGAGTTTGACATGACCTGGTGGACTTCATCTCCATGGATGCAGGTCAGGCAAGGTTCAAGGGTGCTGCGTCTGTATAATTTCCCGTCGATGATGCATAAACGGGCGCTCTTAGCTCTGAGTTTCCTTGCTTTATTTATATTGGACGGGGATGTCCCGTAGATGATATACTCTAAGATTGGAATCTTCCAGTCAGGGCGTTCTGGAGTCCTATAGGCCTCGTCGGCCTACTCAGCTTCTTACGAGTTGCTCAACTCTTCGGGGTCAAGCTCGTTTATGATTTTTCATCTTGTTCATCCGTGTCCATTAGTTGTTTAGTTTGCGGTTCACTCAAATCAGCTTGGGAACTTAGATCGGGTTGCGAATCTCTAGCCATCTGTATTGTTATGACGCCTTTTACTCCTGCCTTTGGGGTTAAGTGAATGCTTGGTTTTTCATCCCTTTTACTTGGATTATTCTTTTGACCAAAATATTTGAGGTCGATGCCAGGGAATCTGCGGAGGTATTTTCACCTCGCCATATGGGGGTCAGCCCAAATTTATCGAACTATTTGGTCAGCTCGAAGGTGATCTTTATGTATGCGTCTAATCGATCGTCTTTGGCTTTATATTCGCCGTGAAACTGGCTGATAACCAGTTGGAAGTTGCTGGTAACTAGTTGGAAATCGCTAAGCGCTTAGCTCTCGAGCTCCAATTCTGAGAGCTAATCTCATTACGGTTAGGGTGGGCTTCATATTCTGCTTCGTTGTTTGAGCCTTGGAATCCTAGTCAGAAGGATTGTTCTAACACTTCTCTAGCTGAAGCGGTGAGTTTTACTCCTACTCCGCATCCTTGCTTGGAAGAGGCACCGTCGACGTAAAGCGTCCACATTTTCCCGGGCTCAGTTCCGTTAATTGCTTGAGGTGCTAGCTTGATTACAAAATTGGCTAGAACTTGGGCCTTGGTGCTAGTTTTGGTGCGATACTCGATGTCATATTCGCTGAGCTCAGTAGCCCATTTCGCAAGTCTCCCAGACTAGCTGGATATGAAACATTTCAGCGCTGCAATCCGTCTAGTTAATTGCTGCACCTCCCTGGTTAACTTGGGGGATGCCATTTCTAGAAATACCGTGATTTGCTTGGGATTAGCTTCTATCCCTTGCTCGGTGACCAGGTAGCCCAAGAATTCTCCTGATAGGACTCTAAAGGAGCATTTAGCGAGGTTCAGCTTCATGCCGTACTGGTTAAGGATTGTGAAACAGTCCTTGGGGTGGGCTACATGGTCGTTTTGATTTGCTGAAACAGTCCTTGGGGTGGGCTACATGTCATCGATGTAAACTTTCATGCTTTTGCCGAGCTGCTTGGCAAACATTCAGTTGACCAGTCGTTGATAGGTACCTCCTGCATTCTTTAGTACGAAGGGCATAACCTTGTACAAATAAGTTTCTTGGTCTATTATAAATGCAGTCTTTTCTTGGTCATCAGTATTCATTAGAATCTGATTGTAACCAGAGACGGCGTTATGAAGGATAGTAGCTGATGTCCAGTTGTGGCTTCGACTAGACGGTCGATGTGTAGGAGTGGGAAGTAGTTTTTTTGGCATGATTTGTTTAAATTTGTGAAGTCAATGCATACCCTCCACTTTCCATTTTTTTTCTTAACTACTACGGGGTTGGCTAACCAGTCCGAGTACTTGACCTCTCTGATTGATCCAACTTTAAGTAGGCGCTCTACTTCATCGTTGACGGCTAAAGCTTGCTCGGGGCCTAATTTACGTCTTTTTTACTTCACTGGTTTGAAGGTAGGATCGACGTTCAACTCGTGAAATGTGACGATGCTAATTCCTTTTATGTCGGAGGCGTTCCAGGCAAAGGAGCTGATTGAGGAAGTCGATTAGCTTCTTCTTGATCTGTTCTAGGAGATCGGTTCTGATCCCAACGCATTTATCTTGGTGAGCTTTGTCAAGGAAGACCTGGGTGACCAAATCTAGTCGAGGTTTAATCAGTTGGGGGTTGCTGTGCTCTGCGAGCTGACGTAGGTTCTGCTCTTTCCGATTTTGTAATTGCTATATGGTAGATTTTTTCAGTTGCTTGTGCCCGTTGGGGTAGTAGATCCTAGATATCTTTTAGTTTCCTTTGATTGTCGCTATTCCGTTGGGAGTGGAGAATTTAACGCATTGGTGATATGTGGAAGGTACGACTTTCATGGTCTATATCTATGGCCGCCCAAGTATTACATTAAATGGATCTAGACAATCTACTATAACATAATCCACAAATTTGTGGACTCTAACTGCTACCATCGGCTATCGGACCATTCCCATAGAGTAGGTCATTTCTCCTGCGAAACCAGTTACCGGGGTGCCTTTGCCCTGCAAGTCCGAGTCGTTTAGACCTATTTTCTTGTAAGCATCGTAGAATAGCAGGTCACCTGAGCTGCCAGTATCTATCATTACTCTTGAAACTAGGCATCCACATATCTCTAGTTGGATGACTAGGACATCATCATGTGGCTTGTCTAGGTGTGTCGTTTAGATTTTCGCAAAAGTGAATTAAAATATAGCGTTCTTTGGTTTTCTGCTATAATAAATATCAACCACTTTTACTATAGCGTTTGCATAAATATAAACGCTATAAAAAGGTGGACAAATTTTTTTTTTTGTGACGCGTTTTGGTTAATATACAATACATAGCACTTTCTTCTCTTAAACGCTGTGTTAGAGTTTTGGCGGAAAAACCTAAAAATTGCCCGCCCGCTCACATAGAAAAAATATTGTTTCCTCCCAATTTTTTCCACTTTGCAATCTTTGTTCACTAACTTAGAAAAAAAATTCGCTTGTATTTCTCTCTTCTCCTCCGAAAGAGAACCCAGAAATCGACTCTAAGGTTTCTCCCGAAACTGATTTTCAATTTTGTTGGGTTTCTTTTGGGTTTTTCTTTCATGGTTATGGTTGTCTCCCGAATTTGATTTCTTTCAATTTGTTTTGGGTTTTTTCAGATCGAGCTGGGTTTGTCTTCGCTTTCTAGCAAAGGTAAGAGATTTGGAAGAATTTCCTACCACAATCTTCGGTTTCGATTTAGGGTTTCAGTATAACTAATACTATTTCAAGTTTCATACTATTTTATAACTAATATTGTTATAAAATAATTATATGTTGTTCTATTGTCTTTAGATTCCCATAAACTCAGAGGATCATTCCACCAAGCTGAGGTTGGTTAGCAAATGGACCAAGACATATAGTCCAGAGATACAAGGGTTATATCATTAACGGACATCGGTTTCACACTGATGATGTGAAGCGGAAGACTCAAAACTCTGGAGTATCCCTCGAGTCTTTCACAATGTGCAGATCCAGCGCACGAGATACTAATCAGATGGCAGATATAGTTTCCTACTACGGTGTGATATAAGAGATCATTTTGCTAGATTATCATAGGTTCCAAGTTCCGCTTTTCAAGTGTAAATGGGCTAACAAAGGGAATGGTGTGAAGGAAGAAGACGGCTTCACGCTTGTGAACCTACATGTTAACCAATCAGGATATCTTCAAGATCCATATATACTGCCATCTCAAGCTAGACAAGTGTTCTATTCTAGAGAAGAAGAATCCTCATCTTGGTATGTAGTTATGAGAGCGCCACCAAGGGGATATCACGAGTTAGAGACTGAAGCAGAGATTGTTGCTACACCATCAAAAATACAGGAGACTGACGATTCAAAATATCAATCTGACGACGATAATTTCTGTGTTAGATCTAATAAGATCTACGAATCTTAGATCATAGTTATTGTAGTTTTGTTTTACTTTTATGAGCACAGTGACATTTGATTTATTTTCAAATTTTGCTGATCATAGTTTTGTTTTACATTATTTATAGTTCTAGATGGAGTATTTTCGTATTCTGTTGACCATTGTTTTGGTTCACTACAAGAAATGTGGGTATTAATAGCATCATACGATAGCGTTATTGACAAATATGCTATTGTATACGGGGACGGGAATTTTTCATAGCGTTTATGATTATGAAACGCTATAACTACTATCGCGGGAAAATGAAAACTTTTAGCCGCCTAAATTTGGTGAGTGCGGGCACCTTAACATTGTAGATTAAAAAATAAAGGCTATCGTATTTGTAAAATATCTCCAAATGTAAATAAGTTTATATTTTTTTCTTCATCTCTCTCTTCTTAGACAATCTGTAACTCTCTCTCTGTCTTCATTTCTCTCACTGTCTTCCTTCCTCTCTCTGTATCGAATCGTTCACATCGAATCGAAGCTTCAATACTCGAACCGAATCGAAGCTTCAATACTCGAATCGAATCAAAGCTTCAATACCATCGAATCGAATTGAAGCTTCATTGTAGATCGAATGAAAAAGGTTTGTTCTCACTCGAATTGAAGCTTCATTGTTTATCGATTTTGATCTTTTAGAATGCATGTTGGGTTATGTCGAAAAGCTAATTTGAGTTTGAGTTATTATCTATTTGTAAAGGATTGAAACGGAATGCATCTTGGATTTTGATTTTTTGGGTTTATGTGAACATGCATCTTGGATTTTTTGATTATTTTGTTAAGATGCATCTTAACTGGGAAATCAATCGGCGGCGAGATCACTATCGCAGCTTCTCTAGCATTGATTCACAGATCTGGTACTCTCCATCTCTTTACCTTTTTTTCTCTTTCTAGCCGTTCATATGTGAAAGTGTTTTGTTGGTAAAATTTCTATCTTGAGATGTAAATTGTAAACTTAGATTATCTGCTCTCTCTCTCTCTCTCTCTCTCTCTCTCTCTCTCTCTCTCTCTCTCTCTCTCTTTTATTCGTGTTGTCAGTGTATAGAGAAATTGAATTTTCTTTTTGACATGTTCCTCTAACGAATTCATTGATACATATCTGATGTTTGATTGTTAAACCAATTTGGTTGAAAACGATACCTTGAAGCTTGAAACTCTAATGTCAATTGTTTCTTCAGAGCTTCACATTTCTTTTTGTTAATGGAAAACGAGTTTAAACTCTGTCCCTTCTTTGAATTACTTGAATCCATGAAGTTTGTTTGGATGGGAGATGATTGAATTCAAAAGAATGGTTTCAATGTTCTTATGTTTTGAATATTTTGCACAAAAAACTTTGCGATTCATGTTTTTTCTTCTTTCTTTTCTTACTGCAGAGCATGTCTTTGGATAGATGCCAGAAGGATCTTTGTGAAAGGTTGCATTTTTTGATGTAATTCATGTTTGTTTCTCGCTGTTATTGAAGATCGGAAAGTGAGCATTGACTTGTATCTTGAACTGATGTAGGAATGGTAAATATGAGGAAGCACTAGAGAGGTTGGAGTCTTTTACTAACAACAGATCAAGCTTCAATTGTAAGTTACAATGTTGCTTGTTGCTCCTCAAAGCTTAATCAGATGAAGTGGTTTTTGTTTCGTGGAGTTTTGATAGAATTCTTTTCAAGTTTTGATAGGTTCAAATTGGTCTCTCGGCTCTTGAAGAAATGTTGAGTCGGGAAATGAAGATTTCAGTGAGTTCTAATGGTGTTGCTTGTTGAAGATGGGTACTTGTTTTGTTTTCAGAAAATCCAAACCGATCAGATTTCAAAACATCAGGAAGACAAAGGATTTTGAGCCACTCCTCAAACAATTCGATGAATCTTTCATACAAGAGAGTGCCATTAACGCCATCATATCTTTGTTTGGCTTTAACAAGAAATACTTCACCTAAAGTTTATGTCTTTTGGTGTGCTCTCGTCATAGCTTTGCTTCTTCACTTCACTTCTTAGCTTATGTACTTGTGAAGAATTGTATATGATCGTAAAGGTGTTCTTGCTATTGATTCAAAAATTCATATTCACAAAGTGCATTCTCTAGATAAGATAATATATTATTGATAACTAAAACCAATACCAATATTAAGAACATTATCAACCAAGAACTAAAAGTTACCCCAAAAAAAAGAAAAAACAAATCATGATCTTTCATTTATAATTTAGGGTACAACATTTGGGGTTTAGGGTATAAGGTATAAACTTAATTATTACAATATTGTCAAACAAAAATCAAAGGTTCTAATATTTTAGGGTATAAGGTTTAGGGTTTAGTTTAGGGTTTAGGGTATTTTAATTTGTTTTAACTATAACTTATTACAAATACAATAACATTCAAGATAAATCATTAATTGTGTACATAATATAACCATTATTGTGTTTTCACAATATGTTTTGTTACACAATCAAGTGATGATTGTATATGTTTTCATATGTAACATTGGTAGTAACCATAGGTTATGATTTTGAATATTAAAAAATGTTGTAATTTTTTTTTTTTTTTTGAAAAATAAAGAATAATCCTAATCTCTCTAAAATAATTTAATTAGCCAACACTTAATTATTCTTCATTATTTAAAATTGCAAAAAGCCATTAAAATCACATTTTCATTATTTCAGCAACAACATCCAATTAAAAAGAGTCACTCAGATTGCTGACTTGGCGAGCAATCTTGTCCGTTCAAATCTAAGAGACATAATCTTGTCCGTTAAACCATTCCAATCTCTTAACCTCTTATTTTTTTCTTCTCCACCAACAAAGGAAACAAAGCATCATCTCTCTCTCGCACATTCTCTCTGCGACGAATCCATTAGGGTTTTTTCAGAAAAGAAAATGGTCTGATTTGATTTTCTTGTTTATCTCTTTCAATCGTCCTCCGATCTCTAAATTGTCTTCCGTTCTTCCGTGAAGCCGAACGCTCGAAGCTGCAAAAAATCGTGAAAAATGGAAAACATCAAATCGCAGTACGTTACCGACTCTTTCTTTGAAGAACGCCACTTTCATGAGCTCAAGGCGGGTCTGCATCCTCTACGGGTTCGTCTTTATCTATATCAATTCGATTTTCAATTCAGAATCTGATCTTAGCTCAAACTTAGATCCATGTGCATCGAAGATTGGAAATTTTGTATATGACGGTTTAGAGCCGAGCTAGTTAAAGATTCCGATTCTAAATCTATCCTTTTCTAGGGTTTGTTATGAACAGAGGTCTTGCGGCTTTGTTGTAAATGTGAGCTCAAGTGTTATAGAATTATGCTCTAGTGAAATATTTGTATTCGTGGTACTGGTTTTAGAGATCTTAAGGTCATGTAAGCCTGAGAGCAATTCAAAGTAATTTTGGAGATAATGAGGTCATTGGTACCATTGTTGAGCATTCTTAGTCTGCTTAAGTTAAGATTATACACTGGCTTAGTTGATTTATGTTTTTATATATTTGGAAATGTGCAGTACAAGTTTGCGATTTGGTACACCCGGGGTCCGGAGCCAGACATCTTACGAGGATAACATAAAGAAGATTGTGGAGTTTAGCATGGTAAGCTCAAAAACACTAATGGAAGTTTATTCTTGAAAAGTTGTTTGCAATCTTATCGTGTTAATATTCTGAGACCTGCTTTTGGTACATAGGTTGAAGGGTTTGGACCTGCTACTGTCACCTAGAGGCTATCATGAGTTGGAAACGGAGGAGGATTTAGGTTCTGCAGTACCTTTGCCTGTACCAGAAGGTGAAGATCTCGATGGTGAACATTCTGATGATGATAGTGTTTATGTTAGGGATGATTGTGAAGGGTTATTAGTGGTTGATTAATAGGGTAATGTTGATGTAATTTTTGGTTTTGGTTGTTGATGATTTTGGATTTGTAAACATGGAAATGCTTAAAGATATTTTCAATAAGAAATTGTTTTTAAATTATTATTATTAAAATAATATTACAAAAATAAATTACAATTTAATAAAAAAATTAATTATTATAATTAAAATTAATTATTTAAATATAATTTCGGGTCATTATAAAATAATTTAATAACACAACATATTTGCTATCTTTGTAAAACAATTGGTATACGATTACAATCCAATCATAACAATTATTACACGCTATTATAAACATTAATAATAGCTGCGCAATAAACGCTATTGTCGTTCAATTAACTATAGCATGCGACAAGTCCGCTATCTAAAGTGCCAGACCTACGATGACGGGCGCTGTCAGAGCGTTTAAGGAAACGCTATGTTATGTGATAGATAGCGTTGAACGGCCGTTATTAATACCCACATTTCTTGTAGTGGTTTACTTTAATGTTACAGTTGATAGAAGATGGGGAAACCTCGAACTAAAAAAATCACACCCAGACGTAGCAAGCGTCAGCAAGGCTTGGACGTGACTCCTATTGAAGTACCAAAAACGAAAAAATTAAGGCAAGTTTAAGAAATCGCTTAAGAGACTGTGTTTTGTACTAACTACTATTAATTCTTTCAGTGGCTTACTTCAGTTTCTTGTTTGATGAAATAGGCATGTTCCAGAAATCGCAAAAGTTACTGAGGATAATCAATAAGAGACTGAGCATCGAGCTGCAAAAACTGAACATCAAACTGCAGAGACTGAGCATCGACCTGCAGAAACTGAGCATCAAACTGCAGAGACTGAGCATCAAACTGCAGAGACTGAGCATGAACCTTCAGAGACTGAGCATGAACCTGCAGAGACTCAAAACGAAAAAGAGGAAAACTAGAAGACCTACCAAGATGAATAAAGTGGCTAAAAACCACGAGGAAAAGGTAAATGTTGATTTTACACGTCTTGGTGAACATGTGGGAAAAGGCTCAGTGACACTTTCATCCTTTCTTGGACCACTTGTGAGGGAACACGTCCCATATACTCTTGAAGATTGGAGGTACCTTGACCCTAAAACAAAATACACACTATGGGATATAATTCAGGTACGTTATCCATCTCTCTGAGAATTTGTTAACCTTTAGTTTAGGATCAGTGGTTGCTTTGAATGAGTTTGATCACATAGGACATATGTGTGTGTTTGCTTTGTCGGTTCTATTACAGGCGAGATTCAATTTGTCAAAAGATTGGCAAAAAGATTGTGTTTTCAAACAAATGTCGTGTATATGGAGGTCTTCAAAGTCGAAGCTTCTTAGCGAAGTGCGTCGTGCAACGAGTAGGCATGATATCCTTAATTTGAAACCAACGAACATCCAATCTGTGACAGCTTGGACAAATTGGGTTAAGAGTAGGACATCCACATCTTTTTAGGTTGTGTATACATGTTCTATTTATTTTGTTTGGTAGATATTTGTTTTTTTGGAGTTTTGTTTTCTTAATTTCTAGCTTATATTTGCAGAAAGTACGTGAAAATATAGGAATTTGAGGAACAATCAGATTCCCCACACCACCAGTAGGAAAGGAATGGTTCGCCGAGCTAATGAAATGGTATGTCATATTTTTTACTCTTTACTGATTACTTACACAGAAAAGTCACAATTTCACATGAAATGGTATGTCATATTTTAATCACTTGTTATTTGTAGAAGAAAAAGAGTTCAGATCCAAGCACGGTAACAAGAAGTAAAGTCTGGGTAGCAGGACATACACATTCTGACGGGAGACCTGTTAAACCAGAGTTCGAAGCAGTAATTGTAAGAAGTTATGAACTTGTTATTATGGAGTTAGTGTGTAGCAAATAGTAAATTTTGTTCTTTTCTTGTTTGTTTCAGGATAAAATCAGAACAATAGATAGTCAGATGGACTCCACGGCTAGTAGTATCCAAGATGACGCCGTGAGTCAAGTGTTAGGAAAAGACAAGTCTGGGAGAGTTAGAGGATTCGGCAGAGGGATAACAGCTTCCAAGATAGCATTCATAGATGCTAGAGACACACATGTGAAGAAGCTTGAAGCTACACAAGCTAAATTAGCCAGCAAGGTTGATTCACTACAAACATTGGTTCGTGACTTAGCTGCAGGGAACAAGGTAACTTAATATTCAGATTGTATAACTTTCATGTGAAAATGTGTGTATTTATATATCAATTCTTTATTTTCTTTGCGATACAGGTTGATCATGATTACAACTCCGAGTCAAGTAATGCTAACAATAGAGGGCCGAGGTGTCAGTTGTTGGAATGGTGTGCAGATGTTGAAGTTGTTGTCGAAGAAGTAGAATTATGCTCTGCTGATTCAGCTTACAAGATAGGACGTATTCCTCTTGGTCCTAACGCAGCGGTTGTTGTGGTGACGTCTGTATTGAAAGGAGAAACATATATTTGGAGGCCTACACCAACTATTACTTCAATTGGCGATGCTATTGGTTGCAAAATTGCATGGCCATTTGATAGGATAATTTTGGAGAACATGAACTCACCAAATGGAGCTGCTGGTTCATCGGTAAAATTTCATTCCTTTGAACTTGTGCATATTACAAGCTTATGATTAGATGGCCTATTAATATATTTATGGGTAATTGATTCTTTAGGCTGCAAATGCATTAGACGAAAGGATACTGATATTTGATTGGATATCTGAGGATGAACTAATCGCTGAAGGAAGTTTGTATTCAACAGACCCAAAGGAACTGGTCAACAATATTCCTTTTGGGTCCAAATGCTGCTATTGTAACAGTTAGCAAAGTGGTTAAAGATGAGGCTTTTCTATGGAGACCAAGTGCTGACCTGAGTGTTATCGGTGATGCATTGCATGAGAAAATCGCATGGCCTATACATAAGATACAGTTCATTCTACCACAATCACGCCAACAATCAGTTTCAAAAAACGCATCTTCTAAAGTAAAATACAAAACCTTTAGTATTTATAATGTGTTTGGATTGTAGCAGTGTCTTGATAATAAGTACACATTGAATATGAGATGATTTAATTGTTTTCACTATTGATTGTAGAGTACTAGTGTAAGTCTAAGTAACAGCACCGACAACAACAAAGGTGTAAAGAAGAAATGCATCCTCTTAGATTACACAGGAACCGGAGTAAAGGTTGCAGAAGGCAGAGTTTTTTCTACAGACCCGACACATGTAGTCCATTTTGCTCCATTGGGTCCTCCTCGGTCTGGGTAGACCTTCCTAAGGTAACAGATGCACCTGTTTGGAGAACAAGTTCAGAAATTGAAATCATTGCTGATGCAGTAGGTACTAGAATTGCTTGGCCGAATGACAAGCTTGTTTTTATCTGAACATTGTAGTTTAATTAGTTGACTATGGACTTGTTGTAAGATGTGTCTTTGGTGTAAGGTGTGTTTGTTTAAACAATGTTATAACTATGTTCTCTTTAATATAATGATATTTCTTGAAAATTCAGTATTCAAATCAGGTTCAATGATTTTAGCTGTTAGATCGAATAGACAAATTGACAGATATCACACCAGTACAATATGCAAATGCTATAATAAAAACTGCTATGTACGAATAAATAATAGCAGAAAATAAACGCTATTAAATTCTGTATAATTGATGTGTCAGAACTATATAATAGCAGAAAATAAACAGAATTAAAAACTTTATAATTGCATTAAATTAATCGCTATTGTAAATAAATATCTTATAGCATTACCAGAAACCGCTATGTAAAGTGGCTTATCTATAGTAACGGGCGTAGATAGAGCGTTTTCTAAACCGCTAAAATAGTAATATATAACGTTTATCAGGTGCTATATATACTCAAATTTCTTATAGTGGTGATCTGGTGGTCTACTCCTCGGAGTGCAGTCAGAAGTGTATGAGCTGCATTGGCTCTACTCTGGTGAGCTCTGATCAGATTTATCAAATCTCTGCACAGTTTGGATCCTCCAATGATAAAGTCGACCCGTTTGGCCGGGGATGAGTTGTTCAAGCCGTTGAGGGCGCGTGGTATTTTCATCCAAAGGTTGACCAGCTTCTTTGGAGCTGGTGGCAGGGCCAGGACCGATTTCGTCGAGCTGTCGTATATATTTAGTTCTCCAAAGATTAGATTGATTCATTTTCTAGATGAAGGTGACATCTGGGCTGGATTTGTCTCCAATGCAGGTCTCTCTCGTTTCACAGCTGATTTCTTCTTTCTGAGCTGTTTGGGAGGTGGAGATTTGGCCTCAGCTTCCTTTTCTTTGATCGTCGGGTTTTGCTGAGTTGGTTCAGTGGTTTTCTTTTATTTTCCTTTGAGGCTAGCTAAGTATCGGCACTCTTCGGTAGAATGGCCTCTTTTACCATGGTGAGTATAATGTTTTGTTTCATCATACTCAGATTTCTTGCCTTGTTATGAATGGTCAATGGCATATGCTTGCTGCCCCTTTTCCATAATTCTTGACAAACTTCTTAGGTTGTTATTGCCCAAGGGCAGCTACGAGGTTTGTATATTTTTCTTTAGGAGAGTTGTCTCCTCTTCAAGGATGGCAAAGAAGGTCGCTTTGTGCAGCGCATCGATGAGTGGTACGAAGGGGTTGACGGTGAGCTCCTCTTGGAATTTGGATTTGTGCCATAAGCCGTTCTTCAGCGCTTTTAATGCTACCTCTTCGTTTAGATTGGCGATTCTAGATTTGATTGCCTTGAACTTTTATATATAGTCTATGAGGGGCTCCACGGGTCCATGGATTAACTTCTATCGGTTGGCTTCGGTAGCTCTTGCTTCGATGAATACGGAGTATTGCTTGAGGAATAGTGCTATCAAGGTATCGAAACTATTGATGGAGTAGCTATCTTGTCTTGCAAACTATTCTAGGGCAAACCTGTCAGGCTTTCAGCGAATAACCTGCAGTGCCTTGCTTCTTTTTCACAATTGGCCAGGTGAGCTCTTGCTACGGCAAGTCGGAATTCTCTTACGTGGGCCTTGGGATCACTGCTCCCGAAAAATTTTGGTTGTCTGATTTTCCCAATATCTCTGATAGGTGCATTAGCTATTATGTTAGTAAATGGCGTCTGCCGAGTGTCTTCGATCGCTCGATCGATATTCAAAGCTAAACTAGTAGTTGTGTGGACGTACAACCTCATGTGTTGCATCTTCGCCTGAGTATGCTCAGTATACCAGTAAAAAGTGTCTTGGTCAGAGATGTTTTCTCCAGCTAGGAGGTTGGTATTTTCAGTTATCTCGAACCGATTAGCTAGAGTTCGAGCTAGGTTTCCCAGGGGATTTCTTGCAAGTGTCGTTTATCCTGCCCACACTGCCAAGATTGGTTGTGTCTTGCTCAGTAGGGGAGGAGGTGGTAAGGATCCTTTATTCCCCCGTGCGGAGGTGCTTCATGAGCTCAGACCAGCTGAATCTGCAGTCCACAAATTCATCCTTAGATAAGGGTTGAATGTTGGATAACGAGTGGCGTTTGCAGGGGCACGTGAATCCCTGAAAAGTTTAGTTATCGCCTCGGGGTTATGTTACTGGAGGGAGTCACTTCTTTGTTAGATGTTCTGCGAGGTGGGAGCCCTTCGCTGATGGATTGAGACATCTCATGGAGCTGAGCCATGAATGTTCTCTCCTGCTGATCAAGGCGAGCCACCATCGTTCGGACGATTAGGTTATGGCCTTGCGTTTGCTCTACTATAGTCGAAGGCATGCGGCGCATTTCTGATAAATTATCTTGGGAGCATTCCATACGTCCTGTGGGGAGTGGTGGGATTCCTCTTGTTGTCGTGCTAGCGATGCTAGCTGAAATTGTTCCACCTGTGGTTGAATTACGTAGCCATACGCTTCGTGGCACCAGGGATGCAGGCACGACAGTGGTGATCATTGCGGATCCGGGCTGAGTGTTTGGGGCCACAGTTTCTGCGCTCGCGAGAGAGTTATCAAGCGGGAGCGCTTGGTTCTGTTTCGATCCAAGTTGGATATCGGTTGCAACCTGGTTCTGATTGGATCCGGGCTGGTCGTTAACGACGATCTCGGATACGTCCCTTGTTTCTAGATCATCAATATGCGAGTTGGTGATGTGGGCTGACTCTCGAGCGTTGGTGGTATCCATTCCCGTTGCAGTAGGTTTGAGGTTAAATCTTTGTGTATGACGATTGTATTTCTTCCCCTTAGTCGGCGCCAAATGTGGAAGATAGATTCCGCATTAAGAATTTATATATGAATTCGGGAAAAAAACTTTACTCCTAAGAAATGTCTATAGATCTAACTAATATCGAGACCGAAATAACGAAAAATATATTTATATTGATATTCGATCAAGTATACAAAGAATTTTAGCTAGAACAAGTGTGTGATGAGCTAAAGTGTGACTGAGTGAAAATGTATGGGAAAAGTTAGCCATTTCGGCTCTAAAGCTAATTATTTATACTCCTCTGAGCTGAACGGTTCAGCTCCGTGAAGCCTCCTCGTCACCGGAGATCTCGGGCACGTTCTGGTACGTTTTTTAGAAATGTCGGAATCTCTTCCCAAATCGTTGAGCGGCGCTGACTTGGTCTCATCCCCGCTGAGTTGCTCGGTCAGCGAGTCTTCAGCTCTGGCGGTCAACGGATCAATTACTCGGGCCCAGCGAGGTCGAAGGACATTCTGGTCTTTGTCTAATCTCAGCGTTGTTCTGGGCCTTAGGCCCAATATCGGATATAATCTATTCTGATTATATTTTAAGCTTAGTGGGCCAGATTTCTACTGTTGAAATCCAGTTCTAACAATAACTTCTGAAAAATTTCAAGTTTTACATTGGTTCAAAGTGTTTTTCTCAAGAAGAATCATTTCAATTTTTCATGCTTCATTTCAAAAAGAAGCATTTAAATTCATTTATAATGCTTGTATAGACTTCATGATTAATGGTATGATTTTGTTTCTAATTTTTCTATTGATTTTGAATTTGTTTACATCCACAATTATTTTATAGTATACACCAACATTTTGCTACTCATTTCTTGCTATCATATCTATGAAAAAGGAGTTGGTTATAAGCAAATCAGTTATTTTTCTTTGAATTTAGGAGTTGAATTTTTCTTGCTTTCATATCTATAAAAAAAAAGGAGAGTCTTGTGAAATTTTGTTTTCAAAGGATTCAAGTTTTTGTGATAGATCTTTTTTTTTTCTAAATGTTTTCTACTTGGTGTTTTTTATTGGCTTTTTGTTTTTTGTTTTCCATAACTTCTAATATGATAGATTAGTCTATCTGAGTCTCAAAATATTAGGAATCTCAAACTGAGTCTACGGATATATGAATCTGAAATGCAATTCTCCAATTCATTTTTTTTTTTTAAACTGGACAAAGGTAGAATCAAATTATTCTTCTCTACTCTCTTCAAATACAAAAGTGCAACTAATATCTGAAACAGCTCAGCTTTGAGAACACAACAAACTCAAGAATCAGCATCAACTTTAGTAGCTTCAGAAGCTTGTTTCTTCTTCAAATATTCATTCAAGATTGCAAGCCTAGCAGTCTCAAATGCAAAATACCCGATTGCCGAGAAACAAGCGCTATGAACAACACGAGGACCCATTCCTCGCGTAAAACCAACTAAACCTTCCTCTTTCAGTATCTGTCTCACCGTACCAGCCACACCGGTATACATTGCAGCGCCAAGTTCATTAGCTGCCTCGACGTGAATCTGTGTCATCAGCCTCGTCTTTACCACATCTAACGGTGTAGTTATCGAAGCAGATATCGCACCAGCCAATGCGCCACAACAAACACTCTGCAATGGCTCAAGATTGTTCTGCTGCATTTTCTTCAAAACCGCAGCTTTAAGATACTCAAACGATGAATAACTTAGTACCCCTGCAGGTAAATTCCTCAACAATGTAGCAGAGTAACCAGCATAAAGCCCTAAAATCCCATCTTTCTCAAGAATTTGAAGCAAAACTTGGTAAGATCTAACACCAGCACCAACTTGCATTCTCTGAGTAATAAGCTCTTTAGGTACCATTATAGCAGAAGAGATTATGTTTCCCATAGCACCAGCAGTTGGTGGGATAAGCACCGGAGGGAATCCATTGAATTTGGATAGGAGTGACTTACCGAACTCACAAGTACCGAAATACACGGCGGAGGAAAATGTTGAGCCAACAATCACGGCGGAGACACCGCTATAGAAACCTAAAATCCCTTTTTCCTGAAATGTTTTCACAATTGCATCGAAGCTATTGCTGTATAATTGAGAAGCTCCTTTCGTTTGAAGCTTTGTTTTGATTGTGTCTAATGGGAGAAGACAAACGTACGTGAAAGCTCCGGCGATTCCACCGCCTCCTGCACCGATGAGTGCTCGCTCTAAAACCGAGAGTTGCTTCATCAGTGACGTCTGAATCTTCGGACTGGTTTCCGGTGGAGGAGGTTTGAACCATTTCACCGATTCCGGTGTATCTGAGATTGAAGCAGACGCAAATGGCGGATTCGACGATACCGATCTCCTCGAGAGTTTTCTGGGTTTTTTGGTTTCAGGGATCTGAACGGAGGTGAGATCGGAGAAATAAGTGAAGAGTGAATTGAAATCTTTAGAGAGATGACAGTGATTGAGATTCGGAGAAGGGAGGCCAAGAGATTTGGAGAGCCTCGCTTCCATGGCTGATTTAGGGAAGTTTCGATGGAGAAGACGAGAACAGAGAGATATTTAGGTGACGTTGTGAAAAATGAGAGAAACTGCACGCAGTGTAGGAATGAAAAAGCTAAATGGCATGAAGTTTGGTTAACGATATCAGATTTTGAGTAGCTAGATAACAAAAATCATGAAATTCATGACAAACTTGATTCTTCTCAATATACACGCTACACAGCATCAACATAACTCCCTTCTAAGTGCTTCCTATGCTTTCGTTGTTTAGTCAAGTCTGGAAATGGGATTGTCATGTAGGTGAAGGAACACTTGATGTTCTATCCGTACCGCGAATGTTGTACTTTTCGTATACTCTTTCGCGATTCTCGGACCACCATACCTCTGCTTGTTGCTCCCTAAATCTTCTCCGGCTGCAAACAAACAAACGAACCAGATTAGTACTAGATTCTATACAACATATTGAATTATAACAAGTCAAATCGATTCTACGATGTTGTATACCTAAAGCGCACACGTTTGAGATCTCTAGTTCCATCGCCTAGTGCCACTAGTGTTATATATACACCAGGTTCGTACTGTTCGATCCACTCTGCTTCGACTTGAGAAGCATTTGATACTGATGCTGCTGAGCTTCTTGAGTTTCTACGGGTATCACCGTCTTCTGAGAAACCATTGCTGATTCGGACACTTTCATCGTCTCTTCCCTCTGTGTTTCGTGGAGACGGGGAATTTCGCCAAAGTCCATTCGTTGAACGTGCGTGCAGAGACGCTAAAGGTGACGCAAGAGAGGTGTCGCTCATTGAGTCAGCTCGTGATTGACGCTGTCCATTTGCATCAGCAAACTGAAATCCATTTTGCTCAAACCTGTTCAGCAAATTAGCAGTCCGTGTTGTCTCAGCTTCGTATGCACCAGGTGGTAGCCGCTCAGTTATATCCTTGAGCTGGAAACATCATATTACGGTTATTAATCATGTTTCCGACCATTTTAGAGAAATACATAAGAGAGTAATCAAGCGAATGAACCTGTGCTGTCAAAGACTTTATAACTTCTTTCGCAGCTTTTGATTTGGCGGATTCGTCTGTTGCCACCTTCATTGCTTCTTGCACTTTCTTCACAGATTTCTGAATATCGAATTCTTGGACCTCACATCTAAGCCTCAGGCTCTCGGCCTAAACATACATATGCGGAAACAATTTAGAGGTAAAAACAAGATGGATAGATGTTTAATAGAGGTTTGACGGGAAATTTACCTGGGTGCGTAATTTGACCACTTCTTGATTCAGAAGCTCATTTGTCTTCTTCAAACTCTCAGCTATACTTGTCGAAAAACCAAGACCAACAGTTGAAGGAATCGGAGTGATTGAACGAGGAGGACTAGATCTCCTTGAGAAAGGTGACACCGATCTAGAGCTTGCTCCAGATGGAGTTACTGCTGGTTTTGGTGGCCCACGCCGTAAGTCAGCCACATTAGTCAAAGCGTCTCTAAGCTGTGACAGAGGTGTTTGAGAAGTACGGACAAAAGAGAATGTATCCGCCTTCTTTCCTTGTCTAGCTGCCTTGCTATCCAGCTGCTTGATCAAATCTATATTTGACGGTATTCCCGATTTAGCCAATCTTATCTCACTTCTATCCAATCTGTCCTTGTTCTCACCAGAAAGGCGTGGCATCGCATTCTTCCTGCTATCAATACTACCTTCTGAAACTTTACTTAGTTTAGTGTAACACGAATCACAGACACGATAAGGCTTGCCTGTATTAGGAGCCAAAGCAGCTTTCACTGATTTCTTGGAACTGCATGAATGGCAATGGACAAGCCCACAGTTATAACAATTGTGTCTTTTTCGTGTGAATCCGAAAGCTTGCCTACAAGCTGAACATTGAGATTGCTCAGTACCAGAAACCCATTTATGAAGACATATCGCTGCCGTAAAATTTGAACCACACGCAACGTATTTAACATTTCTCTCTTTCAAAGCCTCTACTAAAGTGGGTGCGTTACGATCCTCCATGTCGCCATGACCTAATCTCCCATTAGCACCTTTGCCCCACGTAAACACTTCGTTTCGAGATGTTAAAACTGCCACATGGTAAGCACCACATGCTACTTCTTCAACACAATCATTAGTTAGTTTGTCTCCTACTAAACAAGGAAGCTTCCCGTCAGCAGCGGGATTCCCTAGTTGACCATAAACTGTACTACCCATCGTGAAAACTTTGCCCGATGTGGTTAAGCCAACAGTTAAACTATGTCCACATGCAACTTTGTGAAAATCATTGTCAATTAGAGCTGATACACATGTGGGTTTAAGCCGAGGCTCTTTGTCTCCATGGCCAAGACGGCCCTTGTCACCATCACCCCAAGTGAACAGCTTTCCTGATGAAATACTTGAACTTGACTGAGTGGCAATGACTTCTACTACAGCAGCAGCATGCCATACACCACATGCAACTGCAATAGTCCTCAAACCAGATAAAGATTCGACTTCTCTCGGGTAAAATACAGTTTCTCTGTCACCATGCCCTAAAACACCGAACGTCCCATCTCCAAAAGTAAAAAGCTGTCCAGTTGACGTTATCAAAGCAGTGTGCCATGGTCCACATGTCACAGAAGCAACTTGAAGACCTTCAAGAGGACCTGATATTCTCTTAGGTATCCAGTGACTTGCATTGGTACCATGACCGAGAAGTCCAGCATTGTGTGTTCCATCACCCCATGTATAAATCTCCCCTGTCATTGTTACAGCGCATGTATGGAACTCACCACATGCAACAAAGTCAACATTAGCAAGAGCTAGAGACTCAACAAGCTGCGGCCCAGTAACATGTTTTCCCATTCCATGCCCAAGACGTCCTCCGGATTCTTCACCCCATGTAAAAATCTCACCTTGGCTAGACACTAGAGCAGCATGCTTAACACCACATGCTATTTGGTGGACATCCAAAGCTACATTGGATTCCAATGGCTTTGGAATCAGAACATCTGACCTTGATCCAACACAACTACCGTTCCTATCCCCGACTCTGACCAGATCATCACATAGAACTTCACCCCATATATAAACATCACCTAGAGCATCACAATCATCTGGAGCAGAACCATGACTCGAGGTGCTTTGAACACTAGAGACACTAGCCCGAAACACTTCTGATCCAGATCCTCGTCCTAACATGTATGGGCTATCTGATGCCACATGTGACCTTTCAGAGCTGACAGAATTCTCAGCCCTAGAAGTTTTCGGAAAATTGGTTGAACTGTAGGGAGTCTCAACAATGTTAAAATCTCGAGAAGCACAAACCGAGCTATTGGTAGGACTGCCTAATGTCAAGTCTCTGCTGTCCTGGAGATGATAAAAACAAAACTTCAGTAAAATCAAAATTAAACTTATCCTAAGAAGAGAAATACCATTTGCATTACGAATACTTATTACTTACAGCAATAGAGAGGCCTCCGTCACTCCAGCCATCAATTTTAGAGCGGCCACCCTGACCAGATATCAAAGCTTTTAGGCCTGCTATCCACACCTCTGCCTCAACTTTGTCCTTGCAAATCTGAGAATAAGACAATCTATTCAGTTCACACATAAAGAAAGAGAGAAGAAGTAAGTTTCGTTCACCAACCAAATCAAGAGTACGCTTCCTGTTGGAGTATACAAGAGAAAAAGATAAATAATCCTTTTCAGGGCGAAGGTAACGTTGGAAAACAGCCTGATAGAATAAACAAGATCGAAGTTACTATGAAAAGGCTAGCAAATTTGGTGCCTGTGTAATCTGCATCATCGAAACAAAAAGAGAAGAATGTTTAGGAGAAATTACAGTTCTTTGTCCTGGAACAATCTTAGATACAGTAGCTAATTTCAAACGCTTTTCACCACCATTTGAAATCCAAATCAAAGATGTCTCATCCTGCAAATAACATGTCCAAGTAGTCAGCTATCAACCAACAAAACAAAGAAATAACAACCTGGTCTGATCAAACACCACATAAGATGCATTGTATTCTAAAAAATCACACTCACATTGGAGAGTCTAAAGGGACAAAACTTAGGCTTTCCTTTCCGACCATATTTCAAGAGTTGTGCACCTTTCTTCAATGCAATTAGAGCCTGCAAAAGATAAGGAAGGGCTTTTGTGAAGATCAAAGCCGTACAGATGAAATTTTGGATTTCTATATCTTCAATACAAAAAAAAAAACCCCAGAATTTTCTACACAGAGAAAGAAGAAAGGACCTGTTCGATGTCACGCTCGAAACTACCATAGCTCACAAGATCTGCCATTCCATGAGAGAGCTTTACCAAAATGTCGAAACCCTCTCCGATCACACGCCGGAGCTCCGGTCATCCTAAGCAAACACGACTACGTGAAGTCTCCGCCCTTCTAACCATCAAATTCCGCGCTTTAACTCCAAACACCCACAAATTTTGCTTCTTTTCTTCTTGGGTTTATCAAATTTTCTAGGAAAATGTGAAATTCTCCTTCTTCACAGATTTTTCCGCAGATCTGCAGGGTTTATGAAGAAATTTGAATCTTTGCTTCTTCGTTCCGATGAATCGGAAACGATGGTTGCTCCGAAATCAAAAGGGAAAGCTTTTCACTAATTCAGAAGAGGGCAAAATTTTAACTCGGAAGAGGGCAAAATTGGCGGGAGAGGAAGGAAGAAGAAGGGGAATATGGTCGGAGAGACCGGAGAAAAAGAGCGCGCGAGAATGAAAATCAGTGGCTGGACCGGCAACGAAACTAGTCTTTGCCGTGGAAATCACAAGTACGGACACAGTCAATGTTGAAAAGTAATAATATAATTATAAAATAATATCATATTTATCGTGGGCTCATTGTATTAGAAAAATAAAATTAAAGTATCCCCTAAGTTTGATTAAGAAATAATTTTCCAAAAAATGAAGAACTATGTGAAATCTGTAACAAATATTACATTTAAAAAGTGTTACAAATATTATTTTTTGTGAAATGAAAATAATTTTTTTGCTGTCATCATTCATAACATAGCTGATAAATGGAACATAATCTTACATTTTAAAAACGTATTGTTTTCAAATATAGTCATGTTCATCATTCTGCTATTAACTTATTTAGATGCTATTCTATTATTTTACTATTTAACTAACATAGCGATCTAACCTATTGTTTTTTTTTCTATTTGCTAAGAAAGATTGTCAAGATTCATTTCCTTTCAAAAATAATATTACATATTCAATTTAAATTAAAAATTTTAAAGTCCAAGATTTAATATGTTTTTTTTTTTTTTTTTTGAAACAAGGGTTGATTTTAATATGTTTTACTTATAATGATGTATTCATTTTGCGTGAAATTAGAGGAAGTCACGAAGCGGTGACCTTAGAAGAAATGATTGTTGAAGTTTTTTTTTTTTTTTTTTTTTTTTTTTGTCGTCATGATTGTTGAAGTATAAAAATGGAACACACGATGAGCTTGGAAATGAATTACTAAGTCCATAATTTGTTTATTGTAAAACATAAAAAGAGGTAGTTGTATGTTTCTTTTGCATTCGTGCCAAGGTCTCGTCTCTTCGGTATATTCTTTTTAATTTGGATTTGAATATGTGTAACCAGAATGACAACGTTTGTTTAATTACAACTGATGGCCCCACGCAAGCGCGTGTTAGAAGATTAATCAGTTCCATAAGGTTCTATAATTCGCTTTCTGAAACACTCAATATTAAGCAGTAGATCATTCCATCATTCTTACTCGACCTACAACATTCTTTAAAAAAAAATTCTCTCATCTATAGATCACTGACATAGCCTGTTTTATGCTTTGGATGTCGAAAAATCATTAAATGGATACTCTTTTACCGTTTTGACATTTTCTTAATCGGTGTTGTTAGTTTTCTTAATTAACGTTGAAATATTACCTACTACAAATTATGAGAACAATTACATAAACAATTGTATAAGAACAATTTTGACGTTGACATGTGGGACAATGAAAACCATTCTACTTGTTTTCGCTAAAAAATTCTTGTAAATCTTGCCTCTATTAATTTGCATTATCCAGAACTCGAATTTCATATTTTTGAATGCAAAAACATTAATAAACCATTTGGTCAATCATTGGATTAATGGAGCTTCCATAATCGGTGTTGTTATTATATGTTTCTTTGCTATGCGTTGTTCGATTCTGTTTTCCGGATTGTTTTAGTTGAAAAATATGACATCTTTTTCAGTTGATCTAACATGTTAGTAAACCAAATAATTATATTTTGATAAAAACGAAAAAAACATTAGTTCATGTACTTTTTTAGACCAATCAAAACTTTTTGTGTTTTGAAAATAATAGATAAATAGTTGGCGTATTTTATGAAAATTTTGCTTAATAATATTGCTTGTTTTATCATTGACGCATTTTGAATTTTACTTTTTATACTTCAACAGATTATTGCACACATATACACTCAAAAAAAACTTCAGTAGAATCCTTCTTTACGGTTTTCTTATTACCTTAAATATTTTAAAGAATACAATTTATGATTCACATTGCACCAGATCGAAGTCTTCTTTTTTTCCCTCTCGCATTATTGTGCTAGTGGAGGACTTGATTCCCATTTATTTATCTTTTAAAAAGCCGGTTGGAAAGGTGTACACAAGTCATCGGTTTACTTTCAAAAGGAACTTATTCCTTTCATATCTCAAATATAATGACAATTAGCTGACAATCATAACCTAGTAACATGATTTTGGTAAATCTTGAATTCGGACACTTAATTATAATCAACAATATTTTCGATACATATCAATTGACATATTAGATTTTGACATGTATCAAATACCAAAAGTTAGTAAAGAAAAATATTGGTATTAAGCGTGTTGGAGAACAACTCTTTTTTAGAGAACTTATGCCGTTATGCCATAACAATTGGTCTCGAATCCACTCGGTAAATATATTCACTACTTTCTAATAATTAAATACCTATAAAGAAAATTTACACATATACCCAAACACACATATATAAGCGTTGTACATGTAATACAAAGTGAAGAAGGCATTAAAAGAGAGATGAGGTGGTTTGTTAAAGAAAGAAGAGGTTCATGGAAACGAGGATGGTTAGAGGAAACACTAATCAGGTCATCACCACCACCTCTTGAACTACTAACTCTCTTAGCCATCATATCTTTGTTCCTCTTCCTATCCTCCTACCCACGTTACAAGTACGAGGTTGAGAAAAGCACCGCAAATCTCAAGCTCTTCCTCTTGTTCATCCCAATTCTCTTTGTCTTCCTCCTTGCCGCTCTACAAGTCGTCCATCGAGTTCTCTTCTCTTCCTCTTACTATGTCAGGGCACACCAGGCAGGGTCCGTTTTTGGACAAGGCGACTTCCCATGGGGAGTTTTGCTTATGTTAATTCTTATACTTGTTTTAGTTTCAAAACAATCTTACTTTCACTCCTTATGGTACCCAACCTAATGATATTCCTATCGTTCCTATATTGTTTTGATCTATAGATTGATGTTTCCTTCTCGTAATAAATCCAACCTCTACACATGTATATACGTGTTAACCAATTTTGTTATCTTAAATAAAGACCATATATGCATATATTTTGCCACTTTTATATCTTTTTACAAAGTATGTAAATTTCATCAAGGAGTGAGAGGAATAAGTTACGAGATTTAAACTCTACTTAGCTTCAAGAAAGTAAATCTTGGCAAAACAAAAACAAAAAACTTTATAAACAAGGTGAAAGCCTAAGAAAAGAAACGATGGTATGTAAGATCAACAAATTATTTCCTTTTCCTCCTTGCTAGGGATTGTGGAGATGATGAGGAGAGCCACATTGAAAGAGCAGTTTACAGTGGCGGATCCACAAGTTAATTTTACATGAATCAAAATATATCATTTTGACAACAATTATTATTGAAGGAATATGAGTATCGGAGTCTGAGTTTAGTGGAACTGATATGCCAAAATTTACTGTTTAGAGCATAATTATAGGTAGTAATTTAGAAGGTTTCTAAGTCAAAAAAATTAAAAAGTTGGAGAGAGAATGAGATGGAGTTATAAAATTAAAAATTTTAGAAACTCTATTGAACTTTTTTAGAAACTCATTTACTAGGTGTGCATATTAGATTGGTTGATATATTTTTTTGTAATTAAAATTTTTGAAAATCAAAAGAATTAGTTAAAAAATATTATTTTAGAAACTCCATGAGTTTACTACCTATAATCATGCTCTTATACGAAAGTCTTTCAGTTTTTACATAGGATTAAAAATATTTAAATGGCCCCTGTGCTTTCAGTTTCCACATTGGGTCCCTCGGTGCATGTGCGAGGAGAATGGAGAACATCCAATCCTAGCCGATAAGGAGCAATATCCCATATTCGTTCACTTGATGCTTTATTTTCTTTTTTTCCACAATCAAATTTTTCGGTACTATTAATTCCTTACTTTCACTTTGGGATGATATTTGTTAATTCAAATTTCCTTTCTCTTCTAGGATGTTTTTTATTTCTTTTGTCTAGCACAATTTTTAGTCATCTTTTTTTGTTGGTCAAACTTATTTATTAATCAAAGAAAATACGACAATGTTGAGAGCTCAAAGAGCATTTTTGGCATGAAAATCCGCATTTATATTTTTCAACGTGGAATGAATTCTATAAAAAAAAAAAAAAAAAGGAAAATTAGTTTTCAGGTATAACATAATATAAATAGTATTCTAGTGTGTCCTTCGCCAGACGGTCCAAAACAGATCAAATGGACAAGCGTTGTGTTGACCAAGAAAACTTGTAGATCTTGATATCCTTTCTCCCAGGCCAAGTTCGTTGCTGCTACAACTGCTAGAGCTTATGCGACAAGAACCAAAGTTGTGTGTGATCGAGTCGTAGCTAGAGCTTCGGTGGGATCGATGTTAAAATTAAGACCAAGCCTAGTGAGATCAACATTTTAAGCCAATAATTTGGCCTTATCCGTGGGAGAAGACAAATTTAACACCAGTCACAAAAGTTCAGGATGATAAAAGCATCAATTAGAAAAACCATAAAAAAAAATCTTATGTTTGCAATTGGATATGATCATGGATATTAGTACAAAGTTTAAAAACACGATGTCATGACCACTGTAATCAAGAATATTATAATCAAGCAATCGTTTTTTTTTTTTTTGATAGCATCAAGCAATCTCATACTACAATACTTTTTGTTTAGACTATGACAATAAATTACGTTTTTTTTTTGTTAAAAAAGTATATAATTATCAAATTTCAGGAATTTTTGTCGAGAAATATAAAAACAAATAATATTTTTTCTTTTCCAAAAGACATTTTTTTTTTATTAAGAGAGATTTCTGGAAACCCAGCTTAGGAAAAATGTGAAGTAGTCGTGGATAGGCTAGTCGTGGACATCGCTTAAACCCTAAAAACCCATTCGTTGAATAAACAAACGCCTTCACAAAGCGAAGAAAAGAAGGAAGAATCAAATACGATCCAGATCTCATTTCCTCTCATCTAATCTTCACTTCCACCACACGAGCCATGAGGAGAGCTACCGGACTCGCTGCACGCACACTCTCATCCTCCATCGCCGTTCAATCGCGCCTCGCTCAGACCACCGCGATGGTGACATCGATTCCTTCCTCCGATCCTATCTCCCGGCGATTTGGTCCCCTACCAACGCCGTCTTTGGCCGGAGGTGTTGCCGGAATCGTCTTCTTCTCCGCCGCGGCAGCATCGTCTCTTGGTCAGGAAGTTCACGCCAAGGAAATGGCCCAGAAGTTTAACCCTAAAGAAGTTGTTCTCTACCAGTACGAGGCTTGCCCTTTCTGCAACAAGGTCAAAGGTAATCAAATCCTATCACGCCGATTAATCTGGTGATTTTGGATCTGATCAATTGCAATTCGTGATTGAAACTTTCGCCGGAAATGGATATTATAGATTGAACAAACTGGGAATTTTAATGGAAAAGTGAGGAATGTTTGATTGTATGTGTTTCCGCAAGAAATTGATGATTAAGTCATGTCTCTGTTTAGCTGGTATGATATTTTGGGGTTTCTTTTATGTTTTGTAGCGTTCTTGGATTACAATAAGATTCCATACAAGATTGTTGAGGTGAATCCTATGAGTAAGAAAGAGATCAAATTTTCTGATTATAAGAAGGTGCCTATCCTTACGGTAGATGGTGAACAATTGGTTGATTCTTCAGGTTAGTCTCATTTCTTTTCTCTAACAAGAGTTCTTCTTTCCTGAACTGAATCTGTACCTGGTTAGTTTAGTAATCTTTGGTTGTGTGGTGCAGCGATAATCGATAGCTTATTCCAAAGGATGCACCCGGAAATTACAAAGGATGAAGGTGATGAAGAGACTAAATGGCGCAAGTATGAATCATTTTTAATTTAGTGAACCGATTGTGGTTCTAGTTCGACTTTTATGACATCACAGTACCTGAGGCTGATAATGTATCTGTGTGTTATAGGTGGGTGGATAATCACCTTGTGCATCTTCTGTCACCAAACATATACAGGAATGCTTCAGAGGCTCTGGAGTCCTTTGATTACATCACCACCCATGGTATTGTTAGAGTCGATTTTGCTTCTTCTTTATTCTTTATATGCATGCTCCTATGGTATTTATATCCTTTTGGAAGATATGTATGGGTTAATATTAAACCCCATGAGTTCTTGGGGTCCATTTATTACATCACCACCCATGGTATTATATCCTTTGGAAGATGTAAATGGGTTCTTGCAACCCCAGTTTTGGGAACATTTTCACGTCAATATATAATCACAAACATCTAGAGAAAGCTTTTGTAAGGAGTGTATGTCCTGTCTAAGCCCCCTCTGACACTATCCCCTGGATAATTCTATGCAGGCAATTTCAGTTTCACCGAAAGATTAGTGGCGAAGTATGCAGGAGCAACAGCAATGTACTTTGTGTCAAAGAAACTGAAGAAGAAATATAACATTACAGATGAACGTGCGGCTCTTTATGACGCTGCTGAGACATGGGTTGATGCCTTGAACGAGCGTCCATACCTTGGTACGTCCAACTTTCATTATAATATTGAATCTACCAAAAAAAAAGGGAAATGAAATGCCTATGCAACACCATAGTCGCCACTTTCTTGATTGGTCGATGATCGTAGCTTTTTATTAGCAGGTGGGTCGAAACCAAACTTGGCTGATCTCACGGTATTTGGTGTTCTGAGGCCAATAAGGTATCTTAGATCGGGTAAAGATATGGTGGACAACACACGCATAGGCGAATGGTACTCTCGAATGGAGAACACGGTCGGAGAGCCTTCAAGGATCAAAGAGTAAAGGACCTTTGCTCTATATCTCTAGTGGAAAATAGGGATCGCATAATTCATTACTGATTTCACGGCACAACAATATTTTGAAGCTTTAGGACTACTAGAGAAGGAAGAAAAAAAACCAAATAAACATCTCTTCTTGTGAAAAGAAGAAACTGGGATATTTTAATCGCTGTGACATGCTTGGTTTGGTCACTATAAAGTCTAAATGTGGTTTCTTGTTTTTTCCTTCCTAAAATATCACTGAAAGCTGATTCTCTGTTTTCTAATGATTGAGTTTTCATATGCAAAGAAAGGGCAATAAACCTTGAAGTGTTCTTTTGGAATAGTTATCAAACGAAATTCTATTTTATTTGCATGGTTCATATGGAGTGTGGTCACGAACCAAACAATTCTCTAAGTAACTCACATTTGGGAAAGATTTTATACATTTAGTGGATCTTTTCGAAATTGAAAAATATCAACCACTAGTACTGAAGAAATCCTAATTACCGGCGCAATGATGGCTTAAGAGGGCAAGCATGCACTTAGTGAACACGTGGTATGGTTAAAAATATGGCAATGCTATTTTTGAAGAGCAAAAAAAATCTCCTGATACAAACATTTGTTTCATATCTCAATCTCTCTTCGGAGTTTCAAAACTTCAGTATATTCTTCTTCTTTTTTCATTTCGGAAGAAAATCAAAACAAAAAAATATATCATATGACTAAGGGTATAAATAAGGAAGCAATGACACTCTCTAACTAGAAGCAGCTTCCGTTGCTGGGATCAGTCTTTACTAATTAACCCGTTGCCTTTGAAGAAGCAGTTGCGGGGTTCTATTCCATATCGTTGGTAATATTTATTCATCGCCAATGAAGCGCGGTGAATAAAAATGTAGTAGAATTTCTATCAATAAAATGAGAAAGTTATAGAGAATTTGCCTTATGGCAAGATTCCATAATTTAATTAAGAAAATAGCAACGCGAAAATTTGCTATGACAAAAGGATACTCGAAAAAAATGCTTTCTCCTTCGACAACGAAACGCATGAAGACTATTGCACGTTAGATTGATATAATTTGAGAGAAGAAACATTTGGGCCCACATTCAATTAAACACAAATTGCATTGATTACATGGTGGAACCCATGTTTGACTTGGTAATTAAACATTATATGTTTTTTTTTTGTGCTTAATGATTTTGTTGGATCCACGATCAATTAAAAACACAAAGTTTATGTTCTGATAAATTAGTGTTACAATAATATATATATATATATATATATATATATATATTTCCTTATGAGTTTTAGTGACATGATAAAATGATGCGCTTTGTTTAAAGAGATAGTGTGCGATATTTTATTATATAATACTAATAATTTTGTTGGATGTGTACAAATCAGGTAAAACAACAATATGCAATGCAAAATTGGTAGATAATTATCTATATTGTTAGGTAAATATTTATATTAGACGTCTACAAGCTCCATTTAAACATAACGTGTAATGCAAAATATATAGCATTGTAAGTAGGAACATAATATTTGCAGGAACACCTATTGTACTTTTGTTTCATATAACACTAGCATCATAAACTTGATCGCCCCACTGATATATCATGGTTTTTACCGGTTTTTATACCATGATATATGTCCGTTTTATAGAGTCTTTTGGTGTTTCGAGTCTTTTATGTTTTATCTTAGGTAAAAGGACACTTTGGACTCAATTGGTGTTTACTAGAGCATTATGGAGCAAAATAGAACGAAGAATCAAAGTCGCAAGTTTGGATTGAAATTCTGAAGACTGTGTCGAGCGACGCACTATCCATGTCACTCGACACGACCAAAATGGCGACAGAATAATATTTTTGGAAGATTTTCGTTTTCGCGCCAGAAAAGCCCAGATGTTTGCAATTGGGCCCAGACGTGTTTGTACCCTATATATAGTACTTTTAAGCCATAGTTTAGGTTATGCATTATTTTTTTATTATATATTTTATACTAAGGAATTATTATTCATGTCTATGTCTGAGTAATTCCCTAGTTAGGGTTTAGGAATTTTTTAAAGGTTAATGAAGAGTTGTTGAATTTATTTACTTTTTGGGATTTTGCATCATATTTATATTCTTCACCTTGATTGCTTTAATTCTAATTTAGGTCTAAATTAGATATCCTAGGCTGTTTAGTAGATGCGACAACATTATTGAATTACCTGAACTGAATCATAGGTGAGCAAAGATCTAATTCGCAACGACATTTGGCTTTGAATCTTTGTGAACAATCGAACCTGATATTTAATGCTTGTTTAGTTCAATTTGATTTCGCAACGACAGTTGGTTTTCTAGGGTTTAAACATAGATAATATTCGCAACAACAGTTGGTTTGTTTTACATTAGTTTCGTGTTCTAGAATTGCACTTCATCAATCCCATTAGTAAATTTATTCTTCAATTTGGATTTATTCATGCTAACTCCCTAAAGCTTAGTGCTTGTCTTTTATTGAATGAAATCATCCTGATTTACTTTTCTGCAATTGTTTTTACTTACAATCTTCCTGCTTAGTTTAATCCGAAAGTTTAAGTCTATTGTGTAATCTGAATCTCTGTGGATTCGATAACCCTAAGTACTACAGTGATCTCTTAATTTGAGAGAGTAGTTCAAACGCAAATTTGACCATATCACCCACCTACAATCAATCTCCACATATGGCACCACCACTATCAATCAAAGAGATAGCATCAACCTACACATGAATTATGAATTAAAAAGACATTAGTGAAGGTTAAACTGATATGCTAACATTTTTGTGCTCATTGCCTTTCAGAGAGATATATAGACATCTATGTTAAAAATTAGACTGTTATATATATGCATATGAAGTATATATAGGAAAATAGTATGTTATAAAATAATGTGGATATTTAATTTAGAATTGCATATATATGGGAGGATAATAACATATGTAGATAGACATATACTGATTGTAAAAGAAGGTTATTTCATCGTTTCTCTCTCTGATGGCGATTCATATCTAAAAAAATGTTTTCTCGCCGATCTCGTTTTTGATCGGTGCCGGTGGCTCAGTTAGCACCGGTGCCGATCCCTGGGTATGTATCTCTACTTTTTCTTTTCTTGTTTTGGTTTACCAACCATTTATAGAGATTTTTCTTCTCTTTGGCTTGAGATTTTGTTTGATGGGTGAGGTTATGGTGCTGGGTTGGGTGTGATAAGGGCTTGCGGTGGTGGCTTGTAGTAAAGGTGAGGTGTATCCATCAATCCGGGATGCGCAAGTCTTTAATTAGCAAGAACTCCTCTAGTTTTCATATCCGCCTCTTTCTAGACTTTGATCCGCGTCGGAACTATAGATCTTGTCGGTCGACGCTTTGGTTCTCTGGTGGTTTGGTTTTGGTTTTCTTCATTTAGTGATGAAGCTCGATCTGGTGTGGTTTCCTCTAGTTTGGTTTGGGTATGCATATCTTATCATAAAGCTCCCAGAATCGTGGATAGTTTTGTGGTGTATTGGTTTGTGGGTTGGTTTTTGTGTTAAGAAATAGGGGCTTTCCGATTAGAAATAAATTTAAACCCTAGTGCTTCTATTCTGGTTCCTCTCTGTTTCGATTTTGTTGGTAAGAGGATTTTAGGTTGTTTGATTGGGTTCGTCATTCGGTAAGAAGTTTGTTGTGTAGGCATCTACTTGGCTTTCTTCGTGGCCTTTGGGTTTCGGAGAGGCTATCAAGATGAGCAGTGGGCTTGTTCTACAACTTTTCTTTGCGCGAAGGTAACCTCCCTCTAGTCTGTAGATAGCTAAGGTGGCTTTGCGAGGGTCCGTGTTAAGAATTGTAGATCATATTTGACGTTTTCCCTTTCATCGGTCAAGGCTTGCTTTGAGCCTAATTTCATCAAGTCATCATGTCTCCGGTCTTGGCTAGATCAGAGTAGTCTTTTTCTGGTTCCGGATTGTTTTGCTCTTGCATTTTCATCCCTGCCGATTCTGCCGCTGGTTGAGTGCAATTCTTCTTCCGTCTTCAAGTTTTCCGGCTTGTTTAGATCGTTTCGAAGGGTTTGTCTCGTTTAGCTCATGTTGTTTGGCTTAGTTTCTGCATCAAATGGTTCTTTAGGGAGTTTCGTTGGGGTTCTTCATTTGGTCAGATTGGTTTAGTTGCTAAGTTAGCTTTTGTTTCTTTCGGTTCCCTATCTTTCTGTTGTTAGTCTCTTATTTTCGAAAATAAATTGATTCCCTTGTTGTGGGATCTTAGCTTATGTTTTTGGCTTGGGTTTTTACCCAAGGTTGTTACAAAAGACTTTGTTGGATGGAATACAATAGTTTATATGAAAAAAAAAATAGACATATACCGAGTCATCATCATGAAGTCTCCATACTTTGTCAAGCTTCAAAATAATAACATGCAAATTATGCAAATAAGTAAATGAAAGATCTCTAACAATTTAGATACTTCACTAAGTTTAAAGATAGATATTTATTTTTTGTTTACATAATACAATTCTCATGATATAAAAAGTAATAACTTGTTATTTAACAGAAAACATAGGTATGTTTCTCCATAACTTGTTACAATGTACATATGTATCTATGAATATATGTTTATATGCTATTATAAAATTTATAGCATGTTACGTCAATAGATAACTTGTTGTTTAACTATATACATGTAAATCTTCAAACCAAAAAGAATCAACCTAAATACTTGCCGAGCACATCAAAATTGAAACGTAGCAGATGGTGTATGTTCCTCCTAAGCTTCAACAACTCTCTCATCGGTAATCGAAGAAGACAAAGTTTCCGAGTATTTAGTGGCCTTGTAAGTGTTTAGCTTGAGTCCTAACGCGTCGAAATCTCTCTCGACATCTCGGACACCGTCATATATGGAGGAGACAGCCGTCAATCAAATTCTTGTAGAAGTGTTTGTCGCTGAATTCACTCGAAGTTTTACAAAAACATCTAAATTGAAATTTAAGAGATGGTGAAGAGAGAGAGAACATGAGGAAGAGCAAGAGTTAATAAATAAAGAAATATGGTGTATTTATCTAGGGATTTAATGCTTCCATTTAGGGAAGAAAATGAAGTGAACGAGTGAGGATAAGAAGGAGAGAATATGTGGCAAAATAATCCCTCTCATATAGAATGAAACACATCTTGTCATTTTCTTAATTACTATAATTTCCATTGTTTACCAATCCTAATACTCTATAAATATTTCGGTCCATCTTCAATTCGTTTTTTTTTTTTTGTCAACCAAATTCAATTAAAAGGCCAAAAGGCCAGAACAAAGAACAAAAGCCCCAACTAACCCATATTAAGCCCAAATTCAATGCCTTTTTTTGTCAACCTTATATTATAAAGACCACCAAGGTCAAAGATACACGTGGTTTTGAAGAAATTTTTAATTAAAATCCACTACAAGATATTCATTAAGCCCAAATAAAACTAACGCATACAATAGACAAATTGATATAATCTTTACACGTGTTGCAACGTGTCTTCATTATAGATTTAATTTTTGCATGTCAACAGACGGCGAGAAGCTTCACCGGAGAGACCTCATCGGACCTCCTCTTGAAGCACCTAGATTGTTAAAGACCTCCTCGCCAATTCCAAATAACACAATGCTCTAACTCAATCTAGATACTTCATCTAATTTCACTTTGCCCAATATATGGGAGATGAAAATTTACTCTATTAGAGAAAAAGAATCATGGACTGATGATAAAAGATCCGACCAAAGAGCTAACAGACTAATCTCATACCCATAGAAGAAGAAGATGAATGAAAACTACACCCTAAATAAATCTGGTCAAAGCCGGAATCTAGAATCCGATTAAACGGAAAACAAATCCGGACAAAACCAAAAAAAATAATCGGACAAGCCGAACCTTAGATCCGAATTAGATCGGAACAATACTATTAAAAGTAACTACAATATACAAACCACGACGTCGGCACATGCCGAATGCCTAAACAGAAATAACAATTTTAACCATGAAACACGTGTTGATTTTAGGGATTGAAAGGGATGTTCCATCTTCAATTCGTTAATCGGCCCCAAAAAATATCATACCACGCAAAAATCATTAATCCTTTCGCTTTTTTTATTTAATAATTTTTTTTTTGAAAAATAGTCTTTATCTCGTGGTTGCAAGCAGTAATTAATGATCTTGCAGCAAGATTCTTGCTCATATATACCTCTATGCCACGCTCCTTCAGATATAACACAGCTGCATATCCTGATTATTTGGCTGGTATGGCTTCTAAATTTGTCAGAGTAAGTATAAAATATGATTAAGCATTACGAAAAATGATTTAATTTGTAATGTTCATTACACTTCAATTCTATGTGTAATGTTTATATAATATAGGCTAGGAGTTATATGGACCTGGAGCTCGACGAATAGGAGTAGTTAGGGCAGTACTAGTTGGATGTCTACTACCATCAGCTAGAACAAAATTAATGGAAAATTATGGTGTAAGTGTTCAAACAAACTACACAAAATGGCTCTTTTAAAAAAAAATAAAACAACAAAATGGCTCTAGAGTTCAATAAAAAGCTATCTCCGGCATTGGAGGTCTTAAGAAATGAGTTACCATAGACCAGAGTTACGTTCAGCGACGTATATAAAAATCTTAATTAACGACATGATTGAAAATCCTAGAAAATAGGAAAAATGATTCTTAGCTACACGAAGTATTGACTAATATGTTGCAAACCATCCGAAGTATAGAATTGTCTTCTAAACTACACAAACTATTATGTAACACATGGTGACATACACCAAGTATATGTAAACATGTTAAAAACTACAAATTGGTGCTTTTTGAAAAATATTATCAATTTAGAGATCAATCTGTAATTAATTTCATACAAAATAAATATTTAAAAATAGAAAATTTAAAAAATATAAATTCAAATAAATTGAAACACCAAATACAATTACAAAAAAAATTTCGAAAATTATAATGAAAATTTTCGATTAAAAACTAAATTATAGTTTCAGTTTATAATATATTAAATTATTTTTGTTAAATTCAAAAATTGTTAAAAGTTTGTAACTTCAAAAATTTCTTAGTTTCTAAAAAGTAATTGAAAAATGTAAGGTATATAGGGATCTAAATATATGTATTTTAAAACCAATTAAATTTATCAAATAAAAGTTTTTTAAATGTTGGTCGACAAATATATTTAAAATTCTATAGAATAAATTTCAATAGTTTAGACTAAAACATAAATGACATATATTACACTTTTGTACGAGAATTATTTTGTAACATTGGGTCACAAATAAAAGACTCATTAGCCTAGCCCTTAAAAAAAAAATTATTCTCATTATAAAAATTATAAAATTACATTGCAATTCGCTGTTTAATGTTGGGATATGAGTAAAAAAAAAAATAGTTATAATTTTCCATACAAAAAGTGTAATTTTTTTGTTGTAAAAAAAAACGAGTCTAATTTTTTTTTAAAGGGCTAGGCTAATGAGTCTTTTATTTGTGACCCAATGTTACAAAAATAATTTTCGTACAAAAGTGTAATCTATGTCATTTATGTGTTTTATTCTAAACTATTGAAATTTATTCAACAGAATTTTAAATATATTTGTCGACCAACATTTAACAAACTTTTATTTGATAAATTTAATGGTTTTAAAATACATGTATTTAGATCCCTATATACCTTACATTTTCAATTACTTTTTAGAAACTAAGAACTTTTTGAAGTTACAAATTTTGAACAATTTTTGAATTTAACAAAAATAATTTAATATATTTTAAAACTGAAACTATAATTTAGTTTTTAATCTAAAATTTTCATTATTATTTTTTCTTAAATTTTTGTAATTGTATTTGGTGTTTCAATTTTTTTAAATTTCTATTTTTAAAATTTCTATTTTTAAGTATTTATTTTGTATGAAATTAATTACAGATTGATCCCTAAATTGATAATATTTTTCAAAAAGCACCAATTTGTATTTTTTAACATGTTTACATATACTTTGTGTATGTCACCATGTGTTACATAATAGTTTGTGTAGTTTAGAAGACATTTCTATACTTCGGATGATTTGCAACGTATTATCAATACTTCGTGTAGTTAAGAATCATTTTTCCTAGAAAATATGATAAGTAGGGATGTTATAGGAAGGGTTAGGACCCATTTTGGCCCAGAATATTATAAACCCAACCTATTTTTAATCCCAACCCACTATTAATCCTATAACTTATATAAATATGGGCCCAATTATGATTAGCCTTTTAGCCATTTTTATTATCTTTTGATAAACAAGTAAATCATGTTTTTCACAAACTTATTAGATAAAAGTTTTATTTTTATTTTTGATAAACATGTAAATCATGTTTTTTTCATCAATTACACAAAACATATTATAAATATGTATGATAAACGTAATTGATACAAAAAAAATCTCAATTAGTCAAAAATTCAAGAATCATCAAACAATGGCGACGGAATCAAGATTCAAGTATCTTCATAAACCCATCTCCTAAATAAACCAAATTCAACAAAGTCAGTAATCAACTAATCATAACTCATAAGCTTAAAACAATAATATATACAACAAAGTCACTGAGAACATTAATATATTCAACAAAGTAGCAAGCTTCTCGTTTTATAACTTAAATAAACATGGCTCTATACTGTATTCCAGTCTTCTTTTTCATATCCAAATCAACTTAAGGCTCCATTTCAAAACGAGAACGAATCTTACGAAATCGATTCATCGGTGTAACAACATGTTTGTCACCGAATGCTAAAACGCAATTTTCTCCAGAATCGTAAATCCAATCTAATATCGCAGATCAAGGATTCGAAACACGATTAAACCAGAGAAAAATGTAAAAACTACGTTTTCCACCACCGAGAACCTTATGAACATGCTTCTCTCTACCAAACAAACTATAGATCTTCGCTTTCACAGTCGAAGGCGAATCCGGTTTCTCGTACTCGGATTCAGACGATGAAGACGAATCGTGATGGTGAATCTTCTCGGAGATCTTCTCCATTAGAGATTCCTCCACCTCCACAGATTCGAAATCTTCAAGCGGTGTTTCGATTATGATTCGAGATTCATCGATTTTTTGGAGAAGATGGTCGGTGGGAGACTTGATTTTCTCATTATGTTCTTTTCTTCAAGGATAAACGTCGTCGTTTAGGCTTCTGGTTATTGTCAGAAACAAAAAAACATAGCCTTTTTAAAACCCAGGGTTAATTTAGTTGGACCCAATTTTAGCCCACTATTAAAATTAATCAAAATTAAGGGTTGTGGGCTTTAAATTTTAAAATGGGCTAGGGCTAACCCTTTCTAGTTAGGCCCAAATTAACATCCCTAATGATAGTGTAGTATGAATACATATACATTTTCTCCATATACATTTTCTCGCAAATTTTTGTGTTACTTAATTATTGCGCTTTGTTGAGGATTTTAGAGAAACCTAAGAAACTATCTAACAACCAAGTTGGTCGTAGACCGGATATTTAAAAACTTTACGTATCCAAATTTGGATCCAGGTCAGATTATAGGACTACAAGGTTTGGATATACTCCAAAGAGTTGAGATATTTGCAAGATCAATAAAAACGAACTATACGTATATAACTATAAGACTTAAATAGTCAGTAAGAAAGACTTAAACGCACTAAAACTATAAGAAACTACTTATAGTTTTGCTTTTGGTCACTCAAACTACTAAACATAAAAACGGACAAGAAACCAAACAAACCAACTGTTTCACTATATATATACCAAACGGGCAATGACATAAGTATAATTCAACTTTTATATCATGGTATTAATTAACCACTTTATGATTTTTTTTATATAGATTTTTTTCTTTAAAATACTAATAGAAATATCATGAAACTTACATTAATTGGATCTGTTTTATTGTCAATCATCAGAAATTGAACATAATCGCTTTTTCATTTATAACAACAACAACAAAACAATCTCTTCCGTAAAATCCAACAACCGCACCGCAACTGCCTTGAACTAAATTCCCAAACTCCAACTATTAATCAATTTTACGTATTAGTTATGTATTTGGCACCTAAAACACTTGAGGACACCAGATACAATTTTGTATTCGTCCTTGAATAAAATACGTATACACAGCACAAGAACAAGAAGAATAAAACATGCAAGCACTGAACATTGTACTCGTGGACAAAGAAGTCAACGCATGTACCGTTTGAGACAACATGGCTTTTTGCTTTTCTTCAATCAGAAAAAAAGAAAACAATAATTGATTGCTTTTTTTTTGATTCGACAGTAATTTGGTAGGTTGTTTTAATATTATTAAAAGAGAAAATTATAAGTGGTACCACTTTTGGTCAAATTCTTTGTGAAATCTACCACATTCTCAAAACATTTGTTAAATCTACCATATTTTGGATTGTAGTGGATAAGAAAATGACACAATTATCCTCCACACTTCTTCTTCTTCATCTCTCTCTTTCTCTCTTAATGGAAAAAATGGTGACAGTGAACAGTGTTGTAGACATAAACTGTGAACATGAACAGTGACCACAACAAAGAAGGAAATGATGGTGGTGGACAACACGGCGGAGATGGTGAGTGACGGCGACGACGGAGATGGTGATTGACGGCGGCAACGGAGACGATGACCGTGGACAGCGACAGAGACGTGGACGACAACGATGGTCGTAGACAGAACATAGATGACGATGGCCAGACGACAATGGTGACGGTGACCACGACGGAGATGGAAGACGATGCTGTGGACAACGACAGAGACATGGACGATAATGATGGTCGTACATAGAACAGAGATCGGCGAAGATGGTCATGACGGAGACGATGATCGTGGACAAGATGACGACGGTGGACATGATGACGACGGTAACCACGACGGAGATAGAGACGATGGTCGTGGACCGAACGACGACGGTGAACATAATGGCGACGGTGACGGTGACCGTGGATACAGTGACGACGATGGTCAACAATGAAGGTGGTTGTAAACAGGATCGGTGGACAACTAGGAATCGTGGACGAAATGCAAATAGAGGTGGCCGGGGATACAGTGACGACGGTGGTCAACAGCAACGGTAGTTGTAAACAGGATCGGTGGACAACCATGAATCGTGGACGAAATGCAAATGGATAAGTGATGATCAAGGGCAATTGTGTCAATTTCAGTCACTACAAGACAAAATGTGGTATTAATATAAGAAATTTGGAATTGTGGTAGATTTTATAAGGTTTTTGAAAAAAATGTTATAGGCAAAAATATTCCCTTATTAAAACCAATTATTAGTCTTTTTGAATATTTTTTTGAAAGCAAACTTGGTTGTTTTAGTTTCGATGTCAACTGTCAAAGTCCATCAACTTTACTAAGAATTCGTTAATTTTTTTTTACGTAGGAAACAAATCACTCGCACCACACACACATATTATTGTACTATTAAACTTTTCATTCGTTATGTCATATTCAAGAATCTTAATTATGAATGCTTCAACTCTACTCCACCACAATCAAGTCGAGTCTTGTCCTAATGACCCAATTTGCTTAACAACCTTATCGTCTCACTAACAACTCCATCTTTCAAGGTTTAAACTCTTTTTAGCAATGCCTATAAAATCATGTCCATTCTCAATTAGCTAAACAACCCAAGCTATTCCTTCTAAACACATTTGATAAAAGTAAAAGAGAAATTGTCAAATATTTGTTTGCAAGTAATTAAGATTTGGAAAAGTTTGCCAAAATGAATGCAAATCTAGTGCTCAATCTCCTTCTCGCGGTCACATTAGCAGTTTTTTTCCACGTTAATGCACTTAGCCCTCACTACTACGACCAAACATGTCCACAAGCCGACCACATTGTCACTAATGCAGTCAAGAAAGCCATGTCAAATGACAGAACTGTCCCTGCCGCGCTCTTGAGGATGCATTTCCACGACTGCTTCGTCAGGGTACATACTTCTTACGCACATCACATTCTAGTCATCTTTTCAATCATATATATTTGTGTGTGTTTATATGTTAATGATGTTGTTATGTGAATCTTTATTTTTTATAATAAAAGGGATGTGATGGGTCGGTCCTATTAGACTCGAAGGGCAAGAACAAAGCAGAGAAAGATGGACCTCCTAACATTTCACTCCATGCATTCTATGTGATTGACAATGCAAAGAAAGCATTAGAAGAGCAATGTCCCGGTGTTGTCTCTTGCGCTGATATCGTTTCACTCGCTGCTAGAGATGCAGTCGCTCTCGTGAGTCTTGCTCCATATCTCATATTCAATATACTAGTTTTATCATCCTAATGAGCCACCTAAACATTTTTTACAATGGATGTTATTATAGTCAGGAGGGCCAACATGGGAAGTGCCGAAAGGAAGAAAAGATGGAAGAATATCAAAGGCAATAGAGACAAGACAATTACCAGCTCCTACTTTTAACATTTCTCAGTTACGTCAAAGTTTTGGCCAAAGAGGCCTCTCCATGCACGATCTTGTTGTTCTCTCAGGTATCCCACATTCTACATAGTCTAGGCGTTTTCGCGAACATTTGCAATCTACAAACAAAAGTTTCATATGACATGGCTAATGGTGTTGTTTTTTTTTTTTGGAATTTGTAGGAGGGCATACTCTAGGGTTCGCACATTGCTCATCGTTTCAAAACAGGATCCACAACTTCAATACACAAGCAGCGGTCGACCCAACGCTAAACCCATCCTTCGCGGCCAGTTTGAGGGGCGTTTGTCCAGCCCACAACAAGGTGAAGAACGCTGGAGCGGTTATGGATGGAAGTGCACAAACATTTGACAATGTATACTACAAGATGCTTATGCAAGGCAAGTCACTCTTCTCATCCGACGAAGCGCTTCTCACGTCGCCTTCTACTATGAAACTTGTTGCCAAGTACGCAAATTCCAACGAAGAGTATGCGAGGGCTTTTGTGAAATCTATGATCAAGATGAGTAGTGTCACTGGGAATGGTAATGAAGTCAGGCTTAATTGCAGGAAGGTTCGCTAAAATTTGAATCTCTGCTTCCAAGTTCCAACAACAAGTTGCTACATTTATGTCTCTCTTGTCTCTCCTCATATTAATTTCTTGTTAATGAGTCGTTTTGAAAGATAAAGGTAGAGGTTCTTGTATTATAATTATCATTCTATCGTGTGTGTTTGTATCGGCAGTTATTTACAAGTAATAATATCTGTCTTTACGGAAAATTTCGATTACAACTCTTTATATGCGTTCGCATAAGCTTAGAGGAAACGAAAAACAGAGTAACTCACTCTTTACAATTTCGACTACCCACAATGACACATGTGTACTAATAGTCCATCTCAAGACAGAGTGAAAATGTTTGAAATTCCAATATTGCTTAGGAGATTTTGGAATTGGCCATGATAAAGTGACATAGAGAGAATATCCGCAACCTAACAACTATCTGGAACAAGAAGAAACTTAAAAGATTCTTCTTCAACCGTTTCACAGACTCGTGTTATCGTATATCTCGATATGTTTAGTTCTTTCATGATGGACTAGGTTCGTATTGTCACAATGAATCACAATTAGCGAATCAATGTGTGATATGTAGAACAGCTAGCAAACTGCGTATCCACACGATTTTACAAACGATTAAAGCTTCTTATGAGAATCGAGGGATAAGTGACTGCTTGTTAGACTTCCAAGACACAAGAGAATCACCGATGAATATGCGGCTACGTTTCTTACTTAAGTATGGAATTAAGATTCATAACATAACATCCACAAGCATTATCTTATCATGACCAAGACAGAGAAGAGAAATACAGATATATATAGAGTCGAAGAAGACACAGAGGGTTTGAGACATAGCTGCTTCACTCTTTTTCGATCATTCAAAGGCCCATTGATTCTCACGACGAACCTCTTCTTCTTCCTCTGGCGTGAAATCGTTCTTGATATTGAACGTCTTGCGGATTTCTTCCGGTGTTTTTCCTTTAATCATATCGGCCACGGTCTGGCAGGTCAAGTCCAACAATCCCTTGATATTCAAGTAGTTAGCAGCCTTCAAAGGAAGTCAAAGAGAGAAATCAAATCAGAATTCAAGGCTTTCTCTACAACTCTCACATTAAAAATGGTAACTTCAAGCACAACAAAGCATCCATAGTTTCAAAACAGAATAAAAACATGAGCTTGACCATGTTACACACCAAAACAGTGAAGAAAGTATCAAAAGGTTAAAGCTCAAGGCTAATATATACAATCCAACACACTCAAAAGAAAAATCTTGATTTCAAGCGATCCCTAAACAGTTGTCTCTGAAGAATCCTGAATTAGATCCCTAGTCAAAAATTGAGATTCTGAAAATGTAACAAATCACAAATTTGGGAACAGATCTAAACAACATTTTTTTCACCCACGAACCCTAAAATTAGACTTGAGATCGGAAACTGAGATTTCGAAAACCCTAGATGAAAAAAATTAGATCAATCTCAAAATTAGAGCTAAATCGAAAAATACAAACCAGGATAAGATCGAAGAGAGTGCTCTGATCGACTTTGATAAACTCAGAATCCCAATTCTTGAGATCATCGTCACCGGAAGCGGAAGCAGCGACGGTGGTTTCCGATTTAGCAGCAGCAGCATCGACATGCTTTTTGCAGTACTCTATCACTTTCGAGAGGATCTTGCTGGTGACGTTTGGAAGAGGGATACCATTATCAGCACAGTCGTCTTCAATCATATGCTTGATGGTCTGCGATTCGAGAGCCACCGCCTCGTCGATTTCGAAAGCCTCGCCATCGGAGCTTTTCAGAGTGATCTTCCTCACCGTCGACATCGGATTTGGATTTGGAGAGACGACGTGGAGAAGAAGAGGAGATCGGAGATAAAGTTGAAGGAAAATGTACAAGGCTTTTAGCTTAAAACAATGATTATTGTTAAAACCGGATTGATGGGTTCACACATCGAACCGGTATGACTAGCAATTCAAACCAATGGACCATACTCAATTATTTCCATTTTTTTACCGGATCTAATTGATAGCTAACTACGGTATTCTATTTTGAGATGGGATGAGTAACCTCATCTTATTCAGTGAATCGAGCCTCTAAACAAAACAAAATAAAATTCTAACCCAAACTCCAAAAATAAACATAAGTAACCAAAGCAGCCACATAAACTTATCCGCATAAGCTAGCAATGAGTGATCCACCATCATGAGTACGCTATACCTAAGACTTTTTTTTTTTGGGTCACAAATACCTAAGACTCTCTTAGTCTAATCCTAACATTAAACTAAATTTAAGACTCTTTTCTAGTCTAAGATCACGATAATTACATAAATGATTCCACTAAACTCTTTAAATCTAGATTCGACACACTCAACTTGTATAACTCACTAAAAAAAAGTTGTAGATTAGCAACTCCGAAAAACGTTTCAAAGCACTCATTTTGTGACTACATGGGAACTAAAAAACAATCAATAATCTTTCGTCACAAATTAAACTAGTCCCAACATTGTCACACATTAGCGGGAATGAAAGACGAAAATCTGACCCTTTTGGTTGGTACCTTGATTTTTTATGTTTCAAAATAGTCACAAATGTGCAACCATTTTGTGACTTTAGTTACGTAAAAACAAAACTATATGTTCATATATATTCGCAAAACAGTCACAAATGGGCAACTAGTTTGCGACCTTAGTCATATACATATACCTAAAATTCTCTTAGTGTAATCCTAACATTATCTTCTTCTTGAGCAACTATTTTACGCTGATTGAAGTTCTTCATTGATTCAGTTTATCATCTAATTGATATGCTATTAAAAATATCTACCCCTTTATTAATTTTTAAAATCTGAATCATTTACAAGGGTCTCGCATTCGCATATCCAATCAAATGTTGTTTTTTTTTTTGTCATCTGACTAAATATATTACATTAGGGATAGAGTTTGACAAGCAGATAAGTAAAACAAGAACATCAAGCTAAACTCAAAACTACAAGAGACAAAAGCCCCACAAAATGATCAAAAGAGAAAACACTCCAAACTAGCCTTTCTTACAATCAAAAAGCTCGGCCAACCAAGCACGTTGACCAAAAGCAATATATGATTGCCAAAGATTCTCTCGAGTCACACTTCGAACTATCAAGAAGGCTCTATTGTTAGCACTTCGTCTTTCAAAACCAAACTCCAATCTTCAATCTTGATCAAAACACAAGTCATTTTGGAGACTTGGTACCAAAAAATTGGCCAACCTTTCAGATTAAAGATTGCCTTTACTAGATTGAACACCTCAGATGCAAAGATGATTTTTTTTAATATGTGTGCTACCATACATTCAAAAGTTTATATGAGACTTTTAAGCTGAGCTTCCTCCAATCAAATGTTATATATGTGCTTTAATTTTTTTAATAGATTTGAATATAGTTACTTTTTAATCATACTCTCGAACTAAAAATATTTGAATTATTTTTTAGGGTAAAAAGAGAAAGTTATACTTTTATTAGTCTGAAAGTAAAGTAAAGGCAAGTTTTGAAATTCCATTTCACTGGTCACTAAAAGCAACTCAACGACCTTTGCTTTAATATTCCATTTTACCGGCCCAAAACACAATTGGCCATACAACCGCTAAACATTATATAATACGATGTCACATTTTTTTCCATTAATTATTGGTAGGGCCTTAATTTTTCTATTCAAGACCATAAGCATAATAAAATCCATGTGTTATACAAGTAATTAAAGAGGATTATTTATATACAAATTTTCATCAACATATGAGAACACCTACCCAGCAAAATTTTGATTAAATAATTTTTAAGATTAATCAAAAACTTTATGTTTTACCAATGATTTTTCAATATACTTTTCTTGTTTCTCTGCCAAAATTTTTAATTTTTAATTTCATTTTTCTGTTTAATTTTTTTTTCTTAAATATTTGTGTGCGGTACAATCGAGTTTAAATTTCAGACTACGAACTCGCAAGTATATGATTATTAGTATATCCTATATATATATTAATTGAGGAGACACTAATAGTTCAAAATCTTAGGTGTCACTCATGGAGACATTCTAAGTAAAAAAATCCTATGTGTCATTTCCTCACATTTCCTCACATTTTGCATTAATTTAAATATAATTCCGAAATAAATGTATTAATTATTTATTTCTACTTTCGAAATAAATTTCCTAACTTATTTCCTAACATTATACTTTCTAAATAAATATGATTTAAATTTCCTAACTTATTTCCTAACATTATGCTTTAGAAAATATATAGAAAGCTTTTGAACATTTACGGGATTTAAATTTGATTTAGATAAATTTGTGTGTAATAAAAAACCAAAAATCTAGATAAATTTTTAAAATTTCTCAACATTCTTCTTTCGAAATATGGTTGAAAGCAAACTGCGAACAATAGTAAAAGTATGTTATTTTCACTGCAGTAAATAATAAAACTTTAAATTAGTTATGAATGGACATAATTTACATAAAAAATTAAAAGTGTCATTCTAAAATTAAATACTTACGGTAAATTTATCTAAAATATACAAAATACTTGGGTGATTGATAAAAAAATTCATGATAAATTTAATTTCACCTATACCACAGATTCATTTCAATCTTATTTTGAGATCCTTCCATATATATTTTTTCCATATCTTTTATGATTTTTTAACTAAACAATCAAAAAAAAAAAAAAAATCTAACGTTTTGTTTTCAAAATTATTAAATACTTGTGTGCTTTCTTAATTACAGCAACACTTACAGCTCAATATATAGGGCTGTAGGATTTTCTATGTAATAGGCAACAAAATTGTTTTAAAAACAACTTGGACTGTAACTTTGAAAACTAAAGCTAAAGCATGATTGGTTAAAAAAATTGTAGATTGTGATTTGAAAAATTAAAGCTAAAACATGATTGGTAAACAAATAACACTTTATAGAAAATTAAGACTGTAGATAATAATTAAAGCCCAACCAATCACCCCCATGATTACTAATATAAAATATGTGATGTAGTTTTAGTTTAATTAGTTTATGCAGATAAAAGTGTTATAATTTAGAAATTTATTTCTACTTTGAACATATAATCGCTGAAGTTTAAGCTCGATTTCTCTGTTATATTGGACGACGAACCTGCAGTTGAAGGAAAGCAAGAGATGCACTAGATCAAAACTCTGCATCGAAGAGTTCACATAAGTTTTTTTGGCTTTTTATTGATTTTGCTTTAGTTTATTGGTTTTTGGTGTTGTTTTTTAGTTATTATTGAACTTATCTTAGTTACACAGGCCATGTTCTTTAACCTCACGTTGCGGCAGTGATAGGAACAAGACAAAACGACAATAATGAAAGTAATTGATAAAGCAAAACGGCAACGACGGAGCTAATAAGGGACTCAAGAATGTGGAGACTAAGATGCAGCGACACGTCGAAGCTTAATTAAAAACCATTCCAACTGCCGCTAATTTCTTCAGCGTCACCGGCGACTCCATTTTTTTTTTCTAGATCTAGACGCAGCGGTAGAAATGGAGAAGAGATGAAGGCTTTTTTTTTTATCGTGGGCCTTTGTCACAAGGATTGTCTCCCGAACAGGCCTACATTTGATTATTTCTTTTCAATAGACAGTTCAAGAACAAAGCTTTTAAACTATTTATTGTCTACATATTTTAGATAAAAAATCGTATATTTTTGAATCTATTATATGTAATATAATCCTGCACTTGGTGCGGGTCAAAATCTAGTAACTATATATGTAGTCGAATAGCAAGGACAAAAATTCGCACTAAATATTTTTTAGAGTCGACACTAAGCTAAAGCTAAGATGAAAGGTTGATGGTTTGTTGCATTCACTAATAACGAAATGAAAACTAAGAAAATATATTGAAGACAAAGAATGATTGTAAGACTAAGGACTTAGGGAATGAGATTAAACTATTGGATCACATGGCAACCCGCAAATATTCTGGAAAAAAACAAAATCAATGAATCAATAGGAAAACAAACAATGGTTTTAAAATTTCAAAAGACACAATTAGTCTGATCATCGGTCAAAGCATTGATCCAATATGCTAAAAATATATATAAAGGTATACACAATGTCGTGTTTCAAGTTTTTTTTTTTTTTTTTTTTTTGAGAAACATCGTGTTTCAAGTTCACGAAGAATCAATGTAAAAAAATCATATATATGATGGAATCCATGTGAAAGAAAAAAGAAGATTCAATCCTTGATGCGGGCATCCATACCGGTGATTGTTGAGATGTATCATGTATGCCTTACCATCATTTGTTTCTATTAATAGCGGTGCGAGAAGCTATACGTCTCACATTCGACGGATTAAGTTGTGTGAGGGTTCCTTCAAGTGTAATATTACTCTTCATAGTTAAATCCTTGTGGTTGTGGTGCATGGTTGTTACAAGAACAATTGGGTTAGAGGCGCTCTTATAGTAGACATGCATTTACCCCATCTAGTTAAGTTTAGTGTCATTGTTGACCTCAAATGCATCCTCTAAGGCCTTCTAAGCGTTAAAGGATATTCATGTAACTCGTGTGGAAATTGTCTTAGATAATGTGACCGCAATGATGGCAATTCTATGTGATTTGCCACATCATCAAAAAATTCTGCATAAGTTTTATTAAGTGGTGTATAAATATGGCCAAAGATTTTGATCAATTGCATTGTTAGTTTGAGGCTTTGAGCAATTGTGAAGAGTGTGACAAGAAATTTTGTTTAATCACGACATTTATAAGGCCGACGTAGCTCCACAATAAATTATTGGAAGAAGCTTGAAGTTGATCCTTCCATTGTTCTGTTTTGTACGTTTGTGCTTGAGGTCTCCTGGTTTTGGTCCTTTGGACGTTTTGGCTAGACTCTGTTTTTAATCTGTTTTTATAAATTTAGTAGGAAGTTAAAAAAAGAAATGATTACAAAATATGACGGTCCAAAAATTTAATAACAAGACTAACCGTATATTTCTTTACCAAATCGGCAAATGAAAGTAAATCGAATGATCACGAATATTTTTCAAAAAAGGAAATGACAGTAATTTATAACATGTATTTTTAAAAATCATTAATATATCTGTTAAAAAATGTGTTATCTATTTTCTAAAATATCACCGCGTTTTTTATATTCCAATTTTAGGGCAACATGTGGCTATGTACAAAATAAAAGAAAATTCTAATAATAATTTAACCTAAATTCTGATATTTTGGCTCTACTGGGTCCTCTCCTCTCTGTATATATATAGCCGTTACTCTATTTTCCTGAAATTTTCACTCCCAACAACACAGAGAAACATTTTCCACATTCCTCCTGCTTTTTGCAGGAATCTAACTTTTTTTTTTTTCTTGCTTTTGAACAAAATTTTCAAGAAAACCAAACCGGACAGTGTACGATGCGCTTCGAAGTGCACTCACCGTTTCTAGCTCCTTCTCCGCCGCCAACAGCCGCCGTTGACTCCGGTGACGGAGGAATGGTTCCGGTCGTGTTTATGGCTCTCCTTCTCCCTTGCGTCGGTGTTTGTTTTCTCTTCCTTATCTATCTCTTCATCTTATGGTGTTCCACACGACGTCGTTTAGCGCGTCTTCGATCTTCGGAACCGGTTAAGTCTGTAACCGGTAAAGGTCTCTCTGTGTCAGAGCTAGAGAAGCTCCCTAAACTCAGCGGAGAAGAGCTCGCCGTGGTCGGAAGGACGACGGAGTGCGCGGTTTGTCTAGAAGAGATCGAAGGTGATCAACCGGCTCGTTTGGTTCCAGGTTGTAACCATGGGTTTCACCAATTATGTGCTGACACGTGGTTTTCCGACCACACGGTTTGTCCGGTTTGCCGTGCAGAGCTTGCTCCGATGCTTCATGAGTGTAGTGAAGATCATAGTCCATGTTGAAAGAAAATACATAGAATCTCAAACCAAATATTCTTACTTCTTTATTCATTTTTCATTTAATTAAGTTCTCTTCTTTCCCTTTCTTGATAATTTTTCGTTTTTTAGCTTTTAAATCCTTTTATGTAAAAGGTTATAGAGAGAAGATTTCAGGTACTAGTTGTTTTCTGGTTGTACATGAGATTAATTTTAGAGTAAATTACAAAATTTCTTGTTTTGTCTATATTAGGTATAACGTTTTTTCTTATACCATACGATAATTAAATATCATCGTTATTGAACAAACTTATTTATTTGTTTATTTTGGCTTCACTCAAACAAAAACAATGCATATACCTAAACTGCATGCAAACGAAAACAATTAAGTTGAAATTTTAAATAGTGGTTAAATTCAGTAATTACTCTGGTATTAATAGAAAAAAGTACTTGAAAATATCTTATTTTATTTGGTATTGGCTGTGAAAACAATTGGACACCTGGCAGTAGATATAAAAGTTCTGCCATGATATTTGGACAATCATTCATAATTACAAAAAGTAATTTGTGCATTCACTCGGTGTGGAAAAATGAAAATAAGGTGTTAATTGTTTTTTTTTTCCTAGTCAAAATGAATTGTTTTCTTTTAAACTGTATTTTATTTGAAAGTTCTTTACAATGTTGAAACTTTGAAACAAAATAAAAAATAAAGGTATCTTATCTGCCTATATATATCTCGATTCGTCTAATATGGTAAAAATAAAAAAATCAACGTTCCAACTAGCTTATATTTACGCAATTTTCACCATTGTTAAGAATTAATTACTGTCAAGAGTAATTTTATTATTAAAATAATATAAAATAAGGTCAATTGTTAGAATAATAAAAATAATTTTCAATATATCAAAACAAAAACATTTTAGGCTAATTTTGTTTAGGTGTCATCACCACAATTTTTTAAAACATTTTTACTACTTATTTATTTAATTTTATTATATTCAATACCAAAATAATTATTTTTAAATATATTCTCTATCTAATTGCCAAACACATTTGAATATTTATATACTTACCAAACTTATTATTTGATAATTAATAGATGAAATAATAAATTTACAAACTTGTCATAAATGAATATATAATCCAACAAAAATAATTTTAACAAACTTGTCATAAATGAATATGAAATCAATGAACATGTAAAAGAATTTTTCATCATATATTTTAAATTTTTTTTATATATAACTAAACATATTTAAAATTAAAAAAATCCATGATTTGATTATGTTTGAAAACATATGGGTTAACAATTACAAAATTTGGTACATATATAAAAGAAAATATAACTAAAAGTATGTGAGCAATACTAGACTAAATAGTAAATAGAGAATTTTCATGATATGCTACTATTGACATGCCACTTTACTTATGCCATCGGTTGAAAATCTTTGCAAGAATGCCATCTTTTGTTTAACTTAACTTTTATATTTTTTTAGTTTGGGTTAACTATTTTATATTTAGGGTATAGTTTTTGGGGGTAGAGTTTAGTGTTTGGGTTTTGAGAGAGAATTTTTTTTAATGATTTTGCCTTTTTATATAAAAAGTGGCATGTTTGCAATAAATTTTTAAAAGTGGCATATTTAAAAAACAATATTTTTAAAGGTGGCATGTTTGTAATTCCAAAATACAAATGTAGAAACAAAGTAATAAGTTTTAGTATTTTTTGGTTACGTCGGTTCGAATTTTTATAATTAGAATTCGTTTAGGTAATTTCTTTGTTTGACAACCAAACATTTAATAATTATATGAGACTGTCACGATTGGTTACCGTAGAAGCGGCCGGAGAATCAACGTGACGGAGAATTGAGGGAATTGAGCCCGTAGAGCTTCAAATATGAGGGCGAGAATGGCGAGCGCTGGTCAATCTTCCGAAGACTGTGAAAACCTGAGTAGGTCGGCACAATCTGTCTCAAAACTCTGACAAGGTACATTGTTCTCCAACATGCTACTAATTGCCCATAAAAGCGCTTCTATCTCTGAATAGAGGGGTGAATGCAAGTGTCTAAGCCCCTTAGCTCCTACTAAGATTGGTTGGCTACCTTGATCATAAAACCACCCGATTCCGAAGGTATGGTCAGCTTCCTTCCATGATCCATCCACCTTACAACACATATTCGATGTAGGTGGATCCAATAGTTGTACTTGTACCGCCGGAAAATGATCTTGCTTTTGTGCCTCATTCCATACCTTACACTCATTCACCGCTTGCGTGAAAATTTCTATCGGTTCCATGTCAATCCCCTAGAAAACAGTTTTATTCCTAGACTTCCATATAAACCATGCGATCCATGGGAATAATTCGTGTTCTCAAGTCAAAAACCTACATTTTGGACTTCTACAAAATAGAAAATCCATATTTGCAAAAATTGATGCGTAAGGAAATTGATCCCATTCAATAATAGAAGACGTTAAGTCCCACATGCTCCGAGCAGTTGGACATTCAAACAACACATGGTTAACCGTCTCTTCCTCTATATCACATTTTGGACATGCCATTGGACAATCTATTCCTCTTTTTCGTAGCCGTGATTTTACCGCCATAGATCCTGTTAAAACTTGTCATAGAAAATGTTGACTTTTAGACGAAGACAATATACTCCACACATGGTCCTTCAATTTCGTTGTACTTGGTTCCCTTATTTTTCCCAACTCCGCACCTTCCTGGAATATTTTAGCTAACTAATATCTTGATTTAACCGTGTAGTTCCTGGACTTTGTAAAGTGCCAAATCCAATTATATCCTTGTTATATCCTCAGGGTCCATAAATTCCTAAAGGATCGATATATGCGCCAGTCCGTGGTGCTAGGGTTAATTAAATGATTGACCATCAGATTAGGGTGCCATATCCTTCCTCACCTCCAAGCAAGTCTAGGGAATCTATCTGGTATCCATTGATCTTTCCATACTGCAATCCCATACACTGACCCCAAACACTTGCGACTCCCCTTATATAGTAGCTCACTAGTTGAGAAAATATTCCGCGAGCCAAAGGATGGAGATCTCGATTTTTTAGCCGTAAGGGGGTGACAATCTCTAAAATATCTCCCTTTCATTACTCTTGCTGCGAGTGAATTTGGAAATCTATATAGTCTCCATAATTGTTTCGCCAATAATGCCAAATTGATCATTTGTAAAGAACGAAACCCTAAACCATCCTCCTCTTTAGGTAGACATAATTTTTCCCATGCGACCCAGTGTAAACCGGGAGTAGTTCCATTAGAACTCTACCAAAATTTTTCTATAGCACTCGTGAACTTAGACGTTAGCTTCTGTGGCTATTGGAAACATGAAAGTGGGTAACGCCAGTGCCATCGATTTGATCAAAACCTCTTTTACTCCCTTTGAAAGAAATGTTGTTGACCATCCATTCACCTTTTCGTTGAGTCTCTCAGTAATATAAGTAAATATCTGACTCTTAGACCCTCCCAAACTCTCAGGAATACCTAGATAATTCCCCATTCCTCCTTTTTTATCAATTCCGAGAAGAGTTCTCATATGTATTTTTACCTAATCTGAAACATCATGCCCAAATATGATTGAAGATTTCAAAAAATTAATCTCCTGCCTGATGCTTCCCCATACTTTCGTAGAATCTCCAAAATAACTTTCCCTTCTCCCTCTTGCGCCTTACAAAAAAATAGGCTATCATTCGTAAATAAAAGATGGATATAGCTGGACTACGTCTTGCTATTCTTATTTCTGTGAGTAAACTAGTCCGCTCTGCCTTACGTATATTGGCTATTAATTCCTCTGTGCAAAGTATAAAAAGGTACGGCGATAACGAATCACCTTGTCGTAATCCCCGATTTGGGATAATACGACCTCGTGGTTGGCCATTCAACAAAACTTGATAATATACCGATCTTACACACCACATAATCCATGTTATCCATTCGGTAATTTAGTATATAATTTTTTTGTATTCATTCGGATTATTATATGCTTTGGTTCAAGTTCGAATCATTGAATTACGATTTGGTTTGGTTTATGCGGTTTTTCTTTCCCTAGTTGGAACACATTCCTATACAAAATAATTACAAATTCGAATATACATGATAAGATTTTGAATTTTGTTTATGCACATTTGAATATATACGTATTGTATAGCAAATAAAATATTAGAAAATTTTAAAACTAATCAAAAGTATATACCCACAATTCTTCCATCCAATAATTTTGTTGTCTAATAATATTAACAATCTTATAGCAATATCTACATTCATTTAAATATAATCAAAAAATTTTAAAATTATATTAACAGTTACATATAAATTCGTGTACAACACGGCTATTAACCTAGTAATAAGTAATCAATTGGCTAATATTAGTCTATATGGCTTAATCAAACCCACTAGAATTAGGAAACATAGTTAGGTTTTACATGATAATATTTTGTGAGTTATTGAGCCCAATTTTCCTGTAAAACTTATTGCTTACCACAAGAAAGTTTATCGACTATTTTTTTTTTATTTTTTTTGACAACCAAACATTTATTTATATGAAACTGTCATGATTGGTTAACCAAAGTGGAGCCAAGTTGCTTACATAAGAAAAAGAAAAAGACCCAAAATGAGTTGACCGAATTTTTAGTTTTAGATCAAAGTAATGCACATTGCTATTTTCAAGTGAGAGAGAAATTCAAACATTTTACCAGTTACCATCATTTACAAAAAAAAAAAAAAACTAATGATAAGATGAGACAAACGCTATTCTTAAGACTACAATATTGTTATGATATTTTGTCATATATTTGTTCTGATAATGTGTTATAGATAAACTAATCATGTCAAACATAACCCGCATTTATAAGTTTGACCCGCACATTTTCGACCTAAATAAGAAGTTTACAATTAGTGGGGACTCTCTTTTTAGAGCTTAGGACTCTCAATTTCAATCAGAAGCTTTGCTTCTCTTGATTACTGAGCTTTGGATAATAAACACGGATAATAAACAGAAAATTAGCAAAGTAAGTGGTTTTACGGGTTCTTTCGCTCAAAATGATTTGGGGATCTAGGGTTTATGTTCTTAATCACATAAAGCTCCTTTAGAAAAAGATGTCGGTGAGAAATTGGAGAGATTACAGAGAGGTTACTTTAACATTACAAAGAGACTAAGAATGTATGTGGTGTGTTTATAAACTTCTTTGAGTGGGGAGAAGCGAGGCTTGAGAAGAGGTAATATGTCGGCAGCTATGGACAGAGATATGGCGAGAAAGAATGTAGAAGACATTAAGGATGGAGCTCGTCGGCAAAAAGAAATCTCAACAGTGTTATAGGAAGGGTTCTTAATCTGAAAGCGGTGAAAATGTCGAGTCTTATACTCGATATGCCAAGGAAATAGGAGAAGCATAGAAGAGTCAGAGGTGTTGTTATCAAAGGAACGTGTTTAGTCTATTTTCGAAAATTAATACAACTTACTAGAGATCTTGGAGGGACTCCATACATATAATGAATGGACTCTCGGAATTGAACGATAGGTTGAAAATCTGACTTTGGATTATTTATAGTTCATACCCTTATGGGTAAGGATGAGAGGAATTCCAGTTTACAAACGAACAGTGGCAACGATAACATGGTTTGGGGAAAAGATTAGTCAGGTGAAGGAAGTGGCTTTTGATGCTTCAAAAGCGGAGAGCCAAGATTTTATTAGGGTTAAGGTTAGTTTTGATGTCTCCAAACCCCTGGTAAGATCAAAGAAATTTTAACTTCCCAATGGGGAACCTTCACCATTCAATTTGACTACGAGAAAGTCCATAAGAGATGTTATTAATGTAATGTCAGAGACTAAACCATGATTGAGAGAAGTGTCCAATTTTGTCTAAAAAGAAACAAGACAAGGTCACTGAGAAGAAAGCAAGAGGTGATGTCCAGAAACTTCTTTCTTCTCTCACTATCTTGAAAGAATCATATCTGTTTTATGGAGTGTTAAGAAAGGATCAAGTAGGGATCTAACCAACAACGGGAAGACCAAGAATTGCTGAAGATGTGCTCCAACATATTCGTCAATATCTCTTGGTTGAAAATGGTGACCCAAAAATTATCAAGGAAGCAAGGGTCAGGCAAACTGTGATAGAAGCTGAGAAAGATCCTTCCCTGCAAAAGACAATCTTGAGATTGGAAGCTCCCTCTGTGATTCATAGGAATATCAACAAAGGGAAAGGGTTTATACACGATTATGACTCTGCAACTTCTTCATGTATGCTGAAGGAGGTATGCTCAAAGGAGGTTTCTCATATCATTATTGCAATTAACACTGGCAATGCAATGATGTTGAATCCTATGGCCAATCAAATTGTGAGTAAAGATGACAAAATTTTCAATGAATTCAGGCTCTTTTCCGTTGGCTCAACGATTAAAAGGATTGGGTTGTATGAACCTAGACCTTACGGGACCAAAGGAAAGGGTGGTAAGACAAGGAAAAGACCCACCAAGAGCAAAAAGAAACCCAAACCAAGAGAACTAACACTAAAGGTATCCTTTGTTGTTATTAAGGAAGACTCAGTTGAGGGTTCAAAGAGACCGAGACAGTCAGATGAGGTAATGATGGATGGCAGCATTGGTGCTAGACGCCAAAAGCCAGAGATAATCCCAAAGGAGGGACTGTCCCATGCATAAATGAGTATTATGAGCTATAATTATCAAGGACTTGAGGGATACGATGAAATGACAATTCCAAGACTCAGGGAAATGCAGAAAGAAATTTCCCCGATATTTTGTTCATAATAGAGACTATGTATCATATAAATGTTTTGGTGGATCTTCAAGAATGGCTAGGGTTCGATAGAGTTTTCACGGTAGATGCTATTGGTAAAAGTGGTGGTTTAGCCTTATTTGGGAAGAATAGTATAGATATGAAAGTTAAGTATTATGATAAGAATTTACTAGATTTGCAAGTAGCCTTTGGAGACAAATCCTTTTTCCTGCCATGTGTCTATGGGAACCCGGTTATGAAGGCTAGACATATTGTTTGGGAAAGGATCACAAGAATTGGATGTCTTAGGAAAGAAGCTTGGGGTATGATAGGAGATTTCAATGACATTCTCAGTAATAAAGAGAAGTTACTGAAGGGGACAAGACTTTTGTTGCCTTTTTAGATATGATCAAGGACTGCCAAATGAATGATCTTCCTAGCTCTGGAAATAGCTTTACTTGGGGAGGTATGAGATATACCCACTGGGTTCAGTGCAAACTTGATAGGATGTTTGGAAATAAGGAATGGCTTAAATTGTTTCCAGCATCAAATCATGCTTTCTTGGCTAAAAAGGGCTTAGTTCACAGGCCAGTGTTGGTACGTTTGATGACATTTGCAGATACCTACAAAGGCAGCTTCAGATTTGACAAAAGATTATTGGATAAACCATATGCTAGGCAGATAATTTTTCAGGCTTGGAATCAAGGATCATTAGTCTCTGTCAGTCTCTGATAATGTAGAAGAGCCTTGAGCAAATGGAAAAAAACTAACAATATGAACTCTATGGAAAAGATCCATTATGTGTAAGCTGTGTTAGAGGAAGAATAATCAGCTTCAAGACCTTCCTCCTGTATGATAAGCATTATTAAAAAGATTTGGTAAAAGCATACAAAGAGGAGGAACTATACTGGAGCCAAAGAAGTAGAAACAAATGGGTAGTGCTGGGGGACAAGAATACGAAATTCTTCCATGACTTATTGAAAGCAAACATAAACTCCAAGAGAATAGATAAACTGGTGGATGTAATTGGATACTTACAAATAGGAGAAGGGTCAAAAGGAGAAGTGGCCAGTGCCTATTTCACAAACCTATTCAAGTCTAGAAACCCTGATGACTTTCAAGCTTTATTCCAAGGTTTCTAATCATGAGTTACTCTGGATATGAATGAAGCCTTGATTCATCATACTCCAAAGAAGAAGTGAAGGAAGCATATTTTTCCATTAGACATTTTAGTGCTCTAGAAGCGGATGGAATGACAGGCTACCAAAAGTATTGGGAAGTAGTTAGTGAGCAAGTGACAAAGGAGGTTCAACAATTCTTTGTAACAGGTCAATTTCCTTAGGAATGGAACTACACTCAGCTGTGCTTGCTTCCAAAGATTGTTAAACCAGTTAAGATGACATCTTTAAGACCTATAAGCTTGTGCTCAGTCATGTACAAGATTCAATCAAAGGTCATGGTAAGGAGACTTCAACTCTTACTGCCTAGGATAGTCTCACCATCACAATCTGCCTTTGTTTTTGAATGGCTCATCTCTGATAACATTGTAGTGGCCCATGAAATCGTTCATGCTTTGAGAACTCATCCCACAATCTCCCAAGAATTTATTGCTTTTAAGTCAGACATGTCCAAGGTTTTCGATAGAGTGGAATACAAATATTTGAAAGCTCTGCTTACTGCCTTAGGATTCCACCAACGTTGGATTTATTGGGTGATGAAGTGTGACAACTCTGTCACCTTCAATGTTTTGATAAACAATAAGCCATATAGAATGATCAAACTAGAGAGAGGCTTGAGATAAAAGGACCCTTTCTCCCCCTTTTTCTTTGTCCTTTGCACAGAAGGTCTCTCTCACCTTCTCAATATGGCAGAAAACAACAGTCTTCTCTACGGAATGAGCTTCACGCCTGAAAGACCTTCAGTTCACCATCTTTTATTTGCAGATGATAGTTTGTTTGTCTGCAAAGCCAATATTGGATAACTAATTGAACTTATGAACATCTTAAAAGTATATGAACAAGCTATAAGACATGTAATGAATAATGAGAAATCATCTATCACTTTTGGATTAAAAGTTGATGGTGAATTAAAAGGGCAGATCAAATTGCTTACTGGGATATCATGCTAAGGGGGTGCAGGGAAGTATTTGAGACTTCCAGACTATTTCAGTGGCTTCAAAAAAGACATTATAGGGTACATCCAAGACAAGGTGAAATCAAGATTATCTGGTTGGTTTGATAGGTTACTCTACTTAGGAGGTAATGAAGTACTTCTAAAAGCAGTGGCTTTGGCTTTCCCTTTTTATGCGATGTCTGTGTTCAAGATTCTAGTCTATACTTGTAAAAACATCATAAAAGCTATGACCATTAAAAGCTTCTAGTCTATACTTGTAAAAATATCACAAAATCTATGATTAGTTTTTGGTGGAATTCTCAAGAACACAAGTAGAAAACTCATTGGATGAGGTGGGAGAAGTTATGTTTGTCTAAGGAACATAGAGATTTAGGATTTAAGGATATTCAATGTTTCAACCAGGCTCTCTTACCCAAACAAGCCTAGAGGATCCTATACCAACCTCAAAGTCTTGTTGGTCATTTCCTTAAGAGCATATATTTCTCAAACCACCCCTTCCTTGATGCATCATTAGGACCTAGGCCTTCCTATACTTGGAAGAGTGCCTTATTTGGTAGAGAACTGCTAGTAAAAGGATTAAGGAAGATAACTGGGGATGGAAAGTTCTCTCTGGTATGGATCGATCCTTGGATTTCAGATAATGGTATGAGAAGGCCCTTGATCCAAAATTACACCACTGACCTTAACCTTAAGGTTAGGGATCTTATTGATAGAACTACCAGAAGATGGAATAGGCAAAAGATTAGAGAATTGTTCTATGAAGAGGATGCTAGAATCATTCTAAAGCATCAACCTGTGGTTTGGAAAGAAGGCTTCTGGATTTGGAATCTCAATAAGAATGGGGATTACTCTGTGCAGTCAGGGTATATGCTAGCTTGGAACACAAATAGAGCTGACTTAATAAGGGAAGCAGAACAAAAACCCTCCCTAAATGATCTTAAAAGAGAGTTGTGGTCTCCCAAAACCTCACTAAAGACCAGAGCTTTCCTATGTAAAGGTGTTAATGGCCAAAGGAATGCATATGGACCCAAAATGTCAAATATGTGGAGATGACATGGAATCCGTTAATCATGCTCTCTTCACTTTCCCTTTAGCAATATTAGTATAGGCTCAATCTTCCTATATTTTTCCTGTAGAAGGGTTCAAGCAATCTTCAGTCTTTCAAAACATCCACACCCTTTTGGAGACTAGAAGAAGGAAGGAAATCTCCGAGGAACTTAGGAGGATTTTCCCATGGATCCTCTGGTATCTCTGGAAAAAACATAAACAACCTTCTCTTTCAGAGGTTTTTTGTCTTTAGCAACTGACATAGTGAACAAGAGCATAGAGGAAGCAGATAGTTGGTTCTTGGCTCAGTCAAGTGGAAGCACCCTTTAGACCCATGGCTCAAATTCAATCTGGATCTAGTGCAGGATATAAACAAACCAACAACTTGGCCTGCTTTACATTACCAAGTTGGTGAAATTTGTTACAAGTTAGAAGCCTTCAGGTTTTGGAAGACGGAAAACACAGTGAAGCCATCAAATAGAGGCGCATTTCTGATAATTTAAAGCATAATCAAGGACAACATGGCTCACTCGTATGTGGCTACAGGTTTCCCGGTTTGGCTGAAGGATATCTTTGACAGTGAGAAGCGCATGGCCTCTTCTTGTTAGGCTTATCATATTTAGTAACTCAGGCCCTTTGATGAGTTTTAAATAGGCCAATTTTGACCACAAATGGATTTTGGTGGAAAACATTTTGCTTGTTTGTAAAATCAGTTAGATGCGTGGGTAGTTAGCTATTAGAGCACAATGTAACCCGACTCATTTCAATATTTAAATCAGATGCCAACAAAAAAATTAAGTTTGACCCGCACTTATAAATTATGATCCAAAAATTTGGTCGTAATAACTTTTTGTAACTACTATCTCTGTTTAAAAGATTAATGCTAAAAAAAAAAAAAATTTGTGTTCCACAAAAATTGATTTATAATTTTTTTAATGTATTTTTATTAACAAATTGTAAAATTCAAAAAATATTAAATGAGAATATTTGAATTTACAGAATAACTATTGGCTCATTGTTATGAAAAAAATATTCATGGTTATAAGAAAGTGCACTTACAACGGTTGGGTATAAAACAATCCCCTTTAGATACGGCGTATTCCCATGGCCATGTTTCGGGGTGGGGTCATTGTTCAAAAGCAGGACCCAACTCCAATGATTTGAGACCTCGTTAGACCGTAAGCCCAATTTCTACTAATCCATGCAGGTCCAGGTCACTGTTCCGTCAGGGAATAGATCCACCCAGAAGAAATTTTTGGGGCCCTAACAAGCTTCTGATAATATGGCCTTGTTATCAAAGACTAAAGACCCGGGGGCAAGAATATCAAAGGATCGGAACGTCACTATCCCGAAGGAGCGTCTATTTACGTGTGCAAGTAGTGCGGTCGAACAGAGCCCATAATTTAGAAGGGTCCAAAAATATTTTTTTTATACAAATATATGTTATTAAAATGATTTGAGTTTGTTAACCATTGAAGATTTAATATATATATATATATATATATATATATATATTTAGACTACCAAATAAAAAAATAACTAAATTAAGGATTACTTACCTTTGATATAATAATTAGCATAGGAAGATAATGTAGGAGTTAGTATTACTTGTTAATATTAAAGGAAAAAGGCTTTTGAATATTAATTAGGTAAAAGTTTTTTACTTGCCTATATTTAGATATTTTTTATTAATTAGATTTGGTATATATATTGAAAAAATCAAACAAATTCTTAGTCAATTCTCTAAAAAAAGTTTTTTGCAAACACTTTCATAACAAAGCTATAAATAAAATTGATTCGAGTTTCACAATATGTCGTCTTTAATCATTTAAAACAACATCTTAAAGTACTTTCATGTTTTTATTTATTTACTTGGTGATATGTTGTTTATGATGTATATACTAAACATTCTTCTTATTATATTTCTAAGTAAATTTAATCTTCAAGTTACAAACTCAAACTAAAAAAAACGACGTGATTCTTCTTTGATCGATAAGAAAAATTACTTTGTTTAAATTTAATTGTTTTAGTTGTAATTGTATGAATGAAACAATTTTGAGTAATAAAACTTTATTTTTTGTAAAAAAAAAGAGTTATGATTATAAACTATTCATTACGATAAGTTATATGTAATTTTTTTTATTAATTAACGTCTAAAAACTACTAATATTTAGGGCCTATTTTTGATATTTGAATAGAGCCTCTATAAAGTTTGAGACGGCCCTGCCCGAAGTCACGTCGACTCGTTCGGACTCTCTTACCAAGAGGCTAGCAATGTAAGGAAAATATCTTAAGAATAAGTCCAAATATCTTTATCATTCACTCTCACATCGTTTTAACGCTTAATGGGTGAAAACTCTATTTACTCTATATATGACAAGGTGAAAACAAGCAACCCATGTCACGAATGGTAATTAAGCATAAGCCAGTTGACTCTGAGAGTCCCTCGTCGCCTAATCGGGAAGATCATACGCTACTAATAGTATGAAGAGTCAAAACGCAGCATAACAAACTGAGCGGTCATACAAGTGGCCTACCTAGAATCAGTAGAGTCAGAGATAGGTACCCGAGCGCAAACTACCTATCCAGACCCAAAGACCCAAACCCGGAGTGGGTCAAGAGCTATGTAGCAGTATCCAAACTCGGGCAGATAAAAATCTATAAATACTCCACTATCTACCTCATAAAAGGGGATCCGGATTTTTCTACTTTATCCTCTATACTAAAGAGATATTTTGAGAGTTCTTGAGACCTTAAGTCTTGAACCTCTCACCTTCCAGCTTCTCACGACCATTTCTTTGATCATTATACGACTGGAGTTCTCTTCTATTTTCTTAACCATTCTTCTCCTCCTCACCACTAAATTTCTTACCAAAGAGCTTATAGTTCCAATCTTCTTTTGGATCCGGAGTCACCCTCACCACAAAACTCTAGTTTTTCGACCTTTTATTTTGACCTCCTTCGACTTACTGTTGTCAAACTTTGATTTTCTCCTCCTTGTCCTCATTTCTTATTTGAGTGTCGGAGTATCGTCGGAGAATATCTCCCAATCGTGTTTTTCCCCGATTTTCACGTGTTTGTCACATCGTGGAGGAACGGGACTTCCCAATCGTTGTTTCATAAAGGCAAAACCTTACCGAAACAATAACTAAGCAAAAAAAAACAAATTTATTAGAAACAAATGAAATATTTCACTAGATGGACCTCATAAAGTGGATCCAAACATTTCTAAGAAATATTTATTTTCGATGAATGTGAAATAATAAAATTTATATAGATAGCTAAAAAATGTTTTAAAAAAAAACCACAAACTTATCTCATATGGTTATTTCTATATTTAATTTCTTTTCTAATAATATTTTTATATATTTTAACGTCAAAATATTTTAAGAAGGTACTACATTGGTGGCTTAAATAACCTCGGATATCTCTTCCGAAGTGCATCTTGATATACTCTTGAACAGTTGCATTTTGAAGATGCCATGAGCAAAAGAAGAAGGACTCAAACTAATTTTTTATAGAAATAACATTCTTTTTCAATGATAGCGAGCTCGTTACTTTATTTATATAACAATGTAAGTTATTTGTAAGAGATTCTAGTTTAGAAAAGAGACTTGAATTTTTAATAGTATGGTATAAAACGCTAATTTGCATTGTTTTCCTTTTACTCGGAGATAAAAAAAAAGTATTCGGAGAATGAAATTTAGCAACAAACAAGTGCTTGGCACCATGCAAGTGGTTTTTGCCAAAATTACTTATGTATTAAGAATTCTCCACACAACGAAATAATATAATCTTTCAATGGGTATAAATAAGGTGGCTAGTTCTTATCTTAGCTTGTCACGTATAAAAGATCTAAAAGATAAGATCAATTAGAACTGCAAAAAAATTTACACAGAGTTTGTTGACATACTTCAAATGCGAGTCATATTTTCTTAAGAATGCCTCAAAAATTTTATGTAGGAATGATTTTTTTAGCGTGGACATTCAAATAATTTGTTAAGAGATCGCGTTGTTTTCTGATTTTGTCTGATTATTCAGCCATGAACAGTTTTTTTGTTGTTAATTAAATAATGTGACCGTATAATTTATCCAAGTAACATGTGACTTTGTCCATTGATTTGATTACTCAAGCTTTTGTAGAAATACTTCTAAAGGAGAAAAAACTAAACTAAAAAAATAGGCGTGGAGTTGTTCACCGAATATGTGTACTTGTTTAATCATCAAAACTCTACGGACAATATATAACCTTACGAAATGGTTCAAATTATCTTTTATAAATCTAAGACACTCGATACCGTTGTTATTGTGGATTCTTTTTAAAAGAAAATTTTAAACATAAGTCTTTGTCCAATTATTTGTGGGTTTGGAGTTTGTACTTGGCGTAAAGTAAGGGGAAGATATCTCAAATGGAAAAGAAGAATGCGAAAGCCACTTTTTGTGGCTCGACTAATCAGGTGCCCAATTTTTTAAGGACGAAATAACCCAATCAAAGAACTACCCAGTGTATACAAAAATCATAATTGAATAACTACAAAAAGTAAAAAGAGAATTTGTGATTGGGGAGAGAGCAGTCGCCAGCTAGCAAGTGGGATACATCTGTCTCTAAAGATTAAAACTTTAGTTGAGTGCCACCCAAACATTTTGAATTGGTTACTATTATGTAGTGCTCTTCAAATTATCCACAATTCGATCTCTTATTAAGTTTTGTCTTGATCTAAAAACCATACATAACAAATACTAATAAATAATAAATCTTTTTTGCTAAAAATAAATAATAAATCTTAGAAACGAAACATTAAATTTGTCAACACAAAACAAATTACATGCTAAAATCGAAAATGCACATATGTATAATGTATATAATTTGAAAAAAGCTAATGTGTGGTTTCAACCCTGCACAAGAACACAAATCTAAAATAAATAAGAAACAATCATATAAT